>CM073586.1:73832253-75032253 GCA_037074715.1 Magnolia kwangsiensis | reverse complement strand
ACTGCAAGTCTGCAACAGAACTTACAAGTTCCATCATATCATATTGTAAGGGTTGAGATTAGTGGACAAGTCATGTTGTACCTTTCAAAAAACAAATCAAGATTCTCTAAGGGCCTTTTTGGGTTGTTGGAATGATGGGGAATTTAATGCAAATAATTCATAATTATTTACTTTGATATTTTCATGGAAGAATGATGTTGACAGGTACCGCTTCTCAAGAAAACTCTGTTTGTGTGTGGCAAAAATCTGTAGGCCCCACCATGATGTATGTGTTTTATCCACACTGTCCATTCATTTTTTTCATGTCATTTTATGGCATGAGACAAAAAGTGGGGCAGATCCAAAGTTCAAGTGGACCACACCAAAGAAAACTGTGGGTTCAATGGTGCGATCCACTTGAGCATTGGATCTGCCCCATTTTTGGGCTCATTCCCTAAAATGACATGAAAAAAATGAATGGACGGTGTGGATATAACACATATATCATGGGCGGGGCCCACAAAGTTTTGGCTTGAAACTGGTTGAGTATTGTGCGGTTTTAAGGTGAAACTTCACCTCTCTTTCAAACAGTGTGAAATTACAATTATTATACTTTTACCGTTGTTTACAGGTAATTACCAAACAGGCCCAAAAGATCGAAGAAAGTGAATTTGTTTTGTGGCCATTATGATTCTTTAAGTGGGCTAGACTCCTATGATATAGTTCACCACTTTTTTGAAAATGGTAATGACTCATCCTCCTTACAGTAAACCCAGATTGTCCAGATTGTGGGCCACGCTGTGGATGAATAATTTCTCTGTATTACATTTACCAAGAAATCCTAACCATCCAATTGATGGCTATAAAAGGGGCACCTAGTAGTAAAATGCAAGTTATCCACCACTATCTTCTTCTTAGTGTAATTTTCTATTATGCTCCACCCACAATTGCTTTCAGCAATTTGTACTGCCTGGATTGCTGCGCAACTATGCTATGGGTACGGTTGAATAGTCCCCACCATTTTTAAAATGATGGTGGACTATCATAGGAGTCTAATCATCATTGAGTTTTAGCTTCAAGCTGGTCAGGAGAGTTTCTCAAAATAAGAGATTTGCAAATCTCATGGGTCACGCAGTGCTAGCTTGATGCTAGGTCTACAAATGCTTGACGTTTCCATGTAGAATCCTATAAAATGGAGATGCTGGTATTTTAACATTCAGAATTTGATGTTAGTTACCATGTCAATCTTCAATACTGTTTTAGAGAACCAACTCTAGTGAGTGATGCCTTTGTCTGTTCATCGAGACTTAAAAATACGATAGGCATTCATGTAAATATGATTGCATAAACTTTCAGTAGTCATATCAAAAGATTTTTAGCTCTTTAAAATTTTGAGGCTGCATTTCTTCAAAGATAAGACATCAAGTCTGCTCAATAGAAATTGGTCATTGTAGAGATAAAGATATGCCTCATGGGCCCCAATATCATTCTTAGTTGATATATGTTATGTTAGGTACAAGTTGACAACATCGTACATACTAAAAATAAAAGATATCATTCACCTAACATGAAAGATGAGGGAGGGTGTAAACACAAAGCTAGATTTATGGAATGTTGCTTTAGAATCTTAATGATTTATTATTAGTAGAACTAAAAACAAGTATTATGGAGTGCAATTTTAGTAATAGGAGTGAAAATGAGTAATTAGTTAAGATTTTCGAGTAAGAAGTTTCTTTCTCAAAATGACCACTTTTGATACCTTTGGTCAATAATTCATGAGAGTGGAGATAGTGAAAAGGACGTTGCCCATAGAAGTCAAGTTGGGTGGAAGAAATGGTGATGTGCCTCCGGTGTTCTCTGTGATTGATGTGTACCACTCAAATTGAAGGGAAATTCTATAGAATGATTATAAAACCAGTCATGCTTTTTGGAATAGAAGGTTGGGCAGTTAAAGAACATGTTCATGGGACGAGTATAGCTAAAATGAGGATGTTGAGATGGATGAGTGGCAAGACAAGGAAGGATAGAATTAGAAAAGAATGCATTTGAGGGAACTCGAAAGTAGTACCAATAGATAATAAGATGAGGGAAAGTGGATGTAGATGGTTTGGTCATGAGAAATGGAGACCAAGAACCGTATTGATTAGGAGTGAGTTGGTATTGAAGACACCCCACAGATGAGCTGTCTTAGGAATAATGAGATAATGGGGACATCATGCGCACACCACCCCCCTACGCACGTACGTACGCAGGAGGCCCCCACCATCAATCTAGCTCGATGACGACGTCTAGAGAGGGCTTCCTAGTTAGAAGACGAAGTTTTGGTTCAAAAGGGTGAGCCCGATAGTTAAGAAAAGCCCATCATGGGATCTTATGATCATGGTCCACTCGTCGGATTGATTTCATATTTTAGGTTTTGCATATTGTTATTATTTAGAACATCGTGAACGCTTTAGATTTCTTTGTTTGGTTTTTATTTTAGTTTACTTCATCGCCAAGTAATAGGTTGCGCAGATGGTGCGAGTTTTTGGGGTATAGGGTTTTCCCTATAAATAGGCACCCCTTATAGTTCTTTTCATTCGTTCAAGTTTAATAAAAATTCCTGCTTTATTTTTTTGCTTTCTTCGTGAGTTGTGGAAGAATTCAAAAGTGAGTGCGAAGCCGTCCCTTCTTTGAAGGGCTAACTACTGTTGTGCGAAGCCACATCTATCATCATCCACCCCTACCCTCTTCCATCCATATCTCTCATCTTCTATCATCATTATTGCTTTGAATTTCTCAGTTTTTGCAACTATTCATCCCCCCTACAGCCAGTTTCCAAAATTTGGACCTGTAGGAGGGTTGAAACTTCGACGGAGCACTACGCCTCGACCTTACATCGGATCATTGTTAAACTTGGAGGTCTCCCCTGGCCGACCAAGGCCTAGGTGTCACTTTAGGGAGGCGGGCTTCCATCACACGTGCGGCCAGCCCACCCGCGCACGTGCGTCAGCCCCAGGTCACCATCTGCACGCAGAAGATTTCTCCGAGTCAGGTTTTCCTCTAGTTTTCCTCTTTTCATTCATATTTCCTAAACCCTAGCCTTAGTTTGCATTAGCTCTAATTTATTTGTCCATTTTTTTCACCCTAGGGTTCCTTGAATTGAAATTGGGGAATCCCTTGGATTAGGGACTGATTTTTATACATGTGTGGTTGATTTCTATTTTCCTTTGACATCATTTAGTTTATAATTTTTATTGGTCCAGTCCTAGCCTGTGTCGGCTTGGACCCGCATAGATTCCCCTTTACTTGAATGTTTGGACTATCATGTGGGATGTGGAATTTGGGTAATTGTTTCTAAATTGGTATGATCTGAGCCTGAATTCTTGCACATCATACTTGAATTTCATGTCCTGCATCATGAGATAACTCCAATAAACCCTGAAGAATAAAAGATTCAATTGGGCAAGTCTGTACATGCCCCATATTAAACAAGCAGAACCGACAATGATCAAGGGTGGTCCATGTCTCATTTTTTGTCCATCAAGGTGATCTTGGAGTTCATCATGTAGTTCTTGGAAAGTTCTATAAGCCTTAGGGAAGCTTTTATTGAATAGACCCACGGATCTCAAATATCGGGTCCCACAAGAAAGCGTGTCTTGATGGGCCAAAGCAAGATAGGCCGCAATAACAAAAATCTCGACCATGCCTTAATCATTGATTGCAATTATTCTTGATCTTCCTTGCATGTGTAGCAAGCATCGAAAGAGCTTTCTGATGGTATATGGGTCATGAGAAATGGGCCCAAGGTTGAAAGATCTGTGGTCCATCATAATGAATGGCTATCGAAAGGATTGTACGTTTTGTCCTGGGATTTCTAGAAGATTCCAAGCTTATTCTATTTCCCAGGTTTGATTAGAGAATAAAACCCTTTCTTACCCTCGTAAATCCTAAAAATAAGTCAAAGAATCTCTCTAGAAAGTGCCCAAACTAAGGAGATTCCAAAATTGCTCAACTCAACAACTTTTAGATAGATTCCTTTCTAACTACCCAATCTTATCCAGAAGAGACAACGGCCATCTTATCCTTGCATCCAATGGATGAGAACAAACCTCCTAATTTTGAGCAATACCCTTTTAAATGCCACTTATCTTATTTTGCAGATTTGTCATTCCAAGAATCTATAAATAAGGGAGATCTCTACAAGGAAAAGGCTTTTGAATCTTCAAACTTTCATGTGCTAAGAACCTAGCAATAAGAGAGGAGAGGGTTAGAGATACAGAGAAAGAAGCAATGGAGGATAAAAAGCGCCAGGGTTCGAGTGTAAGGGAGGCATGCTCAAAAGGATGATTCTAGCTTGAGTTTTTTCCTCTTGATAAGCCAAACACTAGCAATCGAAGTCAAGATGCTGATTAGAGAAGAAGATCAAGGCCAAGAAGACATTAGAGAACCTTTGTTTCTTCATCATTTTGCTTCCATTTTCTTATTTGTATAATTCATTTTATACATTTTTATTAAATACATTGAAACTTGCTGAATTCTTTCTTTCTCCTCTTGTTCTCATTTCTTGGTGAGGAGACTGAATATGGGCAAGGGGAGATGCCTAACTTGGATCACAGGTTAGATTAGTCGATATTGGAGTCATATTTTTCTAAAATCTGTTTAGTTCTAGCTCTCTACACGTCGAATTGCAAGAGCTAGTGCCAACTCTTAATTGTGATTCTTTGAGCCCAACCGTCCCCTGTATTAAATTGCAAGTCTGCAACACATGTATAAGTTGAAGCCTCTAAAAAGGCAAGGGGAAGGCGCAAATGGACGTAGATGGAGATGGAAAAGACTTGACGTCATATGATCTAACTGAAGGTCTGACCCTTGTGATAGGGTGGAATGGCAGAATAAGATTTATCTAGCTGACCCAATTTATTAGGATAAGGCTTAGATGATGACAATGATGAATGTTGTCAACTTCTACATGTGTGCATCCATGCATTTCCTCCTGTATATAAACTCTTAATGGGCTCCGTAAAAGACAGACAATATTCCTCTATTTTTGTGTGGTCCATTGTTACTTTGACATGTTATCAGAATGGGTCATCATCTACTAAGATCGTCCAACTGATTCTTGCATCAAATCTTGGCTTCTTTCGGTTGACACCATTTGATTGGGAATACATCATCCTCTTTCTTGTTGCAACATCTATTTTGGCAATGCTTGGATCTTTGATCATCTTCGGCACACTGTCTTCATCTCTGATGTTCATATAACATAACATCATGTTCATTTGATTACTCTTAAACCCCAAATCCATTTGAATCTTGTTGCACCATCGCCACACCACTGTTTACAAATTCAACTACATCATCTCCAGCATGAAATGTCATCAACAACCTGAAATCATCTCTAATCAGTGATCTGAAATCCATCTCCACCTTCACATCTCTACCACCATTATGGGTAAACTCACCACCATTACTGTCAACGCCCGGTAACTCTTGATTGGAAATAACATCATCCAACGATGTTCTCCAGCAAGATAACTGGTGCAGTTTGGTCATGCCAGCCCTTAAATCTTCATCCTCAAGTTTCAGTGACCATAGTCATCTTCTCGAGCAGACCATATCCAGAAGAACAAATCATTATCTGCGTTGGATCTGACCTCTCATCTGATCATCATCATCAAATACCATCTCTCTTCACGGATTTGCATCCTTGCCATTCACCCACCGGAATCGCATCTGAACCCAGTGGAATCTGCTGCAAACCCAATTCTGACCATCGAAAGCCACCAAATCAGACACATCATCTAGCAGAAATCTTTTTTTTTTTTTTTTTTCTGACTAGATCTCCAATATCTCAGGATTTGTTTCTGGCCAGATCTTTCTGGCAGATCTGTTCTGATCAAACCTCCAATCATCTCTGGCAAACCTCCTTCTTTGTCCACAGAGCTCACTAACTTCATCTCCTTGATCTGCTTTATCTCCTACAATTTTCTGAAATATGTTCAAGCTACTGCCATTCGAAAACCATCACCAGGCATGACTCATCACCCCCATCAACTCAAACCTGTTGTCATCTCTCTGCTGATCCAGGTTCCAACACTGTCTCCAGCTAGCTGTTTATTAGATATCTGTTGCTCTGAAGAAAGGGCATACATACCCAAGCACATTTACATTTTTTTAGTACTTTGGTACTTCACAAGAGCACCCCCCTTCGTATGTGCCCAAGCACAACTAAAAGCTCGGGATATCGTCTCCTCTCGCTGACCTTAGACTTGGGCCTGGTCTGTTTCAGCTAAATCTCGTTGGAGATCATTGCCTCACAGTTACGTATTATCTTTCTGCATTAGACAAGCTCGCTGCTTTCCTTCCTTCAACATTTGGATTTTATACAATTTCATGCTTGAACCCGGCATCTGTCCCTACCATCAGCAATGGACCCCATTCACAGACCATCTTTCATCTGCTCCAAAAAAAGAGATCCGTACCGTCTTCATCTCAGGCCTAGCAGAAGATGTGGCAGGAAAGGAGCTGCAAAAATGGTGTGGTGGCTTTCATGCTATGAGGATTCTCAGGTGAACTTCAAGCGAAAGCCGCCCATGGGCTTCACCCTTGTCTCCATGGCCCAATATACAACGGTAGCCAGAGACGCGCTTCAAGAATTGGTTTTCCATGTGGAAGCCAAGGCCGTTTTGCGTACATACATGGCAAGGAAGAATCTCTTTGTCGAGAAATGTGTCACACTTGCTCCCTTTAAGAAAAGGAACGTCTGTGATGTGCCTACAATGTCTGCAGCCACCGCCTCCGTATTTGTTCAGAAGCATTGAAGCTTCAGGTTCACTAAGAACAGTTATCCCATTAAAAAAGAAAAAGAAAAATGCACAACTGTCCTAGACAATATCTGGTAGATGGTACAAAACTCTGTTTCTATGGTTCTTCACTCTGTGTTTTCTGTCATTGGTTCAATTGGTAATAATTCACACTTGTATCCTTCTGTTGGTTCTCTTTAGTTCATTGACTTGGGTGTCTCATCTTTACATGGGAATACATGCAGGGAAATCATCTGCCAACCAGTACTGAGGAAATAAACAAATTCTCACAGCCAAATGGTGAGAAATTGGCTATTGCTAGTTTTGATTCTCTATCTTTGTTAGTTTCCAATTTGCACCTACCAAATGTCTTACGTTTCCAAATTATACTGTTCACTCGTGATGGTTGCGTTATGCATGACCAACACATTGAGATGGTGACAGGGAAGGGACCTTCTATCATTTCTATTTGCTTTGAACTTTGAAAGAAATAATTCCTTCTCTTTTCCCTTGCCTCTTTGATATGACTTTCTTCTTCGAATAAACTATGGCATATGAGGCATCAGAGACTTACTCATCTACGTGCCACCAATGTTGTCAAATCGCATAATCACATTTTTTTTGAAAAAAAAAAATCTAAAAAATTAGGGGAAACTTGCCTAATTAGTACAAATGATTGTATTGGGTTATTTTATTTATTTCATTGTGGTTCGAGTGTTTTATTAAGTTATAGATATTTAATTACTTATATAGTTATATTATATTTACATAGGTTTTAACAAAACAATCAACAAGCTATATTAAGAGAGAATTAATTATTAAAAACTTCAAACATTGGAATTTTATTGATAAATGGATAACTTGAAACAACTTACAACTTAATTTACAAAAAAAGGAGAGCACAACTTGCAAAATATAGAAAATAAACATACTTGAAATAGTTGTAGAGAGATTAGAGTAAAGAGAGGTGTAAGAGAAAGAGAGACATTTCGAGCTTTAGAGTAAAGAATAGTGAAAATGGAGGGAATATGGATACTTTGTTCTGTTTATAGATGATTATACTCGATATACATGAATATATTTCATGCACTAGAAATATGAAATGTTTACTCATTTCAAGGATTTTTAAAATTTTTTTTTCTATCCATGATAAAAACACAATTTGATACTCATTGTTGAAATACTCTGATACGATTATGGGGTGAATACATATTTAGTAAATTTCAAGAGTACTTCAGTGCCCAGCGTATACAATCGTAGAAAACTTTTCAATATCCCCCTAATAGAATGGGATTTTAGAGAGAAAATTGTCACATTTTGAAAGTTGTCAGGACCCTCAGCATGACTCTCATATTTATTATTTTTAAGGAGAAGCTGCATTTGCAGCTGTCTACCCAATCAAAATAGTCTTCCCTCTTCTGTTTTCGATAACAAAACTCCATATTCTTGTCTTTTTCAAGTGCATCCTAATTATTCTTATTTACATGTCTTTGTTCGTGTCAGCTTTGTCCTTCTTCCACAACATGAACGAACAATTTTTTTGTCCAGGTTGCACCATTTGCATTTGTGGGCTATGAGTCCAAACCACAAGGTTTGAAATGCCATGATCCAACGGCCTAGCTTGTTCGTATTTCTTGTTATGTCAAATTGTTGGTCAGATAGAAAATGGATACTACCTATTTTCATCTCACCCAAAATTATGGGTGTAACATACTAAGCAAAATGCATGAACTCACGTTTTCCTTTTCTTTGGTTTTTGTATTGGTTCTTTTTGTTTTTTTGTTTTTTTTTTTTTTTGCCCAAATGCCTAGCGGAAGAGATGCTTCTGCAGGGATATTTGACCAAATATAATTTTTGATGACATCCATATGCTTCCATAAACATTCAGAGCTTAATGTTCTCTGAGAATAATAGCAGCATACCTCACTGTAAATACCACATCTGATCTGATAGTTTCAGCATCTGCAATGGCTGCAACATCTCCACCTGGTGGTTGGCCATGATTTATCCACCTATTCCAATTTCATTTTGAAATGTAAACTTTAATAATCAGTAGCATCATTATATATGCTCAAATTGCAACTGTATCCCCTAATTGCATTAAATATTAGAACTTTGATTCATTGCAAAGGTTCATCATGATGAGTTATGTTTCTAAAATAGCTGCAAATAGCATTGAGAGCTTCTCCATAAAGCCAGTTGTCTTACCTCAGGGGCTGAATGTCACTGAGCTCTAACAACGATCTGTTCATTGTGGTGAAGTACAGTCTCCTTATAGGAAATATGCAAAATCAAGGGTGCTCGTTAGTGAGTATTTAGTAGGCTATTTACTACCACTAATTTGTGTTGCTGATTTTAGTTGCAGACAATAACTATAGAGGCTTGGCATTCTCGAAAGAGGAGAGATAACATGATTCGGGTAAGAACTGGGGAGATATTCAAGAGGCAATTTGGAGTACACATGCTAACATGGCACACGTGCAGGAGATGAGGGAACACATTGGGTGGAACAACATGTGCATTCATTGCTAAAAAATTAGGCTGGTTCACTCATCAGGTGGGTCGCATGTGTATGAGAAAATTCAGTTAGAAAAAGGATGACTGCCTCTATATATTCAACCTACATGTATGGTCCATTTGAAGTGGATCATGATTTTTGGGGCAGGGGATGTTAACAGCAACTCCCAACTGATGGGCGGCTCAGATCCTGTGCATGTGTGCTAGATATTACCTCTTGAATCTCTCCTCACACAAAGTCGGCATTTCTCGACACAAAAATATCATCACATGCACTAGATTGATTACTCACTGTCCATCGTGTGAAACAACACCAGACTTGATTTGCATAGCCGAGCTTGGTTCTGTTTCTTCACTATAGATGCTGGATTCAAATGTAGGCCTGAATTCTGTCCAAACGGGTTGAGCATTTTCACTCAGTTGCAGCTGAAGAAAGGGAGAAAATTCAAAAATCAAGACTTGAGATCATGCCCACATTAATGAGATCACAAAGGTTTCATCTCAGCTAGAAACAAACTCTACTACGGCATTCCTTCTCATTTAATCCTGCTAATTGCTTGAAGTTGAACTGAATGAGTAATAAAATGATTCTCAAACCAAAGATTTGTATAGTATCATTGGGTCCTCGCTTTGTATAAGTCAGGCCATAGTTCTATCATCCAGATCATTGACGATGCAACAGGATTCCCCGAAATGGCACAGTCCTAACCCTCTGATTGGTGGCTTGTAAATGGATGGCTAACAAGGAGATGCAATTGTCGTCATTCAACATATATAACCCGAATGTTGATGGGTTGGATCTTCGAATCTGGGAGATTTTTAGATCATGGTCCATCCACATGGATCATTAGACAAAGATCTAGATCACGAAACCATGACCTTTATATGTGCAAACTGAGGACCCTGAGGATACTATACTTATTCTTGAATCAAGTATCATATAGTTCCTCCAAATAAATCTACTGTGAGATGTCGTATCTGCTGATTTTAGTAATGCTTTTTAGGATGAGAAATCATCTTTTCGAAGCTAACGGACAGTTATTTGTTATTGATTCCATAACCATCAAAAGCATTTGAAGCTGAAGGTTTGAACAGATTTTTCAGGTAAAATATTAAAACTCTTTTAATATGCTCCAGGTGGAGGAGAAATAATTCTTTCAGGTTTGCTGTTTATGTTTTTTCTGCATGGGACGTTCTTTCTTCTTCTTCTTCTTCTTTTCTTCTTTTTGTCTTTTTTATTTTATTTTATTTTTAAAAATTATCTTTTTGTCTTCTTTTTTTAATTACTTCAGTCATATGAATCACGTTACGGCTTTTCAGATCCTGATTGTTAGTTGTATATTCCTAATATCCAACATATCTGCAAGCATACCATTAAATCACTATTGAAATTAAGACACAATAATTTGATTTTCATTTAACAATTGAAACATAATGGTTTGTACTTGTAGGAGATGAAGAAAGGTTCATATTCCATCCAATGATACTACAAACAAAAAAACTGTTTTCAGCCCTATGTTGGGTACAACGCTGAATTGGTATTCAGTATTGGAATGTGATAAAATTTGAAAGATGGGCCCCACCTCATATACCCATCCGATCATGATCCTAGACATTCACAATATTCATTAATTGTAATTAATGGATATAACCAACACTAGCCATGAAGGGCCCCTTATGATATCATCTTTGATCATGATCAGAGATGACTACTTACTACTGATTATTGGATAAAGCAACACCGGATTGCTCCTCTGTATATATAATAAATGCTGTGGGTAATTCAGCAGAAATTGTGATCAGGTATCTGACCTCTCAAATCAAGAAGACAACTTACCTTCGCAATCCTACCTGCTCATAGCTTACTAAAAGAAATAATACACGGTTCCAAAAACAGAATTAGAACACAAATTAACTGCTGCATCATAACAAAATTTCAAATTTTACTATCATGGATATTTTTACTGTTCTTTGTGAAAGTAACATCTCAAGAACTAATGGCTTGCGATTACCTGATACAATAGCCCGGCTTCGGACAGTGCTAAGATGGTCTGATTTATGATGAAAACAGAGACTGCAAAGCCTGTGGAAATCTGTAAATCATGGGGTGCAATTACCCACTGCACTCCATTCCAAAACCTCTCATAGATGGATCCGCTTTGGCCCGTAACCCAAACAGATGCGTCCGACATCTTCGTCAATGAAATTCGTTTCCGTAGAGGCAGAGCCATGTCAGGACTCTCACCTGCGCCCGCTTCACTGTTGTTTTTGTATTCGAAACTGCCTCCTTTGTCATCATCCTTCCTCGTCTGCCCAATTGAACCGACTCTATTGCAGTTATTGTTAACGCAAGACATCAGATCAAAAGGCAAATTCAGTTCCACCCAACTGCCGGATCGCTCATCAAACTCCCAAAATCGATCCGTTTTCTTTTCAAATTTCGCGTCTGGCCATCGGTGCTGCTGGCACCATGAAGAACCAGAAACAGTGGGGTCCAGCATCTGGGTCATCCCATACAGGACCCAGATGATGATTTTAGAAGTGAAGCTAACCATGATCACTTATGTGATTATTGCAAAACAATACCAGAAAAAACGGAAAGACGGAAAAGCATCTCTCTGCAATCATTCCATGGAAATTGGATTTCAAACAAGATTTTTTAACTGAATTTTGGCAGAGCTTTGATGGGCCATGCTTGAAAAGGAAGGCTATGAAGAAGAGAAAACAGAAGACTGATTTCAATTATTAGGAAGCATGGGAGAGGACTCCCATGTAGTTGGGAAGTCTGCAAAAAAAAAAAAACAGATGGAGAGTACCACAACCGCTGCAGCTTTGTAATACAAACTTCACATACAAGGCCCTGGTAAGTCTCATATATGCTGAGTAATAAATTCTCAATTGTTGGTTTTCTTGTTTTTTCTGCTTTCCATGTCATGGGTTCTTTATTCAGTGCCTTTCTTACGTAACAGTGACAAGTTATTAGAAATTGGGATTTTCACTAAAAAAATTCCTCACAAATTAAGATTTTACTAAATAATGCTTTTGGTGAAATCACTATAATGCATGTTACGTATTTTTTCTTTAAAAAGTGGTAAATTGAAGAATTGTGGAGATCACATGATATTTTTATGATATCCAACCCTTCCAATAGATGTAATTTATTATGATATTCAGAAGGACATAAAATTTGGTCAATCTAAATGTAAGATGAGCCACACCATAAAAAATAATATACACCATTTAAAAACATCAAAATGTACATGCAGCCCATCTGGTATTTCGATCAGAAAGATTTTTGGTTTGTTTGATTATTATGGTTGAATGCATATGTTCTACGGGTTAAATGTAATACACATACCACATGGGCCCCAAAATTTCCCGACTTCACTTTTTAGAGAAAAAGATTACATGAGTGTAATTTGGTAATTTTCCTTTTCAAAAAGCATTACCAGGGTATTTAGATTCATGAAGGAATCATTTAGTAAATTTGGGATTTACAAGTTTTATTGTAAAAATCCCTTTCTTTTAATGGGAAGTATGGAACAACCCTTTTTTCTTGTGCCTTCTGAATCTATTTGTGATTTTCCATAGAAAAAATCATATACTTTCAAGGGAAGATGCTTATAAAAATGGGTGGTAGGTGAAGCTAACCTACGGCTGGTTTGGAGGTGGTCATCCTCAAATTTAAAAGAGATGCAAAATTTAAAAGAGATGCAGCACCACCTTCCCTCCCAACACATAACTTCTGCAGGACATCCATACCATGAAAGTTCTAGGTCCCACCATGAAGATCTCCAAATTTGAGAATCAGGATGACCCACTTGCTAGATTGGCCAACCTGTATGTGGAGGCAGATTGTCGGTTGTAGATTGATTCCAATGGTGTGGCAAATCTGATGAGCGTAACATACTCAATTTTTTTGTTTGGTGATCGTCATGGTGGGGCCTACTGTTTTCATGGTACGGATGTCATAAGCGATCTCCATGTTGGTGGGTGCCCTTGCCTGTAGGTGATCAGTGCTCCTTTTAGAATAATTTTGTTAACATCAATAGTCTCAAATATCATGATTGTTCTGTTTAATTTAGCGCGCACAATATCGTGACTTTTTGCGCAACCAAACTGGTGAAAAGTTAAAAAAAGGGAGTTTTACAAAAAACTATCCAATTAATATGAAATTAACATTCCAGTATAACATTTTTTTTTTAAAAAATAAGCTTTCAAAATGCTCATTCATTAATTGATATAATTATCATTCAACTACCTTTCATCAAAGCAGTTTGCCAGTAAATGAGTTGGTGGCTTGGGTGGGCCCCACTATGATATGTTTATGCATCACCTCCTATTAGGACAAAGGCCCAAAAATCAGATCCATCTATGATTCAAGTGGACCGCATGATTGGAAATAGTGTACGGGGCAATGTTCGCCCTCTATACTGTTTCTGTTAATGTAGCCCAAGTGAACCACGGATGGGTATGATTTTTGGGCCATGTGCCTCAATCTTTCAGTGGAACTTAATGGTTGGAGTGGATTTGAGTGGTTTCATATAATTATCACGGTGGACAAAAAAAAAACAATTCTTTCTTTAGGTGTGGCCCACAAGAACCATATGACAAACCTGATCTTATTTTTGTTTTTTATCGTCTTTGAGCCTAATATGGGACTTAAATATCTAATGACCAAAGTTGATCTTACATATATATCAAGGTGGACCCATCAAAATCAATGGCGGTGTACTGTTCAATTTTATTTTCTTTTTCTTTTTCTGTATAGTCTTCTTGCGCAGTTGGAGAGTGCATTGGAGAGGACACTTGAATTGATTTTTTCCAGAGTAAGTGAAGTGTATGCAAAGTCCACTTCGACCAGAGTAAGTGATGTGTTTGCAAAACTGGAAATGTGACATATGTAGTCGACATCTGGATCGTTCAATGGGTGGGTCCTACTGCTAACCATCCTATCGATGGCCAATAAATGGTCAGAAAAAACAAAATAAGTATAAAAGCAATCATCTACATTCCATGGGAAAATATCCAATTTAGAGGGTTAGGATTTCTCGATGAAAGCTATCAACCATAGGCAATCAAGCTCACCCAATGAACGGCCTTGATCTTGTAAATGGATAAAGGTTTTTGGGTTTTAACAACTGGAACTGATGGATGGAATATTTTCCCTTATTAACAAGGAAACACTGTATATTGCTGGACTCTCTATTGTAGGTCCAACATATTTTGATATTAGGTGCTTTAAAAATAGCCATTAAACTGATATAATGGTAGTTATATTCGGTATGACGGAGTAAACGATAGCCGTTCAACAAGCAAGTTGCTACTTTTGGAGTACATCCTTAAATGCAAAATGGTGGGCCCCACCATGGAGATCAACTTAAAAAAGCAAAAAAGGTCAATTCATTATTAAAGTGAGATGTATGTGTAAGGCACTATTACCTGTGTAATATATGACTTGAGTGGTTGAGGACAATTTCACTAGCCAAATAGGTTAAACTGTGAAATTGTATATTTTTCAATGATATCGTTTTACTTTTTAAAAAAAATAAAAAAATCGTCCACTCCGTCCATATTTGTGGGGTCCACCATGATTTATTTATTTTATCTACTCTGTCCATTCATTTTAACATATAATTTTAGGCCTTGAGCCTAAAAATGAAGTATATCCAAACCTTAAGTGGACCACATCATAAGAAACAGTCTACAGTTGAAAATTTCCTGTGGGCTACAGAAGTTTTATACAAAGTTTGTATTTATGTTTTCCCTTCATCCATCTGTGTGATCACTGTAAGCCCTAGAAAGGTTTCAACAGTGGAAGTCATTATTCCAACTGCTTCCAATGGTATGGTCCACTTGATCTTTGGATATGTTTAAATTTTGGTTTCAACTCTTAAAATAAGATGAAAAAATGGATGAACGGCGTGAATAGAGCAAATACATTCACGGTGGGCCCAACTGAGTTTACTCAGTACGGTAAGGGTCAGTTTGGGCGGTGGGATTATAAGGGATTAGGTGGGATGGGATACAATTAATGTCATGCTTTATTGATAATACAGTGCTACATTGCATGGATATGTCCACCATCATTTGAAGTTACTAAGAATAACATACATGTGTCATATCTAAACCGTTCATTTGTTTTGTAACCTCATTTTATGGCATGGGAATAAAAATGAGGTAGATCTAAAACTTATATAGCCCCAAAGAAGTTTTCAACGGTAAGTATTCAATCCCTGTTGCTTTCTATGGTGGGGTCCACCTGAGCTTTAGATTTACTTGATTTTTTGGCCCATGCTCTAAAATAATCTTGATAAATGGGTGAACGGTGTGGATATAGCCCACACATCATGTTGGGACCTACACAACCTCCCAAACATTAAGTGAAATTGGCACGGGACCAATGCAACTCCATTTACAAGCTTCTTCCCAAACATAGAGTGAAATTGATACAGGACCGGATGAATCCCATCCCACCTGATCCTTCTAATCGCACCGCCCAAAAAGTGGTACTGACTAACTCAGTAGGCAACCCGATTTCCTATTTGATAAGCACTTGAGATATGACTCTATGACTTTACCTTGATGCGCGGAAAAGTTGGAATCGACGCGGTTTGGCCAGTGACGTTGCGGCCACCAAGCTAGTGGTCGGTGTTATGTGGACCCTACCATGATGTATCTGTTTTATCCACACCGTCCATTTATTTTGAAAGATAATTTTAAGGTTTGATCCCAAAAATAAGGTAAATCTAAATCTCAGGTGGACTGCGCTATGGAAAATAGTTGTGATTGAATGTCCACGGTTAAAAACCTCTTAGGGCACATTGTAATGGTTATTTGACATCTAACCTGTCGATTATGTCATATAGACTTGGATGAAGGGAAAAGATATATATCAGCTTAATCCAAAAATTTTGTGGCCCACAAGAAGTTTTTAATGGTGGACGTTCAATCAACACTGTGCGGTCCACTTGAGATTTGGATCAACCTCATTTTTGGGATCATGGCATAAAATGATCTGGAAGAATGGGTGGACGGCATGGATGAAACACAAACACCATGATGGGACCCACAAAGCACCGACCACAGGATGAGTAGCCGATCCGTTTCCCTCTAAACCTCTCCTCGCTTTATGCACGTATTAGAGAGTTCGTGTAAGAAAGGCTCCAAATGCATGTTAAAGTTGGAATGAGTCATCCACCATTGAACCCTCTCTCTATTAGAAATTGTGTGTAATAAATACTATGTAAGGCCCACCTTAACGTGGGAAAAGTTGGAATGGGTCGTCCACCATAAAACCCTCTTCTGTGTATGTGTTAGAGAGCATGTTTGACAGAGGCTCTATGGGGCCCACTTGGACGTGTGAGTAAAGTTGGAATGGATTATCCACTGTCGAATTCTCTCTCTCTCTCTCTCTCTCTCTCTGGATCAGAGAGTAGACGCTATGTGAGGCCTGTGGGGGCCCTCCTTGACGTGTGACTCTCTCTCTCTCTCTCTGTATTAGAGAGTAGACGCTATATGAGGCCAGTGGGGCCAACCTTGACGTGTGAGAAAAGTTGGAATGGGTCGTCCACCATCAAACTCTCTTTTTCCATTTCTCACTCTCTCCATTGTGTGTAGCCCATAAATTTTTCTTGCTCTCTTCTATGTTTCTCCCACCCAACCTGGCTCTCTTCTATTTTTCTCCCACCCATTTATCCATGCGTCATGCCTCAAATGTTTGGTTACTTATATACATAATCCAAATGCACTGCAATTTTAGTGGATCGCCAAAATAGGGCCTCTCTTCTAATTAAAGAACCAAGAGATATGAAAATAGGGCCTTTAAATTATTATTATTATTATTATTATTAAAAAAAAAAGAAAAAGAAAAAGGAGAGATGGTTCTTAGGAAATATCATTTCTAGAAAACAGTGGGAAAAAGAAAAGTAATTTCCTTTCACGGTCTCTTTATTTTCCGATGCATGCATGTGTCATATCTGATCTCATTGTTAAATATATGAACTTTTTTGTGTAATTCAACCCGTCTACTTGTAGCCAATAGACTATAGATTTAATAGGGGCCTATCTATAGTGGGACCCATCGTATAGAAGGCTTGGATTATTGAACCATGGGCCCACTTGTTACCGTGAGGCCGGATCCACTATAAATGTTTCTATGTTAAGATTAACATATGAATTGATATGTGGGCCCACCATGATGTTTTCATAACATCTGGTCCGTCTGTCATTTTCTTTCCACGATGATCTACTTTGATCCGCAAGAATTAGACCAACCCAAAACTCAAGTGGGTCACAACACAAAAAAGTTTTGGATCACGAAAATAAATAGGCCTTTACAAAGCTCATGTGGGCCACAACATTGCTTTAGATGGGTTAGAAATAAATTTTCAATGTGGCTGATGTAGAGTGCGTCCTGGACAACTTCATGCCCAAGATGGATAAGAAAAGGCTTAGTCGGCAATGATAGGAGTAATCCAGAGCATTAGACTTTAAATCAAATGTATCTCGTAATTTAAAATGAGTTATTAGACATAAATTATATAATTTTGGATAGAAAGAGCTACTTTAGCCACCCAACCCAACTATATTAGGTTACGTGAAAACTGTTTAGAATAATTATGAGAAGTGCATGGTGAATTCAAATAGAACATTATTATTATTTTTGCTTTCTTTCTCGTTGATTCAAGAAGTCTCTCTATGATTTGGAGTAGTAGTTATCCTTGAGGAAGACGGTCATCGGCCTCATCATGTCCATCCCTGCGTCAGTGGCCCATCTGAGTTTATCAGGCTGATTTTTGGGATACAAGGATAATAGGAGTGGGCTAACATTCTGGACGGATGAGATGTCATGAAAACATTGTGGGCCCCACATGTAGAAACGTTTGCATTGGATCTACCCTCGGCTACAGTTGGGTGGGGTAGGTGGCATCAAATCGGCCGTTGCTTATGCCTTGCATTGAAAACTAAGGAACTAACCACGGTAAACCTCCCTTGTTTACCAAAGGGACCCTTTCTTGTGGGACCATTTCATAGATACAAGCCGATTTGCTGATGTTATTTGTTGGAATCTTCCGCAAGAATCCTATTCTCTTTCAAGCCCTCAAGATTCTTACGTCTTTAAAATCTTGTGCGAGAATCTTATGAGAGTTCACTACTATTTGAAGAAGAGTGGAGACTCGTCATCATACGCAGAGGCATAGTTCTACGGCAATCCAGACCGTCCAAATTGCTAACCTAATTGTAAATGGATCATAATCCAAATTTTACACTCAGAAGATGATATTAGAAATCTGAGATTCACCCTGGATTTTTTTATTGCCTGCTATTTTACTTTTAACCATCCATTTGATATCCATCAATTGGTTGGCTAGGATCACTTGATCAGTATAATTTTAAGGATAAGATTCATTCACGATGTGCCCTATAATTTGGATGGCCTGGATAGCCATTCTTCAGTGCCCACATGTGAGGATGAGTCACCACCATTTCCATATTGCTGGTGAACTACCACAGGAGTTGGTATACTAGTTTGTGGGGCCTCCGCCATTTAAAGCCACTGTCTGGTTTCCATAGATGCGGGTCGTTATCATATATATAATAATTCAATCTGAGAAATGGTCACACAAAATTTACTTAAGATATAACTTCTTGATTTTCTTTTTCCCTTTTTCATGTGATTATATTGGAAAATCTGAGACGTTAAAAGTTTCGAACGTAGCATGTAGATTACCTGGACCAAAAATTGGAACGGTATACTTATCATATGGGTTACACGAATATGTTGAGTCATACCAGTGGTTATAACTTAATTTCAATGGTGTAGCCTATCTGTTAAGTGGATTGAACTTGTCTTCATTCTATATAATATTTGTGATGCGATCCACTTTTTTCACGGTCCGGATATTGTAATAATATGACATGTCAGTAGAAAATAGAAGCGTGGCATGTTAAATAAAATATACGAGTTGTATGTTATCATTTCTCATTCTCGACGTGAGCGTTTCCGTGAAGAGACGTGTTGAAGTCAATAGCACTCTCAACACGGATTAGGTGCGGCTCCGGCTACACCTACTACGGTGCAACCCAACGGTAGGGCCCACTTTAATGCATGTATTATTTATCCACTACGTCCATCCGTTTTTACAATTTATTTCAGATAAGTATGATGAAAATGAAGGAGAAAAATAATTCAGGTGGATCACAATATAGGAAAAAGTTGTGACTGCACTTTATACCATTAAAATATTAATAAGGCCCACCGTAACTTTAAAGTAATGTTTATTTGCAGTAAAAAATATTGATAAGGTCATGTAAACCTGATTAAGAAAAAAAAAATACCATCTTGATCCAAAAATTATGTAGCCCATTAATGGTCAATCACAGCTGTTTCCTTTGGCATAATTCACCTGAGAATTGAATCTGCTTTATTTTTGGATTTATGATCTAAAATGAATAGAAAAAACGGATGGACGGTGTGGATATAGAATACATGTATCAATGTGGGTCCCACGGTAAGGACCGCAACGTCTTGGGTGCGACCGGGCCGCACCTAATCCGCTCTCTTCAACACGGGGCGCGGATTCAGTCAGGTCGTGACCGTGGTGCCCACCTGTGTATGTGTTATATATCCCCGCCGTCCATCCATTTTTCCAGCTCATTTTAGTTCACGAGCCCAAAAACTAGGTAGATCCAAATCTCAGGTGGATCACACCGTAGAAAACAGTGGCAATTGAAATCCCACCGTTAAAAACTTCCTACCACCCGCGGTAATGTTTATTTATTACCAACCCGATGAGATTAAGTTAAAATACAAATATCAGCTTGATAAAAAAAAACTCGTGGCACACGAGAAGTTTTTAACGGTCAATCACCACTGTTTCCTATGATATGGCCCAACTGAGATTTGGATCTACCGCGCTGGCAAATGGATGGACGGTGTGGAAATACAGCACATACATCAAGGCAGGCCTCACGGTCGCGTCCTGGCCGAACTCGATCAGGTCCTAACCTGACTGAATCCACGCCCTTAAACACCATGGGCCATTCAAGGCGGGCCAGTGGATGAACGGTCATAATCTCCACAAGTGGGAGGAATTATGCAAACTGAGAGTTACCGGCTGTGTAGGGAATGGTTGGCGAAAGGGAAAGGTGCTGAAAAGTCATCAGAAACACAAATATCAAAGGTGGAGTTGTTGGCCCACTATATAATTATATTTTATTTCCTGTGGTCTAACATTTTGCTAAGAAATATAAATAATAATAAGTAAGAAAAAAAAACCAATTTCGTCGTACTTAAACCATGGTTAAGTGAATTAGTATGATGGTATGTATTGTATTTTGGGAAAGTGTTCACATGCAACTATTGCACAGGGGCCACACTTTCAGATCATATACTTCTTTTCCACCCACGTGTCACACGTGTAGAATATCTGGATCGTCCCAAGGGTGTGATCTAGCTGCTACAGGATATCTGTACGGTGGGACCCATTTTTTGAACGTCTTGGATGTTCAACAGGAGGGACCCGTTGGTGAGAAAGCAGTGCAATCGGAAGCTAGATGGTGTCTGTGAGAAATCCACCCTGTCCATCCGTTTTTCCAGCACATGGTAGGACGTGAGCCCAAAAACAAGGTATTTCCAAAACTCACATGGGCCACAGTATAGGAAAAGTGAATATTGAACGCTTATTGTTGATAAGTTCATGTAGAAGTTTTGGATCAGGCTAATTAATGTTTTTATGTTTTCAGTTCATCCCAGTGGGAATAACCTTATGAACGGTTTGGATGGAATATAAACATCACGGTGGACCCCGGGAAGTTTTCAACGGTAGGCATTTGCCTCCCACTTTATCTTGTAATGTGGCCCTCTTGGCTTTTGGATATAGCTCATTTTTTGGCTCACTTCCTAATATGAGCTGGAAAAATAGATGGACGGCGTGGATTTATCACGAAAATCATGGTGTGCTGACTTACGTTTCACATCCTAGGGCATAGAAAGTATTTGCGTACAATAAACGTTTCTGACATAGTTTTTCTTTAATTTAATAAATAAATGTCGTGCTCATAATTGCATCTGGACAGTTAGACGGTCCAACTGATCAATTTAGTCCGTCCATCAGGTCCGCTGCACACATCTCATGTTCTGTTGTATGAAAGTCATACCGATTGGACAATCCACACATGATTGTCGAATTATTAATCTACAAAGGGTGTGGATTCGTTGCCAAAGCCATGGGAAGCTAGGTCTTGTGGGAAATCCACTCCGTCCATCCGTTTTGTCAGATTATTTTAGGACGTTGGTCTGAACAAGATGAAAATATAAAACTCATGTGGGCCGCACGATAGGAAAAGGTGGTTAGGTAAATGCCTACCGTTGAAACCTCCCCGGAGTCCGCCATGATGTTCATATACCATCCATACCGTTCATGAGATAATTCCTACTTGGGATTATCCGAAAGCACCAAAAATTAGGCTGATGTAAAACTCTGTGAACCGAAGAATGTTTCAACGGTGTTCAATCCTCTGTCGTGTGGTCGACTTGAGTTTTGGATTTGTGTCATTTTTCGGATCGTGTTCTAACATGATCTGAAAAAGCGGATGAACGGGGTGGATTTCTCACAAACATCAAGGCGGGCCCCACCTGGAAGGGCATCTATAAGGGCTCATTGAGCATAATAGCTTTCGAGAGATTGCGTGGATGTCAGTGTTTTTTAGGCGTTTGGTAGGAATTTGAAGCATTTGGATTTGAATAACTCCAAAGTCTCTCAAAAGAACTCTTTTAACATTCCCCAAGTCCTCTCAATTCCATAGGTTTCAACATTCCACGGGATTTTAAATCCATCCTTCGAAACCAACCCTCAAATGGATCGATGGTTAAAATTGTTTATGTAGGAATAGTTCCAATCAAGAAATTGAGAAATCTGTCACGGTAACCATTGATGTTATAAGTTCTAAAGCATCTCTTTTGTCATGCAATCTTTACCATCCATTGAAAAAGGAATGGTTATTAAGAAAGCCAACTTAAAAGATTATCAAAACATTTACTTGATTGGTTGATTGATTGATTATAATGCTTGGGAGCGGTGGTCCATCTAGTTGCACCGTAACTTGTGTTGCTTTGAAATTACTTCATCATTCATCAATTTTAGCTAAGGTTACAAAAGTCAATTGAATTACTTGTAAAAATAAGAAGCATGTCGCATGCTATGCATGCGCCAACTTGTGTTTCTAGGTAATCATCCTTAAAAAATTAAATGAAAAGGAAAGCAAGGGACATAACCACAGAGATTCTGATAGAAGCATGAATCTTACAAAACTCCGTCACACCAAAATCTTCACCTAACGCATTAATCTATGAAAAAATGATAGCAATAGTGCCATAAAGTAAAATGTTTGTCATTGGATGTACGATGGGTATAGTATTGTTGTTCCAATGGAGGCCACATATTATTATTATTATTACCATAGGTTAAATCTAATGAAAACCATTGTAATGGTTATTTATAGTTGATTGGATTGCGGTAGAAAAAGCTGCAATCCTCCACCAATCTTGTGTGTAGCACTATCAATAAAAAACCTTGGAAAATTTAAGTGAATTTGTTATTGAATTCAAACATGATTCTTGAATGCATGAGAAGACCATTCATCTGTGTAGCACTATTAATAAAAAGCCTTGGAAAATTTAAGTGAATTTGTTATTGAATTCAAACATGATTCTTGAATGCATGAGAAGACCATTCGTCTGCTTGTATATTGTAGAAACCGCATCCAAAAAAGCGTGGCTAATCGCATCGAAACTGGACCAATGCTCTGTCATTGCCTTCTATGGCATTAAAATCTCCATAAAATGCTCTTAGGTAGTTTACAAGACATCATGTACTATCATATTTTTAAAATTTTAGTATCTCAAAGCTTGGAGGTACCTTTGCATCAAACAATGGATAGAGGTCCCTGAACTTGGATGAGAGATCCACCCCATGCCTCTCCATCTCTCGTAGTTGCTATCGGAGTTTGATTTCGGAGGGACAAGATGGGAAAGGTTTTGCCCCTTGCCAAGCCTACCATGTATCATTCTGGTAATAGTTGACCTTGCTGACACCACTATGATTCCTACTTAGAGGAGGTTGGACCTGATAGTTTCTCCCGATACAGGGAGTTTGCTGAATTGGGACTGAAAAATGATGTTGCGAAGAAATCCTAGTTGCATAAGATTGCTGAAATTGACTGGAATTCCCGTAAGGGGAGAAAATTCTTGAATTGATTGGGAGTCCAAAGGTGTGGAATGATGGAACTGACTCTTATTTGTGGGAGGATATTGGAAGAAATGCCCTGAGGTAGATGATTGTGCTAGATGGATGTCTCCATTGGGAGGGTATTAGAAGTCTTGCATAAACCTTGACCACTGCAAATGTTGTACGAGGCTAATTTGGGTGCTGGATATTGGAACTTGGGCTGGTGCGAACTAGTGAAGCAATTCTTGCATAAACTTTGTATTATGGACCACCTCCTACATGCAAGAATCTAGCAATTATCCTGTTAGATGTGTTGAGAATATGGAGCCACATTGGGCCGTCTACGACCGGTCGTAGGACGGCTACGACCGGTAGTGGGTTCGAGCCCTAGCACAATTCAAAGTCCAGCGAGTTGTGCTGTTTTTTTTTCCGGGGCCTAGGACTGGTCGTAGGAGGGCTAGGACTGGTCTTAGGGGTCTACGACCGGTTGTAGGGGAGCTAGGACCGGTCGTAGGTTACGCAGTTTGTTCCGCGAAACTGCGGATTTGAGTCTTTTCGCAACCGAGATGTAGAAAGGAAGTTACCTAAACTATAAATAGGGTTTCCTAGGATTTTTCTAGGGTATGTATGAGATTAGGAATATTGGAAAATATTTCTAAAGGTATGGGCGAAGGGTTTTCTATATTCTTCCAAGGGAGAGGTTAGTATTTTGCCTTGTAATCTTTGTTTCTTCATAGTGGAAATTTGCATCGGTGGTTTTTTACCCTAGTTTGGAGTTTTTCCATGTATATCTTGTCTTGTGGTTTGTTTGGATTACTTTGATCTGTTTCTAGTTTATATTCCTTTATGTTTATCATTTGTGGGTGAGGCCTGAGATTGGATCTCGGCCCACTGCGTTTGTTGGCGTGCTGCGCAACAACTGGTATCAGAGCTATTGGTTTAGTTATATTGGGAGCGATGGCGGAAGATGGAAAAACTAGAATTGAGAAGTTTGATGGTTCAAACTTTGCCTTCTAAAAGATGCAGATGGAGGATTATCTGTATCAGAAGAACCTCTACATTCCTCTAGAAGGAAAAGAGAAGAAACCAGAAAAGATGACAGATGATGAATGGTTTTTACTGGATAGGAAGGCTTTAGGAACGATCCGACTCTCTTTGTCTAAGAGAGTCACCTTTAATATATCCAAGATGAAAATGACAAAAGAATTAATGGAAGCCCTAGCCAGCATGTATGAAAAGCCCTCAGCATCCAACAAGGTTCATCTTATGAAACAGTTATTCAACATGAAGATGTCAGATAGTGGGAGCGTGGCTAAACATCTAAACGAGTTCAATACAGTCACGAGTCAGTTGGAATCTGTTGACATCGTTTTTGAGGATGAGGTCAGGGCACTGTTGATCTTATCTAGTCTGCCGGACAGTTGGGATGGTTTGGTGATTGCTGTGAGCAATTCTTCAGGGTCGACAAAGCTGAAATTTGATGATGTGGCCGGTCTAATTCTTAGCGAAGAATCTAGAAGGAAGGCATTAGGAGTTTCACGGGATTCAGGGAATGCTCTAAACGTTGAAGGAAGAGGAAGATCGCAAAATAGAGGAGGTAATAAACACGAGCGTTCTAAGTCGAGGAAGAAGTCCAATGGACCGAAAGACAAAGACGGGTGTTGGCATTGCGGCAAGAAGGGGCACATGAAACGTGATTGCAGGGCGCTCAAGAAACAAGAAGGAAGCTCTCAAGGTGGGAAGGATTCAGTGAATCTGTCTGAGGAGAGCGACACAGAGGCGCTGATCTTGTCTCTTGATGCGAGGAATGAGTCTTGGGTTATATACTCAGGTGCTTCGTTTCATGCCACTTCATGTAAGGAAGTTCTGCGTGATTATGTATCAGGTGACTTTGGGAGAGTCTACCTGGGTGATGATGAACCGTGCAGTATTGTTGGAAAGGGGGACGTTCAGGTCAATCAGAAAGACGGAACGGTTTTAAAACTGAAGGATGTCAGACATGTACCGAGTTTAAGAAGGAATCTGATCTCAGTGGGGCAGTTGGCCGATACCGGTTATGTGACGACATTCACCAGTGATTCCTGAAAGATCACAAAAGGTGCCTTAGTGATATCTCGAGGCAAAAAGAAAGACACTTTGTATGTGACTTAAGAATCGTATTGTTCACTCTCAGTCGCATCAACTGAAGTGAATGGGCAGTTATGGCATCAGAGGTTGGGACATATGAGTGAGAAAGAGATGAAAGTGCTGTTGTCAAAAGGGAAGCTACCAGGGCTGAAGTCTCTTGACTTGGAATTCTACAAGGATTGCGTATATGGCAAGCAGAAGAGGGTTAGCTTCAAGAAGACAGGACGCGCTCTAAAGACGCATCTATTGGAGCTTGTACACACTGACGTGTGGGGACCGGCACAGGTATCATCTCTTGGTGGCTCACGTTATTTTGTTTCCTTTGTTGATGATGCTAGTAAAAAACTGTGGGTTTATTTCTTAAAGCATAAATCTGATGTATTTGATGCGTTTAAGAAGTGAAAAGTTATGGTAGAAAATGAGACAAGTAAAACAGTAAAGTGTCTCACATCTGATAATGGGGGAGAGTATTGTGACAAGAGATTTGAGGAGTATTGTGCAACAAGTGGAATCAAACATCAGAAAATGATTCCAGGGACACCACAACAGAATGGTGTGGCTAAGCGCATTAATAGGACCATCCTTGAGCGCGCCAGGAGCATGAGGTTACATGCAAGGTTGCCCAAGACCTTTTGGGTAGATGCTGTGAATACTGCCGTATATCTTATCAATAGAAGTCCCTCAGCACCATTGGATGGTGGGCTACCAGAAGAAACGTGGACTGGAAAAGAAGTGAACCTTACACATCTCAGAGTATTCGGTTGCACTTCATATGTTCACATTGATGCAGAGCACAGAAACAAACTGGATGCGAAGTCCAGAAGGTGCACGTTTATAGACTACGGGCAGGATGATTTTGGCTACAGGTTTTGGGATGCAGAAAATAGAAAAATCATCAGAAGTAAGGACGTAGTCTTCAATGAAAAAGTGATGCATAAGGACAGTGTGCAGGAAAATAAAGCTGAGAAAAAGGAATTCGTAAAGTTGGAAGAGTTACGGGATACAGGTGTTACAGTGCCACAGGATGATCATGCACAGGAGCATTATGAGGCAGAGCCACAAACACCGGTTGTAAGGAGGTCTACTCGGGAGAGGAGACCCACGGTCCGATACTCACCCTCCTTACATTATCTACTGCTGACAGATAATGGTGAGCCAGAGTGTTTTGAAGAGGCATTACAGTCAGATACACGGGTTAAGTGGGAGCAAGCCATGGATAAGGAGATGGACTCTCTTGAGTCTAATCATACATGGGAGCTAGTCACTCTACCCAAGGATCAGAAAGCTCTTCATAACAAGTGGGTTTATAGACTGAAGGAGGAGCATGATGGTTCGAAACGGTACAAGACGAGGCTAGTTGTAAAAGGGTTTCAACAGAAGGCAAGTATCGATTTCACTGAAATATTTTCACCTGTGGTGAAAATGTCTACGATTCGTATGGTCTTGAGTATAGTGGCTACAGAGAACTTACATTTAGAGCAGTTACATGTTAAGACAGCCTTTCTTCATGGGGATCTTGAAGAAGAAATATATATGCATCAGCCGACAGGATACGTGGCACCATGTAATGAGAACAAGGTGTGCAGACTGAAGAAAAGTCTATATAGCCTGAAGCAGGCCCCGAGGCAGTGGTACAAGAAGTTCGATAGTTTCATGTCAGGAAATGGTTTTAGGAGATGTCATGCAGACCACTGTTGTTACTTGAAGAAGTTTGATACGTCGTACATCATTCTTCTTCTGTACGTTGATGATATGCTTGTGGCCGGTTCAAGCATGAAGGACATCTCAGATCTCAAAAGATAATTGTCTAGAGAATTTGCCATGAAGGATTTAAGAGCTGCAAAACAAATCCTAAACATGAGGATAAAGCGTGTCAGGGAAAACAAGAAACTGGTTCTGTCACAGGCAGAGTACATAGCCAAGGTACTTGATCGATTCAATATGGGAGGTGCTAAGCCGGTTAGCACTCCATTAGCCAACCACTTTAAGCTATCTAAGGAGCAAGGTGCAAAGACGCAGGAGGAACGGGACTACATGGCCAAAGTCCCATATGCGTCAGCGATTGGGAGTCTCATGTATGCTATGATGAGCACGAGGCCAGACATTACTCAAGCAGTGGGAATTGTTAGCAGGTTCATGAACAACCCCGAGAAGGAACATTAGGAAGCTATGAAGTGGATCCTCAGATACCTGGTGGGTACTAAGGATGTAGGGCTGTGTTATGGTGGATCGAAAATCAAGCTACAAGGCTACGTGGATTTAGATTTGGCAGGAGATATCGACAGCAGAAGAAGCACTACAGGTTATGTCTTTAGTCTGGGAAGTACTGCAGTCAGTTGAGTTTCTCAGTTACAGAAGATAGTATCTATCAATACAACAGAAGCATGCAAGGAGATGGTGTGGAGGGAAAGTTTTATGAAAGAGTTGGGTAAGAAACAAGTAGATTGTAAGCTGTACAGTGACAGTCAGAGTGTAATACACTTGGCTAAGAATTCAGCCTTTCATTCAAGGACCAAGTATATTGCCATCAGATATCACTTCATACGTTCATTACTGGAAGATGGATCGATTGTTATGGAGAAGATTTATACAAGTAAGAATCCTGCAGATATATTGACCAAGGCGGTCACAAGGGAGAAACTGAAGCTCTGTTTAGCTTTGATTGGTCTTCAGGCTTGAAGACGGGGAGGTGGTGCACTTCGGATTAAGAAGACGAAGGTTTATGGCAATGTGTCTCCAAGTGGGAGATTGTTGAGAATATAGAGCCACATTGGGCCGTCTACGATCGATCGTAGGACGGCTATGACCGGTCGCGGGAGGCGCTCGACCGGTCGTGGGTTCGAACCCTAGCACGATTCAAAGTCCAGCGAGTTGTGCTGTTTTTTTCTCAGAGCCTAAGACTGGTCGTAGGAGGGCTAGGACTTGTCGTAGGGTTCTACGACCGGTCGTAGGGGAGCTAGGACCGGTCGTAGGTTACGCAGTTTGTTTCGCAAAACTGCGGCTTTGAGTCCTTTCGCAACCGAGATGCGAAAAGGAAGTTACCTAAACTATAAATAGGGGTTCCTAGGGTTTTTCTAGGGTATGCATAAGATTAGGAATATTGAAAAATATTTCTAAAGGTATGGGCCAAGGGTTTTCTATATTCTTCCAAGGGAGAGGTTAGTATTTTGCCTTGTAATCTTTGTTTCTTCATAGTGAAAGTTTGCATCCGTGGTTTTTTATCCTAGTTTGGGGTTTTTCCACGTATATCTTGTCTTGTGGTTTGTTTGGATTGCTTTGATCTGTTTCTAGTTTATATTCCTTTATGTTTATCGTTTGTGGGTGAGGCCTGAGATTGGATCTCAGCCCACTGCGTTTGTTGGCGTGCTGCGCAACAAGATGCGGTTGTGGGGCAATGCCTTCCTTTATATTGAGAGTGAAGAAAGGGAGAGCTACTTATTCATAATTTTCCATTGCTATTTAGGATCTGGTTCAGATTATGCCGTAAAAAATGAGATTTTTTTAGGACGCCTGACTCATAAAGGCACAATTTTTTTTTTCTTTTTAGTTTTTTAAGAATGAATGTTGATGCGGATGCAAATGCAGATGCAAATGTACGAGAACTGGTATTCCTCAAGAATTCACATCATCTTGTTTTTTAAGTTGGGTCACGACTAGTGTGTCTAGCATCTCCCCAGAAGAGTCACCATTCTATGGATGCTAGAGGGCGGATTTTCCTAGGAGACGAGAGATCAACACTCGCTTTTCATTAGTTACCTAGATTGAGAGCTTTAGTTTAGTGTAAAAGGCGTAATATTTGACTAGAATAGCCACTAATCAATTATTACTATTCTACATTCGGTTAAACCCCGTAGAAATGCTTACGATTAAGGACGTGAAGATCCTTAATACTAAAATGACTCGTGAGTTTACATTCCAGAGATTCCAAGGGACCGTAGTTATATACAGAGAAGGTGTTAGGCACTCACTCAACTTGTATAAATGTACAATCTTTACATCACAAGATCTACTATTTTTTTAGGAATGAGACTAGTTCTCGCGTATAGAAAATACAATGTGATGCAATGGCCATGATGATTGATCGATTTAAATTTTTGATGGGCAAAATTCGATTATATTAGCAAGCTGCAAAGCATACGTTCAAAACGATGAGTGCAGGGTACAAAGTATGTATGTATGAGATGCTTGATGATGTATTAATGCTTATGATAAAACGTGAGCGAACCGACTAAGGTTTCTGATGGACCTGCATCGATTATATAGACAGGCCTTAAAGTCTATGCCCGTCAGTTATATATGAGAAAGTGATGGGATGCAATGTATATGTTAAAATGATGGCTAATTGGCTAAGGTTTCTGGTGGGTAGGATCTGAGTATATTAATAAGCCTCAGATCATACACTCACTAGTTAGATACAAGAGAATCATAAGATGTAATGTAATACATATGTATGTGAGGAGCAAGGAGGTTGAGGAGGGAACGAATGTTGCACAGTGCTAATGCTCTGTTTTGATGAAATGGATTGAATCTTGAATGTTTGGATGAACGGTAGTGTCGCAAGGCTAGATTTAGTAGCTTGTATTTGAACTTTGGTGGCTCAGGAGGCTTGGACTCTGGCTAGGCATAGCTAGACTACGGCTGAGATCTCTCTCTCTCTCTCTCTCTCTCACCCTCACTCTCCTTGGTGGAGGGATGACTAGATGGCTAAGGCTAAGAGACTTCTAGGTGAGAAGGGATGCTTCCTGGATCTAATGGATAGGAGTGAGTAAGTGTTTAAAATGAGAAAGGGAGGGGGCTATTTATAGCCTTCAGACATAATTTTTTTGTAATTCATTGTAATCTTAGAAGTAAAAGGTGGTTAAAGGGGTGTGATTGGAGATTGTCACATGTAATTATCTCATGGGTCGGATGAGGTAGTAAAAGTATAATTTTGGATAAGAAAATGGGCATCGAAGTAAATATGCTTCAACTACATACTTGGGGCTTGAAAAAAGAGAGTTCCACATGCTTGAGGGACACTGCTTCTAAAGAGTTTCACATGTTAAGTTCATAGTGTGGCCTATTCGCAACTAGCGAAAATAGCGATCCGATCCTAATTACTCTAAACCGTTAGTTCTTAGGCTAAAAGACTAAATAGGTCAGTTTAGTTTGTTAATTAGGATTTGACCTTTAGTTGTCTCAACTTTAGGTAGATCTTTATTTAATTACGACTTTCTTGATTAGTTAGTGATAGGTCGGCTAGATTTGAGATCCTAGATGAATAAATCACAATACTAGACTTGATGTTTAAGTGATCGAGTGGATTCATTGGCTTCTTACAGTTAATTAATCAAATTTGTGTAGTTCTTTACTGGTAACACTCGTGTATATGCTAACATCGAGTGTTAAGGGTTAATAAGTGACAATATAAGCTAAATTACAATGAAATTTTTTTGAGAATTTTTAAAATCTAAAATAGTGAAAATCTGAGACGTTATATTAGCATTGACACCCGTTTCCATGATGCCACCATAAGGAATATTTTTTAAAATAAGATAATTTTTTTAGGCCCAAGCTTTATTCTCGCCCGTGACGAAGTCAGCTAAATTAATGTCATTTTCAACGAACCAGGCTGGGCCAATGTCTTTATTTTGGAAGGGATAGAAAGAACGATTATATTTATTGGTAAGAATGAAAAAAGAAGATGTTCATACATTCTGTAAATGTGTAGCTGATCTTGAAATACAGATATTATGCTGACTATAAGAAAATAGAGATTGAAAGAAGTAGTAGGATTATAGGTGAAGGAATGAGAATATTCACAAAGTCACGTTTAGAGTTAGAGGTCTTTCGTCGTGGTAAAAATATTTAGTTGTTGCCTCATATATACATGTCGCGATATGGATGGTCAAGCACAAATGAAGCGAGAGTTAGTTGTCGTCCTTGATCCAGTGCCTCGGCCATATGAACATACTCTTTCTTGATTTGTATGATATTCACGCAGAGTAGATAATGGTAGATCCAAATCAATAGGAATGTTATATGTTCATGATCATTAACTTTAATGCGATTCTTGCACTTAAAAAGTATAAAATTGGAGTAAGCTCTTCCATTTTTATCAAAAAGGTCGAAGTAATGGTTGTTGTTTTGAGTGAAACTTAGGGAAGTTGCTTCACCAAATGGAAGAAGATGAGTGAAAGCAGAGACATCTATAATTGTTGGAATCATAGGACCGCATCCAAAATAGAAGATGTTGGTCAAGGGGCTCTAGAATGTCAAAGCAACAGTAAGGAGGGATGTGCATGCTGAATATTTAAAAAGGGAGAATCTAATGCATTCATAGATACTAGCTTGTCTACGTGTATCTTCGTGTTGCTAGACTACACGATTGTACTATTTTATCCATCATTTCATTAGTTTTGGTTAGGATCTCGAAGCTTTAAAGGCGTTTATAGGATCTAAAAGGCTGGATTGCAGCAATAATTTTTTGCCGAGATAGCTTGAGAAGAACTAGTCTATTGTCATAATCTCTTTGCAAGTGATTTTGGAGTGAAAAGTTAGTCCAAGTGAAAGGAATGATCTCTAATCAATAAAAACATCAAAGATGATATATTCTAAGATATCTGAAGAGAGATTGCCAAGTTCCATAATGAAATCTTCCTAATGGAATGTCAAAAGAGTAGAGGATAAAGAAGCAATCATAACAGTGATAGGAATTTTTGAAAAAGAAGACAAGAGATAAGAATGCAAGCGGCGTAGAAAATCAAAACTGATTCGAAAATATGTATATATCAGTTTGAAACGTGTGCATTAATGAGATGATAATTATTACTTCTTGTAAGATTTGATTATTTGCTACGTATCATAATGAAAGTTGTGAAAAAATAAAACTATCATTTGAGTTTTCGTCTTGATCGAGCAGAATCAATAAGGAGTTGACATGTGAAAGAAAATGTCAATCACATTTATTGTATTAAGTAAGGGATCACCGTTACTTTCACATTTTTGCCCAAAGGCGAAGTGACATGGGGCAATATTGTACCATATTTTTTACTGTTCCTGAAAGAACCAATTAAGAAAGAACATATGTAATTGCACGAGAAATATGTAGCACGCTTAAAATTTGTGAGGATATTTCGAGCATATATTGCGGAAATAACAATTGGCACTGGTTGGGTAATACACGTTATCAAAAGATGGGAAGTTGCCGAGCAATGAAAAACAGAATATGGTCAAGAGAAAAATATTATTGAAGCGGTTACCAGGACAGGTGTCAAAGAAGAGTTTGGAAGGCCAGAGTGGCGTTGAAGTAGTTACTATAATTGATCTTGAAAGTACCCTAGTTTGTCAATTAGCGTAAAGTAAAGAATCTTAGAGTCAAGTGAGCCCCAAGAATAACTAGGACCAAAGATTTAAAAGGTTAAAGACTTTTGATTTAAGGCAAGGTAAGAAAGCCTCAATACCTCGCCAAACATAGGTCATACTTGATCAAAAACATCTAGAAAAAATTATCTTTAACTATGCTAAAATTCTATGAAGTTTGATCTCCAAGTTAAAAGATAAATTTTGAAAACAGACATGTTCGATGGCATCAAATTGCCATTGATCAAGCTAGGAGGTCTAATTGTGCAGTAAGAAATTGAGAATTAACTGGATTTTATCGATGGTATCGAAGTTAGTTCAATGACATTAAAGACCTCTTCAATGGCATCGAACACAGCTTTGATGACATCGAAAAATAACATAATTTGTCTAACAAGTAAACAATAAAAATCTGAATTTTTACAATGACATTAAGCCTATTCAATGGCATCGAAACTTAAACTTCGATGACATCAAACTTAGCTTTGATGGCATTGAAGAAGTGCTCAAATTGTCCAATAATAAATCATATAAATTCTTAATTTTACTGATGACACCGAACTATCCCTCGATGGTATTGAATGACCCATTCGATGACATCGAAGGTCATTTTGATGACATTGAAATTAGACCTAAATTGTTCAGCAACATCAACTCATATATTCGGATTTTTATGATGACATCGAATGACCCCTTCGATGATATCAAAGGCCACTTGATAGCATCGACAGAAGATTAGAAACAGTTTAACAACTAAATTTAAAATATTGTTGATTTTCACAATGTCATTGAAGGTCATTTGATGACATCGAAGGTCACTTCGATGTTATCGAAGACCCTTTGATAACATCAAACTTGACTATTTTTTGTCCATTTTTTTACCGTTAGAAATCTATTTTATAAATCTGTTTGAGGTTTTCCTTGGCAATTTGGTGAGTTATTGAGAGAGCTTTGAGAGAGTTAATACCCATCTTCTCAAGCTCTCTTTCATCATGGAGTTCATTATTCAATCATTGTCTTAAAGGTAATTATTGGCATATTTAAAGCTTGGATTGAACAATGAACTCTGGCATTCATTAATGACCTAACAACCACTTTTATTAATAAATTTGTAAGCTAGCAAACATTGAATGCTCAACCATGAAGATCTTTACTTTAAAGCCCATCAACCTCGACATCTACTATAAGCATCATCCTGTGGTTGCAGTTTAAAGGAGTTGAAGATCTTTCATCATCCAAGAAGATCTTCGTCAAGTGCTTAATGGGGCTCACTCACTTTTTGGTAAGTACCAAGAGTCTATTTGTGTTTGGAAACCATTCCTTGTGTAAGATTGGATTTTAGAGTTTGAATTTTCAAACTTGACAAGTCCTTGCGTAAACTTCTAACGGGAGAGTACATTTTGTCGTCCATGTGTAGGACGTCTTAAGTTCTTATGTAGAACTTAATAAGATCTTCTGTAGGCCATTGACAGATGGAAAATGGTAGCCTTATGTAGGTTTATGATGAACCTCATTTAAAACCATTTGAATAGTGAAATTTAACACATTATAGGAGAGAGTGAGTTAACTACCAGTGGAGTAGCACTACACCAAAATTAATGATCAGGAACGACTATGATTTTGGTTTAGGAACCGTTCCTGATGCAAACCGTACCTGATAGCTAGAATAGGGAACGATTTTATTGCTTAATTAGGGCAAAATATTTCATTCCACGAGACCACATGCTTCAAAACCCAAAATCCTATTTTCAACTGCAGCCACACCCAAACTCTCTGTCTCTCTCTCTCTCTCTCTCATGATCTCTCTCTCATTCCCTCACTCCCGCTCCCTCACTCCTCTCGATCTCTCTTCCTCTCTCCCGTTCCCTCATAAGAGGCTAGGCAGCCACGTCTGCTTCATCATAGGGTTGGATAACCCTAGCCGCCGCAGTCCAGTCACCACCATCACAGAGTTTTTTTGTTTTTGAATCTGATTTCGAGGATGGGATCGCCATTAATGGTGGTCAACAAACAGGGGAAGATGCGGATTGCCACTGTAAGCCATGGCAAATCTGAGTTTCGGTGCGAGTCTAAGGGCCATCCATGGCTGTTTGCACCAAAATCCGATATCGCAGGTGGATTGCCACTGTAAACTAGGGTTTCTCTCCCTCTCCATCCTTCCCTTTCTCTCTCTCTATATATCTGTTTGTAGAGGGAGAGAGGATCTCGATTGTTGGATTTGAAGATGCTCGATGTCTCACACATGTAGAAAGAGCTCGTGGAATGCAATCAGATAAATCGATGTCGGGCATCAGATAAATCGACGTTGGGCATTAGCATAGAGTTGTGTCCTTCTCTGCCCTTTTCCCTTCTCCTTCCCCGACGTCGGGCAGTTCATTGGTTGATATGTATGCACAATCCTGTCGAGCACTTTGTGCGACTGATCGATACATTCCCCAGCATTGAAGACCAGTTCGATTTGGATGTCTTTGTTGGCCGTTGGTTGATATGTATGCAAAATGTGGGGAAATTCGGGATGCTGATCGGCAGATGTTCAATGAAATGTCCAACAGGAATGTGGTTTCTTGGAGCGGAATGATATATGGATATGCTCAGTTTGGCAAAGATGAGGAGACTCTGAGGCTGTTTAAACGGGCTTTGGTTGCTGATTTGGCTGTTAACAATTTTACTTACTCGAGTGTGATTCGGGTCTTTGCTTGAAGATGAGCTTCAATTCATCAAGCTTCATGGGTAGTTCTTTGATTTCTTTGTATTCGAAGTGCGGCATTGTTGAGGAAGCTTATCGTGTAATCGATCAAATGCCTGACAGAAATCTTGGTGCATGGAATTCGATGCTGATTGCATGTGCCCAACATGGGCACACACAGAAAACAACCGTGAAGGCAATGTGTCTTAGGCAAGTCCTGGACATTGGTGATCACTACACCAAATTTTTTATCCATATTTGAAATTTGATTTTGATGTTTCTTGCATTTCTAAAGATTTTGTCTTAAAATTTTTGCTTCTAGATGAGAGAGAAGGTGAGAGTCTGGGAAGAACTTAATAGATTTTGGCAGAGGAGTTGCCTGCACTTGCAAAAGAAGTGGGGATAAATCTAATGTTTATATGTCCATGCTAAAAAAATTTTCTGGTGTGGCAGTGAAGTCTGGGCTAAGCTCAAACCCATTTGTAGCCATCAGATTGGTTGATATGTACATGAAGAACAAGGCAATAGGGAGTGCACGCATGGTGTTTGATGGAATGGTTGATAAAGATATGAGTGTGTTTCATCACTTCTTGCTGCAAGGTTTGTGGATTTTATTTTATTTTTTTTAAATTTTTAATTCTGTTTTCTTTTTATCTTTTGTTTGGTATGTATGGCTTTCACGCTTCACTGACTTGCTTTTGATGATTGATTGTTGTGGTGTTTACACCATTACTTGTTAAATGGTAAGATATTATGATGTGAAGTACCTGTGGATGCTTTTGGGAAATTTGGGCTCATTTATGTGTCTGTTATTTTGTAATTTGTGAAACTCTATTTGGATGATTGTGATAGGTCTGGCTTGGTTGGATTGGGTGACCTGACCCAGCCCATTTAAACCCATATGGGTGGTCCCAGTAGGGTAGGGTTCAACCCAAGAACAACCCATTTACTTCAATGGGCTATATTTTTAGGCCAAACCAGACCCACTACCCACTACACTGGAGTTTTACTAAGACCAACACGTCTAACGCTCTCTCTATGTACACACCAACCACACAGCCATTGTGGCACACATACAAGATCCTGACCGTTCATCAGGTGGACAACAAGGAGTAGATTCATGAGCCAAAAAATCTGGAGGATTTCATTTCACGTGGGCCACATTTTATAATACAAATTAATGGAAAAATTTATTTATTTATTTTTTATTTTCCACTCAGACCATCTGTTTCATAAACTGTGGCACACCTGATGAGTAGACTGCCACGATTTTTGTGCCAAAATATGTTCAAAGACTGGCCCACCTGATGAATTGCTTTGATCTTGCCCATGTCTGCCATATTGGCTCATACACTGTGCAAATGGGCGGCGGTGTATACACCTAGGTTGGCTTAGCAAACCTCTTCCACAGCCTTTTGGCCAAAACTATTTGTTCAAAATATTTGAAAAGAACTAAAGAATACTGATTTAAATCCTTATGGATTATACCCTGCTTCATATATTGCATGTGTATTGATCAATTGCATTACTTACAAGTCGGACTCGAGAGAAATGTGATGAATAAGGGTCCACCTGTACTATCCATGGAAGAAAGGTATATGGGATATTTCCTTTTGTTTTTTGGATTAATGCAGAATCATCATGTATAGATGCCTATTTTTAGTTCTCTTGGAATTTAAATGGCCCTGCTCCAAATAGTTTTCGTCCCAGATTTTCATGATTACCTTTACCTTATTGTTACTTCCAAACATTTCTCACTTCTTATGTAAAAATGTAAAAATAGTTTGAGGATTTCATCTTGAATAAATTCAGCTGTGCCAGCTGTGCCAAAGAGATACAAGAACCTCCTCAGCTCAACATTGAGCCTGCACTTCAACCTCCTGTGCCAGCAGACACTGGAGATTTGTTGGTGAGTTTCACACATCCCTTAGATTTTATTTCTTTGCAATGCCTTTGAAGTCTCTTAGAAAACTCTATTCATCTCATACTTTTTGTACAGGGCTTGAAGGAGATTAATCCTGATACCACTGTAATTGAGGAAAGCAATGCAATGGCTCTTGCCATAGTACCTAGGTTGCATAGTGAAATTTTTCAGTAAATTGATTTAGGGATTGTTTGGGTGGGAGCAGAAAACAAAAACATCCTTAAGAGGGATACTATTTTCCAGCTTTTTCCAATCCAAATTACATGCCAGGAGTTGTGAGTAGAGAAGAAAGGTTCATTTGATTTGGGAATCTCAGTAACAAACCATGATGTAGCTCTGTTTCCAAGTCACAATGTGGTCGTCCATGTTGATGTTCAGGTGGTGCTTTTACAATGACTTTTACTAGTGTTCACAAAACCGCATATCTTTAATTTCAGGTTTCATTTTTTAATATGTGCCAGTTCCATAAAATAGTGTTTGATCATTGCACACAATTTCAGATTTTTCTCAGTAATGTGTTCTTTCAGATACTATACACTCTTGAGTGGAGAATCTTGTAATTCCCCTGTTTCAATTAGCATATACTAGTATCTACTCACTGCAATTTGAAGATTGGGTCCTGATTTTTATTTCTCATTCTCTCTCTTTTCTCACACAGATGCTTATGGGATCCAATGTCACAATAGTTGTTCAGGACCCATCCTTTCCTATAATGTCATAACACCCATAACTTTCTGGGTAGTTCATAAAACAAACATATTACAGCTGAAATCTGTGTCTGACACTTGAATGATATTATATGATCTATTTGTATGCTTATTTTCAAATCATCAATGAGCCCCAAAGGCTACTTGCAAGTCTCCCCAAATGTGCCGGGTCTGGGCTGATCATATGGTGAGCCCCACCATGAATGTTTTGTGGCCAGAAAATCAGGCTGGTCCAATTATATCAACCATCCAGTTTTTGTACAAGTGTGGCCCTCCCATTGGCCAAATTGTCCTTAATTTCAGGCCACACACATCTAAGGTGGGCCCCATGTGATGAAATGCATGGATCTTACACCTTGGCTCATGTTGGGAGAGTAGAACTATTCATCGCATGTCCTAGTTTTTCCTCAAAAAATGAGTAAAACCATTTAAAAAAGAAAAGAAAAAAAAAGAAAGATGCTGCTCTTGCTGTTTAACTGACCAATTTACTGAATGCTAACCATTAACCGAAATAGGATACTACTACTTGTATGGCTATTAAGTCGCTTAAAGAACTACCAAATATTGAAAACTTGGAAGCTATCTATTCAATGTGCTATTTTTTTGGATTCCAATTCAATTAAGAATCAACTTTGCAATGGATTCCAATTCAATTAAATTAGGAAAATGTTTATAACCGAACAAGTGTTCCTTGTTAAACAATGAGATTGGTGAGTTTGACAGATTGAGATGATAAACAATGAGATAGTTTCAAGGAAGCGCCAAAATCAGCCTCCTGTTGGAAGAAAGATTCAGGGAAGTGGGTTTCTATGTTTCCTAGAGTCATGCTTGTTTGTCAATTTTTTTTTTGGTGAGAATTTGCTTGTTGTCAAAGAAGTGTTGTATCACATTTGATAGAATTGTTCTATGCCTGCAAAGAATTGTTGCATTAATTGAAGTGCTCTAAAAATGTTATGCCTTATTCAAACATTTTGTGATATTAATTTTTGGTTGTTCATATTCTACAGGTGGATTTGGAGCATGTGGAGCACTTCAAGTAGTTGGATCAGTCCTTACAAGGCCTCAAATCAGGAGGGAGGATAATGTCAAATTGGACTTGTAATTTTCGCCTAAAGCTTATTGTTAAGAAACTCATCTCATTGGTATGCTTTGTGCATATGTTGCTAATTGAAGTTGCTTATTCTGTTTTTTGTGGCAAACATGAAGTATTGAAGAGGGGTTGCTATAGAGTTAAATGTTGTGGGTAAAGTGTTTTTTTTTGTCAAGAATAAACTCATTTTTGCTTTGGTTTGTGTTACACATTTTTCTTTAGTCCTTTTTCTTTCTTAAAAGCATGCTTCAATAAACTTCATTGTGGTTGCTGAAACTGAAGCTGGTTTCTGTCCAACACGCTCGAAGGTAAGTCTCTTACTTGTTCATGTGTCAAATGGTTTTCTATCATGACTCGTAACTTCAATCTTTCAAGAATATGTACGAGTAATGACACTATTTTTTATGGTTGTAGCTGCCTCTATTTGTTTTTTCCTCTTAGCAATGAAATTCTTTACCTATGAAAAAAAAAAAAAAGGGAAAAAAAAAGAGCATGTATCAATAATGACACTTTCTTCCTGGAGATTACTTTTCAGGAGTTACTCTAGCAACTGTCAGATTTTTATGATAAGAAAATCAATGATCCGCTTGCTGTTGCATCTCATTTGGATAGCATTGATCAGAGAAGAATGAATCCTTTGCAATCTATCATCTATTGGGTTATACACATCACTACAAGAAATTGACTTTTGTTGGCTGGCTTTTATTATTATCTTTTGAATCATAAACTAATATCTATCAGTTGTGTGACCCACCGTCTAATCTTCAGCAAATGAATTAGCTGTGATCATTTCTTCTGCTGCATAATGATTGCTATGTTCTGTTGTAGATTTCCATCATTTCTTCTGCTGCATAATGAAACTCAGTTGATGTGCCTGCACTGGCTCTTATGTTTGATAACAAAAATTAGGTATTTGCTCAGGGCCTGATAAAAGATGCACAAATATCTTTGAAAATTTGAAAGCATGACATTGTCAATATCCATTGATGATGCATGGAGATTGTAGCGTTCTTATTATTGTTAGATTTGTTAGATCTAGATATTCATTGGAGTTTCAGCTTTGCTCCTTTAACATGATTGAAGGCGGTCTTTTGAAAATGTGATAGGTGGGGTTGTGGACAATGCTTGAGTATGTGAAGCTGGCTTGAAAGTAGTTCAATCTGGACTTGCATTGGTACAGTGATTCAACTGTTTTCTTGAACTACTTTATCTGAGCCCTACTGCTTCTTCTGCCAACAAGATAATGCATATCTTTTGTCCTTTCCTGTGGAACTGTTCCTAGTGATCATTGTTGTGCAGGCTGAAGAGGATGAGAGTTATATCTTTATATCATCGATGCTCAACTCACACTACACCAAAATCGGTGAATCGGAACAGGTAGAATTTTGGTTCAAAAACGGCTTTAAGCCGTTTCTGATAGTAAACGGTTCTGAGGCGTACTCCAATTCTGAACCGTACTTCAAATTTAAGTGGTTACTTTCACTGTTTTGTTGGTGTCTCTCAATTGAATGTCGGATATTCTTAGTTATTATTATTATTTTTTATTATTTTATTTTAAAACAGAAGGACGAAATGGATTCAGTTAGATACCTCTCAGTGGACCCCACAAGGCCCAAGAGGCACATTTCTCTATATGTACCACAGACTATCGGTTGATTTTACCTATTTTCTTACACCAAAAGCCCTAAAACCTCCATTTCGCAGACCGTGGCTCCGTCTCCCACTCTCATCTCCCTCTCCCTCTCTCAATCTCCCTCTCTTTCGATATCCCTCTTCCGATCCCAACCCTCTCTCGATCTCCCTCTCCCGATCTCAACCCTCTCTCTCGATCTCGATCCAAAGAACTTGGCGATGTGTGTGGATCTCGTTTCTCTTTGGTAGCTGCTCATTTGGGCAATTTTGGTAATTTCTTGGAAACGACGAGTTATCCTTTTGTCTAGGTATGGAAAGAATGTAAGTAATCTGCTGGATTTGATGCGTTTTAGTGCTTTCCCTTGCAAAAATCGAGTTCCATTACCGAAACGTTGGAAATGCAGTTGAAGTGAGTGGATTTAGAAGATTTCGGTGCTTGATTTGAAGGTTTTTGCTCAAAGTTTGAAGTTTTTAAAGTAAGTCGATTAAAGATTCTTGAATTGAACTGCAATGCATTGATCTTATTCATCTGATCTACTTTTTAGCTTGATTTACCATTTCGATTCTTGGCTTTGAAGGTTTTGAGCTTATTCTTGTAGAAATCGACTGATTCTGTTCTGTTATGATATGAAATCTGTTCATTTAATGGGCTTGAAGCTGTTTATTTTATCATAGGGTTTTGACTCTTTGATTTGAAAGTTCTGAAGGTTCCTATTGTGGAAGATAGTGAGATCTGCTTAAGTTCTGAATTTGTTGCAAGTATAATTGTTTTTGTGATCTAAAAAGTGTCTTGTTCTTCTTCGAGTCGTTATTTTTTTGCTGTGAAAAACGTTGATTAGTTGCTCTGAAAATTGTAGTCATTAATCCTTTCACGCGTGTTCTTGTAAATCTAGGCATTATATTCCAGCCCAAAAAATCAGGCCAATTGACTCATCAAGTGGACTACTGTGTATGAAACAAATGGATGGATAAAACAAGTTTTTTTTTTTCCCTAGCTGGTTTTAATTTTTAATTATTTAATTTTATTTTTATAAGCTGCAGCCTACCTAATAAGTAAACGTACTAGCTTTTCGGGCCAGGGAATCTAGACAGCTTGGCCACCTCGTGTGTAGCTCAGATATTTCATGTGTGCCAGTTTAGCATGTGCACTGGTGTGTAGATGGAGAGTGCCGTACATGCATGTGGGCTGGAAAGAAACACAAATATGTAGGTAATTTTTATTTAGGCAGAGTCTTCTTTTTTGTAAATTAATAAAATCTATTCATTTATAAAAATGTTTTCAAGGAGATATATGTAACATGCAGGTAGGTAAAGCATGTGGTTGGTAGGTAGGTTTTTTTATATATATATATCCTGAATAACATCTTTATATATCACCTTACCCACCATGTTTATAAATCAAACATGCAGGTAGGTTTCCATTTATGTACTTCTATTTTGCTGATGAGTTGCTTTAGTATGAATAGTTGCACATCATTTTTAGGCTTTAACTAGAGATTTAATTGGTAATGTCTTGATTTTATTAGCGATGATTCTCGGCGCATTTGAGGTGTTTGCTGAGAGAGTTTATACATGCATCATCAAGCCACTACATAGCTTCCCTTGTGCAAAATTTAGGCCATCTGCTCAAGCCGATATGCCATACATCTATGTTAATTGCTCACTGTCCATTTCGTTTGCATACAGTTGGCTCACCTGACTTGCATGTGACCTGATTCTTACACCAAGGCATAAGTTGCAGGTGAGGTTTCCTAAGCCCATATGTGCATGGAGCATTGCATGACCAAATGCAGCCACATGCACCAATGTAGCATAAGGGTGTGAGATAAGAGCTTTCCATCAAGTGGGTCGCACCTTCTAGAACTTCGGGTTCAAAATTGTGTTTCACTCCTTAGGTGGACCACTGTATACAAAACAAATGGATGTTAAGAAAAAGTTTTATTAGCCACCCATTTCTTTTGTATATTGTGTCCAACTTGGGAGCGAAAGCTTGACTTTTGCATGTGGCTCTTCTAATGGAAAGCTTGGATCTTTTATGCATGGCTCATCTAATGGAACGCTGGATCCCACACACATGTTTCACATTAGCATGTTTGGCTGCCAGTGGATGGTCACAAATCCACTGGCTTAACCTCTGTTTTTATGTGAACTTCATATGGTTTTTGATTTGTTATAGCAAAAATAGTTTTTATTATTATTATTTTTTATTTTTAACAAGAGATTTAATTTGCAGTCTTTCTTTTATAGGAGAAGCTACTTGACACGTGAGGCAATTGGATGTCACATGGACATGACATGGTAAATGATGTGGTTCATCTTGTGATTATCTTAGTTCAGGCTTGACTTGTGTTTATGGTGCAAGTTCAAGCATATATTCAGCTGAACTGCAGCAGGTGGAATCCCCTATTATTTATGATGCCTACAAGCTTCTTGTTATGCCTTCTCCAATTGATGGTATTCTTATAATCTGTGCAAATACTATTCACTATCATACTTAGGTAAGTCGTTCTGCTTTTACCCATGTTTGTAGTGCAACCACTGTGGTAGGTTAGCATAATTGACACTGTTTATCAACATTTTCTTTCCAGTTTTTACTTGTTTAAGACTTTCCTTCTCAGTTTATTTGGTTATTTTATGTTTGAGGTTCAAGTGCTTGTATACATATGTAATGTCTCACTGACCTTAGGATATCTTCCTTCCTCTTGCTTTGGCAGTCAATATCTTGTGCTCTTGGCCTGAACAATTATGGAGCTATAAGGGACTAGAGCAGCAACTGTTGGTATATTTGGCTGAAGTTTGCTAACCCACTTAATCATTTTCTAATTCAATTTTCAATATCTTGCTAACCTTCATTTGTGGATGATCTTGGCTTCCGCTTAGATGATTTTTGTGCATATTCGGTATTCCATCTGGAGCTGGAATGGAATGTGATTGGTGAGTATTTATTTATGTTCTCCATCCTTTTGTCACAAACACACTTATGTAAAATTATCCTGTTTCTTTTCTTTTTACAGGTGGTCACTTGGTCATCATATTTGTAGTGTAAGAGTTCCTATCATACCTTTTAGTATTGTAAGTCTTAGGCTCCATTTGGTCATCACATCAATCTTTATGAATATAAATTTTTTTCTCAAACCAAATGGAGCTTAAGCCCCTTTTTTAACTCCGCCAATGCAACTTCTTGCATTGCCGGTCCCAAGCCGGGGTAAAGGAGGAGGGAGAAGGGCATCAAGGTGAGTTGTGTCCTTTTTTAACTCATGGTATGCTTTTGTACTTTCCTATGTTAAATGCAATCAATTTCTTAGTCTAATTTCCTGGTAAGATGTTATGGCTACTAGTCATGGCATTCTGGTGATTGCTTGCTGTATGATTTGCAGTAATCATTTCCTTGAATTCTCTCTTAGATATGAGTGTTAGCAATCAGGTAATGGAAACACTTTCAGTTTCTCTAAGACTTAGGCTATGTTTGGATGTATTGAATTCTGAATATTCATTTTTACTCAAACTCAACTTGCAGTCTTGTTCCTTTCAAGTCGAATTTGAAAGTAATGTAATTGCAATTTGTGCTAAGAAACTATAATACGATTACTTCCTCTCTAATGTGATATTGCAATTCAATGAGCCAGTGTATACAAACACACATTTGCACATGATGCTTTGGATATGAGGTGTTCATGCACTTGCCAAACAAGGACTGCTTTGTTAGTGCATGGTATCTCACACTTATTTGTTGTTACTTTTCTAATTATGCTAACATTTGGACTCCTCTCAGCCATTGGGATTTCAGGTGGACGATGCGAAACTGAAGCGTGCAGGGATTGGATTGCATTATTGGCCGTATCCTTTTTGGAGCTCTTGATGTTCTGTTTGCCTGTTTCTATGTATGTGCGTGCCCACATAGCAGTACTCTAATATAAATGGCATACATAATACATGTACATCAATCCAATCCATCTGCCAATCAATTAAAGCCTGAAGTTTGATTGATAGCACAATCTTAACCGTCTGATTTCTGACCATTTCCCTTCTTTAACCATCTATTTGATGGGAAAGGTTAGGATCATCTGATCAGTGTGAATTGTAGGCTCCATGGGGCCCAAGATTTAGAAGGCCTGTATTGATGAACATATGTGCCATGTATGTGGTGGATGAGTTGTTGTAACTTGGGTAAATAGTAGTAACATGTGCTGCTGTCTAGTACTAGTGCATTAGTTTCTAATCCTTTGCAAAAAGAATTTCTGCATCCACTCCTTCAATTGCCTGTTTATTTTGGATTTTCAATAGCAATATGTTCTCTATAATTAACCAACTAAAACTAGATACGTAGTTGTCAAAGTTACACTACTCTTGGCAACATTCAAGGAGTATTTCGGAAGACATGTAATTAATGTTAAGGGATGCAGTTCAATCTCTCAGCAACTTTATATTTTCTTTGATCTGTTCATGCAGGGTGGGTAAAAACAGTTGTTGGCATTTACAAGGAGAGGAATGACAGTTCATTCGGTGAGTTCTTATCCTCTTGACCAGTCTCTTGCTGTGTAGGACTGTGCTTTAGATATGAGGTGTTCATGCACTTACCAAACTAGGACTGTGCTTTGTTAGGTGTAGCATTCTATTGTAGATATCTATATGCCACTAGCATATAGATTTCTTGCTGGAACAAAAGAAGAAACCTATATGCTAGTTGATTTCCTGAATGTTTTATTTTTGAGGTATCATGTGATGCTTTGATCAAAAGGCTTGACTTGTTTTTGTTTGACCCTGTAATGGTACTAGTGGGCCCGCCTCTTGATCTGATACTACCCATCATGGGCTGGGCCATGCTAATTTTTTTTTGCCTTATTGTTTTCAGGTTAACCAATCCAAAGAAAGACTGTGCGTCCTAACACAAGCATTGTTTTGCCTGGGACGACATTCAACATTATGGGTGATCCTCTAGTTTTTGTTGTTGAATAGTCACTCTTTTGCTTGTTTAGTTTTTGAATCTTTATGTTGTTTTTTGGCTAATCAAATTGCTTATGATCTTTGTTTTGATTTTCATAGTTACAATGCAAGCACAAAAAGTTCTGCCTAATATGCAATGCAAAGACAGGTTCCTCTTTCAGAGTGTCATTGCAAGTCATGGTGTAACCACAAGGACCATGTGTTTTCTCTAGGAGTGGAGCTCATCATGGAGGTTTTTTTTTAAAATTTTTTTATTACATTCATGCAATTGTAAGCTTAATTATTGTAAATATATATAATTTTTATTATAAAGTTGTAAGCAATTTGTTCAATATTAATTTTTAATCATATATAATATTCTTTGGTTTTTAAATATAAAAACAGATGTTCGGATTTTATTGGCCATTCGAAATAATGAAAAATACTGGTCCAAAAACTTAAAATTGGACCGTTGAGAACGGTTTAAAACCGTTCCTAAAATTTTGTTCCTGGAATTTGGAATTGACCGTTTGCAGCCTTACGAACGGTTTGAAACCGTTCCTAAGAGTCTGTTCTTAAAATTTGAAACGGTACTTGATACGGTATTGAACCGTTTTAGATTATATGCGACGCCTCTTTTAGGAACGGTTTAAAACCGTTCTTAAGGGATTTAGGAACGGTTTGAAACCGTTCCTAAATGACGTTTTTGGTGTAATGTACGTACATTAGACATACTTTCAATCTTATTAGTTTAAATAATTTTAAAAAGTCCTATTTATCCCCCTCTAAGACATTAGACATACTTTCAAGCTTTACTTGTAGCGGTAAGCCGCAATTCCATATCAAACGTGATAAGAAATATCTAAATGGCCATCTTAAGGAAGTCTATAAATAACATAGGAGTTCAACGAAGCAAAGTTTCTCATACCAACCGAATTAAACAAGTCAAATATATCTTTCAATTTATCATTTATGTTCCTTAGCATAATCAGTTTTTATGTCCTTTCGTTAAACTAATAACTTAATCTTATATTAGAAGTAACAGTAATCTAATAGTTGTAATCCAAGTATATGTTCATACGCAAGATGATTTCTGTTTAAATACAAGCAGTTCTTCTTCAAGAAATGTGCTTTATGGTTACTTTCTATAGTCGAATGTAATTAGTTTTTTAGTTTTTTATTTTCTTTATTCTGCATGTAAAAGTCATTTCGTACGGAAGACAATGTGCCGCCTATTCTATAAGGATGAACCCTACCGTCTAATAATCCCCTAATAATTTTATACAACATCTTGTATGTGTTGAATAGGCTACTGTTCTTCTCATATCTAAGCCATATGCCAATAATTCTTAAATATCTGCATACCTTGGTGCTTAAGTCAAAGTTGTTCAGCTGGAATCGAGCCGTACATTGAGTTTTGGCATCCTATGCAGATCATACGTGACTGAATTTTGAAACCGAGAGGCAAATAGAACAATCTCAACCATTAGATTTGCGGCCTACGGATAGACGGTTTGAAAAAAAAAAAAGAAAAAGAAATATAAAAAGGTCCACATTCAAAGGACGGTAGTATTTATGGCTAGAATATTCCAGGATAGGAAAGATTTGGGGCTTGGCATATCCAAGGTGAGGTTCAATAAATTAATTGTCTGAATTATTGCCCATGGCTCCAGTTGTCAGAACTAAAAACCAAAGTATACAATGCAAAGCAACATGGTTGAAGGACACAGATTAACTACTGAAAGAGTGACAGGTTGAGTAGCGAGACTCACTATTGAAGTGACGTCACCAAGTTTTGTGGGTCCCACTAGGATGTGATACATGATCCAGTTTGCTACGGGAGGTTAGTTGGACAACTAATCTATCTCACAATTACAAGACCAGACATTACATACTCAGTTAATATTCTAAGTCAATTTATGCATAATTCGAAAAAGCCTCACTGGGATGCTACTCTTCGTATTATCAAATATTTGAAAGGCAGTCCTAGTTTAAGTTTGTTGTTTTCCTCAAACAATTCATTTACCTTAAAGGCTTATTATGATACTAATTGGGTAAACCGTCATACGATAAGAAGATCAACTATAGGTTATTGTGTATTCTTAAGGAATTCATTCAATTAGTAACAACGATCCACAGTGTGAGTTGTGCTCTCACAATAAGAACATAGCAGAGATTTTCTAGTGCCTTGTGACTTGGAATGAGACGATGACTACTATCTATATTGTCATTGAGCATCACACTATGATTCCTTAGAATTGTCATAAGTTTTGATACTCATGGCATGAATGAGATCAGTACCCTTGGCCTCAGTAAGTCCTCGCTACTTTTCTTCTTCACATAGAAGTGAATATGCCTTTTTGACAGTTGGTATAGCGTGCATTAACGTGATTTATCCTCGCAAAGAAAAGTATGTCTCATTCGATACCATAAGGAATTGTCCCAGCCGAATCCTTTCCACTTTTTCTTTTAGATCTTTTTGTCTTCCACAAGTACACGTGATTGAAGGACTGTAAGTAGTTAGCTCATCCCACAATATTTTCAACTTTGTATAATAAGAAAACATGGATTCTTGATTTTATTTCAATTCAACAATAGATCATTGAGTTTAATAATAATGGGAAAAATCGCCTTGAGAGAATCGTTCTTGAAAGTCTGTCCTGATTTCTGAAGCTGTTTCAACATAGAGTACGTTGTTTGTAAGCTCCTGACTTAGAGAATTAAATATCCAGGAAAATACCATATCGTTGCAGTGCTGCCACAAAGAGCATTTTGGATCATTTTCATTCGAGATGAAAATTGTTCCTTTGATGAACCCTAGTTTATTTTTAGCAATGAGACTCATCAACATAGATCTCTTCCACATAGTATAATTGGTTCCATCTAAGACTTTTGGAACAAGAATCATGCCAGGATAATCAAAAGGATGGAGAAAAAAAAAAGAATTTGCGGAATCAATCGCAGATGTAGACATAGTATGATTAGAGTAAGCGGAAATGGTTTATAGAGGCAACAAGATCATTGCTTTGATACCATGAGAGAAATAAGTTTTTTAAAAAAACTATATTTTTCTCTATATTCATTGATAGCTGCTATATATAAGTTTACAAGAGTAAATTAAGATCTTAAATTACAGAAAAATAAAATAAAGATCTCAACTAATTTCCTTAATTGAAGGGATTACAAATCACTTAAATATATAAAGGAAAGAATATCTTTCAATTTTTAAAATTAAGCTAATGTACTCTAACATTTAGATCTGTGCAAACATTGTCTTAGTTAGATCTGCACCTCCATTAAATCTAACGGCGGCCAACCTTACATTCTCATCTGATTATCCATCGTTGGAATGCTATTGCCTCGTATCTCCAGCTAGAACCAGAACCACAACCTCAACAACCATCATCGATATCCAACTGTTCCATTCTCTAACAAAATGTTCACCGCCACACTCCTCATCTCTCTTAGTGCATTCAAATGAGAATAAAAGAAGGGCTATTGGATTGTTTATTTTATTTATTTTTGCCCTTTCTTTTATTAGCTTTGACCATTTAATTTTCAGACCTGAGATCTCAACTTAGCATCAGCAATTGCAGTTGCCCTCGCCACTTTAGCCTTGTGGGCCTTGATTAATGTATCTTCCCACACTAGGCCTTTTGACAGGATGCAGTTTTCGTTGATGATAGATTTTTAGAATGGACTCATTTGTGTTGGGCATTTTGTACCAAACTCGTTTGTTCTAAGTATTTGGACGAGACTTTGTTACCTTGGTTGACCTTGTGGCCGGGCCTATTTTCTTTGTTATTGAAACATTTAGAGCCATTAGATGAGATGTTAAATCATAAGAGACTAAACTGTAGAAATTATAATTTATTTATTTCACTAAGAATAATATGAATATATAAAATAAGTGGGAGATGTAGATTTGGAAAGACATCCATAGATACACATCTTAACAAATAAAAAAAATATTATAATCTCAAAGATTATTGTTCTAATCTACTCTAACATAAATAATGTGCACATTATGAAATAAATGACCATGGAAGCTTCAATATAAGCAAACCCATACAAGCACTCTCACACTTCCCGAATATTTTCAATCTCGTGTGGGGTGAAGGCTTTTGAAAAAACAGTAACGCATTTTACAAGCACGGCGGGAATAAAATGGGAATCATGCCAGCATTTCTCAAAATGAATGGACTGTGTGGATACAAAACATACATCATGGAGAAACCGCTAAACTTGGTGACGTCACTTCAATAGCGAGTTTGGCTACTCAACCGGTAAGTAGCTAACCGGCGGCCAGGTTGAAGATCCTATAATTCGTCTCCGATGTACAGTGGGCCACCGTTGAGTCTTTGTCAATGAGAACAGAATGGGTACAAACCCCACCAGGACCCAGCCAAATACGGATGGTCCTGTCAGAGGCTATATCCGGCCCACCGTGATGTATATGTTTTATCCACGCTGTTCATTTATTTTGAAAAATTATTTTAGAAAATAATCACAAAAATTAGGCAGATTGAAGGCTCAAGTGGACCACATCACAGGAAGCAGTGGGGATTGAATTCTGACCGTTGAAAGCTTCCTAGGGCCTACTGTGATGTCTATTTGCCATCCAACCTGTTCAAAAGATCACATATACCTATACCAAGGGAAAACATAAACATCAGCTTGATCCAAAATTTATGTGCCCCCAAGAAGTTTTCAATGGTAAACTTTCAATATCCACTTTTTTCCTGTATTGTGGTCCACTTGAGTCTTCAATATGTATAATGTTTAGTCTCATGCCTTAAAATGATCTGTAAAATTGGATTGATGGAGTAGATGAAAGATATAAATCACGGTGGGCTCCGCAGAGCTCCCAACAGAACCGTCCATCTCTAGCTAGGTCCTGGTGAGGGTAGGTACCCAGTCCACGTCCTTGCACGGTGACTTCCACACTTAGAATTAGAGAAAATGACCACTGTAGACTTCCACGTCCTTGCTTTTCCTCTCCCTCCCTTCTCTCGCTCCATGTTTTTTTTTTAAAAAGGACGAAAACTCCGCCGCTACATCTGTTGCTTGGATCGCACCACGCTCTAGCTGGATCCCACCTAGGGGTGTACACGAATCAAGCTAGCTCGGTTAGCTCGCTCTACTCAATCTGAAAAAAGCTCGATTCAGTTCGGTGTTGAGTTCAAGCAAGGTTGAATTGATTTTTTGAGCTCAAAAATGAGTTCGAGCAGGCCAGCTCAACTCGACTCGGATCAAATCTAGCTTGAATCAAACTTGGATCGAACTAGTTCGGTGACTTGGTTACTTTGTCATTAATGTTGCTCACCAACTGTTTGATAAAATGACTGAACGACACGTGGCTGGTGGCAATGAAGGTTTGGCTAGTGGCAAGGTGGAAAGGAAGGTATGTACATGGAACAAATACTTTTATTTTTCTTTATTATTATTATTATTTAGAAGGTGTTTGAGAAAATACCTATAAAATCATTGCCTTTGTAGGTAAAACAGTGGGATTTTGAAGTTGTAATTAAGGTGTTTGTGGAAATGCCTCAAACTCGGTTCTATCTTAGCTCGAACTCAGCCCGAGCTGCTAATTGAACTGAGCTGAGCTGGCCAATCAGGCCTGAGGATCGAGATGAGCCGAGTTCAAGCTGAGGTTAGCCACTGTTCGAGCCGAGTCGAGCTGAGGCCAACTCGACTCGGTTTGACTCGATGTACACCCCTAATCCCACCCTCTCTATTCATCAACATTATCTCGTTTTTCCTGTAAATGTTCCCTCCACAGAAGACAGTACGCATGACAGGTATGATATACATTTACCTAAACGGCGTAAATTTTTTGTGGCCCATTGAAATGCCAAATGAAGCTCCCATCTTGGTTTTTGGTTCATCCATGCGAAAATCATCCTATGGACATGATGGATTACAAGTAAAACATCATTGTAGGGGCATAAAAAGGTTTCCACGGTGGAAACACTGTTTCCTGTGGTGTGATCCACTTGATATTTCAATTTGCCACCATTTTGGGCTGAAACCCTTGCTTTAGATGGAAAAATGGATGAACGTCATGGATAGTCCACATACATTCAAGGTGGGCCCAACTCAATATTTTTAACTTTTTAATTTTTTTTAATATTTTACTATTAATTTTTTTAAAAAGTTTTTTTTAGGTTAGCTTGTTAGTACACACCCATGTCAATACACACACTCCATGTTAGCCACCCCTGCTAGGAATCGATACCAGGACCTCAAGTGTTGATATGAGGTATCTCTACTCAGTCTGCCAATTGAGTTATGGATCTGGGTGTGCCCAACTTAGTTAACTCAGCACTATAAGTGCGTACTGAAAATTTTATGAACCGCTCGGTCAATTTCATTAATTGCTCGATCAAATTCACCGAAGAGAATTTCATGTAAATCTCGGTCAATTTCATTAACTGATCGGTCAAATTCAACAAAGAAAATTGTTAGGCTAGGTCAATTACATTTAAAGTTCATTCCAATTCATGTTAGCCTCACCCAATTTCAAGCTTGCCTCACTCAAATTGATGTTTTCTTTGCTCAATTTCTCGGTTGCCTCGTTGAATTTTTTCGTTGCCTCGCTCAACTCCTAGGTTCCCTCGCTCAATTTCTAGGTTCCCTTGCTCAATCTTCGCTCCAATTTCTACGTCGCCTCACTTGCCTCGCTCAATTTCTAGCTTTCCTCACTCAATTTCTAGCTTCCCTCGCTCAATTCCTAAATTGCCTCGCTCCAATTTCGATGTTTCCTCGCTCAAATCCTAGGTTGCCTCGCTCAATTTCTAGCTTCTTCGCTCAATTCGTAGGTTGCCTCGCTCAATTTCTAGGTTACCTCACACAATTTGTAGCTTCCCTCGCCTCGCTCAAATCCTAGGTTGCCTTACTAAATTTCTTAGTTCCCTTGCTCAATAACTAGAATTTCTTGCTGAATTTTTACATTACCTCGCTCAATTCCTAGCTTCTTTCGCTCAATCCCTACGTTGCCTCGCTCAATTTTTAGGTCGCATCGCTCAAATCCTAGGTTCCCTCGCTCAATTTCTAGCTTCCCTCGTTAAAATCCTAGGATTCCTCGCTCAATTCCTACGTTGCCTCGCTCAATTCCTAGGTTGCCTCACTCAATTTCTAGGTTCCCTCGCTCAATTTCTAGCTTTCCTCGCTCAAATCCTAGGTTCCCTTGCTCAAATGCTAGGTTGCCTCGCTCAATTTCTAGCTTCCCTCGCTCAATTCCTAGGTTACCTTGCTGAATTCCTACATTGCCTCACTCAATTCATAGGTTGCCTCGCTCAATTTCTAGGTTCCCTCACTCAATTTCTAGCTTTCCTCGCTCAAATCCTAGGTTACCTTGCTCAAATCCTAGGTTGCCTCGCTCAATTTCTAGCTTCCCTTGCTCGAATTCTATGATTCCTATCTCAATTTCTACATTACCTCACTCAATTTCTAGGTTCCCTCGCTCAATTTCTAAGTTGCCTCGCTCAATTCCTAGGTTCCTTCACTCAATTTATATATTGCCTCAATGAATTTCTAGCTTCCCTCGTACAAAAGCAACATAGCAAAAAAATAAATAAATTCAGTTTGCCTTGCTCAATTTCCAGTTTGCCCCGCTCAATTGAGCGGGCCAAACTGGAAATTGAGGGGGGAAAACTAGAAATTGAGCGGGGTAAACCGAAATATTTTTTTTTTTACTTTTGTAGGTCTCATCATGATGTATGTCTTATATCCAAACCGTCCATATATGAGCGAGGCAAACTGGAAATTGAGCGGGGAAAACTGAAAATTAAGCGGGGCAAACTGAAAATTTAGGTTTAGGGTGTAAGTTTAGGTTTAGGGATTTAAAAATTTAGGCTTAGGGTGTAAGTTTAGGCTTAGGGATAATAATTTTTGATACACTTTAGCTACGGATTATAATCGTAGCTATAATTGCGTCGATATAATTTTTGAATTTGAGAATGGGTAGGTTATAGGTTTTGGTTTTGATTTTGATTTAGGTTATAGGTTATAGGTTTAGGTTAAGGTTATAGGTTTTTGGGTTTGAGAATGGGTTCAGGTTTAGGTTATAGGTTTCAGTTTAGGTTATAGGTTTTTGAATTTGAGAATGGGTTCGGGTTTAGGTTATAGGTTTTGGGATTTGAGAATGAGTTCGGGTTTTGGTTATAGGTTTTGGTTTTGGTTTTGGTTATAGGTTTTTGGATTTGAGAATGGGTTATGGTTTAGGTTTAGGAAATCGGGTTTAGGTTCGGGATTGGGTTTAAGTTTGGGTTTTTAAGTTTAGGTTTACATTTATGTTAGGGAGTTGAGATTAGAATTAGGTGTAGGTTTCGCTTTAGAAAATTGAGTTTAGGTTATAGGTTTAGGAAAAGGTTAGGTTTAGGTTATATGTTTTGGGATTTGGGAATAGTTTTAAGTTATAAGTATAGGTTTAGGTTAGGTTATAGGTTAAGGTTTAGGGATAGGTTATAAGTTTTGGTATTTGAGAATGGGTTCAGGTTTAGGTTATAGGTTTTGATTTTGGTTTAGGTTATAGGTTTAGGATAAAGTTTAGGTTTAGGTTTAGGTTATAGGTTTTGGGATTTGAGAATGGGTTCGGGTTAGGTCATACGTTTTGGTTTTAGTTTAGGTTATAGGTTTAGGTCAATTTCATGTTTGTCCCGCTCAATTTCCAGTTTACCCCGCTCAATTTCCAGTTTGCCCCGCTCAATTTCCAGTTTTCCCCGCTCAATTTCCAGTTTACCCCGCTCAATTTCTAGTTTGCCCCGCTCAATTTCCAGTTTGCCCCGCTCAATTTCTAGTTTTTGAGCGAGGTAAACTGGAAATTAAGCAGGACAAACTAGAAATTGAGCGGGGTAAACTGGAAATTGAGGAGGACAAACTAGAAATTGAGCGGGCCAAATTGAAAATTAAGCGGGGCAAACTAGAAATTGAGCAAGACAAACTGCAAATTGAGCGGGACAAACTAGAAATTAAGCGGGGCAAACTGAAAATTGAGCGGAGCAAACTGAAAATTGAGCGGGACAAACTAGAAATTGAGCGGGGCAAACTAGAAATTGAGCAGGGTAAACTGAAAATTGAGCGGGGTAAACTGAAAATTGAGTGGGGCAAATTGGAAATTGAGCGGGGTAAACTGGAAATTGAGCTGGGCAAACTGAAAATTGAGCGGGGCAAACTGAAATTATTATTATTATTTTTTTACTATGTTACTTTTGTGGGTCCATCATGATGTATATGTTATATCCAAACCGTCCATATATTTTACAAGCTCATATTAAGGCTTGAGACGAAAAATAAGATAGATCTAACTATCAAGTGGACCACACTGTAAAAGGCAATGAGAAATTGAACGTCTACCATTGAAACCCTTTTAGGGGTTACCGAAGTTTTAGATCATTATGAAATTTTTTTCCTCTTCATCCAGGTCTTTTTGACCCTATGAATGAACTTAGACGAGGAGGATTTCTCACAAACATCACAGTGGGCCTCCTAAAGGTTTCTAATGGTTGACGCTCATTCAACACTATTTCCTATAATGTGGTACACTTGAGAACTGGATATATCTCATTTTTGGTCTCATACCATAAAATGATCTGGAAAAATATGTGAATTGAGCGAGACAGCCTACGAATTATGCGAGGGAAGCTAGAAATCCAGTGAGGCAATATATAAATTGAGCGAAGGAACCTAGGAATTGAGCGATACAACCTAGCAATTGAGCGAAGGAACCGAGGAATTGATCGGATGGACTTCATTTTTTGTTTATTTTTGTAAATTTCTTGAAAATGTCATTTCCATTTTCCTCATTTTCTGAAAAATGCCCTCTTTTAGTTTCCTTGCCTAGACTGGCAACAAATTTTTCATGAATATAGATTTGTAAATGAAGAAATTTTTTCATGAAAATCTTGCTGAAAGACAATCGTGGGAAACAAATTTTCATTTTCGACTGATTTCTAGATTTGAAGTTTCCCAAAAAACTCTATTTTCTTCAAAAATAAAAAAGAAAAAATCCACAAATCCAAACAGTCCTTAAAGTAGGCTTGAAGTGATTGCTCGATTCATTGATAGCCAGTCAAATTAGATTAAAGAGTTTGAAGCAAAGAGAGAGAGAGGCTGATACGATTGCATGAAAATAAGAAGACAGAGCTGAAGTGGAGGTATTTGGAAGAAGAAGTGGAACTAGAGAAGAAATTTGATGCTAAGCTGACCCAACTGATGGACAAGTGACTATTATAAATAGGTCCAATCTTTGTCTTTTTTCTATCAAATTTCGATTGTTGTTTCAGCTTTTTCTTAACTGTCTGTTTGCAAACCATCAGTTAAGAAAATAGTTGGTTAGGAAAAAGATGCAAGAACAGTCCCTGGTTTGGTGAGCTAGGCTGTTAATCTGAGCCAGCTACAGATGTGCTAGCTGCAAACAGATCATTAAGAAAATGCTGCAACAATATTAAATCTCCCATTTATTAAAGAAAGATCGAGTGATCTTTTTAAAAAAAAAAAAAAATTTACTGTTAGTTTTGTCTAGAAATTGACCGATTTCACTTTTAGCACAATATTGAACTTGATATGTAATTATGGATCCTGATGTATGTCAAAACAATATGACTTGTGGGCCTTGGTTCTTGGATGCTCTCTAGGTTAAATGAGTTCAAGTCATGAGACAAATTCATTCATGTGTAACGCTTGTTTTCTTTGTTCAGACTAGTATATACCAGGAGGAGAAGAATCTCATAGACTTGTCTATTATCCTTCTCAGATTTTCAAGGTAAAGAAAGTATCATTATGGGAGTTTTGCTTGCCTTTTCCTTATTTTTATTGTCACTTTCTCATTGTTATGGAGTATTGCTTTTTGAATATTCTTCTTTTTGTAAATTTTGTAAGAATCATATATTTTACAACTCAATTGAATGAAGCCTTACTGCTACCTTGAGGTTGTGCATTCAATTTGAGACTATTATCACATGTTTCATTTATGATTTTAAAGATTGTGAGAGTTTGAATTTTCTTAAATTTTGTTTATTCTTTTTGTCATTACAATGATTGTTTCAAAGATTTTATTTGGAATGGAGCTTCGATATTAGGAACATTGTGTGATCTAGGCTGTATGAATGAAACTATAATAGTTATCAGTTGCATCTAGTTTATCTACTTAATGTTAACCATCATTTTCAGTTGTAAAGTTACAATCGGGATCTATTCCTGTTTCTATACTTTCTAGTTTCAGCTATAACTTCTTTCAAAATTCACCATGAGGTGGGACTGCTCGAATGTGGTTGGAGATTTAGTCGTTCCTTTGTAACTTGGTTAACAGACCTGATTTCTAGTTTACAATTACATATGGAAATGGTCTTCTAATGACTTAACTTTGTGTTGTGTATAATAGATTTGAAGGACAATATCTTAAGAGTAGGGGAAAGGAATATTTCAATGCCATTTTTGCAAGGTTTACAACTTCAAGAGGGGTGTTTTGTATGGATGTTGCTGATATTTATAATACAATCTCCCTCCTGTATTTCATGCATGCTAACTATTTGATAAAATGGCTCAACAAGGAGTGTTTGTGTCGATGTAGCTGATATTTATAATACAATCTCCCTCTTGTATTTCGTGTATGCTAATTGTTTGATGAAATGACTCAAGAAGGAATGAGAAGCTAGCACTACTATCATTAGGCTATGATATGACTAATCCTTGATCTTGGGTGTATGGAAAAAAGTTTATCAAGATTGAGCAGGTTTCAATTTTTATAGTGATGCCTCTTATAATAGCTATTTCTTTCTTTGTATTTTGAAACACTTCTTACTAAGACTATGATGACACCTGTAACTTGATTGGACTGGCACTATGTGTCTCAACCTTAAGATCATGGGCCGGATCCTAGATTATCTACTGAAGCACATGATTGCACAAAATTGATAAGAAAAACTGTTGAGCGATTGTGTCTTTGATTTTTTTAAATGTCTGGCTCTCTCCGTCGTACTTTTGCCTATATTTACATCACTAAATCTATAAGGGCTCTTCCATTTACCATAGACCTTTAGAACCTCATTGCCATATATTGAAACCTCCCAAGTAGAGAAGGCATCTTGCACTTTTTCCTTGGTGACTAATGAATAAGGCATGCACCAACATTCATTATGCAAGTACATATATAAATGTATATATGGTTTACTGTTCCATGATTTTCATCTTTGATATCTTGTTTATAGTTGGCCCCATGGCCAAATATCCAAGTCACTATAACGAAATGGAACATTGCTGTTGCATTTTTTCTAGTAGCCAACATTTAACGCCAGTTGTGGTTTTCACTTGTGGCATATTCTGGATATATGTGCATATTCATATAAGTTTTCCATATTATGTAATGCTTTGGGTTTTGAAGATTATTTACTACGCCGCTATCAAAGTTTTCACTGCTGGGCTGAAATTGTTCAGATCCAAGATGAACAAGTTTCATGTTCCCCATTATAACATGACACAACACTTGGTAAGTCTCTTGTCAAGAATGCACATATGTAGTTATCATTGCGGTTATAGTTATTCATTATGTGACAGGTTTTCAGGTGAGATGAACGAGTTTCAAAAGAAAACAGTCTGCGGTTTTGAGAAGCGATTCCTAATGTCATTTTATGTTTAAATGCATATTTCAGATTCAAGCATCTGGTACGTCTCTTGACTCAAGAATGCACATGGTTGGAGTGGTCTGGCCATTTGGACAGACCGTGTTTATGCATTTTCTCAAAATTGATGGAGCAGACCCGGATGTGCGTCGGAGCTATCCAGAAGAGTGGGGGTCTCTGAAAGGTAGAAACCGCTGTTATGACCATGATGAAACTGTCCATTTCTTATGGACAGCATTGGAGGGGCCTGGCCATTTGGATAGGCCGTGTTTATGTATTTGCTCGAAATTAATGGAGCGGACCCGGATATGCGTCGGAGCTATCCGGAAGAGCGGAGGTCCCTGGAAGGTAGGAACCGTTGTTATGACTATGATGAAGCTGTCCATTTCCTATGGACGGCATTGGAAGGGCCTGGCAATTTGGACAGGCCATGTTTATATTTGTATTTGCAGGTACCATACCCTTAACCTAAACTCGAACCGATTCTCACATTCCAAATCCTATAACCTAAACCAAAACCAAAACCTATGAACTAAACCTGAACCCATTCTCAAATCCTAAAACCTATAACCTAAACCTAAACCTAAACCTATAACCTAAACCTGAACCCATTTTAAAATCGCAAAACCTATAACCTAAACCAAAACCTATAACCTAAACCCAAACCCATTCTCAAATCCTAAAACCTATAACTTAAACTAAAACTAAAACCAAAACCTATAACAAAAACCCGAGCCGATTCTCAAATCCTAAAACCTATGACCTAAACCAAAACCTATGACCTAAACCCGAACCCATTCTCAAATCCCAAAACCTATGACCTAAACCTGAACCCATTCTCAAATCCCAAAACCTATAACCTAAACCTAAACCTATGAACTAAACCCGAACCCATTCTTAAATCCTAAAACCTATAACCTAAACCTAAACCTAATCCTATAACCTAAACCCGAACCCATTCTAAAATCCCAAAACCTATAACCTAAACCAAAACCAAAATCAAAACCTATAACCTAAACCCAAACCCATTCTCAAATCCTAAAACCTATAACCTAAACCAAAACCATAACCTAAGACCTAAACCCGAACCCATTCTCCAATCCCAAAACCTATAACGAAAACCAAAACCAAAACCAAAACCTATAACCTAAACCCGAGCTGATTCTCAAATCCTAAAACTTATAACCTAAACCAAAACCTATGACCTAAACCCAAACCCATTCTCAAATCCTAAAACCTATGACCTAAACCCGAACCCATTCTCAAATCCCAAAACCTATAACCTAAACCTAAACCTATAACCTAAACCCAAACCCATTCTAAAGCAAAACCTATAACCTAAACCAAAACCAAAACCAATAACCTAAACAAAAACCAAAACCTATGACCTAAACCCGAACCCATTCTCAAATCCCAAAACCTATAACCTAAACCCGAACCCATTCTAAAATCAAAAACCTATAACCTAAACCAAAACCAAAACCAAAACCTATAACCTAAACCCGAACCGATTCTCAAATCCTAAAACCTATAACCTAAACCAAAACCATAACAAAAACCTATAACCTAAACCCGAACCCATTCTATCCAAAAACCTATAACCTAAACTTAAACCTTATCCTAAACCTATAACCTATAACCTAAACCAAAACCATAACCAAAACCAAAACCAAAACCAAAACCTAAGACCTAAACCCGAACCGATTCTCAAATCCTAAAACCTATAACCAAAACCATAACCAAAACCTATAACCTAAACCCGAACCCATTCTCAAATCCCAAAACCTATAATCTAACCTAAACCTATACTAATAACTTAAAACTATTCCCAAATCCCAAAACCTATAACCTTATCCTAAACCTATAACCTAAACCTAAACCTATAACCTTAACCAAAACCTATAACCTAAACCAAAACCAAAACCTATAACCTAAATCCGAACCCATTCTCAAATCTTAAAACCTAAACCTAAACCTATAACCTAAACCCGAACCCATTCTCAAATCCCAAAACCTATAACTTAAACCTAAACCTAAACCTATAACCTAAACCCGAACCCATTCTCAAATCCCAAAACCTATAACCTAAACCTAAACCTAAACCTATAACCTAAACCTGAACCCATTCTAAAATCCCAAAACCTATAACCTAGACCAAAACCAAAACAAAAACCTATAACCTAAATCCGAACCGATTCTCAAATCCTAAATCCTATAACCTAAACCAAAACCATAACCAAAACCTATAACCTAAACCCGAACCCATTCTCAAATCCAAAAACCTATAACCTAAACTTAAACCTTATCTTAAACCTAAAACCTAAAACCTTATCCTAAACCTCTAACCTATAACCTAAACCAAAACCTATAACTAAAACCAAAACCTAAGACCTAAACCCTAACCCATTCTCAAATCCAAAAACCTATAACCTAAACCAAAACCATAACCAAAACCTATAACTTAAACCCGAACCCATTCTCAAATCCCCAAACCTATAACCTTATCCTAAACCTATACTTATAACCTAAAACTATTTCCAAATCCCAAAACCTATAACCTAGCCCTAAACCCTATAACCTAAACCTAAACCTATAACCTATAACCTAAACCGAAACCAAAAATTATAACTTAAACCCGAACCCATTCTCAAATCCCAAAACCTATAACCTAAACCAAAATCAAAACCTATAACCTAACCCGAACCCATTCTCAAATCCTAAAACCTATAACCTAAACCAAAACCTAAAACATATAACCTAAACCCGAACCCATTCTCAAATTCTAAAACCTGTAACCTAAACCCGAACCCATTCACAAATCTCAAAACCCAAACCCAAACCTAAACCTAAACCTAAAACCTAAACCTAAACCTAAACCTAAACCTAAACCTATAACCTAAACTCAAATCCCTAAACCAAAACCTATAACCTAAACCCGAATCCATTCTCAAATCCTAGAACCTATAACCTAAACCAAAACCTATAACCTAAACCCGAACCCATTCTCAAATCCCAAAATCTATAACCTAACCTAAACCTATACTAATAACCTAAAACTATTCCCTAATCCCAAAACCTATAACCTTATCCTAAACCTATAACCTAAACCTAAACCTATAACCTATGACCTTAACCAAAACCTATAACCTAAACCAAAATCAAAACCTATAACCTAAATCCAAACCCATTCTCAAATCCCAAAACCTATAACTAAAACCATAATCAAAACCTATAACCTAAACCTGAACCCATTCTCAAATCCCAAAACTCAAACCCAAACCTAAACCTAAACTTAAAACCTAAACCAAAACTTATAACCTAAACCAAAACGAAAACCTATAACCTAAACCCGAACCCTTTCTCAAATTCCAAAACCTATAACCTAAACCAAAACTAAAACCTATAACCTAAACCCGAACCCATTCACAAATCCCAAAACCTGTAACCTAAACCCGAACCCATTCTCAAATCCCAAAACCCAAAAATTAGTGGAGATTACAACAGGGAAAAGGAAAAAAAAAATAAAAAATGAAAAAGAAGCCAGCAAGTTGGGGTCGACCGGGTCAGGCCGGTCAACCGGCCTATGGCTACGAATTATAACCGTAGCCATAGCTATAATGCTCTGCACTTTTTTTTCTTTTTTATTTTTTATTTTTTACATGGAGAACTTTATTGTACCTACATTTTTCTTTAATACATGTTTATACAAATGTGTGTGTGTGTGTGTGTGTGTGTGTGTGTGTGTGTGTGTATAATTTTCTCTTTTTTTTTTTTTCATTTCTTTCTTTATTCATTTAACAAGAATATCTTCTAAACTAAAATTAGTTACTTGACGTACCATATATGATTTTGGGGTAAGAGAAGCTATTTTAACCAACCAACCTAGTTATTTTCCAAGATTCCATTAGGTCGATGGTCGAAAATACATTTCATTCACTTCACGGTCAATTTCAATCACTTCATGGTTAAACTAGAAATTGAGCGAGGCAAATATGAAATTGAGTGAGTAAATTGAAAATTGAGTAGGACAAGGTATGAATTGAGTGAGGGAAGCTAGAATTGAGTGAGGTTTAGGCTACGTTGAAATTGAGCGAGGTTCCCTTGCTCAAATCCTAAGTTGTCTCGCTGAATTTCTACGTTGCATCGCTCAATTGCTAGGTTGTCTCGCTCAATTCCTAGGTTTCTTCACTCAATTTATATATTGCCTCACTGGATTTCTAGCTTTCCTCGCACAAAAGCAACATAACAAAAAAATAATAATAATTCAGTTTGCCCCGCTCAATTTCTAGTTTGCCCCGCTAAATTGAGCGGGGGCAAACTAGAAATTGAGCGGGGTAAACCGAAATATTTTTTATTTTTATTTTTGTAGGTCCCATTATGATGTATGTCTTATATCCAAACCGTCCATATATGAGCGGGGCAAACTGGAAATTGAGCGGAGCAAACTGGAAATTGAGCGGGGCAAACTTGAAATTGAGCGGGGCAAACTGGAAATTGAGCAGGGTAAACTGAAAATTAAGCGGGGCAAACTAGATATTGAGCGGGGCAAACTAAAAATTGAGCGGGGCAAACTGAAAATTGAGCGGGGTAAACTGGAAATTGAGCGGGGCAAACTAGAAATGAGAATAGGTTATATGTTAAGGTTTAGGGAACTGAGAATAGGTTAAGGTTTAAGTTTAGAAAATTGGGTTCGGGACCGGGTTTAGGTTTGGGTTTTCAAGTTTAGGTTTAGGTTAAGGAGTTGATATTAGGATTAGGTTAAGGTTTAGGTTTAGGGATTTGAGAATACATTTAGGTTTTAGGTTTAAGTTATAAGTGTCGGTTATATGTTAAGGTTTAGGGAACTGAGAATAGGTTAAGGTTTAGGCTTAGGAAATCGAGTTCGAGACCGGATTTAGATTTGGGTTTTCAAGTTTAGGTTTAGGTTAAGGAGTTGATATTAAGATTAGGTGTAGGTTTATGTTATAGGTTTTTGGATTTGAGAATGGGTTCAGGTTTAGGTTATAGGTTTTGAGATTTAATAATGGATTCGGGTTTAGGTTTAAGTTTAGGTTTAGGTTATAGGTTTTGGGATTTGAAAATAGTTTTAGGTTATAACTATAGGTTTAGGTTAGGTTATAGGTTAAGGTTTTGGGATTTGAGAATTGGTTCGGGTTAAGGTTATAGGTTTTGGTATTGGTTTAGGTTATAGGTTTTGGTTAAGGTTATAGGTTATAGGTTTAGATTTAGGTTAAGGTTAGGTTTAGGTTATAGGTTTAGGTTATAGGTTTTGGTTAAGGTTATAGGTTTTTGAATTTAATAATGGGTTCAGGTTTAGGTTATAGGTTCTGATTTTGGTTTAGGTTATAAGTTATAGGTTTAGAATAAGGTTTAGGTTTAGGTTTAGGTTATAGGTTTTGAGATTTGAGAATGGGTTTGGGTTTAGGTCATAGGTTTTGGTTTTAGTTTAGGTTATAGGTTTAGGTCAATTTTATGTTTGTCCCGCTTAATTTTCAGTTTGCCCCGCTCAATTTTCAGTTTGCCCCGTTCAATTTCCAGTTTGCCCCACTCAATTTCTAGTTTGCCCCGCTCAATTGAGCGGGGTAAACTGGAAATTGAGCGGGGCAAACTAGAAATTGAGCGGGGTAAACTGAAAATTGAGTGGGGAAAACTAGAAATTGAGTGGGGCAAACTGAAAATTGAGCGGGGCAAACTGAAAATTGAGTGGGGCAAACTAGAAATTGAGCGGGGCAAACTGGAAATTGAGTGGGCAAACTGGAAATTGAACAGGGCAAACTGGAAATTAAGCGGGATAAACTAGAAATTAAGCGGGGTAAACTGGAAATTGAGCGGGGGAAACTGAAAATTGAGTGGGGGAAACTGAAAATTGAGCGGGGCAAACTTGAAATTGAGCGGGGCAAACTGAAAATTGAGCGGGGTAAACTGAAAATTAAGCGGGGCAAACTAGAAATTGAGCGGGACAAACATGAAATTGACCTAAACCTATAACGTAAACTAAAACCAAAACCTATGACCTAAACCCGAACTCATTCTCAAATCCCAAAACCTATAACCTAAACCTAAACCTTATTATAAACCTATAACTTATAACCTAAACCAAAACCAGAACCTATAACCTAAACCCGAATCCATTATTAAATTCCAAAACTTATAACCTAAACCTAACCTTAACCTAAACCTAAACCTATAACCTATAACCTTAACCAAAACCTATAACCTAAACCAATACCAAAACCTATAACCTAAACCCGAACCCATTCTCAAATCTCAAAATCTATAACCTAAACCTAAACTTAAAACTTATCCTAAACCTATAACCTAACCCAAAACGAAAACCTATAACCTAAACCCGAACCCATTATCAAATCCCAAAACCTATGACCTAAACCTAACCTTAACCTAAACCTACACCTATAACCTATAACCTTAACCAAAACCTATACCCTAAACCCGAACCCATTCTCAAATCCCAAAACCTATAACCTATAACTTAAACCAAAACCAAAACCAAAACCTATAACCTAAACCCGAACTCATTATCAAATCCCAAAACCTATAACCTAAACCTAACCTTAACCTAAACTTAAACCTATAACCTATAACCTTAGCCAAAACCTATAACCTAAACCAATACCAAAACCTATAACCTAAACCCGAACCCATTCTCAAATCCCAAAACCAATACCAAAACCTATAACCTAAACCAAAACCAAAACCTATAACCGTAACCCGAACCCATTATCAAATCCCAAAACCTTAACCTATAACCTAACCTAAACCTATAGTTATAGCCTAAAACTATTCCCAAATCTCAAAACCTATAACCTAACCTAAACCTATAGTTATAGCATAAAACTATTCCCAAATCTCAAAACCTATAACCTAAACCTAAACTTAAACCTAAACCCGAACCCATTATTAAATCTCAAAACCTATAACCTAAACCAAAACCAAAACCTATAACCTAAACCCGAACCTATTCTCAAATCCAAAAACCTATAACATAAACCTAAACCTTAACATAAACCTATAACCTATAACCTAAACCAAAACCTATAACCTAAACCTAAACCAAAACCTATAACCTAAACCAAAACCTATAACCTAAACCTAAATAAAAACTTATAACCTAAACCAAAACCAAAACCTATAACCTAAACCACAACCCATTATCAAATCCCAAAACCTATAACCTAAACCAAAACCTATAACCTAAACTCGAACCCATTCTCAAATCCAAAAACCTATAACCTAAACCTAAACCTTAACATAAACCTATAACCTAAACCAAAACCTATAACCTAAACCTAAATCAAAACCTATAGCCTAAACCAAAACCAAAACCTATAACCTAAACCGGAACCTATTATTAAATCCCAAAACTTATAGCCTAAACTGAAACCAAAACCTATAACCTAAACCCGAACCCATTCTCAAATCCCAAAACCTAAACCTATAACCTAAACTCAAATCCCTAAACGTAAACCTAAACCTAATCCTATAACCTAAACTCAAATCCCTAAATCTTAACCTATAACCTAACCTAAACTTATATTTATAACGTAAAACTATTCACAAATTCCAAAACCTATAATCTAAACCTAAACCTAAACTTGAAAACCCAAACCTAAACCCGATCCCAAACCCGAACCTAATTTCCTAAACCTAAACTTTAACCTATTCTCAATTCCCTAAAGCTATTACCTATAACCTACACCTAAACCTAACCTAAACCTATAACCTTAACATAAACCTATAACCTAAACCTAAACCTAAACCTAAATGTATTCTCAAATCCTTAAACCTAAACCTACACTTAATCCTAACCTCAACTCCTTAACCTAAACCTAAACTTAAAAACCCAAATTAAACCCGATCTCAAACCTGAACCCGATTCCCTAAACCTAAACCTTAACCTATTCTCAATTCCCTAAAGCTTTAACCTATAACCTAGAACTTATAACCTAAACTTAAACCTTAACCTAAACCTAAACCAAAACATATAACCAAATTTTTAGTTTGCCCCGCTCAATTTCTAGTTTGCCCTGCTCATATATGGACGGTTTGGATATAACACATACATCATGATGGGACCCACAAAAGAAAAAAAAAATTCAATTTTCCCCGCTCAAAATTGAAAATTGAGTGGGGCAAACTAGAAATTGAGCGGGGCAAACTGGAAATTGAGCGGGGCAAAATAGAAATTGAACGGGGCAAACTGAATATATATATTTTTTTGCTATGTTACTTTTGTGGGTCCCATTATGATGTATGTGTTATATCCAAACCGTCCATATATTTTACGAGCTCATATTAAGGCTTGAGACGAAAAATAAGATAGATCTAACTATCAAGTGGACCACACTATAAAAGGCAATGGGAAATTGAACGTCTACCATTGAAACCCTTTTAGGGGTTACAGAAGTTTTGGATAATTATGAAATTTTTTTCCCTCTTCATCCAGGTCTTTTTGACCCTATGAATAAACTTAGACGAGGAGGATTTCTCACAAATATCACAGTGGGCCCCCTAAAGGTTTCTAATGGTTGACGCTCATTCAACATTATTTCCTGTAATGTGGTACACTTGAGAACTGGATATATCTCATTTTTGGTCTCATACCATAAAATGATCTGGAAAAATATATGAATTAAGCGAGACAGCCTACGAATTGTGCAAGGGAAGCTAGAAATCTAATGAGGCAATATATAAATTGAGCAAAAGAACCTAGGAATTGAGCGAGATAACCTAGCAATTGAACGATGCAACGTAAAAATTCAGCGAGGCAACTTAGGATTTGAGCGAGGTTCCCTCGCTCAATTTCAACGTAGCCTAAACCTCGCTTAATTTCTAGCTTTCCTCGCTCAAATCCTAAGTTGCCTCGCTCAATTTCTAGATTCCCTTGCTGAACTCCTATGTTACCTCGCTCAATTTCTAGCTTCTCTCACTCAATTCATATCTTGTCCTGCTCAATTTTCAATTTACTCGCTCAATTTCATATTTGTCTCACTCAATTTTTAGTTTGACCATGAAGTGATTGAAATTGATCGTGAAGTGAATGAAATGTATTTTCGACCATTGACCTGATGGAATCTTGGAAAATAACTAGGTTGGTTGGCTAAAATAACTTCTCCTACCCTAAAATCATATGTGGTACGTCAAGTAACTAATTTTAGTTTAGAAGATATTCTTGTTAAATGAATAAAGAAAGAAATGAAAAAAAAAAAAGAGAAAAATATATATACACACACACACACACACACACACACACACACACACTTATTTATATAAACATGTATTAAAGAAAAATGTAGGTACAATAAAGTTCTCCATGTAAAAAATAAAAATAAATAAATAAATAAATAAATAATGCATAGCATTGTAGTTATGGCTACAGTTATAATCCGTAGCTATAGGCCGGTCGACCGAGTTGACCTGGTTGACCCCAACTTGCTGTCTCCTTTTTCATTTTATTTTTTTTCTCCTTTCCCAGTTGTAATTCCCATCGATTTTTGTGGGTCCCATTATGAGGTATATGTTATATCCAAACCGTCCATCTATTCGGTGAACTCGTATTAAGGCTTGAGATGGAAAATAAGACAGATCTAGCTATCAAGTGGACCACAGTAAAAGGCAATGGGGAATTGAATGTCTACCATTGAAACCCTTTTAGGGGTTGCAGAAGTTTTAGATCATCATGGAATTTTTTTTTTCCTCTTCATCCAGGCCTTTGTTACCTTATGAATAGATTGGATGAAAATTAAATGTTATGATGGGCCTTACAAAAATTTTTAACGGTGAAAATCAATTTCCCCGCTGCTCTTTGTGGTGTGGTCCATTGATTTATGGATATGATTTTATTTTTTTTTGAATAATGCTCCGAAATGATTTTGAAATATGGATGAACGTTGGATGAACGTTGTGGATATGATAAATACATAGCTGTGGGGCCTTGTAACTTTGATCTCTCGTAAGCCGTTCGTACAACTCTCACTTGGAGGAGCGTCAGCTGTCGTCTTCGCAGTGAAAAGGAGGGGTAGTTTCGTCCTCAAAGTCGCTGTCCGCACGTGCTAGTCTAAGTTGGTAACTTAAGTTTGTAATCCGCGATAAAAACCGCTGGGTAAAAGGTTTTGCCTACAGTAGTCATTTTCTCCTTTGAATTATGGTGGAAACTTTGGCTGTGGGCCACACACTCTTAAACCCCATCTTGAATCATGATCACATGGTTGAAATTCATTCTGTCTGACACTGAGTTATGCGTTGAGACGTTGCTTGTTCAAAATTTTTTAGGATATGCTGTCCCCACACGGTCTCATGGTTCTATTATCTGGACCATTGATCTGATGGACCCGATCATACAAAGACCATGCCTTGATAACCTCTAATTTTGGAAGGTCCTAGACGCCCAATCTCTGGCTTTTTTGTCCGTTGAATCTGAACCGTTGTTATATATTTGTAGGTCACCAGTCGTAGGGTCAGGATGATTGTCAAGAAGAAGTTTAGGGCACGAAGAGTGCAAGTGGGGACCATCATATAAAAGGACTGGATCACCGAAAAATGGTACTCACTTTGTACAGACTGAAGGACCATGGGGGACTGTATATCCAACGGTTGAGGATCGAGGAATGGGAAGCCACCCCAATCATGATCCACGTGTGACCTTATAATTTGGTTGGCCCCACCGTACACGCTCCAGTGGCCCAAAAATTCGGAGATTCTGGTCATGAGTTGCCCCACACGTGTATATGGAAAGATGGAAGTATACAGTTGCAGGTGTACGGCAGTGTTCAGCTTTTCTTTTTTTCTTTTTTTAAAGCATGGTCCATTGTTCAGTGATCCCAACCGTTGATTTGATGGGCCTTTTCCTAGCATTTTACGATGATCATCGATCGGGGCAGCTCAAGTGGTGGGAAAAATGGCAGTTGGTCAGTTGCCACTGATGATGCCGGTCTAGATCAACAGTTCATATTCCAGTCCTTTTTTTTTTTTAATGGTTAGGATTGCCTTTACATAAAAAAGAAGACCACCCAATGCCATCCATTATAGACCCTATCTCCTGAAGTGGGCCATACATTGATCCGCAGATCCGATTTCACTTTCATAGTCTGAGGTTCATCTACTTGTGCACTAATCCGCTGGCCGATTATCATGAAATATCATGATATTTGGTTCAGCCAAACGCACCACTTTCAAAATCGCAATTACTCGCAGAGCAAAGGGAATCATCCACTCAAGCTGTGGGCCCAACATGTTTTATATGTAAATCCACTCCCTCCAACAGGCGAGACGCCTTATTCGAACCGCACATACAAAGGATGGTTCCTATAGAAAACTACGATGGGTCGCACTGACCGGAGTGGTGTAAAATTGCTCCTAAAACCTCTAAGTTTGCGAGATGTGGCCCGCATGAGCTTTGGATAAGACTATTTTTTTTTTTCTTAATCTTCACTTTATCCTCATATGTTACACCTGATTAAACACCTGTTTATCGGTTCCATGAAAGATACACACAATGGTGGTCCCATAAACAAACTTATGGTTGTCACCCTATCCCTATTGTTGCTAGTGATGTGCCCCACCTGAGTTATGGATCTGTCTGATTTTTCATCACATGGCCTAGAATCAAATAATGAACCTGATACATGGATTGGATTTTGCATACATGACACGGTGGTCCCCAAAGAGCTTTGTTTTCACAGGCTTCCTAAATGGGGTGTTTGTAGACTATTCCGGTGGGCCAGTTAGGCTGTAAATGGGTCTGTCTTTGGGTCAGGTGCTAGACTACCCTTTCCCAGACCATACTTGCCCACATATGGTCTTGGTCTTTTTTAGGTCCAGACCATAATATGATGGGATTAGGGTTTCCTTCGGGTCTTTGGACCTTGGTTCCGGGTCAAGTTCGGGTTAGGTCTATGTCGAATAAGGGCATTCATATGGTTAGGCTCACGGCTCACCCGACACAGCCACTTTGATACATGCACAGTCTATAAACAGGCACATATCGATTTTGACCCAGCCCAACCCGATTTTAACCATGTTGAAGACTAGACCCAATTTTTAAACTAGGTCCATGATGGTGGAACCGAACCGGATCTAATTTCTAAATGAGTCTTGACATTTGAACGCGAGCTTATTTAAATCAGGTGCGGTCTGGTTCAGGTACCAGCCTGTGGGCTGTCGGACTAGGCTGGCATTTGGGCTAAATTCTTTTGCCCATGGGGTCCGGGTTGGTCTATTATCCTTGGCTTGTCCTGAGTCCATAACTACACATATGTAAACCACAACAAATACATTTCTAATTCTACAAGTATCTTCCTTTCTCAAGTATCTAAAGGTGTGTATGGATATGATAATTGCAATTTAAGTGATATTTTCTAAATTCATATTTTGTTTAATATTATTTTAAGAAATAAGAGGGATTAGACTTTTATGGGACAAAAAAATAATAATAATTCCCTCACAACAAGAGGTGATTTTTTCCAATAATAATAATAATATTTAATTGTGTTTTGTAAAATCTTAATTAAGGGTGTATTTGGATTTGATAGAAAGTAAAGAAAACACGATTTCACATGAAAGTAACTTTCCATTGCTCGTGAATGTGATTTGATTCCCGTGCTTTAGACCATAATTACAACGTCATTTCCGCCAATTTGCCATTCGGTCTCTCTTTTTTAACTCTCACATTCAACGGCCCCCCTATAATGCAATTAATGGTTGTGATTTGGACAATGCCATTATCGCATCACGAGTGCCTGACTAATGCAACCCCCAATGAAAACGACAACATCAAGAAGTCTTCAATGGTGTGTGCTTCGATTGATTTGTGACCACCATAAAGGTTTTAATGATGTGCATTCCATCACCACTGTTTTCTTCCTGTGGTGGGGTCCACCTGAGATTTACATCTGCCTAATTTTTTGACTTATGCCCTTAAAATGATCTGGCAAAATGAATAGATGGCTTAGATATTGCACGTCTGTAGCAATTCACGATGCAGTATTTGTGCTGCCTACTGGGGCCCACATGATGAGGTGGCATCATGATTTAAACCGTCGAAATTATTACTAATACCACGAATAAGGTATTATCCCATAATCGCATTTTATTGACGATATTAGCTTTGGTTTTCAGTGTTGAATGACATCCATTGAAAATCGGTCTTTTTCATGGTTGCAATCATCTGTTCAGTGTAAGATTATTACAATGGCCATAATAGCTTAGATTCCACAGTATAGACAGTTTGGATCATCGAATCAATCAGCTCGTGAGCCCACTGTCCTAATACATACACTGGATCCTTACTGGCCCACATTCCGTGATCTCTGATCAGACTGCATCACGCAGTAGCATTCCTCTTCTAACAGAAGATGAGCTGAATTGTAGCAACCATGTTTAATTCTAGCAAACCTTCAACAGAAAATTTTCCGAATTCCGGAGGTTTAACAGTAACCCATCTACGACATGACATGCCACCACGTGTTGATGTAGCAGTCGGGTGAAAGATCTTAATCATCCATCAGGTGGACCACACCATATAGATTCCTTCTCCCAACAACCACGATGGTCTACTCAACTCACTTTTCTCGGCCATCCATCTATTTGATAAGCTTTGGCGCACCTGATCAGAGGACCTGCCTTAGTTATTCGATCTCTAGCTAGTTAATCGTGTTAGCCATCGGCATATGCTCTGGCTGCATGCTGGCAAAATTTCCCATTTTCTCGATAGAAATATGGTTTCAAGTGCTCTTAACAGGATAGAGTAAGGAGAGATGGGAGTAATTTGCAGCAGAGCCTGGTGGAGAAATAAGGTCAATTCTACTCATTGGGCAGGCCATGTTTATGAGAGAAAGGTGAACAGATAAAACAGTCTATGCTCTGCTGACATGATGACTGGAGCATCACTCTACCAGGGTGGGACCGGACCCATCAGATCAAAATGGTCATCACCTAATAGTGGACCCCAAATCCTGCAAGTCAGCAAGCTACTATAATTCCTCCTACACCATGTCCTTTTCTGGCAGTAGCTACTGAGTAAAACACTAAAGAATACAATCATTTCCATCCATAAAACAAACACTTGGAGATCAATGTTTATGTGAGAGCACGACCACATGTATGTAACTTGATTAAACAAGTGCAAACAAAAGCAAATAACAGACCCATGTTCGAAAACAACTTTATTCATGACTAACCTTGTCTGGTGTGCAATTGAAAAACAAGCACCAACTAACAGAATTGCAACACTCACCTTTTGGTTCTTCAATGGGAAGCCTGAAGGGAAAAAAAAACACGAAAACAACGTTACTCAACCAATATGTAGAAATATATATATATATATATATATATATATATATATATATATATATATATATATATATATATAAAGAAATAAAAAGGCACCAACACCCCTTGACAGATGATGAGTGAGCAGGGGAATAACATCTGTTTTGGGATGCTGACTCCAGAACAAACTCCATTCATCTTCAAAAAAACAGAGCATAGAACATCTTGGGATTTGAAAATAAGGGAGCATAGCTTCCTACACAACAAGCGCAGTATAAAATGCCATTTTCTTTTAAGCAACATTGCATCCTTATTCAAGGCATTGATTGGAATATCATACGAGTTAGGTAAAGGCTTTATGGCCGAAAAGACATTATACATTGCAGAACATGGTCGTTGATACAAATGCATGTTGTGTCAGGCCCACCATCATGTGTGTCCTTAATGCTCTCCTATGACCCTAACAAAAAATGAGTGATCATCAGGTGAGCCACACAACGGGGAACAGTTGGGATAGGATGTCCACCATTAAAAACCTTCCCGATCATGTGGGATAAGGTATTCAATAATGGTAACTGTGGCCATTACATTACCATTACGATACAAGCCGTAACGGCCATTAGATAACAGCGCCGACTGTTGCTGTTACATAACGGCTGTTATGTAACTGTTTTTTTATACGATGGTGTCAGCCCACTGTGATGGGTGACATCTAATCCATCTAGCATTTGTACCCATTGATGCTATCATTGGACCCCAAAAAATTAAGCTTTTCTTGTGATGTGAAGATTTTTGCAAGATTGAACACCCCAAGCTTTATGCTGTCAATACCCACTTTATACATTGTAAGCACTTTACAAGTTAGCCAAGACAAACAATTTACCTATAAAAACTTTACCACTTAAAGACATCCAAACGACCCCTACGTTTTTTTCTCAAGGTTAGCGAGAGTAACCCCAACTGTTTAGGCAGATGGTACCCTATCAAAACCCTGGACAGCTGCTGACCAAATTCGTCTCCAACACCTGTTCATGCAGCAGATAAGAACTGAAGCTCTGAGGGGTCCTCCATGTGGTATATATAAAATCCACTCCATTCTTCAGGTGAGAATCATTATTTGGAATGTCCGTGCGGAAGATAAGCCTGATTAAAATGTCACATGGGCACACAAATGGGAACAATGTAAAGTTGCTACCAAAATTGCTCACATGGTGTGGCCTGCCAGAGTTTTGTATCAGGCTGCTTTTTGTATGCCTTATGTGTATTGGTAAGAAACACCCAAGTAACGAGTTTGATGAAAGATACAAATCATGGTGGCCCCACACACAAACCTATGGTTGGCATCCCATCCCCATTGTTCAACGTGGCATGACACATGACATCTAGCTGATTTTGGCCTAAAGGCCTAAAATCGAGGATTGAACCTAATAGACAGAATGGATTTTGCATATACATCATGCTGGGCCCAACATACTTGGGGACTTCATGTTGATGAGATCCACAGTCCATCAGGTCCACTGCCTAACGTTCGCCTTGGAACCAAAACTCAGTTGGTCCTAAACACAGGTAGGCTACACCATAAGGAGTTGGGATGGGACACTCACCATCAGTAGTGTATGGGCCCATCATGGTTTATATATGACATCCAATCCATTCACATGACTCTTCTCACCAAGATGAAACTAGTCTCCAAAAATCATAATATTATGAAACTCAAGTAGACCACACTATGTGAATTTAGACGTTTTAGGTACATTTTAGACTCTTTCCCATGGTAAGGCCCATGGGGGTTTTGGATCAGTGTGCTGTTTGGAATCTAGACCTAATGTGGTTGGGGCAACTGATGGATGGGGTGAATCTCATCCAAATGAAGTCATCCATAAATGTCACTGAATGCTCATGTCCAGTAGGAATACAGGTAGTGACACAAGGGTTTTTGAAGGCCCATAGAGAGAAGAGGTCATTTCCCTTTTTACTTCTCCAACTTTTGGAGGACTTCATTCCTCATGTCTATGTAAGGAATTGAAAATAGGGCAATTTCCTTGAAATTAGACCCAAAACAGAAATTACGTTTCCAAGAAATTTACAAAAACAAACAAGGAAAATGGCGTTTCTGTGGAAACGCTGATTCCTCATTTCGTTTTTTCAATTAATCCAAACAGGGCTTTAACATACATGATATCAATGCCATCCATCAGGTACACATTCCCTGGTTTGGCCTAGATCCCATGACAGGTTGATTCGACGCTTAGGTGGGACACTCCAAAATACCTAAAACCTTTATATTCATGTGGAATGGCCCACCTGAGTTTTGGAATACTGTGATTTTTGGACAATTCTTTCATCTTGATGAGGCAATTAAGATGAATGGTGATGGCATGTAAACACAATGGCCCTCCAGAAAACTAATGATGGGGCATTAAATTCTAATTGTTTCCTGTAGTATAGCCTACCTGAATTTTGGATCATCCTGATTTTTGGGTTCAATGGTTAAAATGAGGCAACCTACCTAATGGACAGGGTGTATCTTATGAAAATTCCCACCCATGTGGCTCTCAGTCTGAGAAACTAACCCCGCAGGAACCTAACACAACCTAGGTAAGCACAGTTTCCAGTCAAAACCCTCTACACCCCTTCATACATAGCCCCCTCTAAACCCTCTCTATGTAGCTGTCTGTCCACCCATATCTCCCATCCATTGCCTCTCTCAATTCCCTTCTCCCATTTGTTGCCTTTCTCAGCTACTTTTGAAAAGGAAAAGAGAAAAAGGTATGTTTTACATGACCCACCAATGACAAATGCTATTTACGCAACAATCTACCATATCATTTACATTTTCTATTAAATTTACCAGTCAATCAAGAGAATTGGAAATTAAGACCAATTTCCATGACCTTTTTCTATAAAAACAAACAACAGAAATTACGTTTCATTTCCGTCCTATTTCCTAAAAATATCATTTCCAAGAAATCATCAATTTTTTTCTACCAATCTAGACAGGCCCTGACGGATTGAACCTAAATTTAATGTAAGCATTCCTTCTGCTGATTTTTTTATTTTTTTTTTCATATGGTGCTTTGCTACCATGTTTACAGCAACACAAAAAATTACTTCACTACCCTTCTAGACATCTAAATTAAATGACGTTGTAAAGTCCCCTTGTTTCTATGGCTTAGATGATTTACATTTAATTGTGGAGACCTCTTTGCCCTTCAACTTGCATTATATGGTATAGATTTGCTTTAATTAATGGATGTAAGCTACCAAACTCCCACCTAGGGATTCAATTAAGGAAACACAATCTATGTAAATTATTAGATTAAGGTAATCTTTAAGATTATGATATTTCCTTATTTGTTAATATGTGTATTTGCAGTCTCTCTCTAAATCTCTATGTATTTCCCACATCTTCTATATATTTATATTATTCTCACTAAAATAAACATGTTATAGTTTCCATGATATAGTCTCTTGTGGTTTAGCATGGTATCAAAGAAATGGTTTAGATATACCGTCTCCCCACCGCCATTTATTCCCATCCAAGAGAATCTTGCAATGCCCACTACCCATTGATTGACCGCCGCCATTATCAATCTTGTAGTTCATCCCTTGAACCCAATAATGACCTTGCATCTGCCTAACAGTTTGCTTGGACGGCTTGTCACTAGTCGTGCGGTATTGATTCTAGCAAACTACCTACACCATCATTGTCAAGCCCATCATCCAACGAATCAACATCTCTTCCTACATATGTATAACATGTCCATCTACATATACTTGATCTAAGAGCAACCAGCACTATTGCCTGCTCACAACCCATCGTTTGTCCCCGTGGCCCTTGCCAGATCCAATCTGTCTGCCAGAGCAGATCGGTCCCCCTGTCAACAAGAATTGGAACCCGATCACTGCACAAAGCAGCACCTCTAACATCTATTTCAGCCACCCAGAGCTCGCCAGCCAAAACTCATCAATACCAACTCATTGCTGACGACAACCCCGTTGTCGTTTTGATGTTGCCTAGATTTCGACCGGTCAAGCACCACCATTCCATACTAGATCCGGCGCTTTGGCATCACCTCCGTTGTAGGAAAACCAAGCCTCTGTGCGAACATTTTATTCGTTAGATCTGCGCGAACATTTTATTCGTTAGATCTGCACCTCCATTAAATCTAAGAGCAGCCAACCTCACATTCTCATCAGATTGTCCATTGTTGGAATGCTGTTGCCTCGCATCTCCAGCCAGAACCAGAACCACAACCTCAACAACCATTGTCAATCTCCGACTGTTCCATTCTCTACCAAAACGTTCACCACCACACTCCTCGTCTCCCTTGGTGCATTCTAAGGAGAATAAAAGAAGGGTTATTCGACTGTTTATTTTATTTATTTTTGCCCTTTCTTTTATTATGGTGATTTGAGTGTGCACCCAAATTCTGTGCCCCATGTTGTTTGGCAAAGTTGTTTTCTCCTGCTTCAGCACGATCTAGCATGAACCATATCTGGCAACCTTTTGCATCTGCTCTGACCATTTACTCTTCAGATCTGAGATCTCAGCTTAGCATCAGCAATTGCAGTTGCCCTCGTCACTTTAGCCTCATGGGCCTTGATAAATCATCCCATTCCGTACACCTTCAACAATGTATCTACCCATACTAGGCCTTCTGACAAGATGTAGTTTTCGTTTATGCTGGATTTTTAGAACGGACTTGTTTATGTTGGGTGTTTTGGACCAAACTCCTTTGTGCCTACTCCTTTGTGCTAGGCATTTGGACGAGACTCTATTACCTTGGTTGACCTTGTGGCCGGACCTATTTTCTTTGTTATTGAAACATCTAGAGCCATTGGATGAGATGTTAAATCACAAGAGACTAAACTGTGGAAACTATAACTTGTTTATTTCACTAAGAATAATATGCATACACAGAATAAGTGGGAGATAGAGATTTGGAGAGACATCAACAGATACACATCTTAACAAATAAGAAAATATCATAATCTCAAAGATTATCCTAATCTACTCTAACATAAACAATGTGCCCATTAAGAAATAAATGACCATGGAAGCTTCAATATAAGCAAACCCAAACAAGCACTCTCACACTTCCCGAATATTTTCAATCTCGTGTGGGGTGAAGGCTTTTGAAAAAACAGTAATGCATTTTACAAGCACCTCGGGAATAATATGGGAAGCATGCCAGCATTTCTCTCAGTGAGGACAGTTGTATTGGTTTTTATCATTAACTCGACCATCCTAGACTTATTTTTTCTTCCCTTAATCCCGACATTGACATGGGAAGGTGCATATCTAAGAAAGGCCCCACTCATGAGTAAAACATCCATTGCTCTTCCTTCCCTCCCTCCTCTTGCAAGGTTGTGACACAAAGCACCATCCAACTTAGCTACAGTTTCAAACCAGAAAATGAAAATCGTGATAAAGCTTATAAAATTGTGACCCGGTTCCACAATACTAGCAGCTAGGCATTAGCGCACATGACAAGCAGACTCATTGGGGGAAGCACCTTGATGCCATTAAAAATGCTCCTACCCTTGGCACACCAAAATTAAGCTCTATGTAGGCTAGTTTTGGGTGAGCAAAGTGATTCAACTTTCACATTCTGTGACGTGTTATATGGTAAAATGAAGTTGCCCTTATTGCTTTAACGAACTCCCAAGTATGGACTTGTACCTTAAAGGCATTGTCTATTTGGGTGCAAAAGGTGGATCTTATTGGACCAGAACTATTCATGTTTGTAGCAATTAAAGCTATTTCTTGGAAGATAGCCGCCACTACAGTGAAACATGGTTTGAAAAAAGAGAAGAAAGTTGGGGACTAGCATCAATACAGATGTTGAACTCTATTCCAAACTGAGGTGTCTAGTAAATTTGAGAATTCTTTGGCGGTCATACTCGAGAACTTTCCCAGTTTTGTTTTGCTGAATGGATGGGAAATCAGTGCTGCCTCTTAATTTTTTGAGATTATCACCTCCATACTAATTCAGCTCTTGGTCTCAGTCCATTATACTCTCTACTGCTGGCAGTGTTACCTGAACTCATGGCATGGATGCCAAGCGTCAAAGTGTCCAAATTTTATCCGGTACAGCAAACCTAGAGATCTAGATGGGAACACAATTATACATCGATAAATATTTTTGTAATATATAAATTTAACTAATAAGTAAAAGGGGAAAAAAGACGGAAAAGTAAAACTCATGCGGAAATTTAAAAAGATAATTCGCATAGCTCCAATGAAAACAAATCAGTAGAAGTCAAAACTAGAAAAAGAATCAGTTGATAAAACAGCAGAACTCAACACAATAATCATTTCAAGAAATAGTAGCTGGTACAATGAGCATGAATTGCTCCCCTAAAAAATTAGAAACCAATAAAAACAAAAAGAACAATAAGACATGTGATTCTTTGTTATGTGGGTCATGTTAAGTATTAGTAAAGAAACTAACACTGAGAGATTGTGAGGGTCTGAGGGAATCCCTATGAATGGTTTCTTTGACAACAAGAGAGTGAAGGCAAACTTAGGGGAAGGAGTGAGAAATGCTCACTTAAACCAGGAAAAAAAAATAATAATAATCTGATTTATAGATCAGATGATGAAACAATAAAAAGAATGTAATTTGAAGAATATATGTAGTCTCCAATACAGCACTTTCTGATGACATCAATAGGACAATTCATCCGTGCAGCTTTTAAGTGTTCTGTCACATTGAAGAGCATCCAATTGTCGGCATGGAAAAAGCCCGAAAAGTAGGAAGTGTCCGGTGCAGGTAAAACTGGCTGCTTTTATTCAATTTCTACAATGAAGAACCCAAATTTTAAAGAACATGTAGCATTTCTTCATCATTTAGGATACCTGAGTGTTTGTGTCCACATGTTGCTGCATCAAGCATATAAAAACAGTGTTTTTTTTTTTTTAGTACTAAAGAATAGGACTTGTTTTAGTCCACGTGATGGCACACTACATTAACTTAAAGATAATGACTTAAGAATAATATTCAGACAATATTCAGACTGTGGCTTTACTTTTTTTCCACAAATCCATGAAATGTTAGTTGAATAACACAATAGTATCATAGCAAGCTAACAGCTGTTGTATTGTAACAATACCTCATGTTCATGCCCATGCCCATGAGAGTGTTCTTCATGGCCCTCCCAAGGATGTCGCCAGCCCTATAGAAACATTTGCAAGTTAAAGCACCAAGTTGTGTTAGAAAATTTAGAAATTTAAAAAAAAAAAAAATGAGGAACAGAAAAAGAAAAGAGAAAAGAAAAATACTTACCAACACCACAGGTCCATCTTGTTTAGCCCTGTAAAAAATCCAAAACCTGCAAAAGCAAAACATGTAATGAAAGGATTAACTCCACTGGTGTTATACACGTCGACCAATATACAACTAGAATATCGTTGCATGATGTATTGAAGTGTGAAGCAAAGCAGCAGCAGATTCAGGTGAGGGAATGGAGAAGCATCTGTTTCAAAATGTCAGCAAGTATAAACAGCTAAGAAGCAAAAGCAGAAGCAGGAGTCTGAAGCACAATTTGAAGCGAGAGAGGGAGCAAGAGCACCAGTCCAAAGTGCAATTCTTGTTTTCATCCATACTGATTGGGTGATGCCGGAGTTTGTTGAGGCCCTCCTATGGGCCTGGCATGGAGGTGGGGTAGGCAAATCTAGGAAGGAAATTTGGAGGCTTCTTACAATGGCAATTTTTGGATTTATTCGGGAAGGTCGGAATAGCTATTGCTCGCAACAGGGGATCTTCGATGGAAAAAGTTATTAGCCAAGTTACGAATATTGTTTTGGAGTGGTTATCTGATGAAGGGACATGTGATAACCTAACCCTACATGCATGTATAATCAGGTTAAAGAACATTCAAATAAATACATTAATTAACTAACCGTTTCCAATCAAAGGGATTAGGTAAATCTCAACACAAATATGAGGTTATTCTGTCAGAATCATGCCCTTTAGCATAAAATCACATAAAACAGTAAAAAGGGAGGATCTAGGGATATGAGGATATCCTATATCTAGCATAGTCAATCCATGGTCAAGTTTGGATTTGATTCTACTGAATAACCATCCATCTTTTCTGTTAAAACTAGAAAATGAGTATCCAGAGAGAAACGAAAAGGGTGAAGAACGAAGGATTCGAGATGAAGAAAGTATGTGTCCTTTTGTCGTCAAAAGAAAAAAAGGAAGATAATTTCTACCTTTTCCTGCACCTCAAAGATCTATGAAGAAAGAGACCTAAAATCGAGGTAGAATCCTCAACACCCAAGAGTCAATCCTGAAACCCTAATCTCTTGAATAAAGAGGAAGAAAAGAGACGAATTTCTATTCATTCAAAAATAATGAAAATAGGGTTTCTCATAACGTATATATAAGCTATGGAAAAAGTAAAAGTACACTAAAGCCCCTGAAAATAAGAAAAATAATAAAAAGACGAAAAATAAAGAAAGTTGCAATAAAGCCCCTAAAACAAGAAAAAGAACAAAAGAGTCTAAAACTAAAACACCCGTGTGGTAGGGTGTGAAATCCGACCCATGGATCTATAGTCGAGGTGAACACCCGCGTGGTAGTGTGTGAAATCCAACTCATGGATCTATGATTGGGGTGTGGTCATGCCGCTCCTGCACTCGTAGCGCGTCAAAAAGTGGGTCTGATGGACCCATCGTCCGTCCACATCAACTCCTCCGCTCTAATACTCTGTCGGCGACGCCTCCTCCTCTAGTACACTCTAAAGAGTACACCACTGATGTCTACATCATCATGCCTTAAAAATGTAGCAAAGTCAGCCAATCTCTCTTCTTCTTCTTTTTCTTTTTTCTTTTCTTTTTTTTTTTTTATTTCTTTTTCTTTTTTGAGTTGTATAGCTGGGCTATATTCTTTTCTCGCCTTCTAGCATGTGCTTCAATAAAATTTAGTTATCTCTAATACACACGCGCGCGCACACACCCCTAAGCACTAAATCATGACCCCATTTATGACCATTTTAAGAAGCAAACACATTGCAGCCTAGTACAAATCGTGTTGTATATGGCCATCCTTAGAGACCCAAAACAACAAGCATAGGAGACATACAGGACTGTCAACAGGCCAGGCCAATGTTGATTTGGGACAGGATTTTGAACTGGTCAAGCCTAGCCTACTCAAATATTGTATATTACTTGTCCCACACCTGGCAGCAATGCTATAGCCAGTCCCAAGTCCAAGGAGGCTGCCGATCAATCATGAGAGTTCCCACTTTGAATCTTGAGATTGGCATAATGGAATTTTTAAAGCAACATGGCTGGGACAAGGTTATGATGATGGCTTGACTATGGCCCATTCAAAATATTATGTTGAAACTGATGGTTAGGATTAAAATCAACAAATGGTTAAGAATTAGATTAGGGTTTCTTTTGCCTTGAAAAATGTATATATGCATGTAAAGACTATTTATTGAATAGTTGAATAAAGACTTGAAGTTTTCAATGCTTAGAGAGGGATTCTCCTCCTCGATTCTTTAGGTATGATGGTCAAAGATAAAAGGTGTGATGCTAACCACAAAAAGGCACGTATGATAAACCTATGTTTTGAACAAGGTAATTGGTAAAAGTAATGGCCTGCAGTATGACCGTTACAATATGGGCCATAATGGCCATGGGAATCCTGTCATGGTTGAAATTTCTTTTGAAGGAAAAAAAAAAAAAAAAAGTATCGGCCCCACATCAGCCCGTTACGGGCTCATGTCAGCTTTGATAAGGCCTCAAATAGGCATGTAACAGGTGTTATCGCCATTAGAGGCCCATTACTTTCCATTTGTTTTCAGATCAGGTGTTACAACCCTATATGGCATAACAGGTCCCACCATTACCATTATGTAACCATTTTTTTATACATTTGTTCTGATGTTCAACAGTTTCTTCTTTATTATGTATATGTGTTTTTTTTTTTTTACATAATTTGGTACGAATACATAATAATGGCATTTAATGTCTAGAAACCCACCCCAGTTAGCATGAGGGAGAAAATTGAATCCATGGTGATTTCATGATTGTGAGGATAGGAGGCATTCTAAGATGTTAAGGATCATGTCTTGATGATTTGGTTGGAGATCGGCAGTAATGCAGGGGCATTTTCACACCGGGCTCGAGTGGGGTGGCCTGTGGGATGGAGGGGCACACTCGAGGTGGGTGGCCCGCAGAACCCATGGATTTGAGGCTCATGTGAAACAAGTGGCTCGTGTGAGGCAGAACCTATGGATTTTGGGCCCACGAGAGGGCAGAACCCATGGATTTGGAGCCTATGACGAGGGCTCGGCCGAAGACCTAACCCATGGATTTGGGGACTGGGCTATGAGAAAAAGGGATTAATTTGTCATGCTCTATCAATTCGAGCTTTTAGAGCAAATGGCTAATTGTCATGCATCACATTTGGTATCAGGGCATAGGTTTAGCATAGGATTTTTGTGTTGCATCTAGGTTAGAGTCACATATAGGGTTAGTAGAGTATGAATTGCATATGGTATCATATTGCTGAATTTTTGTTTAAGTATCTTATTGCTGAATTTTCAGTTCACGGCCCCACTTATACCATTGCTGAAATTTCAACATAGTAATTTCAGGTTGTCACATTGCTAAATTTTCAGATTATGCCCGTGTTGAATTTTGAGTTTGGCACCCTCGGATTACTATTTTGCTGAATTTTCGACATAAGATTTGAGGATAGCGACTTGTTGAATTTTTTGGTTAGTGTGTCTAACATGATCTCTAGGTTAGTACTATCATTGTCATCACATTGTCCTAAGACCTAGGGTTTCCTTTAGAGTGTCATTGTATATGCCCACTCATTCAGGACGTGGTTTTGGCCTTCATCCTACTATGAATCTAAAACAAATTGTCGAGGCCCTTAACGCTATCAACAATCATCTAACGGCTATTGAAGCGCACGATAAGACCACTACGCCTTAATTAATTGTGACCAATGTGCATATCAATCGGCCTGAAGCCCCCCTTCAGGCGAACCCTAACACTGGGAATATGTCCAATCACAAGCTAGGGATCAAATTAAAGGAGTTGAGACTGTGCCACTTGCAATTATTAGTCGCGCCTTAAGCTAAATTGTAGAAAGTGATGATTGGCACTGAAATTCAATTTTCCACACTTATGCCAAGTGTGGTGGCAAAAATTGCAAGGTGATCATTGACAGTGGCAATTGCATCAATGTGGTATTGCTCGCACCGTGGACCGCATAGGTATGCTAGTCATTCCTCACCCTTAACCCTATCGAGTCTCATGGGTTGATGTATATTAGATTCCGATTTCTCAACTTTCTCTCATTCCCATCCAGTTTGGTTCCTATACAGACACGTTGTGGTATGATGTTTTGCCTATGGATATAGGTCACATCATTTTGGGCAGGCCTTGGTTGTATGACAGGGACGCAACACTGTTCGGTCGCTTGAATACGTGTTCGTTTCTATATGGACGCAAAAGGATTGTCTTGAAGTCTCTTCCCACCCAAAAGCACCTCAAAAAAAGAGGACGTCAAGAAACGTAATCTTGAAGGTGTGACGACTCTCCAGCTTGAGTCTCTTCCTATAGTTAATGCTGAAGAGTCTGAAATTGAGACTGAAACTGATTTGACTTTTTATGCACACGTGGCAAGTGAGGTCACACCTAAGGTTATTATGGAGATGCCACCTGGGGTTATACCGGAGGGTAGTGTAGAGTTACCATCTGAGGTGAGTCCAATATTGGAGGAGTCCAGTGTTGTTATTCCAGAGGGCATACCGGATGAGCTTACACCCGTGCAGGACATTCACGCATTGACTTAAACCTTCATCACGATCAAATGAGTATTGGGGAGGAAGTAGACATTTGAGAAGAAAAAAAGAAGAGAGAAGCTCTCTTGTGTGAAAGAATTTTTCTCATTATTTTCTAGGATTTTTTTGAATAAAGAAAAAAAAAAAAACCTCCCTTCCAATTGAATTGTGGAAGGGTACAAACTTGTTTGGTGGTGGCTTCCCCAAGGTACATCCATCCTCTTTCTCATCTTCGAAAGGTATTTTTCTTCTTACATCTTTCCTCTCTCTTCTTCGAAAGGTATTCTTCTTCTTCTTCTCCTTCTCTTGTCTTCATTTTTTCCTTCTCATTACAACCTTCTAAGCCCTAGATGTTCAAATTCTTATTTTTCCCAATTTCTAAAAACCCTAATTCCAAAATCCTGAATTCTCATGAACCCTAATTTTCCTAATATCAAATTTCCTCCTTTCCTAACCCTAATCATAAAACTTACAAATTTGTCCATTGAGTGTAGAATGTGCCTATGCTAAATTGGAGTATCTCTCTCTCTCTCTCTCTCTCTCTCTCTCTCTCTCTCTCTCTCTCTCTCTCTCTGTGTGTGTGTGTGTGTGTGTGTGTGTGAGAGAGAGAGAGAGAGAGAGAGAGAGAGATGTGCTCACACACAACTAGTTGGACACTGCGTTTTGGTCCAACTAGCTAAACATTTAATGTTGAGAGAGAGGGGGTTTGCTTCACCTTAGCTTTTTAAGAGGTCTCTTGAGAATAATCCCCGGCTTGGGTGAGCCCTACTATGGTGTTAATGTAAAATCCACCTTGATCATCATGTATGAAGACCCATGTTAGACCTAAGAACCAAAAATCAACTCTATCCATAGTTCAAGTGGACAGCACAATTGGAAATAGAGTGCGAAAAAAGCTTACCGTCCAAAATAATTCCTTAGATGAGGTACAGTTAAATCAAGTATGGCCCTAATTTTTGAGTTCTACGTCTAACCTTTGGTGTGGCATCTAATGGTTGGAGTTGATTTAATTTACTCATGATTGTGAGTATTATAAAAATCAGAGGTTGACATCTCTCCCTCGACTGTTCTATTGGTGTGGCCTACGTGAATCAATAGTCAGTTTGATATTTTGTACCAAGACGTAGAATGAGATAACACAACTGATGGTCAGACTGGATGTCACATGCACATCACGATGTACCAAATAAAAATTAGGTTATACATTCCTCTTCAGCCGATAAGTTTCTTTGGCTCCATTACAAGAAAAAAGTGCTTATTATATTTTTTGAAAGGAAAAAAAAAAAGAAAAAGAAAAGTGGATTAAGTGCAGCCCCTTCCTCATGCAACACAGTTCGTCCCTGATCATGCAGCCCACGTTGATGTAGGTATTGTATATCCACACAGTCCATTGGTTTTTTTAGCTCATTTTAGAACATTAATCTAAAAAATGAAGCAATTATAAATCTCAAGTGGTACACACGATAGGAAATAGTAGATATTGAACTCTTACCATTAAAAATTTCCTAAGGCTCACCGTAATTTTTTACTTACTTATTGATAAGTTCACAAAGATCTTGATGAAAAACAAATTTCAGCTTGATTCAAAACTTTTGGGCCACAAAGTTTTTAATGGCTAATCACCACAGTTTCTGTGGTGTGGTCCACCTCAGAATTTTATCTACTTCATTTTTTGAATCATGTCCTATCATGAGCTGAAAATATGGATGTATGGCATGGATATACAATACGTATATCAAGGTAGGCCCCAGGGTTAGGGATGCACAGTACTACTCGAGGACAGGCTACACCTAATCAACTCCCACTTTTTTCGAAACACGCACCTTTTCTCTCGAAATGTGAAGAAGTTTAACAAAGGGAGAAAAAGCCTGCCTTGATATATAGCCCACCGAGTCATATATATAAGATCTACTCCGACCATCAGATGTGCAATCTCATTGTAGGTCTAGAGCCGAAATATAAGGAAGACTTGTAATTCAAGTGAGCCACACCAATATAACATTTGAGGAAGAGACGTCCACCTTTGATGTTTACAGGACCCCAATCATAAATATGTAAAATCCACTCCAACCATTAGATGAGAGAGAAAATTCTAGGTGTGGGACCGAAAAATAAGATCCACGGGTGATTCAAGTGGCCTCATCAAATGAATCATTTTGGAGGGTGAGATATTTCAGTAAACTGTTTCCAACTGTGCGGTCCACCTGAACCACCAATGGGGTTGATTTTCAGTCCATAAGTCTAAAATCGGGTGACACGCATGATGGTCAGGTGGATTTTACATTAACGCCACAAAAGGGCCCACCCAAGCAATTAACCATTTTGAAAGACCCATTTGAAAGGTAACATGAAACAAAGTCCCATCTCCATCTCATCATTAATTAGCATTAATTAATCAAACTAGTTTGATGGTCCAACTAGTTGTGTGAGCATCTCTCTCTCTCTCTCTCTCTCTCTCTCTCTCTCTCTCTCTCTCTCTCTCTCTCTCTCTCTCTCTCTCTATATATATATATATATATATATATATATATATATAAGGCTCATGACTTAAACGGGCGGAAAATAAATAACTAAAAAAGAATCAAATCGTGCTTAGTTGTATGGAGTGGAGTGACAAGAAATTTGGGGTCAGCTTTAAAAATTCTATTTCACCAATCAATCCAATCTAGAGCACTATCCTTGATAAATGAACCACTTAGGCAGTGACAACTAGCTTCGAAATGCACATATTAGATAAGCTGGCATCACTGTCACCATAGCATTATCCCAACTATTTAGGGCCTGTTTGATTTTTCGGCTCAACTATAATTACCATGTAAATGGCTAATAATTATTTACCTAGGTAATTACTGCATCTTTCCCAATGCAGACAGTGACAGTTTACTTTTTTAACATTAGAATAGAGGAATTTATGAAATAATGTGGGCCCACCATGATTTACGTGGCTTATCCACACCGCCCATTCGTTATGCCAGCTGAATTTAGGGCATAAGCCCAAAAATGAGGCAGAGTCAAAGCTCAAGTGGACCACACAACAGGAAACACTGGGAATCAAATGCTTGCCGTTAAAAACTTCTTGGGGCCCCCAAAAGTTTTGGATCAAGTTGATATTTCTGTTTTCCCCTTTATCCATGTCTGTGTGACACTATAAACCAATTAGATGACGAACAAACCTCAATGTGGGCCCAATGAAGGAAACAACTTTCAACAGTGGACAGTTTAAAGCCACTATTTCCTTTCGCACGGGCCATTTGAGCATTGGATTTGCCTCATTTTTCGGCTCATACCCCAAAATGTTGTGATAAAACAGATGGACGGTGTGATATACCATATATATTATGGTGGGCCCCACATATTTACGTCAACACTTTGGATTGATTTTTAAGGTGGAATTACTCAACCATTTTCAAACCAGATGAAAAGGTAATAATTACGTATTTACTAGGGATTTACATGTATCATGGAAAATCAAACAGGCCATGGTTGGCCTTATGAATACTAGGTAAGTGTGTGGATAAAATGTAATCATTTGGTATATAGCTATGATTTCACTGTATGGCTGAAATTTAGATACCTGATATATGCAGCCAAACTTTTCTAGTATGCTGATAGAATTTTTCAAGCCATTTAAGCAACTGTGCTCGTGTGGAGACCCAATTCAGTGAAGAAAATACTCATCTGATTCCCCTTTCCATAGTTTTAAGCATCCGATACGATTCACACCATATTTGTATCCCTCCCAACATATACGATACGTGGGACCTACATGAGGCTCTATCAGCCCACGTCGTAATGGTAACTGGGGGAATAAGAGGGCCGATACAGGCTGATATAGGCGCATATCTGCTGATACAGATATCAATATGGGGGCATATCGGCCAGTAATTGGGCAGCCGAGCCGATATGCCGCCAGATACCGATATTTAAATACTTTGTGCATGTTAGTTCATCCAAATCTATGTCGCCTATTCAAATGAAACATGCTTAACCCCTTACTCTTAAATTATCAAACTGAAAATACCAAAACGATCCCTTCTTTTTTCTTTTTTCTTTTTTCTGTTGGTGGGTAAGTATGTGATCGATCGAATCCAAAACTATCTTTAAACAGTGGATTGGAACAAAAAATCCTGACCATCTCACTGACGTGATAGATCGAGTTAACTAAGATGAGATCGGACAGACCGACAACAAAATCCACCGACAGAATACGAAAATTGACAGGATTTGTTGAAAAAAGGGAGGGATGGGATGAATAGAAGAGATTTGAGTGCAAACAAGTCCGAATGGGGATTGAAGGGCTGCGGTTGCAGATGAATCAATTGTTAGGGTTTTCGATTGATGGAAGGATGAAGATGGAGATGGAGATGGAGATGGAGATACATACCACATGATGGCGCACATGCCTTTTCCTGTGAGAGAATGCCACCTCTTTGGCTGGTGAAGCGTCAGTCCTTTGTACGTCGTGGTGTGTCCGTCTCCCATCTCTCTCTCTCTCTCTCTGTCTGCTGGTTTTCACCCCTTTACGTTCTAGACGCGGATGGGAGCGAATAAGGGTCGCACCCAACGCTGTACGGTCCTTACCATGGACGCTACCTCGATGTTTATATATATTTTTTATATATATCCACTCCGTCCATCCGTTTTACCAACTCTTTTTACATCATAAACCAAAATTGAATTTGATCAAAATTTCAGGTGGACCACACCACATGAGATGGTACTGATTGACCATTGAAAACTTCTCCCAAGTCACAAAAGTTTCGGATCAAGCTGACTTTTTTTTCCCTTCCTCCAGGGGTGCACACGGGTCAGTCAGGTCCAGTTTTAGGATGAAATCAGAACGGTTCTAAGAAAATTGAATCAGAACCGGACCATTAGCACCTTAGAACCGGCCTGTTAAAACCGTTCGGTGCATATTGGTTCTATAGTTTTAGGCTTTTTTATAATCCATCCTGTAGAGAGAGAGCATTGCATGACGCAGGCTTGCAGTGACCGAGAGAGAGGAGCATCGGGCAGTGGACAGCTGGTCGGAGGGTGGAAGGTGGTTGTATGGGGAAGCGGCTTGCATAGCGTACTGAGTTAAGCATACTGAATAAACTTTGTGAGGTCCACCATGATTTATTTATTCTATCCGCTCCATCCATCTATTTTTTCAAGTAATTTTAGAACTAAAGGCCAAAAATGATGCATAGAAAATGTTCAAATGGACCACACTATAGGAAACAGTTAAATTGAACTTATACCGTTGAAAAATTCTCATAAGTTTTGAATCAAGCTTATATTTGTCTTTTCTTTTCATCCATGTCTATTTGATCTTATGAACAAGTTGGATGACAAATAAACATCATTGTGGTGCTTAGAAAGGTTTCAACAGTGGAAATCATTATCCCTGTTGTTTCTAGAGGTATAATCCACTTGATCTTTGGATATGCTTCAATATTGGGCTCAACCCCTTAAATTAAATGGAAAAATAGATTAACGGTGTGGATAGACCACATACATTCAAGGTGAGCCCAACTGAGTTTATTCAGTACAATAAGAGTCTACTGAGTAACTCAATACACAATCCAATTTCGTTGTCTGGTGGGTGAGAGAGAGAGAGAGAGAGGATGGGGGCAGCCGCAACACTGCAATAGGGGGGGCAGGGCGTGAAGACTGATTGGAGAATGAATAGTTTAGGTTATATATATATATATATATATATATATATATATATATATATATATGGTTCAGTACTGGTTTGGATCCACAGCTCAGTTTAATTCTACATAACCTAAACCGATAATGGAACGGAACCGAACTAATCGGTTATTTGATTTTCGAAACATGAACTAGTGCATTTTAGAACAGGGTTTGGTTGGTTCTGGTCTGGTTTACCAGTTCTACCTGTTCCATGTGCACCCCTACCTATGTCTAAATCTATGTGAATATATTGGATAGAAAATAAACATTATTACAGGCATTAACATCCACCTAGGAATTTTTACAAATGGTGAGAATTCAATCACCACTATTTCCTGCAATATAGTCCAATTGAAAAATTTATCTGCTTTAAGCTAGGGCTGATATCCATAAATAAACTTAAAAAACAAATAAACAACATCGATATACACTGCATAAATGGCCCATAATCAGGGCTGCACCATGTTAGGTTAGGCTGGGCCGCAACCTGTGTAGTGAGTAACGCACCACCCGGGTGAGTTAACTCTGTGGGGCTCACTGTGTCCATCTGTTTTTCAGATCCTTTTACTGCATTATCTCTAAATTGAAGCACATCTATAGCTTAGGTGGACCATACTACAGGAAAAAGTGGAAATTGAACGCTTACCTTTAAAAACCTCTAGGTAGCTATGGAAGTTTTGGATCAATTCGGTATTTATTTTTACTTTCATTCATGAACATATGATAAATAAAGATCACTGTGCACCTTAGAAAGGTTTCAATGGTAGATCTCATTATCCCCACATTTTCTTACCGTCTACTTGAGCTTTGGATATACTTTAATTTTAGGTTCAAACCCTAAAATGATATCGTAAAACATATGAATAGCTTTGATAATTAAACATGAACCACAGTTGGCTCTACAGAGTTGACTCACCAAGCTACAGCGGGTGAGTTACTCACAACAGAATTCGCATCCTTAGGTCCCGTGGTGATTATGTAGGTGTCCTGATGGGTCGACCGGCCCGACCATGTATGGCAGGGTCTTGGGCCCTAAACTTGGACATATAGTTTGGCCCAGGCTCAGATTTAGGCTGTGTTTGGGCCAGTCTAGGCACAGGCCAATGATAGGAGGAAGGCCTATCAATGGGCATCCCATCCCACGGATACCCGATTGACCCTATTGATTTTAACTGCTCTGGGTTTCATTTATTGGGTCTATTAGGAAATCATGTGGGGTTTGGGTCTCACCATTTGGACCCCATTAAAATTTGGGCCTAGCAGGTTTGAATTTGGTCCATGTGTTCTGGTTAAAGTTGGGTGGGGTCTTGTTAAGTCAAGTCAGGTGTGTGTATATGAGAAATGGTACTATGAGGTTGACCTCATGGGAACTTCCAGAGTGAGGTCGAGCTGTGTGGGTCCCATCATGATTTTTGTTAAACATCAACACTATACATTTTATGGGTCCCCTTTAGGTTGTTGGATATCCCAAAAATCAGCTGTATACGGAACTCAGGTAGGCCATACCATCTAAAATCATATGAATACATGACTAAAATATATAAGATCACTTGGTGGGGCCCACATGAGTTCCGGATGCAGCTGAAACTTGGTATGATTCCTCATCAAGTGGGACACATACAATGGATGGTCTGGATTTGTAAGCCACATCTCGGTGGGCTCAATAAATGATTATGAATGTTTTAATGGGAGGGTAACCCCTCTCAACTATTATATGTGGTGTGGCCCATCCAAGTCATTTATTGACTTGATTTTTAAGCCCATGGCCCACCATGGAATGGTGCATCTGAATGATGGGGTAGATGTTCGACATACATCACGGTGGGTCCCACACAACTCAACCTCATGAAAAGTTCCCATGAGTCGACCTCACAAGTCATGGTACCATTTCCATATATATATATATATATATATATATATATATACACGCAAAAACTATCCATTCATTCATACAACTAAGAGGAAGCCACAAATCAAAAATCATGCCAATTGGGTGGTCCTAAGCTTCTAATCAATAGCAATAAAATTAATGGTTAAGATTGATAGGAGAAACAAAATAAGTCCAATCATCATTTTGAAACATATATTCATCTCACTATGTATTTTTTTAATGCTAAAATAACACTTCAATTTAATGATTCTAACTGTATGATTTATGGCTTGAAATTAAACAACATATGGTTAACAAATTGGCTCCATTAAAAGGGTTAGTATCATTCGATCAGTATAAATTCACCACAAGTTGCTCCTAGTAGCATAAATGAATAAATAGGCTGTGGACACCTTCATATGTCAGTAAAAACCATATGATACATGCATAATGTGTATGTATACATACACCCAATCTCCTAACAAAAAGTGCCCAAGAGACCTGTGGGTAGAACTGATGGGATTTGGGTGGGCCCAACCTTCCTGTGTATGTTAAATCAATTCCATTCATTAGATGTTAGGCCCAAGGCTTTAAAATTAGATTGGTCCATGATTCAAGTGGGCCAAAAAAAAAAAAAGTGGGCCACATGATTAGAAACAATATACAGGAGGCGCTCACCCTCGAAACTGTTTCCCTTGGAGGGGATGTAGCCTACCTAAATTACAGGGTAGCCTGATTTTGGCCCAGGTCCTAATGTGTGATGACAGGCATGGTGGTTGTAGTGGATTTCATATGTACATTGGGATGGGCCCGGTAAAAATTCATGGGTGGACGTCCCTCTCTTTACTATTTCCTTGGTGTGGCCCACCTGAATCACCCTGCACCGGCCTGATTTTTAAGCCCAAGATTTTTAAACCCAAGACCTAAAGTGTGATGATGCATTTAACGGTCAATAGTGGATTTCACATACACATAATGGTGCGAGCTCTGTAAAAATTAAGGGTGGGCATCTCTCTCCCAATTATTTCCCCCTTCGTATGGCCTACCTAAACCATGGAACAGCCTGATTTTTTTCGTCTTGGCCCTACTAGCTGCCAATGCATCCGATGGTCTATGGTCGAAATGGATTTCACATATACATCATAGTGGGGCCCACTCATAAGTATCATGCAACAAATCTGGCAAAGATGGGAATGGTATGTGTGTGTCTAATGAGGGAAATTTTCTCTCACGAGTCGTAGAACCCTTTTAAGAACTCATCTCAGGTGATGTGCACAAAATCCAAACCGTCCGCTAAATGAGTCACCTCTTCAGACGGTTCGGCCTAAAAGTTAACCTGATCCTAAAATCGGGTGGCCCTGGCGAAGTGAGAGAAAATTCCCACCTTTGATTTTCTTTCACCCTAGTTTAGGGTTTTATTTTTTTATTTTTCCTTTTCCCCTTGGCTCGGGATGTAAGCTTTTGCCCTAGTCATTGGCCCAAGAAGTGAATTACTATTCTGTAAATACTATACAATGCTTCAATTAAATAGGCGCAACCATGTAAATGCTCTTATTTGTTCCAAAGCTAACTCAAAACCTAGATCTAAAGACCCAATGGGTACCTGATAAGACTCTCGATGGCCATGCATGGAGTTAGTTTCGACCTGAATTTTGAATCGTTTCAGCCGTGCCTATTCAAAATTTTCATTTCACTTAGCCCGAGCTTGACCCATTGACAGCCCTAGCACCCAACGAATACCCAAACAATCTAATTTGGGCCTAGTTCTTCAAGAACTAGGCCTAGTTCTTCAAGCACTAGATTCATATTCGAAAGGACCCGGACATGACAAGACCTGAACTTGATTAGTCCAAGTAAGGATACTATAAGACCTAACCTAAACCCAACCATCCATTGATAGCCTTAATGAGTGACCTGGTCCAGTCATTAAATAGGCCACACCATTCTATAAAAATTCACTTAAAGATACTTGTGAGCAATTCCATCCATCATGCATGTGTAGTTTAAAGTCATGTTTCAGTATCCAAATTTCTTTATAACAGGACTCATCAAAAAAAGAGGCTGCTCAAAAATATATTAGATTGGACTATTTCAAACATTTAATTATTTAATATTTATTTTTCCTTATAGGGCCAGCCCTAGCCTAACTCTAGTGGACTAAACCCAACTAGGGCTAGCCTTAGCCTAGGCCTTACCGGGCATATTGCCACACCTATACATGAAGAAGGGTCTTGATTCATTATCACTCTCTATCTATGATTCGTGAATCAAGGCCGACCATGCAGTGGGATTAACATTCTAATTACTCATGGCCCAAAACCATATAAAAAGAAGGGTTTTGCACAATGGACAGTTTAAAGGCCACATTATATCTTATTTTCTAAGAGAAACACAAGATAGAGAGAATGCCCATAGGGCTCAGCTAAGGGCAAAAGTGGTCAGTCCAGCCAGGTTTGGGCTGGACTTGGACTGAGGTTAAAGACCCACAAGCTGCATGATAACTTATCCTGCTGGGCCTGACATGAAAGCTCGGCCTAAATAACCTTGGCTAGTGGGTTGGGCTAGGTTTGAACCGGAACGATAATCTAGCAGGATGGGCCAAAAATATACTCACAGGAGAGCCCAATGCACGCCAGCCCATTACACTTGTAAACTTAGGAATTTTGCAAACTGACATTTCAAGAGTACCCCATATCCAAATCGTATCTAATACAACTTAAAATATTTGATTAGCCCTCAATTCTCCCCTCTTCATGCACCAGCAAACATGGCAAGTGTGTTTGACAATCTAGCAATGCATAATAGGGCTGAAAGTTGGGCGGGTTGGGTTAGGTTGGGTTGGGTTGGGTTGGGTTGGGTTAGGTTGGGTTGGTGCACAACCCTAGTCCAACCCAAGGTTCCTATACCCTAACCTAACTCATCCTTGGGTCTGGAATTCTCGACCCAAGCCCAAACCAACCAGGCTCGGTCAGGTGGATACATGTTAATATTTTTATTATTACATTAGTTTATTATATTTCAATACATGTTTTATTTTTTATACTTATAATTTTATTAATTATATATGTAGTTATTTATTATAAAGAAGTTTATTTTTTCTAAACAAACAAGCTAAAATATAAGACAGCTCCTTTAAAAGACATTGTGTAGCGCACAATCTATTTGGGAGATAGAAATCGGGCAGATCTTGTTAGCTTAAGTCATCAAAAACGGTGTGGACCAATGAGACCCGACGACACTAGAATTTCCTGTGCCTTTAACATAGACGATACACACTCAATTATAATTTATAAGTAACTTATATATCGATCGGGTTCGGATAACCTGAGACTTCAACCCAAGCCCAACTCAAGTTTTATCATGTTAGTATTTATATAGTCTAAGTTCAAGACCAAACCTGATACATCCTGCTCGAGCCCAAACCAATATCGGGGCAGTCAGGTTCAACCAGCCCAACTTTCAGCCCTAATGCAAAAGGGGTGGAGACCCGTCAAGATGGTTGAATGCAAAAATAGGGTGCACACGCATATCAATCAGGCATGGACATGCATGTGTGCTGGGTTGTGCTGGGAAAAATAGACCCAGCGTTTTGGATTAATTCTCACGGACCGTGAGACGCGGATTTCGGTTGTAGAAAGCTCTTAATCTTATTCTTAAACAAAAAAAAAACTAAAAAAAAAACTCAGTTTTCTTATTCTTATTTCTCCCTCTCTTCTTCTTCTTCTTCTTCTTCTTCTTCTTTTCTTTCATTTTTCTCTCTTAAAAAGTGTTGCAAGAACTTTGGAGCAAAATGCCTCCTTTACTTTCTTTTTATCCAAGGAGTGGGGTCCACTACTCATGGGGCTGAACCACAACGCTTAGGTGGGTAGATCTTTGACCATGGGTCCTACCTTAATATATGTGACTTATATCCATACCTTTTATATATTTTGAAAACTTATTTTAGGGCATGATCTCAGAAATGAAGCAGATCCAAATTTTAGGTGGACCACACCATAGGAAACAGTGGTAATTGACCATAAAAACTTCTTGTGGGTTACTAAAAGTTTTGGATCAAGATGATATTTGTGTGATCCCTTCATCTAAGTCTTTGTGACCTTATCGATAGGTTGGATGACAAATAAACATTCCCGTAGTCCCCAAGAAGTTTTTAACGGTGGGCATTGAATTACCATTGTTTGCTACTGTCGTTCCACCTAACATTGGATCTCCTTCATTTTTTGGATCGTGCCCTAAAATGAGATGTCAAAGCGGATGGACGGACGTGGATGTAAGGAATCCACCCACCTGCACCTGAGATGGACCACCCATGGTACATGTGTACATGAACAATAGTGACTATGTTGAATGTGGACCATTTGTGATTTATTTCAACCGTTCCTGGAACAACATCGTGCGGCTCTCAGATTGCTCCCAATATGCCCAGTCACGTGTGTGGAGAGGATGCATTAGGGACTACGCATACCTCTCAGCTTAATTGCTTTTGATCCTGGCCCTCCATTAAGTTATATGTAATTTGCCATACCTCGCAGCCATATATTTTCTTTCGTGCAACCAGTCATGTGGAAGTATTTTATCAATGTCCACTTACATTGCATCCATTATGATGGATCATGTATACTTCATTTGCTATGAAATGATTTTATAGAGTCAATGGATAAACATGATTTGGTGATCCAGACCATTGATTAGTGGAAAAAGAAAAAGATAATGGATGGACCATGCCTCATGGGGTAATCTTATGTTGAAAAAAAAATTACAGAATAATATTTTCTGTAAAATATGAAAATCAAAAATCCAAGTCGATCTGAAATAAGGACAGGCCGAAACACGTTTGGAACGGTATCCTTAAAGCGTTATTTGCCCTTACTCAAGTAAATTGAATATACTGAAAGTTTATAGGCAAATCACTTCTAGGATACAACGAGCCTGATGTAGGTCTATATTCAGCAAACACGAAGGCCCACTAATGGAATTCTGTTACACAGTCTGGTAGAAATAAAGAAAAAAGGAAAAATCCCAGAAGAAAAAGAGAAGTAGATTTCTGTGAATAAGACCACTATAGTGGTCTGTTCTTCCTGTTCTTCAGCTACTAGTTCAGTTGAACCATTCTAGATTACACCGCTGGTTTGATTTTCAAGCAATAGTTCAGACGAACCTTGTTGCATTGCTGGAATCACTGGTCTAATGGAGTAGAAAGGCTATGGTTTGTAAAGTTTTGCTGGAGTGAGTTGTGATGGGTTGGAAACTCATCCAGGTTCTCTTTATATAGGCTATGGTGGTTGGGGGGTTATGGTCCAAGAACATAAATCTCATTAATCCATTTCTAGTTGTTGAAAAACTAGCCGTTATTTGATTGTTTCTGACAGTTGTGAATAACTCATAACAACAACTACATGTTGACTGTTGTAAGAGTTGACTAGTTGTTTTCTAGCTATTGGGCTAGCCATGCAGTAGTTTCATCATGGCTCTGCAATGAATTGCATAGCTGTTACACATTTGTTGCAACAGTCATATTCCAACCTCTATATATCTTTCAGTCTCTCTTCTAACCAGCCACATGCCTTAGCCACTTAGTCGCCACTAGCGCTTCTACAGCCACACTGCCTCACATACCCACGCCCTCGCACCGAGCCCAAGACCGAGACCGTGCCTAAGCCCGAGCGCACTCGCGAGTGTTCCAGTGCTACGCACTGGAACATGTAAGCTCCATAGTCCATGAACTAGGTAAACAAATATTATAGTACTCCAACACTTTCATTTAAACCCAAAAAACTTCTCTTCTATTTTCAATATGAGAGTATTCTTAAAAGATGTTTTTCAAATATTTTTTATAATATATATATATATATATATATATATATATATATATATATATATATATATATATATATATATATATATATATTATTAAAATATATATTAAAATCAATATTTTGTAACATCTTAACCTTTTAACCAGTGGCTTTTAAATAAATAAATTTGTAAACAAGAGAAATAAGGGCCTTTTTATTAGTAGAAAAAAAATAATGTAGAGCAGGTCGCGGACAATTTCATGGCCAAGATGGATTAGAAAAGGCCCGGTCGTCGATAGAAGTGATCCGGACCGTCGGACCTTAAATTGGGCGTATCTCACAATCCAGAATGAGTTATCGAGCACAAAATATATAATTTTGGGGTAGAATGAGCTACTTTAGTCAACAAACCCTGCTATGTCGGGTTGTGCAACCCGGATTTGCGAAATACCCCTGGATCAACGGTCGTTTCCTTATTTTAATTCCGTTTTTACTATAAATAGTAAGTTTTAAGTTGATTATAACTTTTCATCCATTGGGCTTTAGGAGTTGCGCCCAGCGTGAAAAGAGCTTAGAAAAATTAGGAGAACGGCTTGGTGAAGCCAAATAGGACATTTACTATTTTTAGCCGAAAACCTTGTGCACTAGTAGACATCACGACCGTCTATAAATAGTAAGTTTACTATTTATAGTAAGTTGTGAATTCTACGAATTTTAGTTGTAGTTTGTTTCTAATTTCTCTCTCATTGCTTGGTATCCCTATTTAAAAGGTTGTGAACTCGTTTATTTGATTCATTAATCAATTTCAAATTTTATAGAATTTATTTTCTATTTTGCTTGCTTTCTTTCTTATAGATTCGAGAAGCCTCTGTGAGGAGTCCAGAGAAGTTCCGTGGATTCGGAATAGTTATCCTCTTGAGGGAGACGGTGCTCGACCTCATCACATTTATCCTTGCTTCAACTGGTATCAAAGCAAGGATTCCCCTCGGGCTGATGACACATAACAAAGGTATGAGCCAAAATCCTTTGGATGGTATTTCAGGGATTCATGATCTTGTGGAAAGAATGATAGCTTTCCACCGGGAGAGTCAATTGACCATACAAGGGCTCCAGGCAACCCTCGACTGTCTTGCGGATGCGCTACTTCCGCCCCAAGCCCTAGGCGGTGCTCCGCCACCTATGGTTGCTCCACCACCCATGGTTGTTGTACGACACAACCCCGATTTTTGTAGAGCACTACCAGTGAAAAACCGTAGGGCTACACCAGATGATTCAAGTTCTAGAGACGATGTGACACCCCGACTTTTCAAGGGCCGTGTAAGAACTCAGCTCCCGAATTCTCAAGTGTCATGGGTGCCCTAATGGGCTTCATATTTTGATTACATTTGGATGATCTCATAAACAATGAAGGATTTAAAAAGGCATGAAGTATAAGTACATCATAAAACAGTATCAATTGCTACCAAATAAAAAATATCCAAACGACGAATTCAAAATCATTTAAATAGGTAACTAATCCCACCCATACATGACCCAAGGCGACTAGGGCCCTGGTCCATACCCTGTGGTAGTTCGAACTCAACTAAAAGGATCCGCCGAAAGTTTTGAAGCAGGGAAGCTCCTCTTCCCTATCCATGCTCACCTTGCTCGGTTCGTCGAGCTCCGCCTCACCTGCATCTAGTAAAGAGTCTGGTTAGTATTTTAAAACACCGTCCCAGAGTGGGAGTGAGTGTTATTAATATTAAGTTGTAACAAACATCAATATATTATGAATTTAATGAATGACAAACATCCATGAACACTTAGCTAATCTTATTAATGCAGGTGCATGATAAATGATATGATGTATGCCCTCGCCACAACACTCTCTCGAGCGACTCCGTCTAATGATCGCGCATGACCAACACTCTCTCATTGCGACCTCAATTACTGAGTCTCTAAAACTTAACTAATGCAATGCATGAATAATGTTAATCAAGTATTTAGTTAATTTCGTTCATCCAGTAGATTAGGAAAACTAGTATACCCCACGATATTAATGCCATTAACTAGTTGTGAAGCCTAGGCCCCTTAACGTGTGAGGCCAGGGCTCCGCGATCCTTGATCTCGTTGGGTTCCCCATCCTCGACTTTAAGCACATGGGGAGTGCTAAGAAAAGGTATCGCTTGCGGTCACTATGGGGAGGCTTGTCACCACGGCGTAGGCTGACGGCTCAGGCACAATGTCTCATTCCACCATGTCCGGCTGTTCACTCCCCAAGTGCAGGGTTGTGATGTAGTAATAACTCGGTAAGACCGAGGTCGAATCCCAAGGGACTGAAACTTGTACATAATCTAAAATTATCTAGAACTAGAACTAGGCTAAGATGAAATCTAATCTGATTGAATTTGAAGGGATACTGGTGAAATAATTATCTAAACTTGAGAGAAATCAGGAGAAGGGAACTAGGGATTCAGAGGATCCACTTGTAGAGATCAGGGAGATCTTATGCATATTTCATGAAAATTAACTGAACTGTCATTGATCTAGTTTTCAAGAGATGAAAGGTATATGAATTAGAATGGATTCGATCACCTAACCATGCCCAAGAGACTATGGCAAACAACAGAATTAAACTAATTACCAACCAATCACATGTATGAAAGTTAGGAAGGGTACCGTCATCCAACCATGCCCAGGAGGCTATGGTGAACAATAGGGCTTCCTGACGTCATAAATATAAAGGGAAAGGAAAATATTCAAAGCCATTGCAGACCCACTGTAATTTTAGTCACAACAGACCATTAAAGACTTGAAAATATTTCCATAATAATCAACGTCAATTCATAAATAAATAAATAAAAAACATAAATTAAAAACCTCTCATCTCACTACAAGCTTCACCTCCTAGCCCTAGCTAGGAGGTTTAGCCACACATGGTGAGGCTAGATCTCATATCTCACAGGAAATTAATTAAAATAAAATAAAATAAAAAACCTTAAAAACTCTTCCTCTCTCTCTCTCTCTCTCCTCTGCCCTAGATGATATGCACATCCAGGCTCCTAGTTGTCCTCTTCCCTGCTTCACGTCCCAACTCCTGGCTTGTAATTTCATTCAATCTTGGTCCCATGGAGTGTGTCCCTTGCCTTGGTGCATATTGAGCACTAAAACCATGTTTTTAACACCCATTTCCAGTTCAAGCTCATAAAGACCCCTGCATCACAAACACGATTAAATCGGGCTATTAGACAGTACAATGTTCGTAAATCCAGGTAATAAGTAGGGTCTAATATGTAATATTTGACCCTCAACACCGGCTCACGAGTCAGTGGATCGACTTCAATTAGTTATCAATGGGCTACAACAGTTGTAGGGTGTTACAGGTTCCATACATATGTAAGCAGACAGGGTTAACAAATAAGGTTGGTCGGTAAGTAGACTAGGCCACACGAATTCAAGTAAGCATGTGACAGACGACATCGGGTACAAGCGATCCATGTAGTCGAACTACTGCCACCCATACACACCCGCCCAAATCCACGGGTTTAGTCTCAGGATAGTCCTATCAAGGGGACCACCTTCACTCTACTCATATTCCTGACCAACCCAAGGGTTTGATGGTAATGCGTAGCATGCCAACTAACAGGGTTATCAACTAGCATATGTAATATCATGCATTCACACTTCTCAACATAAAACTCAGATTTTTCCTACCAAGCAAAGCTAACAATGTTGTGAAATAAAGGTGCATGTGTGTTGTGTAGGTTAGTGAGGAAACTAAGCATTTTATATACATCATAGGATCAAAATGCACATGAGTTAATACATCATACATGCTATAAGGTAATATCATACATGAATCAACAAAACACGAACATGCAAATATCGATTTATACCCAATCATGTGAACAACAACAAACATTACATAACTATTCCACATTAATTGAAAGGATCAAGGTAAGGTCTTTCCTAAGTTCTCTCTAGATCTTCCAAATACATCATTCAAGCAAGCAAAATCATTAAACTCATACTAAAATTGGTGCTAGGTCACCTAAGGATAATAGTCTGCACCTATGGATCGCTAAAGACTTGGAAAATGACTTAGGAACGCCGAACTCGGTGTCGATCGGCCGAAATCCTAAGACAATGTACTTGCATGTTAGAATCCCATATGAATCCACCCTCGACATGAGGGATATCTAAGAGATGAGGGTTTTACTTACTTAATCAGTGGAGAAGATTTGTTGAGGAAGAGGTGAGGAGTTGCAAGAATCAGTCTCCTTTGGGCTCCACTAGAACTATGACCTACCTTTGCTCTTCTTCACTCTCCCTTCCTCTCTTCTTCCTTTCTTCTTTCTCCCTTTTCTCTCTTCTCTCTTTCCCTTTTCTAAGACAAAATTGTATAGGGAGAGGGGTGCCTAAAAGAAGCCCATTTTATAATGCCAGATTTGGTGCAAATGGCCCCAAGTGTTGGGTTTTTACTATACTAGCCCTATGGGAGGTTTTTCTAGCCTCTAGGGCCCACTATGGGGTGTACATGTTGATATACACCATAGGATAGTTAACCTTAATGATGATTTACGTATGGACATGATCGGCCTGCCATTTGGATGCGCCGATCGACAATATGATTAAAAATTAGTTAAACAGTCACCGATGGTCGATTGGGGCCGCGGTTATATGAATATGAGTAGGAAAATATCCTTACTCCATGGTTAAAGTTTGGTCATAAACCGACGGTCCGAAATTCTCAACTTGGAAAAAGACCGAATGCAGATAAGTAGCTTAAGTTCTTGGTTAGTTTCAAGAGTATTCGCACAACTCATGCATCGACCTAGTAAGGCCAAGTTGAGCGATCCGAGTCACGACCTCGACTGGATGTCTTGCGATGAACGTCAAGCCCAGTAAGACAAACATTATTCTATAGTTTTGGAACTAGTGGCCCACTAATGAGTGATATAGAGCATGTTTGAAAATTCAGGACATTTCTGTAATGAATTAGGTATTGAGATTTCTCGTGGGCAATGATTAGGGTTTAGATTAACTATGTTCATAGAATGATCCATTTACAACTAGTGAAAGTGGAGATTTGGTCATTATTACTCTAAACTATCGGTTTTAGGATAAAAGAGTAACGGAGTTAATTTGGTCTATTAGTCAAGATCCGAGCCTTATCTGACTCAACCCTGGTTAGATATTTAATTTAGTTATGATTGTCTTGATTAGTTAGCGATGAGTCGGTTAGATTTGGGTCCTATGTGAGTAAATCATAGGGTTACACTTGATGTTCAAGTGATCGGGTGAATTCGTTGGCTTTCTACAGTTGATTAATCGGACTGGTGCAGTTCTTTACTGGTACCACCCCTATATAAACTAACATTGAGTGCTAAAGGTCATTAAGTGATATTATAAGTTAATTAAATAAAAAAATTTGATGAATTTTTAGAAATCCAGAGCAGTGAAAATTAAGGATGTTACAGACAAGGACCTTAATGAAGGTTTTGCCCAACAACCAATCCATGGAGGTGATCATCTAGATCGTGCTGAAAGAGACTATCGAGGTAAGGCTGAACTTTCTAATTTTATTAGTTTATTACGCATAGAAGATTTTCTCGATTGGTTAGTCGAAGTATAGAGATATTTTGATTATATAGACATGTCAGATTATAAAAAAGTAAAATTGGTAGCGTTTAAATTAAAATTCAGTGCTATTGCATGGTGGGAGAAATTACAACTCTTACGAGCCCACCAGAATAAGGCGCCTATCTCATCATGGCCATAGATGAGATGTCTTCTTCGACCATGATTCCTCCCCAATGATATGAGCATATATTATTCCAGCAATACCAGAATTGTTGATAAGGAAATCGAATCATCACAGATTACACTGAAGAATTCTAGCGATTGGCAACACGATACGATCTATCAAAATTTAAGTCACAAAAGGTGGCACAATTTATAGGTGGTTTGCGACTGAAAATTTAAGACCGAGTTCAGATGTACCTAGTCGGGACTATGAATGAAGCAGTTCAATTGGCGGGTCGGGCAGAGATGCAACTTGTAAGAGTTCCTACTCAGCTCTATCCTTCAACTTGACCCCCTATGATAGGTCCTATGCAGGATCCACTGCTGACACGAGAAAAAGATCCAGTAGGAGAGCGTCCTTAACCTTCTACAATTGTAAACCATGATACGGTGAGTGACTCATCCAGACCTTAATGTGCAACACCCACAACAGTGGGCCCGAGTAAGATTTCAAATCCTTATGCTCGGCCAAGGTTGAACAATTGTTACCATTGTGGCCAATCAGGTCACTTATCAAACACATGTCCTCAACGTCCTGCATCACACTTGACCATAAACGAAGAATGCACTGAAGATGAGGCCACAGAAGAAGACCCTGACTTTGATGAACATGAACAAGCCACTGAAGAAATAGTAGATGATGATGAATTGACGGGCGAGGATCGTGACGAATCTCTAGTTGTGAGGCAATTACTGTATATCCCACGGAAGAAATTACATCCATAGCGATACAATATATTCCGTACTCGATGCACTGTCAACGGAAAGGTCTGTGATGTAATCATAAACAGTGATAGTAGCGAGAACATTGTCTCAAGGGTGATGGTAGATAAGTTACAACTACCAACGACAAAACATCCTTCCTCGTACTCAATTGGCTGGATAAAAAAGGTGAACGAGACCAAGGTAACTGAACAATGCACTATCTCATATTCAATTGGTAAAAATTATAATGATCAAATACTTTGCGACGTGGTCGACATGAAAGCATACCATATGTTACTCGATCGACCCTAGCAGTCGGACTGTGATGCGACCCATCGAGGATGAGACAATGTCTACATATTCATCAAGGATAATTAAAAAATAATCCTTGCCTCTATGGCACCAGAGAACCACCCTGAAGCCTCTAAAGTAGAGAGGAGTTCCCTCTTGACCATTCGGGATTTCATGGAGGAATTCAAGGAAATCGGCGAGGTATACGCTATAGTGGTGAAGGGCAAGGAATCAGAACCCTCAAACATTTCTCAAAGTTTAAGACTATTGCTAAACGAATTCAAAGAAGTCTGGCCTGAAGATTTACCTGATGGATTGCTCCCCATGAGGGTCATTTAACATCATATAGACCTCGTCCATATGGCCAACCTGCCCAACCACCCTCATTATCGGAGGAGTCCGAAGGAGTGTGAGATACTTCAAGGGTAAGCGAAGGAATTGATTCGTAAGAGTCTCTTGTGAGAGAGCATGAGCACATGTGCCATACCAGCATTATTAATGCAAAAAAGAAGAAGATGGAAGCTGGCACATATGTGTCGACAGTCAGGAAATCAACAAAATTACCATCAAATATTGGTTCTCAATACCACGGTTGGATGATATGCTCGATATGCTAGAAGGGACGAATGTGTTATCTAAACTAGACCTAAGGAGCAGAAACCATCGTATTCATATTCGACCCGATGATAAGTGAAAAATGACATTTAAGACTAAGAAAAGGTTATATGAGTGATTGGTCATGTCCTTCGGCCTATTGAATGCACTAAGTACTTTTATGCATTTGATGAATAAAGTTTTAAAATCATTCACTGGCCAATTTGTGGTAGTATATTTTGATGACGTACTGATATATAGCCAGGATGAGACAGAACATAAGAAACATCTCAGGCAGGTGCTGCAAGTCTTACAAATAAACAAGTTGTAGCTCAACTTTAAAAAGTGTAATTTTTTAACGGAAAGCCTATTGTTTCTAGAATTTGTTGTAACGTCTACGGGCATCCGTGTAGACAATGAAAAGGTACGAGCCATTAGAGAATGACCAATCCCGATAAAAATTCTTGAGGCGAGGAGTTTTCACGAGCTGATGATCTTCTATCGTTGATTCGTGTGAAATTTTAGCACAATAGTCGCGCCTATTATAAATTGCATGTAAAAAGGACCATTTCAGTGGACCGACGAAGTTGACAAGAGCTTTCATGAGATCATGTAACATCCCAAAAAATCCGTACGAAGACCCGAGTACCACCTCAAGCAGAAATCACTTAGAACCAAATCCTTTAGAAATTTAACGAGAATTAACTAGTGCTAAACTAGATTACCTGTGATATTAGCACTAATCACTTTAAATACGATCTACAAGACCCAAAACTTGTAAAACGTTAACGCTACATTACCCTGAAATCTAGGATCAAACTTTAAACCCAGTTGCCCTCGGGAGCATTCAGAAACTTGCATCGGACCTGGACCGCACATCGAAAGTCCGATAGCGATGAACTTAGACAAATATGACCACCTAGTTGGACTTGACAATCACATCGAAAATCAAGTCCAAATGATATCCTGAGACTATTTTCTTGAGTTCGGAGTAAAGTGTGTGAGAACGTAAAGGTTTTTATGAAATTAAATATGAATTTAAGTCATCTGAGTTGTGTACCTTGCGCGCCGATTATAAGCATTCTGACCGTTGGATTCTTACCTAAATTTACCCTCGAATCAGGGAAGATGGCCCACATATACCAATATGATTGTGGCCCTGATTGAGTTTTGATGACCATTGAACTGAAATTGGTCCGCCACAGTCGATCTGAAAATCCGATCGGACTGAAAACTTAGCTTGACCAAGATCTAATATCAGGGAGCTTAAGTCTACCGCATTCAGTAAAAGGACCTCCAGAAATGCTCTGTTGGATCGGAATAGACCCGATTTGGACATAACCTAAGTATACCTTGGCCCTGGGGTCATTCCCATCAGTTTTGAGCCTATATAAGGGCTTTAAAATCCCTCTCACATATTACATACGAATTTGCAAAAACCCTAGGAGAGAGAAGAGAGTAAAGAGAGAGAGAAAAAGAGAGAGAAAGTGAGAGAGAAGTTGGTGATTCATCTTGAAATTCTTCCCAGCTACTCTACATGCCTAATTCATCATATCTGAATCATTATTCCGGCGATTTTAATTCCATATTTGGTTAAGAAAATCAAACCCTAACCTGTTTTAGAGCTTAGAATAGTCCAAGTGTTGATGTAGCTAACCTAATTCATGCCTTAGGTTGCCTATTCACCATTGACGAATACTTATCGTTTAAATCATATCCGTTGCACATTTTCTGATTTAAAGTGTGGACTATATACGTATAGGTTATGGTTTTCAAGACTTTTAATGTCTGATAATGATTTATTATTGACGTGGACGCTATTATACATGCTAAATACGTTATCTGTTTTATTTTACGTATATGTCTAACCTATGTTGTAAATAAGGTATTTCATGTGTTTGTTGAAATGTTTATATGCCTAAGGAATTTGATGTTATGATTTCCATAATTATTTGTCATAGGTATATAATTGTTATGTATGCGATAACTCCTTGACAAAAGGATTTTTCCTAATATGTAATATGACCGACATACGTGATGTATGTTGAAAAGTGTAGTCTAAGTGTTTGTGAAAATGTCTAAATGAGTTAGTAGTTAGTAAAGGGTGATTTATGAGGGAGTTGAGATATAAAATCCCAACTATCTTACTTGTGTGTATGATTTCCTCCGTGAACTGTTTAGTCTAACTATCCATGTTAATTATGTGTATGATTTCCTCCATGTATTGTATATTCATGTTTAAGTTATATTCCATAACATGTTATATGATTATAGGAATTGAGTTAAATATTCATTATTATGATTGTACGTGGTTGAAACTATATCTCAGTCCAAGTAATCAGTAACTGCTCTCGAACTGGTGGTTGAGAATGTTTTCGCCACGCAGGATGTGTTCGACGTATCCGAGCCGTACTTGGGATGTTCGACAGTGGTTAGGCCACACGAAGTGCTTATGTATTTCATGTCATTCAACTCAACATGCGATCGTCCTAGTCGAGCTCGTTAAGTAACTCGATTGACCCAATATATGTTCACCATGTATGGACGCTACTGCTTGAACCTAAGATACCAAACTTACCAGTGAAATGTCCGTTTAACCTTGGTACCTCGATCCGCTAAGACTCATGAGCTGGGCATGGTGTTATGGGACACCGTGGTCAAGCTGTCGGCTTACGCTGGGGCGAGGAGCCTCCCTGTAGTGACCAGTGAGGAATCCAGACTCGTAAGCTAAATATGGTGGTATGGGACACTGTATTCGAGCTGTCGGTTTACACTAGCGCAGCCTAGCTGTGGTCCCCAGTCGGGTTAGTGATGAGCCTTTGAAAATAGACTACCAGTTGGTAGAGCGTTAGTGGAGTGACCTCGAGTATGAATAAGCCTACCTCAGCATAGCCTGGCTGTGGTCCCTAGTCGGGTTGGTGACGAGCCTTCGAAAATAAACTGCCAGTTGGTAGGGCGTTGGTGGTAGTGACATGAACTTGCCTATCATATGTGATTAACTAGGATTGATGATGAGGGTCGAATATTGCATATCAGACCCCGATAAATACCTAATTTGACGTATATGATAATATTTAATGTCGTATTTTAATTATATTTTTGTTACAGGATGAAATCAGGAGCGTTGAGTGAAAAAGGATATTAAAAGCGTGGATCTGACGTTCCGAAGTAACCAAAGCAAGGGACGCACTCCAAAGAACTAAGATCAATGGATTTACATGCTAGGAACCTGAGAAAATCAAGCCGTTCACGTTTAAAAAGGCCCGAAAATGGTCCAAAATGTAAGATCACATGGTTCCCGCCATCCGATTGACTTAAAACTTTATACATACGATGTGGGCCATAAATTAACCATACATATTAAATTCCAGCCATTAAAGATCTCGATAAGTGGGCCAACGGACAGATCAGCCCATTAATTCATTAAGTGGGGCCCACCTACTACCTGGATGTACTTCAAAATTAGTTTTGATGGTTTAAATAACATGAGAAAAAGTATAGACGGTGCGAATTTCTAAAAAATATCACAGTGGGCCCTGTATACACTGCGTGTGCATAGAGTATGTAAATACATGCCGTGCACTAGACCCGCTGACGCGGTCAGCGGGCGCTGAACCGCGACCGACTTCCAAAACGGCACTTGCCGTTTTGACGTAACGCAAGCCCGTCCGCTGGGCCTTTTTGCAAACAACTATGGGCCCCACAAAAGCTCCTTACGTCCTATCCACACCGTCCATCTTATAGAGGGCTTCGAGAGCTATAAAACCATGCTGACCTTTTGCATTCATGCGTGCACATGTGTGCGATACATGGGCCACAAAAGGGCTGCCCTGTAGCGTTCAAATCTGATCTTTTAGTTATTTCTTCTCTGAGACATGCCAATGGACATTCAAAACTACCCATTCTTGACTGAAATTTCATCCTGAATCCAATAGATGGGGTGGATTTTTCAGAAAATACTTCTGTGGGACCCATCAATCACAACAGTGAAATGGTGCAAAAGGTTTCGCACATCCGTGAAAACTGACTTTTCTAGGCAGTTTTGGCCCACCATCTTTGATCATATGACAGATCTGAACCGTCTATCATGTAGAGGACCCAAGAAAGTCCTAAGGGACGGTGTTTCTTTGGAATTTGAGCAAGGAAAGTGGCGTGTTTCGAAGCACTGAACTTGGCTGCGAAAAAGCTTTAGTTGGGCATGCATAGCTTTTCAAATCCGATTCAAATCCGATTTTCATCACTCCAGTAGCTATATAAGGAGGTTTTGGACTTGGAGAGCATTCATTCAGAGCTTGAGGAGCCAGAGCCGGGCCAGATCCAAGGTGAAGAAAGAGAAGAGAGAGAGAAGAAGGAAGAAGAGAGATAAGGGAGATGTTTTTAATGTTTTTATTTTACATTTCTTTTTTCTTAATTAATTTTATGCATAGCTAATTCTTCTTATCTAGGGCTGAGATGAAGCCCCTAATTTAATTGACTCTTGTTTATGTTGAATTTATTTTAATTGGATTGATGTGTTTCTTTTTCTAGTATGCTTTCCTGAGAATTCCGTACTTCTCCATTCTATGAGCTCGACCAAAGTCTAGATATGGATGTTGTTTGGAATATTATTCTCGGTGCTTGTGTCTGACCATGAACAGGTCTCCTATAGAGGAAGAAACAGGATTTACATCTCTACATGCCTGACTATGAATGGAAAGATGTGATCCATATGCTTTAAAGGATTATACATTCTGTGTGCCTGACCAAGGACATAGAGTGTACTTTATTTATTTTGATATCAATCTGAATTAGGGTGAATCAACAGGTAAAATAAGGGTTAGGATAATTAGGGGTGGATTCGAAAGTCCTAGTCTTCTCCTGGATTGAATTTTTCTCATAGTTCTCAGTTATTTTTCATAGATTTGTGTTAGTTTACTTATTAGTTTGCTAAAATATTTGTTGGATTAGTTAAGAAGAGTCTTAAATTTCAAATTGCGACAACCAGTCCTCGTGGGAATGATCTCGTAATACGTATCATATTTACATCTGATTCGTATACTTGCAAGTTAAAATCATTTAAATCAAATTGGTTTAAATTAAAACATCAAGTTTTTGGCGCCGTTGCCGGGGACTGTTTCGATCCAAATTGAATTTAGGATTCTCTCTTATCATAATTCATAGCCTTAGAATTTTACTAACTTTAGGTTAAAGTTTATTTTATTTTATTTTATTTTAGAAACGAATATATTTCCTGTTTTGTAGGGTCTTGATTTGAACTTCTATTTTGGTAATCCCTTTCTAAAATTCTCTACTTTTTCTAATTTCTATTTTTTAGGAATTTTTTAATTCTAGGCTTTCTTCTTAGAAATTTTCTAATTTTTAATTTTAGATTTAGATTCTTCTTTCAATGAACTTTCTATTTTCTAGTTTTAAAATTTTTTCCCTTTTTAGAAACTAACCGTTGCTTAAGATTTTTTATTTTATTTTATTTTATTTTATTTCCTTTCTAGCATTATTTTAGGAAATTTCTTTTATTTTTTATTTTTTATTTTTTATTTTTACAGGAATTGAAGAAGGAAGCTGTTAAATAAGATTGTCTTCAAAAGGAGAAGCTACCAAATCTTCAGACATCCATCATCTTCTTTTTCGGGTTCTTTATTCTAATTCTTGTTTACATAGCTTTCTCTTGTTTTTAGGAATTCATAATTTTTAGTTCTAGTCTTATTTCTCTTAGGTTGCATCTTAGTTTAGTTTAGTTTTCTTTCCTACATTTCAGTTATTCAGTTTATACTAGGGTGTAGATCTTTGAACATAGAACTAGCACCCTTTGATCCTGAAATAGAAAGAACCTTTCGTAAAAGATCTAGAAATATCCTATTCGAAATGACGGACGAGAATGCAATTAAAGCGCTTAGAGATTATTCAGCTCCTGTCCAATTTAATGCGCCTTCATGCATAGTGTTGCCAGCCACCACGGCAGCACACTTTGAACTTAAACCAGGGGTCATACAGCTGTTACTATCTTTCTATGGTTTAGACAAAGAGGATTCATATCATCATGTAAAAGAATTTCTAGACATTTGCTCGACCTTTAGATTTCAAAACTTCTCAGATGATTCGATCCGTTTGTGCCTTTTTCCTTTTTCTTTAAAGGATAAGGCAAAAGCATGGTTGAATTCTCTAGAGTTGGGACGATCACTACATGGGATCAACTATCTAAGAAGTTCTTAAACAAATTCTTTCATGTTCACAAAACGAATGCTCTCCGTAGAGAAATCACTAATTTCATGCAAAAAGAGGGAGAACACTTTCATGAATGTTGAGAAAGATGGAAGGACTTGCTCCTTAAATGTCCACACCATGGCTTTGAGAAGTGGCAACAAGTTCAATACTTCTATGATGGTTTGACACCTCAAAATCGTCGCATGGTTGATGCCACCAGTGGAGGGTCATTCATGACCAAAAGTGATGTCGAAGCATGGAATTTCTTTGAAACCTTGTGTGAAAATTCCCAACAATGGGACTACTCGAATAGAGGTGAAAGAAATCCTCAACTGCTAAAGAAAGGTGGTATATATGAGATAGGAGTCACGCCAAATATTTATACCATACTTGATAGCCTGACACAGAAAGTCGATGCTCTGATGTTGAATAATGGACCTCCACAAACAACTCAAATCGAGTCATGTGCTATATGTTCTAGTCTTGGCCATCCTACATAGTCGTGTCCATCTAGTGCAGCATTTCCTGAATTTCTCTCCGAACAAGTACATGCTATGAACACCTTTCGGAGACCTGGGAATGATCCTTACTCAAATACCTACAACCCAGGGTGGGCTAGACATCCAAATCTTCTTGGGCAAAAGGACCACAACAAGGAGGACCATCTGAAAATCCTCCTATGCAACGTTACCCACAAGTTGGTAGTCAACAACCTCAATAGTTTCCGCAATATCAATAAGCTCCTGCATAATCTAGGAAACCATCTCTTGAGGATACACTCAATCTTTTTATGCAAAGTTCTCTTCAATTTTAAAAAGACACCCAACAAACTTTACTAGCTAACCAGCAAAGCGTACATGTGAATGCTCAATCTATTGCCAAGCTGGAAGTTCAATTGGGTCAACTTGCTGCCACATTGAGTGAGAGAGAGAAGGGGAGGTTCCCTAGCCAACCTGTGGCAAATCCAAAAGGACAGTTTGAAATTGGCTCTAATTCAAACCAGGAACAATATCATGAGCAATCCAAATCTATCATTACCCTTAGGTCTGATAAACAGATTAAGAACAAAGTAGAAATGCCTAGGGAAGAATTAAATTCCAAACCGGAAGAGCAAAATGAAGCGGAGAGACATACTATTGCATCTAGAGTCCAAAAGCACTCTGACCCTCCAGAAACCACTCTTGTGTCATCCTATGTGCCTAAAGCACCTTTTCCTCAACATCTGGCACCAGTTAAGAAAGGAAACAACTTTAATGAGATATTGGAGATGTTTAAGCAAGTGCAAATTAACATTCCATTGCTTGATGCTATCAAGCAAGTCCCTGCTTACGCTAAGTTTCTTAAAGATTTATGCACTCAGAAGCGTAAGATGCATGTTCATAAGAAGGTCTTCCTTGCAGAGCAACTCAACTCTATGATTCAACACAATACCCCTCCTAAATTTAGGGATGCAGGAGCTCCTACCATTTCTTGCGTCATAGGAGATCATGAGGTTGAGAAGGCATTGCTCGATTTAGGGGCGAGTGTTAATTTGTTGCCATATTCTGTATATGAGCAGCTAGGACTTGGTGAACTGAAATCAACTAAAATAACACTACAACTAGCTGATAGATCTGTCAAGGTACCCCGTGGTATTATTGAGGACGTGTTAATCCAGGTTGATAAGTTTTATTTTTCAGTGGATTTTATTGTTCTTGATACTCAGTCTGTCCCGAATCCTACGAGTCAAATCCCGGTTATCTTGGGACGTCCATTCTTAGCTACATCCAATGCTATTATAAATTGCAGGAATGGAGTCATGAAGTTGTCTTTTGGTAACATGAAGATTAAACTTAATGTTTTTAATGCTGGAAAACAACCGGCAGACTCAGATGATATATTTAAGGTGAATATGATTGATAGTCTAGTACATGACTCTTTCTTTAAATCTTCCGAAGACGCACTGGAGACTTGTCTAGCACATTTTGGCACAGACTTTGACATAGAAAGTTCCATCGAAGAAGTCAATGCATTGCTCGACTCTAATTCTATAATGGATACTACAAAATGGAAAGCGAAAGTGGAACTTCTTCCACCATCTGAGTCTAAACCGGTCCCGTTTGTTGAGAAACCACTCGAACTTGACCTTAAACAATTACCTGAAACTCTCAGGTATGCATTTTTAGGTCCTTCTGAGACCCTACATGTCATCATAGCTTTTAACCTCGATAAGGAACAGGAGGGCAAGTTGCTTAATGTTCTTAGAGGCAGCTATTGGGTGGACAATAGCGGACATAAAGGGAATAAGCCCCACTGTGTGTATGCATTGTATTCATCTTGAAGAAAATGCAAAAATGTCATGTGAAATGCAAAGGAGGCTTAATCCTAACATGAAAGAGGTCGTACGGGCAGAGGTGCATAAATTGTTAGATGTTGGTATTATTTACCCTATTTCGGACAGCACGTGGGTCAGCCCAGTCCAAGTTGTTCCAAAAAAGTCTGGGATTACGGTGATAAAAAGTGATGATAATGAATTCGTACTAACCCGCATGACTACGGGTTGGCGAGTTTGTATTGATTACCGTAAACTAAACCTAGTCACAAGGAAGGATCACTTTCCTCTTCCTTTCATAGATTATGCTAGAGAGATTGGTAGGGCATAGCTATTATTATTTTCTGGATGGTTATTTCGGGTACAATCAGATTCTCATTGCTCTCGAGGATCAAGAGAAAACCACATTTACATGTCCTTTTGGTACATATGCCTATCGGGGTATGCCATTTGGGCTATGTAATGCGCCTGCTACTTTTCAACGATGCATGATGAGTATTTTTTCAAACATGGTTGAGCGTTTTCTCAAGATTTTCATGGATGATTTTTCCATTTTTGGCTCTTCCTTTAATAAATGCTTATACCATCTATCTCTAGTTTTGGAAAGATGTAAAGAAACGAACCTGGTATTGAATTGGGAAAAGTGTCATTTTATGGTTCAAAGGGGATTGTACTCGGGCATGTTATTTCAAGTAAAGGCATTGAAGTTGATAAAGCCAAGATTGATTTAATTTCTAGTCTTCCTCCACCTAGAACGGTGAAGGAAATTAGATCATTTTTAGGGCATGTAGGATTCTACAAGAGATTCATTAAGGATTTTAGCAAAATTTCTCGACTCTTGTGCAGTTTATTAGCTAAGGATGTTGCATTTGACCTTGATGATGATTGTCGGAAAGCTTTTGACAAGTTAAAGCTTTTATTAACTTCTGCTCTAATCATCCAACCACTTAATTGGAGTTTACCTTTTGAGCTTATGTGTGATGCTTCTGATTATGCTGTTGGAGCCGTCTTAGGGCAACGATTGGACAAAATACCTCATGTCATTTATTATGCTAGTAGGACTCTAAATGATGCTCAATTGAACTACTCTACTACTGAAAAAGAGTTATTGGCAGTGGTATTTGCTCTAGACAAATTCAGGTAATATCTCATTGGATCGAAGGTTATAGTGTTTTCAGATCATGTAGCATTGAAATATCTTCTTTCTAAAAAAGATGCTAAAGCTCGATTGATTCGTTGGATTCTCTTGCTACAAGAATTTGACATTGAAATTCGGAATAAAAAGGGTTCTGAAAATGTGGTAGCCGACCATTTGTCTAGACTTGTCTTGGAGCCCACAGTGGATCTTGTGCCAATGAATGAGTCTTTCCCTGATGAACAACTTTTAGCTATTTCTCAATTACCTTGGTATGCCGATATCGTAAATTATTTTGTTACAAGTCAGATTCCTTCTCATTGGACTAAACAAGATAAATCTAAATTTCTTGCTGAGGTTAAACATTTCTTCTGGGATGATCCATACCTATTCAAACTCTGTCCTGACCAGGTCATTAGGAGATGTGTACCTAAGAGTGAGTTTCATAGTATAATCTCCTTTTGTCACGACCATACATGTGGTGGTCATTTTGGTTCAAAGAAAACAACTGCAAAAGTTTTACGAAGTGGATTTTATTGGCCTACACTTTTTCGAGACACACATGCCTTTTGTTCTACATGTGATCGATGCCAACGTATGGGTAATATTTTCCGTAGGAACATGATGCCACTTACCAATATTCTCATTGTTAAGATATTTGATGTTTGGGGTATTGACTTCATGGGTCCGTTTCCCCCATCATTCGGTTATATGTATATCCTTGTAGCCGTCGATTATGTCTCTAAGTGGGTGGAAGCAGTGCCATGTAAAACGAATGATCACAAAGTTGTGGTCCACTTCTTGAAAGAAAATATCTTTTCTCGTTTTGGTACTCCTCGGGTAATCATAAGTGATGGTGGTGCTCATTTTTGCAATAAACCATTTGAATCTTTAATGAAGAAATATTCCATCACCCATAAAGCTGCAACTCCATACCATCCACAAACAAGTGGTCAAGTAGAAGTTTCAAATCGGGAGATTAAACAAATTTTAGAGAAAACAGTTCGCCCCGATCGTAAGGATTGGTCGCAACGTTTGAATGATGCTCTTTGGGCGTATCGTACAGCATTCAAAACCCCGATTGAAATGTCTCCCTATAGGCTTGTCTTTGGGAAAGCATGTCACTTACCTGTGGAATTAGAACATCATGCTTATTGGGCCATCAAAACCTTTAATTTTAATTTGAACAAGGCTGGATCGCACCATAAACTTCACCTCAATGAGTTAGAAGAAATTCGAAATGAGGCATATGAGAATGCGAAAGTTTATAAAGAACGAACGAAATTTTTTCATGACCAATCAATTCTTCGTAAGACATTTGAACCGGGTCAGAAAGTCTTATTGTATAATTCCAGGTTACGCCTCTTTCCTGAAAAACTACGTTCGTGATGGTATGGTCCTTATCAGGTAGTAAAAGTATTTTCTCATGGAGCAGTTGAGATTAAAAATCTTAAGGACGAAAATATTTTCAAAGTAAATGGTCAAAGACTGAAACCTTATTTGGAGGATTTGGTTAATCAAGATGTTGAAGAAGTTAATTTTGAGGACCCAGGTTTTCAAGATTGATTAATTCATGGTCCATTTTTATCTGGCTGAAGACGTTAAACTTAGCGCTCCTGGGAGGCAACCCAGCTTTTCATTCTATTTCATTTTCCTAGTTAGTTGATTCAATGTTTGTGGGTAACATTGCTGCAAACCCTCACGAGACTACAACTCGTCCACTAGGGGTAACCTAGGGGTTTAAAGGCTTGTTGCATACGCTAAATGCAATCGAGAGCACCTGTGAAAGTGGTATAGGTAGGATTTTCTTTTTGTGATTTTCTTTTTGTTGATTTCTCTCTTGTGCTGACTCGATTTTACATTGATATTTTTGGAAAAGCCTCTTGATTCTCTGTTCCAGGTACTATCTTTCCATCACTCATTTACTTTTATTGTCCTATGTGCATTGCATGTTTATTTCTTTTACATTGAGGACAATGTAGATTTTAGGTTGGGGGTGGGAGATTAGGTAACCTAATCAGTATTTTCTTGGTCTTGAGCAAAAAGTGTGAAAATTTTTTAAATTTTTTTTTTTTTTTGAAATTTTTTGAAATTTCTTATGAATTTGAAGTGACTTTGAAGGATAGTTGTGATTTTAAAATTAAAAGATACGTAATGTTGGTAATTTATGACTCTTGGATTCAGTTGTCTATTAGATTTCACATTTAAGTTTGAATTGTTAACCCGTGATTAAAAGCTTTAAACATTGATTAAGTCATGATTTTGCATATCACATCTCGCTTACACATTAAGGTTTCGATTCGATATTGAATGATTAACTTGGTAATCACAAAGCATGAAAGGAACCAGCCAAAATAAAATTTCATGTGCAGTAAAGAAGAATAAAAAGGGTAAGTCGCATAATCTTTACCGTAGGTTTGCTCCATATGGGTGTAGATTCGATCCCCCATGGTTGATAGTTAGAAAAGAAGTTAGGTGACAAGTTTTCACCATAGGTTTGCTCCCTATGGGTGAGGATTTGATTCCCCTCTTTGGCGTTACTGTTCAAGAAAATCAAAGGCTGGTAGAATGAAAAGTTAATCTGTAATGCTAGTGTTGGTTTCAGGTTTGATTATCATGAATTCCAATGATATCATGAAATTGACAATCAGATCTCTTAATAATTGTGAGCCGAGATTACACTATACACTCATGGAACTCAATGTTTAGAATGTTCTAATTAATGGATTAATGTTTTGAACTTGTTCATGTAGGTCACTATGAGCTTGATTCCTGGAGAAAATTCCACATACCATTCATGAATCTTAGAATTTTTACATTTTAACTATCTGTTCACAAGTCACTTGAGTTTACAGGAATTGTCTCTTATTTCTGAAATTATTTTTTCGCATGTTTTGCTCGGGACTAACAAAATGCTGGTTGGGGGTTGTGATGAGGATCGAATATTGCATATCAGACCCCGATAAATACCTAATTTGACGTATATGATAATATTTAATGTCGTATTTTAATTGTATTCTTGTTACAGGATGAAATCAGGAGCATTGAGTGAAAAAGGATATTAAAAGCGTGGATCTAACGTTCCGAAGTAACCAAAGCAAGGGACGCACTCCAAAGAACTAAGATCAATGGATTTACACGCCAGGGACCTGAGGAAATCAAGCCGTTCACGTTTAAAAAGGCCCGAAAATGGTCCAGAATGCGAGATCACATGGTTCTCGCCATTCGATTGACTCAAAACTTTATACATATGATGTGGGCCATAAATTAACCGTACATATTAAATTTCAGCCATTAAAGATCTCGATAAGTGGGCCAACGGACAGATCAGCCCATTAATTTATTAAGTGGGGCCCACCTGCTACCTGGATATACTTCAAAATTAGTTTTGATGGTTTAAATAATATAAGGAAAAGTATGGACGGTGCGGATTTCTAAAAAATATCACAATGGGCCCTGTATACACTGCGTGTACATAGAGTATGTAAATGCATGCCGTGCACTAGACCCGCTGACGCAGTCAGCGGGCGCTGAACCGCGACCGACTTCCAAAACGGCACTTGCCGTTTTGACGTAACGCAAGCCTGTCTGCTGGCCCTTTTTACAAACGACTGTGGGCCCCACAAAAGCTCCTTATGTCCGATCCACACTGTCCATCTTGTAGAGGGCTTCGAGAGCTACAAAACCATACTGACCTTTTGCATCCATGCGTGCACATGTGTGCGATACAGGGGCCATAAAAGGGCTGCCCTGTAGCATTCAAATCTGATCTTTTAGTTATTTCTTCTCTGAGACATGCCAATGGACATTCAAAACTACTCATTCTTAACTGAAATTTCATCCTGAATCCAATGGACGGGGTGGATTTTCCAGAAAATGGTTGTGGGGCCCACCAATCACAACAGCGAAATGGTGCGAAAGGTTTCACACATCCACAAAAACTGACTTTTCTAGGCGGTTTTGGCCCACCATCTTTGATCATATGGCAGATCTGAACCGTCTATCATGTAGAGGACCCAAGAAAGTCGTAAGGGACGGTGTTTCTTTAAAAGTTGAGAAAGAAAAGTGGCGTGTTTCGAGGCACTGAACTTGGCTGCGAAAAAGCTTTAGTTGGGCATACATAGTTTTTCAAATCCGATTTTCACCACTCCAGCAGCTATATAAGGAGGTTTTGGACGTGGAGAGCATTCATTCAGAGCTTGAGGAGCCAGAGCCGGGCCAGATCTAAGGTGAAGAAAGAGAAGAGAGAGAGAAGAAGGAAGAAGAGAGATAAGGGAGATGTTTTTAATGTTTTTATTTTATATTTCTTTTTTCTTAATTAATTTTATGCATAGCTAATTCTTCTTATCTAGGGCTGAGATGAAGCCCCTAATTTGATTGACTCTTGTTTATGTTGAATTTATTTTAATTGGATTGATGTGTTTCTTTTTCTAGTGTGCTTTCCTGAGATTTTCGTACTTCTCCATTCTATGAGCTCGACCAAAGTCTAGATATGGATGTTGTTTGGAATATTATTCTAGGTGCTTGTGTCTGACCATGAACAGGTCTCCTATAGAGGAAGAAACAGGATTTACATCTCTCCATGCCTGACCATGGATGGAAAGATGTGATCCATATGCTTTAAAGGATTATACATTCTGTGTACCCGACCAAGGACATAGAGTGTACTTTATTTCTTTTGATATCAATCTGAATTAGGGTGAATCAACAGGTAAAATAAGGGTTAGGATAATTAGGGGTGGATTCGAAAGTCCTAGTCTTCTCCTGGATTGAATTTTTCTTATAGTTCTCAGTTATTTTTCATAGATTTGTGTTAGTTTACTTATTAGTTTGCTAAAATATTTATTGGATTAGTTAAGAAGAGTCTTAAATTTCAAATTGCGACAACCAGTCCTTGTGGGAACGATCTCGTAATACGTACCATATTTATATCTGATTCGTATACTTGCAAGTTAAAATCATTTAAATCAAATTGGTTTAAATTAAAACATCAATTGACAACCCTAGATGGATCAATGTTGGACAAATGATATAAAGGGTGGTACCTTTACTTCCCAATCCTACTGTATGAAAAAAGACTAATAAAAACTTGGTAATCATGTTCATAACATCGCACTACATATGCCGTTGGTGTTAGTGTAGACCACAGTGGTAGTGATTCATGCCGCGATCATTAGATGTTGTCGCAAGAGGGAGTTTGGGTGAGGGCATGCATCATTTTCTCATATCATTCTTGCATTAACAAGAGTATCTAGAACATGTTTGATTGTACTGCTTTATCATTACTGCTTGATTGAATTAATAACACGTTAACCTTTGTTGTATAGTTACACTGAGTTGGTCACTCACTCTCACGTTTTGGGATGGTGCTTAAACACCAACTAGACTCTGACTTAGCTGCAGCTGATGGTGATGCCTGCGAGGCGGAGCTGGAGTTTAATGAAGATGAGGAGGCATTCTCGTTCATGTAGTTCTAAGGTGGGTTCATGTGAGCCATGTCCTAATTGACGGGGATTCAGGGCTATGTTTGTAGTCGTTTATCACATTTTGATATATGTATTTTGAGACACGACTTGTACTTATTGACCAGGCAGAGTACTCATATTTTGGGGATTGGATTGGTTTATATATTTATTTCAGACTTTCGCTTGCATATTCTAACTATCCCTGAATTATGCTTGTTGATTTGGCTTAATCTATTTCATGTTTAATGCACTAATATAGACAACATTCATCCATCATAAAAAATGTTGCATAAGTGATGTTTTGGAACTTGGGAGCTGAGTTATGCTCGACTCCCGAATTTCAGGACGTTACAAATTAAGCATCGTTTATCCACAACACCGGTCTTGGTGCTTCCTAATATTGACAAGCTATTTGAGATTGAGTGTGACACTTCATACGTCAGAATTAGAGGAGTATTATCACAAGAAAGTAGGTCGTAGCCTTTTACAACGAGAAGCTCAGTGAAGCCCGAAAAGAAGTGGTTGACGTATGAGCTTGAGTTGTATGCAGTTATTTAGGCTCTGCGACATTGACAACATTATTTGATTCAAGGAGAGTTTGTTCTGTACATTGACCATCAAACATTAATGTTTATTAATAGTTAGACTAACGTGAATCGTGTGTATGCTAAATGGGTTGCATTTTTTATAGAAATTCATGTTCGTTCTGAAACACAAGTCAGGGCAGCAGAACAAGGTGACCGATGCACTTAGTCGTTCTACATCACTACTTGTTATGAAGAGCAACGAGGCGGTCGGCTTCGACTGTCTCAAGGAGCTATAGGCCGATGACGAGGACTTCAAAGATTCTTAGATGAATTGTCAAGAAGGTCACCCCAATGACCTTCGTATACAGGACAGTTTCCTCTTCAAAGAGAATCAATTGTGCATCCTTCAAAGTTCTCTGAGAGAGCAAATTATTCAGGAGCTACATGGAGGTGGCCTCGGTGGACACCTTGAGCAAGACAAGACGTGAGCTCTTGTGGAAGAACGGTATTGTTGGCTGCAATTGGTACATGATGTGGGAAAAGTTGAACAACGTTGTCATGTTTGTCAGACCTCCAAGGGGTAATCTTAAAATACGAACCTTTGCACCCTGTTACCTGTGCCTGACGGTCCTTGGAAAGATTTATCTATAAACTTCATGCTTGGTCTCTCATGAACACAACGCGACATGGATTCGGTGTTCGTGGTGACAGATCATTTCTCTACGATAACGCACTTTATCCCATGCAAGAAGACCCTAGATGCAACACGTGACGAATTTATTCTTTAGGGAGGTCGTACGGATATACGGGGTCCCCAAGACCATTATTCTTGATCGTGACACGAAGTTCATTAGCTAGTTTTAACAGACTTTGTAGACTCGATTTGATACACGACTTCAATTCAGCAGTGCCTACCACCCAAAAACTGATCGGTAGACCGAGGTTGTGAATCGCACATTAGGAAACCTCATTCACTGTATTTCATGAGAAAAACCAAAGCAATGAGATTTAGCCTTGTCTCAAGCAGAGTTTGCATTCAACACATGGTAAACCGATCGACAGGAAAATTACCATTCCAGATTATTTACAGACAAATGCCTCACTACACATTTAACTTGGTCCCTCCGCCCAAGTTCCCAAGCACTAGCATTGTAGAAGAACATATAAAAGACAGGATCATGGGCATCCATGCAGAAGTGCAGACCAAACTACATGCTTCGAATGAGAAGTACAAGGAACAAGTGAACAAGCATCGACGCCAAAAAATGTTTGAGGTGGGAGACCACGTTATAGTCTATCTACGCAAAGAGAGATTTTCGACCAAGACGTACAACAAGTTGAGGAATAAGAAAATTGGACCTGTCCTAATCATCCGAAAGATCAATGACAATGCTTATGTTGTTGATCTACCGAATGATGTGGCGATCTCATGGACTTTCAACGTCGCGGACTTGATCAAGTTTCATGAATCAGAGCAGGACAAGAACTCGAGGATGAGTTCTTTTGAAGTGGAGGGGACTGATGTAGAGTGGGTCGTGGATAGTTTCATGGCCAAGTTGGATCAGAAAAGGCCTGGTCAATGACAGAAGTGATCCGGACCATCGGACCTTAGATCGGGCGTATCTCACAATTCAGAATGAGTTATCGGGCATAAAATATATGATTTTGGGCTAGAATGAGCTACTTTAGCCAACCAACCCCACTATGCCAGGTTATGTAAGATAGATTTATAAAATACCTCAGGATTGATGGTCATTTCCTTATTTTAATTCCATTTTTACTATAAATAACAAGTTTTAGTTTGATTATAACTCTTCATCCGTTGGGCTTTAGGAGTTGAGCCCAACATGAAAAAAACTTAGAAAAATTAGGAGAACAGCTTGGTGAAGCCAAATAGGACACTTATTGTAAGACTCGACCCAAGTGTGTGTGTGTGTGTGTGTATGAGTGTGCATTTCGTTTCTCTTATTCCCACGGTCCTACCAGTCGAATCTCGGTGACCCACGACCCTCGGATAGTGTTTACGGTCATCCTTAAGTCCAGCCATGTAGACTCGACTTGGATCGAGCCGAAACCTATGCTATCTTATTTGCATCGTCGTTGCGGTTCTGACGCCGCGTCTTATGCATCCATCCGATGTGTGGATCATAAGTTGTGTGCATCTCGTTTTTAGCCTTTGATCATGATCATGTGACCTACCTAGTATGGAGAGCATATGTTTCAAGGTGGCCACTCTCTTTTGTGCAAATTCCAAAACACACTACCCCTACACTACCTAAACCCCCATGTCCTACACCACCCACCACCCACACACTACCTATCTCTACTCTAACCTAGCAATATAGTTTATATCACCATAGGCTATGATGATTTTTCTCTTATCTAGGAGAGAAGAGTGATGATTGCACTCTTACAACCTCTCTCTCTCTCTCTCTCTCTCTCTTTCCCTCTCATTTCTCCCTTTCCTATTCTCTCTCTTTCCCTTGCAAGAGGTGGGACGTCCAGTCCTTCTTCCATTTTTCTCTCAATCCCTCCATTGAAAATCCATCTCACCCATTGATCTTGCTTCCTTTGGAGCTTGGGAGCTAGCCCTTGAAGTTTTGAGGAAGATCTTGAAGGTGGGTGATGTATATCAAGCTTCTCCCTTCTTTTCTTCTTGCATTTTCTTTCTAGAACATTTGGTAGTATGTAAGATCCACTAATCAATAGTGGAGGTCTTACATCACTCCATGATGAAAGGCCAAATGCCTATTTCATGCATGTACGTTTCCATGGTGGGCCATTCTCCATGGACCCACCATGATGGATTTCTTTGATCTAGGATTTTTGTTTGGTCATCCAGACCATTGTATGCATGTTAAGATAGCATTAGCAACTTCTTTGAATTGTAAGATCACATGCATGCATGATATATGAAGGATGTATGTGTGATTGTAATGGTGGAGGATTCATAGTACCAGAATCCTCCCCTATGGTCGTTGATCTCTCTTCCTCTTTCTCTCTTTCTCTCTATTTCTTTCCTCTATTTTTTCCTGATGATTGGTGGCCCATTGATGTGCTACAAACATCACAGACCCTCAGATTTTTGGGACATCCAGGCCAACTAGGTGGGACATCCCTATGCATGTTGCATGTATGGGTTGGATGACCCCAAATGCTTGATTTTCTTGGAGATTTTTGATTGGGAATGGATCTGAAATTTTTGTGGTCCATCTAGGTGGACCCCACTTTTATTATTGAGCATTATTTCCTTTTTAATTAACTCATACATTTAATTTAATCCAAGTATATGCTGCTGTCTAGAATTTTCTGGACATTTCTGGTTGATTTTGGACCAGATTTTGGGACTATTTGAGGAACTTTTACTACCCATCAAATATACTTTTCTAAAAGGTGGGGATCTCATTTTGATGTCTCCTAAATTTTAGCCATATCTGATCTTGATTGAGGTCCCAAAGGTGTGGCCCAAGTGAGGTGGACAGTCTGGATTTTCTGGACTGTTCCAATAGCATATTAGTATGAAAATCCTTGAATATAAAATAATTTTCCCATTGGTGGGTCACATATGTAGACCCCACCTTTGGGTACATATATGAGGGGACATAAAAACTATTTTTTTTTTAAATTTTTAGAGGCCTTTAATCCACACCATTGGAACCTCAGATCAGGGCCTATCTGAAATCTGCACTAAACAAATTTTGGGGACAGTCAGTTTTCTTTAATTTAAATTAAATATTTTTCCTATTCTAAAAATTCTAAATTTTTGCAGAGAAATGGAGCACCCATGGTGGGACCCACTTACCAATTTTTAGAGCCAACGGACTCCTGTGCACACTATGACAAGGGCTGGACCGACCCACCAGGCTGGGACGCCTAGGCTGGGATGTCCAGCCATGGCTGGCCGTCCACCCCCCCTTTTTTGTGGGCCCACCTTAATGTGTTGTGTATCCTCACCGACCATCTATTTGTGGTCCAGTGGGACGTGGTCCACCTCTCTGATGAGTGTCCCTTTTGGGACCCACTCGATGTGTAATTGGGCTAACTGCCCAGGCCCATAGGACCATCCACCTTGGAACGCTCAGGCCCATTGGGCTATTGCTGGACATCCAATCCAGCAGTATGGTTCACTTGATTTATGTGTATTGCCTTTTCCTCTCATCTGGTGGGACCCACAAAGATGTGTGTGGGTTACCAGTGAACATTTACTTAATATATATATTTATTATTGCTGGACCCTAGCAGGCCTAGAAACAGGTGGGCTGGAAATTCAGCAATAGGCCCAAACTAGCTGCCCTTAGTGGCATGTTTTGGGGCAGCAGGGCCCACCAAATTTAAGGATGTTTGTGCACATAATCTTGTCATTTCCTGATGTGCCTTTGGGTTTAATTAGTGCACTGTTGAGGCCCACCCCAGTTGGGTCTTTATTGGATCAATTTTCATAGCTATTTGTTGGATCTTCTAGGCCCATTTGTCCTAGAATTTTCTAGATAGGCCCCTTGACCTTTGGGCCTATATTTACTAATTGTGATAGGTTTGTGGGCTATAATATGTAAGTAGTCGGGCCTTTGGTTGCCCACCAAAATGACTATTGTACTTGGGCCAAGTTGTGAGGCCTAACTCACTTGAATTAAGTATAAGGATTGCCCTTATGGTTGGATTATTGGGCTGTCCATTAGGCCCACCAAAATATGTGGGTTTATGACCTTTATGGTTGGGCCTAAACCGAGCTTGAGGACCCACCATATTACCTATGTGTTGGGCTTAGTGTATAGCCCGCTAGGCCATGGATTGCTTAGGCCTTGGGCCTTGTTTCTTATTCGAGTAGTGGCGGGCTACCTTTTGGGACCCATTTGAGGTTAGATGTCCTCCTTGGTGGCCCTAAGGTAGGCCTATGGTTTGCTATGGGTGGTTTAAGGCCCATCATAGGATCTTTTTAGGACCACTTATTCCTTTAGGCTTATATATTGTCTTCCTTAGCTTTATGGGCTACCCCAAAGTATTGGGCCCCCACTAAAAGATTGTTCCTTAGATTAATTATCCAAGTATCTAGACTTAATTCCCTCCTTGGGAAGGAGGAGTATGTTCTAAGTCATCATCGTCATATGACGCACCCTCATGACCCACTGTAATGCCCTGAAATTCGGGGGTTGAGCATAACTCAGCTCCCAAGTTCCAAAATATCACTTATGCAACACGAACAATAATGGATGTATGTTGTCGGTGTTAGTGCATGAAAATGAAGTAGATCAAGCCCGATCAGCAGACATAAATCATGGGTATTAAGGAAATGCAAGCGGAAGACTTAAATACATATATAACTCAAAAAGAATCCCAAATATATGCATGCTCTGCCCAGGGTACTATATACAACTGTGTCGCAAAATACATGGATAAACTGTACAAGATCATCATATACATATCCCAAAAATCCCCGCTCGTCAGGATAAGGTTCACATGAACTCGCCTGAGAACTGCATAAATGAGAATGCCTCCTCGTCCTCTGGCTTCGCCTCGCCAGCATCGCCGTCACCTGTAACTAAATCAAAGTCTGGTTGGTGTTTAAGCACCATCCCAGAATGTGGGAATGAGTGATCAACTCATTGGTACTATACAACAAAGGTTAACATGTTATTAATTCAATCAAGTAGTAATGATAAAGCAATACAATCAAACATGTCCTAGATATTCTTGTTAATGCGAGAATGAATGAGATAATGATGCATGCCCTCACCACAAACTCCCTCATGCGACATCATCTAACGATCGCGGCATGAATCACTACCACTGTGCTCTCACACCAACGCCAATGACACATGCAGTGCGATGTCATGAATATGATCACCTAGTTCTTATTAGTCATTTTCATACAACAGTATTAGGAAGCTAAGACACCCCCCTTATATCAATCCCCAAACATTGATCCATTCTAGGGTCGTCAGTCCTAGAAAATCTCATACGATGTTACATTTCTAAGTCACTGCAAGGGCTGTTGCATGAAATCATTACACCACTCCCCCATCACCAAATCAATACAAGCCTAGTTATATCCTCAATATTGTACAAGACTTGTCGCCCTTATGCAGTATCAGGATATACTCGAGGTCACTACAGATGGCTCGTCACCAATCAATGTAGGCCGATAGCAAGAATATAGTGTCCCATACCACCATAATCTGTTCACGAGAGTAGGGTGCTCACTGGTCACTACGGGGAGGTTTTTCGCCCCAGCGTAGGCCGACAGCTCGACCACGGTGTCCCATACCACCATGTTCGGCTCATGAGTCTTAGGGGATCACGATACTAAGGTTAGCAGGAGTTCCACTGGTAAGCTCGGTGTCTTAGATTCAAACAGTAGTGACCAAACATGGTGAATAAACATCGGTCAATCGGGTTAGTTGATAAGCTCAACTAGGTCAAGCGCACGTTGAGTTGAACGACATGGAATGCATAAGCACTCCGTGTGGTCAAACCACTGTCGAACATTCCTATCACGACTCAGATTCGTTAAACTCATCATGTGTGGCGAAAACGACCTCAACCACTATTTACAGAACAGTTACCGATTACCTGGACTGTAGTACAGCCCCAATCACGTACAACTCAATAACAGGCATATGAATCATATCCTACAATCATACAGATAATCAGGAAGCATAACTTAAATGTAAATACAATACATGGAGGAAATCATACACACAGTTAATACGAATAATCTAAGTTACAAAATTCATAGAGAAAATCATACACTCAGTTAAGGTGATTGAGATTCATATCTCAACAACCTAAAACATCCCTCTTTACTAACTATTAACTCATTTAAGCATTTAGACAAGCACTTAGATTACACTATTCAACATACATCACGTATGTCGATTCCATTGCAATTAGGGCAAGTCCTTTCGCCAAGGAGTTGCCACATACATATCAAGCATATAACGACGATAATTAATCATGGCAATCATAACAGCATTTTTCATACACATACAGGTATTCTAACATATACATGAAATATGCCATTTATAATATAAAGTATACATATACGTAAATCGAAACGGATAGCGCATTTGGCATGTGTAATAACATTCATATCATGAATAAATCATTATCTATCATTGAAAGTCTTGAAAACCATAACCTAAACGTATATAGTCCGCACCTTAAACCAAAAAATGCGTATAAGAGGTGATTCAGACGATAAGTCTTCGTCAACGGCGGATACGCTACCTATGGCATGAAACAGGTTAGCTCTAACTTCATTTAAGCTATTCTAGGCTTCAAAACAGGTTAGGGTTGGTTTAACTTACCCAAAAATGGAATCAGAATCGCTGGAAGAACGATTCAGATACACAGGTTTGATGTGTAGATGAATTGGGAAGAATCTTATGGAGAATCGACAGGTTCTCCCACACTTTCTCTCTCTTTTCTCTCTCTAGGAAACCTAGGGTTTAAAAAATTCGTATGGAATTTGGGAATGAGAGTTTAAGGCCTTTTTATAAGCATAAACTCAACGAAAATAGTCTTAAGGTCAAGGTATGTAAGACCCGTATCCTAATTCGCACTGTTCCGTTGATTCCCGCGACCCTTCTCGCCAAATTCCGGCAATCCGTGACTTATGGTTGATGTTGCGCACGACCGTAAGTCGTATCCTATTCATTTGAGCCGGCTTAATCCGAGACTTGTATCATTGCGACCGCACCGTCGCCGCGGTTCCAACGCCGTAACTCACGCACCGATCCGATACCCAGACGATGAGATACGGACCCACGTTCAGTTCGAGTAAAAACACCGCGCGTTGCAAATCCCAAGGAATCTCTACAAAGTGTCCCATCAATCACATCAATCAATCCCATCAATCACCTCTCATGTCAAGTACAAGCACCCATACTTCCTTTCTCCACAAGTCAAGCAACCACCCAAGTCAACTAACACATCACCTCACCCATCACTCACATCCATCAACCATCACCCCTTCACATCACTCCATCTCTCATTAATCACACACTCTCTCTCTCATTTCTCAACACTCCAAACCCAAGCAAGGGAGAGCATCCAACGTCCAAGCTCTCTTCCATGAGAAAGAAGTGATTTTAGTGGCCCACTTCCCATCTCCAAATCCCATCATCGTAGCCATTCATTTCCCATCTCCACCATCAAAGTGAAGCTCTAGGTGACCGGCTATCCAACGGACCAAGAAGATCAAGAAGTGGGTGCTTTGATGGAGTAGTTTTCATGTTTTTAAGGTGGGCCAAGTGAGGCCAACCGATCAATGGTTTGGATCTCACTTGGGACCCTAAGATGTGGCCAATGGCTCATCTTGATCATCAAGATCATTCCATGATGGGGCCATTCTCCATGGACCCCATCATGATGTTTACTTTCCTTGTATTGAGGAGGTCATCTAGACCGTCCAGTTCTAGTGGAGTGGGATCTCCACCGTTGATCTTTTATTGATGGTCCATATGCAAGAGGACCTTTGATGTATGATTGGATGATTGAAACGGAGGGCCCATAGTGCCGGGGTCCCTCCATCACGCGTGTCTCACTCTATTTCTTTTTCCCTCTCTTTCCATTTACTTACTTGTATGCGATGAAATGGCCGTATGGCCCACTTGGATGGACCCCACCTTGGAGTAAGTATTTTATCCAATTCATCCATGAGTGGGCCCACCTTATATGCCTTGTACCCTCACCATCTAGTATGTGGTGGCCCACCCAGGTAAGGCCCACTTTAAAAAAAAAAAAAATTTGCATTTAGTCAAGGGGAGTCCAGTGACGTCTGGACGTCCCTGGATGAAAGCATGATAAAGGCTTATTACTAAGCCTTTGGGGAAGACCATCCATATAGGCCCCACCTTGAGGTATGTATTCAATCCAAGCCGTCTATCTTTTTCCCCATCCCATTTTAGGCGTTGAGCCGAAAAATGGGGATAATCCGACTCTCAGGTGGGCCATAGGATAGCAAACAGTGTGTTTGCCATTGAAATTCACCCTGACAGTTTGATTCGCCAAAAAAAAATATGCAATATCGGACTCGTTTGGCTTGCCTTGGGTCATAGAGGCCATTGAGCGGGGTGGATCCATCATAGGCGGGCCCCACAGGTGAACAACTGCGGAAAAATCGCTTTTCCAAAAAGAAATTTTTTTAAAAAAAAACAAGCAGCAGAGGCGCTGCTGCCTCTGACTTCACGCAGGACGCCAGGCGTCCTGCGCTCTCCAGCGGGCGGGCGGACGAGGCCGACCCACGGCCCTAGCCGTGGGCCCCACCTTGATGTCTATTTCATCATCCAACCCATTCATTAGGTGGGCCAGCCTCCTGACGTGCCCCCCTCCAAAGATCAGACTGATCTGACGCTCGGGTGGCCCACACCATAAGAAACAGTATTGATTGAGTGCATACCATTGAAACTTTTTGGTGGGCCACAGAAGTTTTGGATCACGATGATATTTGTTTTTCTTCCATTCATCCAGGCCTTTGTGACCTTACCGACAGGCTGGATGGAAAATAAACATTTTGGTGGGCCCCACATGGGACCCACAGTGATGTATGTGGCTGTTTTCCACCGTCTGTACGGACGGTGGAGCCCACTGTATTGCATGCGCGTGTGTGTGTGTGTGCATGTGTGTGTATATGCATGTGTGAGTGCACATGTGCGTGTGCATGTAGGTATGTGTGTGTATATATACATGTATATATAATATTATATATATTTCCCATAATATTGTGTATATATATATTTATATATCTACATACCTATGTATATATATTATATAGAATATTAAAATTTTGGTGGGCCTTCCTGCGACCCCCGCCATGATGCATGTGTTGCACCTAAACCGTTCATTTAATTGTTTATTGGCTTGAGCCAAAATGAGCCAGATCTATGGTACAAATGGGCCACAATGGCATGTGCATAGGGCCCTTTACTGATTTAACTTTGGCCATTCATTGAGGCCTACCTTGGTATATATCTGAGGACTAAATGGTCAGGCCCATTTGATACATATAAGGGCTATGGGATTAAGCTCATCTGGCATTATAATGCCCATGGGTTTGGGCCCATTTGACATATGCAATACCCATGGGATCCGGCCCACCTACTCTATATAAAGCCCATGGGAACAAGCCCATTTGATGTGCATGGGGTACAAAGGGAGTAGCCTAGTTGATATATTTATGTGCATGGGCCCATCTAGCATATTTAAGGCCCAAGTTGTGAGACCACTTTAATGTATTTCAAGGCCCATGGATCATGGACCATTACAATGTACATAAGGCTCATTGGTGAGGCCCATTAATGCAAACCATTTGGTGAATGTGGGGCCTATGTAATACGACCCATTTGATATACCTAAGGCCCAGGGATCGAGGCCTAACGAATGTCCTTAGGGTTCATTGCAATGTACATTTCTCACGGTTCGTGAAAAGATATTTATGGCAGGCCGTGCCAGGGAAACAATGTTGGTTTGACATCCACATTGTATGTACGATGTTGGTTAAATGTCCGCATTGTAACTCTCTTTAGGGCCCATTGATAGGTCCATACCTGTTACTATTCATTGCCTAATAACATGTTTAGAATAATCTCATGACTCATGCCCATGCGCATCATATGTATGCTTGATATGAGTAATGACTGATCATAACATACGCCATTGGGTAGACCATTTACGGGACTCGTTATGTGACTGAGTACCCTACATGATCGCGCCGTACGCGCTGGACTTCTGCATGATTTGACGTGTGATTCATGCATCTCGCATACGTGTGACTTGATCACTGCACGCCCTAGCGACATCAGGGCCGTGGCTCCACAGGTACATCGTGGATGGCCGTATTGGATACCGAAAATACTTATTCTAGCACCGTGGGCACTCAGGATGTCCTTAGGTGAAAGTCCCAGAACCTTTTTGGTACCAGGAGATGCTCCAACGTCTAGACCGAGTGGATGCATGAGCGCCCGAGTGCCGAATACCAGTAGGCCGCGTCTCCCACTGTGTCGTGGTCGGTTGGAAGGGGGTGTGGCCTTATCCGCCTGAGTGAGAGGGCTATAAGCTAGGCTGAGTTTGACTAGCTCGCAAATGAGTCCGCTATCGACGAGCCGGGTAGGTATTGACATACTACTGGTCAGGCGGATAGTGAGGTCTTATCCGCTTGCTTGACTGTGCAGCTAGGGAGGTGGCAGTCTCTGCATGTGTATTGGACCCCGGTGATATCCAGAGAGGAACTGTACTGATATACGCATTTGAGGAGTACCGACTTGCTTGGATTGCATTTCGCATATGACATTCGGCTACATAGGCCTTGCATTGTATCGGTATGGCCGATGACATTCATATCTCATCGCATAGCTTTGGCATGGTTGATTCTATGGACTTACCGCATACTTCCGCATTGTTCTGATACTGTACACTTGGCGTTTGCCTTACGCACACACTTACACCACCCTCTAAGCTTTTGTAAGCTTATGCACGATAGTTGCGTGCAGGTAGTGTTGGACGACAGCAGCGCCGAGACAGGAGTGCACATCAGAACCTTTTGGAGCTTTTTGATCACCTTGTATTTCCCTTTCTACATTGTACTTAAAATTATTGTTATAGTGGATATGTGATGATGTTGTTTTGTGACTTGGTTATGTCTGTGGTTATGCTCCTTTACAAAAAAAAAATTCATTCTGAAAATTCTCCTTGTAGGATCCCAGGATCGGAATCTGGCATTAGATTATCAGAAGCCGAAAATGGGGCACTACGGAGGCTGTCGACACCGGATTCGGCAATCGGGATTCATGTGAATCCGATTTTCGGGTTTGGGGCGTGACAAGGTATACTTAGGTTATAACCAAATCGGGCTCTTTCTGATCCAACGGAGCACTTCTGGATGTCCTCTTATCAAATGCGGTCGGACTTAAGCTCACTAGTATTGGATCTTTAGTAAGTTAAGTTTTCAGTCCAATCGAATTTTCAGATCGTCCGTGGTGGACCAGCTTCAATTCAACAGTTATCGAAATTCGATTAAGGCCACAAGTACTTTGACATGTAAGGGCCACCTATCCTGATCCGAGGGTGAATTTGGGTCGAAATCTAACGGTCAGAACGCTTAGAAATAACACGCAAGCGAAACTATCCAGATTACTTAAAAATATATTTAATTTTCTAAAAATTTTTATTTTCTCACTCTCTTCACTCCGGACTCAATAAAATGGTCTCAGGACATCATTTGGGCTTGATTTTCGAGGTGATTGTCAAGTCCAACTAAGCGGTCGTAATGGTCTAAGTTCATACCTATCAGACTTTCGACGTGCGGTCTAAATCTAATACAAAATTACAAAGCATTCCCGGGAGCAACTGGGTTTAGAGTTGGATCCTAGATTTCAGGATAATATAGCGTCAATGATTCTCTAGGTTCTGGGTCTTACAGATCACATTGAAAGTTATTGGTGCTAATTTCACAAGCAATCTAATTTAGCGCTGGCTAAAACACATTAGATTTTTAAGATATTTGGTTCTAAATGATTTCTGCTAAAAATGGTACTCGGGTCTAAGTACGGATTTTTTTAGGTCGTTACACCCACATGCATCATGAAATATTTGAATTGCATTTGTGAGTGGTCATTGGGTTGATATGATAGAGGGATGGAGTTCCCCTCTTCTGCACATTGAGTGCTTGGAGTTAGTGCATGATTGGTATACGTGACTCATGCATCTAGCATCGCATCTCATATATATGATTGTCCTTGCTTCACCAGGGCCTTGCCTCCACAGATATATCATGGATGGCCATGATTGGACATCAAAAATGTTCCCTGAGTATATGGGGTACATAGGATACTCTTGGGTGAAAATTCTAAAGCTTTCATGGTACCAAGGATCTTCCCTAGTGCTGTAACCTAGTGGAAACTATGAACGCACGAGGGTCTTACACCGTTAGGCCGCGACTCCCACTGTCGTGTAGTTGGTTGGGAAGGGGTGTGGCCTTACCCTCCTGTGAGAGGGGATAATAGTTAGACTGAGTTTGACCAGCTCGTGAATGGGTCCGCTACCATCGAGCCTTGTGGTAATTAACCGATTACGGACAGGTAGTGAGGTCTCTTACGCTCGTTTGACTGTGCGGGTATGGAGAGTGGCAGTCATCCTGTAGTACATTTTGAACCTGGTAGATTCCTTATGATGGAACTATACTGATATGTGAATTAGAAATGAGGACTAACATCACTTCGTATTGCATTTGCATCGGCTGTATAAGCCTTATATTGTATCGCCTTGGTATGACGCTCAGTATCATTGCATTGTATAGCCTTGGTATGATTTCCTGTATTCATAGGTTAGCCTTGATAAGGCTAGTGGTATTAGCATTGATCATGTTTCCCTTCTGTATCTCCTAGTATTCTTTTGTGCACCATTGTCACACACTTTCACCACCCTCTAAGCTTCTATAAGCTTATGCAGGATTAATGCGAGCAGGAGATCCTAGGTCGGCGTCGTAGCAGCAGATCTTGGATAGTAGTTAAGTCGAGGACCTAGTGTTGCAGATCTTCTTTCCTCTTTCTTTTGTCATCCGATATATTTCGTTTCAGCTTTATATCTAAAGTTCAAATTTATAGTGAATTTTGTAATGTGCCCCTTTGTAATTTATGATATTTACATACTGTAATCTTGGGTATGCTCATATCAGAATGAATATACGGTTATGAAAATCCTATTTGCAGGATCTCAGGATCGGAACCTCCCTTAGGAACCGAGAATGGGGTACTACGGTAGCTGTTGCGGCAGCCGGAACTGGCTATCGGGTTCCTTGTGAGACCAGTTACCGAGTCTGGGGCATGACACTTACTATTTTTAGCCGAAAACTTGCGCACTAGTAGACATCACGACCGTCTATAAATAGTAAGTTTACTATTTATATTAAGTTGCGAATTCTAGGAGTTTTAGTTGTAGTTTGCTTCTAATTTCTCTCCCATTGCTTGGTATCCCTATTTAAAGGGTTACAAACTCGTTTATTTGATTCATTAATCAATTTCAAATTTTATAGAATTTATTTTCTATTTTGCTTGCTTTATTTCTCGTTGATTCAAGAAGCCTCTGTGAGGAGTCCAGAGAAGTTCCGTGGATTCGAAATAGTTATCCTCTTGAGGGAAACGGTGCTCGACCTCATCACATTCATCCCCGCGTTAGAAAATAATGATAAATTTCATGAGAATTATTATAAATTTTATTTTTAAGAGTTTTGTTTGAATTGTAAATAAAAAATTCATATTTGTGAGACATTAATGACCTCATATTTCATGCATAAAAGGGGATATGAATAGAGAACACTATACAATTATCAATGGCTCTTTACACACATTGTATATGTTTGATGGTGTATGTGTGAATTGAGTATGTGAAAGGATGTAGATATATACAAAATCTATGAGATTTGCAGGATGATGTGGGGCCTACTAGATGTTTATCTCTTTAATGATTGATACATGGAATATATTATGTTCTTTATTATGAACCAAACAAAGGGAAATGACCTATCATTGGAAAGTATGTTCTTTTTCTTTCTTCACCGTCTTATTAAATGGAAGTTGTTTGGTTAATGACCCTAATGAGTGTTGAAGCTCCGTGGGTCCCACTATGATCTATGTGTTTTATCCATGTTGTTCATCATTTTTATTTATTTTTTTATTTTTTTTGTTTCATTTTTCTTTAATTTAGATCTTTTGTAAAAAGAGAAAACCAGATATGATTTGCCTCAAGGAATGCAGACTAGAAGAGGGAGAGATTTGTGAACAAATGTCTTCCGCATTGAATTAACATAAACAACTATCATTAACCTCCATGATATCAACCAAGAAGAGTGGTGGCACAAAAGCACGTCTCTAACATGTAGGAAGCAGATTTTGAATCCTAAACATCAAGAGACCTGACCCTTAGTTTAGGACATGAGCCCAAAAATGAGGCAGGAAAATCACACGTGGACCACACAATAGGAAAACAATATTGATTGACCGTCCATCATTCAAAACTTCCTAGGACCGACTATAATGTGTATTTTCCATCCATCCAGTTGATAAGGTCACACTGACATGGATGAAGGGAAAACAAAAATATCACCCCAACCCCCCTGTTTTTCTGTGGCGTGGTCCACTTAAGATTTAGATCTGCCTCAAATTTTTTTGGCTCATACCCTAACATGAGCTAACAAAATGAATGGATGACATGAATAACGCACATATCATGGTGGGGCCTATGGAGCTTTAACACCATTTGGGTAGCCAGCTGGTGCTGGGGTCGTCCTTATTAAACTGGCTCAAGGGTCCCCATTCAACTGAAGAGGACCCAACGATCTTCTAACTTGGATAATAAGAACTCTCGGCTTTGACACAAATATTGGTGTGAACCTGACTTACCGACCAACTTGTGGGCTGCAGTGATTACTTAGGAATCAACCGCTTGGTGGTGACACTGGCCAAGCAATTTTAAGTTAGAACCAAAGTCAGCTGAGTCTCGAGTAAAGTCACCAAGGGCCCATTTGGATACCACCAAACAAGTAACTTTTTAACTAAAAATTACTTAGTCACTTCAGTTTAGTAAGAAGAAATTAAGATAAGCTACTTAAGGCATAAACAATTTATTTGAAATAAGTAAGTTTGGTTTATGATAAATTATAAGTAGCTTTTTTATTTAAAATTACTTTCATCAGTTTAATAAGAAGAAATCAAGATAAGCTACTTAAGGCATAAGTAGCTTATCTCAGGTAACTTACAATCCAAACACTGCCTAAGTTTTAGAACTATGCTTGCAACACTCTCAGAGTCGCACAAAGTGCTTTGAACCATAATTCCAAAACCCATGACTCAAAACTTGAAACTTGGCCGATGAGTAATCGGAAACTCAGTACTTCAACCCACATTGACTTGGGAAGACTTGCTGAGTTCACTCACTGAAGATTCAACCCTAACATCTTACAATATAAGCGACACTCTTTTGCTTGGTTGTACTCACTCACCGAAGTTTAATGCTTTTCCTAATATTTTTAATTTATAAGAATTAAATATTGATATAGGGAGGGACATGATGAGGTTGATTACTGTCTTCCTCAGAGAATAACTACTCCGAATCCACGAAGCTCACCAGAGTACTCCTCACAAAGATAAAATAGAAATAATTTTTAATAAATTCAAAATAAATAAATTAATGATTAAAAATGAAATTACAATCCTTTAAATAATGAAGTCAAACCTACGACAAAGTTTTAGACTCAAGCTCCAACTCAAACATACACATGACTTACTATAAATAGTAAACTTACTATTTATAAATGACCACCATTCCTACTATAATTCATGGCTTTCGGCCAAAAATAGTAAGTGTCCAATTTGGCCTAACCAAATTATTCTTCTAAATTTTCTAAGCCCTTTTCATGTTGGGCACGGCTCCATCAAAAGTTATAATAAAATTAAAACTTACCCTTTATAACTAAAGCAAAAATAAAATGGACTTTTGATCGTCGATCTGATGGAATCTTGCAAATCTGGTGTGGACAAACTTGGCTTCTACGTTGGTTGGCTAAAGTAGCTTCTTCTACCCAAAATCATATATGATATGTCGAAAAACTCATTCCAGTTTGTGAGATACAACTATTTAAAGGTTCCGATGGTCCTGATTTTTTCTAGCTCTGATCGGACCTTCCCTGGTCCATCTTTGCCATGAAAGTGTCAGCGAGACAGTGACCCACTCTACATCAAATATGGAGTCGATTCAAGTTAAGTCTTTGAGTCAAACCCAGCTCGGGTATGGTCCTGGTGCAGTTCATACCAGTCCAATCCAGGTCTTAAAATCAGTCACCACCATTCCACAAGTCCCCTGTAAAAAACATAGGGATGCAATGCACCTCTTGTTGGAAAGACAGAAAAAGAAGAACCATCAAAATGAACGTTGCATTCAAAAATTGCTTCGAACATTACATGAGATACATCATCTACCAACATTGTAACATTTTTTAAAATAAAAACTAGTAGAATAGGTGCCAACTGAAACCTATGTTATTTGGTCTGTTCCTTCTGTCGTCGAGACGAGTAAATAAATGGGAGTTAATCAATTGAATGTGTATATACATTGTATGGATATCACTTCCATACGCCATCGTCGCAAGTGGGACACACTTCTTGAGCAATGTCATTGATTTGGACACCTGAGTCATAGACCACTCCAGCCTTCCAATCCGTCGGAAGCACTCGCAGTGCCCATACCCACTTCCCGTCGTACCCACCCGTCACCACTAGCCGAAACTGTAATGGACCAGCCGGTGTTCTTTCCGTATCCCAAACGGGTCCATGATTTTGGGTCATGTAACGCCAATTCGATGAACCAACCTACAAATTCAAAATGCACATCAATGATCATAAACCCAAATATACACCCATTGGCTATGGCTATGCCGATTGATTAAACAAGATGGTTAGCCTTAGTATATGTACCTGAGCCACATCGATGGCCATGATACCGGTCTGGCCACCTTGGTAGATGAACTTGATTGCTAGGTAATTTGAATTTTTGTTACTTTCTTCCACTCTCATTGACAAGTTCTGGTTCTTGTAGTCACAAGGAATCCTATGCCACATTTTCGAGAAAATCCGCATTAGTCGACCTGCGACAGGGACTGCAGTTTTTGCTATTGGGCTTAAATGAATGAATTGGTTAAAACCTAGAATGAGATGGGTGGGGCTAATTCGTAAAGAAGGGTGTTTAAAAATCAAAGGTACCAATAACATTGCTTGGACTCTATTTTTCTACTTCTATTTGCTGGATGTTTTTCAAATAATCCCATTTAAAACTGTATTTCCCTGTACTTTTGGGGTGAATGGATTAGACATTGAAATCTAGTGTATAAACCAATTTTGTGATGCAGGGAGGGATGTGATGACATTCATCGCCGTCTTCCTCAGGTGATATCTACTCCGAATCTAAGGAGCTCTTTAGACTCCTCACAAAGCTTCCTCGAATCTACTAGGAATAAAAGTAAAAATAATTTTAATCAATTTTAAATAAATTGATTGATGATAAAAAAACAAAAAATAAAATTACAATCCTTTAAATAATGAGCTCAAACCTAGGATGAAGTTTTAGACTCAAACTCCAACTCAAACACCCTAAAAACGTACTTACTATTTATAGATGACTTCTATTTCTACTAGACTTCATGGTTTCAGCTACAAACAGTAAGTGTCCAATTTAGCCTAGCAACGTCGTTCTCCTAATTTTTCTAAGCCATTTTCATGTTGTGCACAACTTCTACAACTCAAAGGATCAAAGTTATACTCGAACTAAAACTTACTATTTATAATAAAAATGAAAATAAATGGAAAATTTGACCGTAAATCCGGTGTGGGAAACATAGCGCAGTGGGTTGGTTGGCTTCAGTAGGTTGTCCTACCCCAAAATCATATATAATATGTAGAAAAACTCATCTCGATTTGCAAGACGGAACTATTTTAAGGTTCTAACAGTTTGGATCATTTCTACCTCTGATGGGGCTTTCTCTGATCCATCTTCGCCATGAAAGTGTGCAATCCGCTCTACATCACTTTGATTTCCAATCAATGCATGTGGGATACTATCCTATTGATGGGCCACCTCTTGGAGGGGCCCACAGCCCAGAAGTTGCATTTGTTAATTGGTCATCTGTCATGGACTTTTTCTACACATCTCGAAGCATCCTTCCAATTTTCATGCAGGAGATGACTTTATTTATACACAGAACCCCAGTTTATAAATCAAATTTCACTTTTTCTCGGAACTTTTGAAGTATGCACGTTTTGTGTGGGACTGGAGCTGGCATGGGATAACGTGACTGGCAAACTCGATTAGTCCAACTTGTTTAGATCCGACTTGATCCCAATCGAATTGACTTTGTCCAATCCGAACTCAATCCGAGTCGAGTTTGAGTCACCCAGTAACTCGACTTGACCCAAAATCCAACTTGGTACTGACTCGACTCGATCCGAAATTCGACTCATATATATATATATATATATATATATATATATATATATATATATATATATATTTAAAAAAAACCCAAATTTGACATTTCAGATTTGAGATACAGTGTAGCTGATGGCGAGGTGGCAATTCTGGTAAGTGAATTTAGGTTTTGAGGTGTGATTTCAGCCTATGAATACCTGCTACACCCGATGCAACTCGGTGTTGACTTGACCCGACTCGATACTTGTGACCAGGTTAGACTCGATCTGGATTAGTCCAGGCCAGACTCGGACTCGGAACGGGTCAGGCATGTTGGACTCACTACCGAGTCGGGTCGAGTTCAGGTCAGGCCTATTTCAAAACCAGATCAAGTTGAGGCAGCCCTAACGCGGTCCGACTCAACTCTGATGCATGCCCAGCTCTATGTGGGACCCACATAACTGAAACGCAAAAGAAGGCCCAGTCGGGAAGGGTGGGTCCCACCAAAACGTGTGGGTCAGTAACCCACCAAATGTTCAAACATAAAAGTGGATTTCACTACCTCTTATATTCCACATCAACAATCCCTGCATCCTCCATTTCTTGGGCCATGGTCCCATGACCCATGGCCATGAAAGCTCTGTTGCTGAGGACAAAATCCGTTTCATTGCCTTTATTCAAATCCGTTAATATCACTTTAACTCCTCTCCTACTGCAAAGGGTCGTGTTCTTGCACCTCACCTATAGAAAATAAATAAATAAATATAAGAGAAATTTCAAACCATTAAAAACATATAGAAATATTAATAAAGTACTAAATAAATCAACCTGAAAGCAGCCACCACACCCAACTCCTCTGTAGAGTTTAGAGCTCCCAGCTGCAACGTATCCAGCATTAAATCCTAGGGCCATGGTGCCATACCCACATGCCCCAGCCACATGAAGTCCAAGAAAAGGAAATTACAGAAGAAAATAATTAAAAATATATATATATATATATCAAAAACCCATCAAATACTCATGTGCATGTAAGTGGGTCAGTGTGTGTGTGTAAGGGTCATATGTATTGAAATACTTCTCCAAAAAGAAAACATTCAAATACCCATGTGGGTATGTATGTGTATTGAAATACTTATATGCACATTGAAATACTTATATAACAAACCATACAAAAAAATGTTTCATGTATTGAAATACTTCTCTGAAAAGAAAACCATCAAATACCCATGTGGGTATGTATGTGTGTACAAAAAATGTATCATGTGTATTGAAATACGTATGTGTGTGTACAAAAAAATGTATCAGGTGTATTGAAATACTTCTCTAATAAAACCATACAAAAAAATGTGTCATATGTATTGAAATTGTACTTCTCTAAAAGGAAAACCATCAAATACGTACCCATGTGGGTATGTATGTGTACAAGAAATGTATCATCTGTATTGAAATACATACATGTCTATTGAAATACTTCTCTAAAAAAACCATACAAAAAATGCGTCATATGTATTGAAATACTTCTCCAAAAAGAAAACCATCAAATACCCATGTGGGTGTATAAAAAAAGTATCATGTGTATTGAAATACGTACATCCAAGAAGGGAGGGAGATGAAAAGTAGGCAGCCTTTGATTGATGGGCACATCGATCACAAGCAATTGCAGAGGAGAGGAAAATGCAGAAAAAAGCAACAAGAAGAACCATGTTTTACGTTTTAGAGTTGAAGAGATAAGAGAGACTTCTAATATATATGGAATTGAGGGGGTTTATTTATTATTATTATTTTAGTTTTATTATAATTTGGGTGGAAGGAAAGAGCCATGGACCTTCATCTTGGCGGTGGGCCAAAGGAAAAATGGGACTATTTCTCACCGACTCTGCATGTTACAACATTGAGGTGGTGGACAACTAATTACCAAAATTCATTTCTAAAAGAAGTGTCTGGTGTGATATATATATGGCCTAATCAAAAGGTTAGGTACAAGATGCCATTCATCTCACACATTGTTTAATTGGATAATTGTAAACGTCTCCCTTTTAATATAGTTTATTGGGAGGAGGTTTGATTGAATATATCTCGATGTATTATAATAAGATCTGCCCTTTTTAATGAGACAAACCGTTTATTTGATTGGTGACCGTAGATGTTGGAAGCAAACTAGTCAGATTATCTAAGGGTTGAACTAATTCCATTGAGAGTTTTTATTTTCTGTCTTTTCACTCTAGTCATTTAAATGGTTTGGATTATTAGAAGATAATATCACATTTCGTAATACCAAGATGTATTGGAATTACATGGATTTCTTGTTAAAGGCTTACTGATGTAGAGTGGGTCGTGTACAATTTTATGGCCAAGATGAGACTAAAAAAGGCCCGACGTAAGGCAGAAGTAATCCGGACCGTTAGAACCTTAAAACGGTCATATCTTGCGAACCACTGGAATAAGTTATCCAACGTGCCATGTATGATTTTGGGGTAAGATGAGATACTTTAGTCACCCAACCTCTATGCCGGGTTGCCTACAACAAATTTGTGAGAATCCATCATATCTATAGTTGAATTTCTATTTTATTTTTGTTTTTACTATTTATAATAATAATTTTTAGTTTGATTATAACTCTTCATCCGTTGTGCCTTATGGGTTATGTCCAACATGAAAATTGCTTCGAATAATTACGAGAATCACATGGTTGGGACAAATATGACAGTTGCTATTTTTAGCCAAAAGCCTTGATAACTAGTAGGAATCATGATCATAAGTCATGATTTCTAGGAGTTTTAGTTTGATGTAGAGCGGGTCACGGACAATTTTATGGCCAAGATGGATCAGAAAAGGCACGGTCGGCGACAAAAGTGATCCGGACCATCAAACCTTAGATCAGACGTATCTCGCAATCCAGAATGAGTTATCCGACGTAAAATATATGAATTTGGGGTAGAACGAGCTACTTTAGCCAACCAACCCGGATACACCGGGTTGCGCAGCTCGAATTTGCGAGAAACCCCCTGATCGACGGTCGTTTCTCCATTTTATTTTTGTTTTTACTATAAATAGTAAGTTTTACTTTGAGTATAACTCTTCATCCGTTGGGCTTTAGGAGTTGTGTAACGCCCAAAAAAATCGAGGGTCGTGCATACGCTCAACTCCCGAGTTTCCGAGTGTCACTTATCATCAATTTTGTGGTTTTATGATTAATCAAGTTTAAACGTGCAGCCTGAAATTACTTGAAGCATGAAATGCAACCACAACTAGTCTACTAAAGTGAAAGAGATATATATATATGTACAAGTCCAAAGAAATATAAAGGGGTTGCCCAAGGCGCTGTCCAACAAAAATCATAAAGAGAATCATATATCCAAAAGAATGGTGCGCTGAGCCCACGACTCAACGCTCCAGAATTCAGTCTCCTGAGCCGATGGAGAACCGCTCATCAACTAGAAGTAGGAGAACCCATCCTCCTCGCTTAAGCTTGCGCCACATGGCTCATCGTACTCAGCACAACCTGCAGCTACTGAAGAGTATAGGTGGCGTTCTAAAACATCGTCCCAGAGTGGGAGTGAGTGATCAACTCAGTGGGTGCTATCAGTCTCAAGTTACAACAGGCATCAATTATAATACGAATTTAATGAAAAATTAGCAATCTCAAACACTTGACTAATCTTATTAATATGTATGCATTCTGAATGATATGATGCATGCCCTCACCACAACGCTCCCTCAAGCGACTCCGTCTAACGTTCGCGTATGTCAGCACTTCCTCATTGCGACCTCGACTTTCAAGTCGCCACCCTAACTAATGTGATGCAATGCGATTGTGTTAGCCGAGTTATTAGTTAAATCCATTCATCCAGCAGGTTGGAGAATCTAATACACCCCACGTATCAATGCCCTAAACGGGTTGTGAGGCCAAGACCCCCTAATGCGTGAGGCCAAGACCTCGCAGTCCTTGATCCCTTCGGATTCTTCATCCCCGACTTCAAGCACATGAGGAGTGCCAAGAGAAAGGGATCGCTCGTGGTCACTACAGGGAGGCGCGACACCCCAGCGTAGGCCGACAGCTCGGACACAGTGTCCCATTCCACCATGCCAGGCTCACGAGGCTTTGGACCAATTTTCAGTGAGTTATTAATGGGCTGCAATGGTTGTAGGGTGGTTTAGATTCCATACATATGTGAGCATACAAGGTTAACAAACAGGGTTGGTCAGACAGTATATTAAACTGCAAGAGTCAGGCGAGCGTGAGACGAGTGACATAGGGCTCAAGAGACCGATGTAGTCGAACTACAGCCACTTGAACACACTCGTCCAAATCCATAGGTTTAGTATCGAGGCGATCCTACCATCGGGACCACCTTCATTCTCCTCATGATTCTGGCCAACCCAAGGGCACGAATAGAGGTTCATAGCATGCCGACTAACAATGTATGGCTAGAATAAACAAACTCATGTTCTCACACACATCAACATATAATTCATATTCTCCTAACATGCTAGACTAACCATATCAAGAAATAAGTGTAAGTGAGCGTGTGTGTGTGGGTGTGTGGGTGTGTGGGTGAGGAAGATAAGAACTTCCTCCATCCCAAGAATTTTACATACATAAGAGTAATGACATCATTTATACTATGAGCAGCAATTCACGGGAAAATCAACAAGGCATGAACATAATTCATTCAATCACCAAATCATGTGAGAAATAAGGACAACATCATGAGCATCAAATACTCCATTTCATACCATTTTCAATAAGCATGCAATTCCTAGGGATTCTCTAGGTTCTCCAAAATGACATACAAGCAATCAAAATCATTAAACTTATAAAAGAATTGGTGCTAGGCCACCTAAGATCAATAGTTCGCACCTTCAGATTCGTTGGAGGCTTGGAAGCGACCTAAGAGATGTGAATTTCGGGGGTTGATCGGCCGGAATCCCTAAAGCAACATTTGGAGGTTCGGTTTGCATGTAAATCCCCCTCATCATAAGGGTTTTAAGAAAAATAGGTGATGGATCTTACCTAGATGCTCAACGGGACGAAAGAACGACCTTGAATGAGGGTTTCTTCTTGGAGGAGAGGTAGGAAGTTGTAGGGATTGCTCTCCTTGGGCCCCACCTCGATGCAAGGTCCACCTTCACTCTCCTTCACTCACCCTTCCTCTCTTCTTCCTTTCTTCTTTCTCCATTTTCTCTCTTCTCTCTTTCATTCCCTAGGGCAAATCGTATGGGGAGAGAGGTACCCCAAATGAGGCCCCTTTATAGTGCCAAATTTGGTACCAATGGCCCTAAGTGTTGGGTTTTTACTATACTAACCCTATGGGAGGATTTTTCTAACCTCTAGGGCCCACTATGGGGTGTACAAGTCGATATACACCGTAGGATAGGTGCTTCATAGCCTGATGAAGGGCTATACAAAATTTGGGATCAAACGGATAAGCGGATGTGGGGTTTGACCATATGGTCCCGATCCTTAAGTGGCCCTGTGGGGTCTATTCAGGTGATTGGAGAGGTTCTGGTGGTCCCCTGGCCATGAAACTTATAGGATAGGTGGATCATGGCCTGATGAAGGGCCATGCAAATTTTAGAGACGATCGAATATTTAGTTTGATCGTACGGATCCGATTTGCGATCAACGCTTACCGTGCCATGATCGGGTTCCATATTTTATGGACGGGTGTAGGACACTACATTAGACCTTCATCAAAAATTTGGAAGAAATCTGACGGCTGGAAATCCTGAAGTCTCAGTTTCATTAACCAGTGCCAGATTTCAACTTTGGCCTTGGGTGGGTTGACATGTGCTGTAGGAACGGCTCGAATAATTAACTTTTGGGTGTCTAATGAGTCTGTGGTCTGCGATAGATTACAAGCCCAATAAGATATATATTTTTCTAAATTTTTATAATTTTTCGACCTTCCTGTGCCGCGGTATAGCCCGCACAGGCTGATGCTAAGTGTAAACGGTCATCTGGCTTTACGTCCCACACTAGGCCCTATCATGACCTGTCTGGTTTACTCTAATGGGCTAATCCTAGGTTAATTAACTTGTGGTACTCCACCATGAGTGGCTTAAACGAATGGTCCTACGGTAAATCTTACGTGGATGCCAAAGGACACTGTGTTGGTTGGACGGAACGTTATAGGGGTTGATTTGGTCTATTAGTTAAGATCCGGGCCTTATCTGACTCGGCTTCAGTCAGATTTATAATTTTATTATGCTCGTCTTGATTAGTTAGCGACGGGTCGGTTGGGTTTGGGTCCTATGTGAGTAAATCATGGGGTTATACCTGATGTTCAAGTGATCTGTCGGATTCGTTGACTTCCTACGGTTGATTAATCGGACTTGTGCGGTTCTTTACTAGTACCACCCCTGTATAAACTAACATTAAGTGCTAATGGTCATTAAGTGATGTTACAAGTTAATTAATAAAAAAAATTCAAGAATTTTTAAAAATCCAAAACAGTGAAAAATTCGGGATGTTACAATTTACCCTCCTTAAAAACAATTTCATCCCCGAAATTGCCCAAGGGTAATAGATAAAGATTATTATCATATCGTTTGCCTAAGTTTTATTGATTTCAGGTTTATATGCGTGGTAAGGTGCATATTAACCAAGCTAGCCTTGCTTATTATATTCTACCCCCCTTAAAAGTTTCCACCTTTGATGTTTGAAGGCGAATGTCAAAATCGTTATCATCGTACTATGTATTTGACAATAAGCTTTACCTAAGGTCTATTATGTTCTTCATGATGAGGCTAATATGGAAAAACGGTTCTGGTAGGCTCAAATTGGATACGTCGATTGTCCGCCTGACCAGGGCAAATAACTCGTTGTATCCCTTCGTAATCTTGATGGATCCTGGTCTTCTGCTCGGTCAAAGTAGTGAGTCCTTTGGTAATCACCCAGGATTGAGAATTGGGTCGAGCCACGAATGCTTCGCAATTGTATGGTCCCGTAATTCCGCTGTTCGATCAATCTAAATGTTTAGGGAATATCTCATATTGTTGAAAGGATAAAATCTCCTATTTTTAAGCTTGTCATTCGGGTCTTTGTCAAATAGAATTTTTGTTTTAATTCATGTCCAAATTTGGGGTTAATAAATCTCTCAATATGCCTATGGTAAAAAATTATCCTAAAAATTTTTTAATTTCACAAAATTTTATATGAATTACCATTTCAATCTTAGGGCTAGTGGGTTATGAGCAGACTACACTTCGGTTTCATAAATTTCAAGAATGAAGGAATAGTTTAAAGTTTTAAGGAATTCTGAGGGTTTGAAGTGTTAATAACGCTAATAATGACGCAATAGGATAATCATACATACAAGCATTCACAAGGCAATAAGAAAATTCTAAAGCAATCCATACATTCATATTGGATTCAAGTGCCATTAATATGGCCAATTACATACTACAATATGAATTATAGCATAGATATTCCAAGTGTAGGAGAAATATAACCTAGTCAAGCAAAAGTTCTAATTATCTTTCAATACTTGTAGGTTAACTTAACCGACTTAGAGCAAACTACTAATTATCAGTAAGGTTATGTTACTACTCTCCTGGGTCAGGCGAAGATGGGGGTGCTTCTTCCCCGTGAGGGAAAGAATCACTTGAATGGAGAAGAAGGAGGCAATAGTGGTTAGCATGGCCATTTTCCTTGGCTATGATGGGTTTAGAAAGGTATTTAAGAATGAGTATAGGTTTTTTTTTTTTTTTTGGAAATGAGTTTGAAAATGGAATTTGAGATGGTGTTGAGGAAGAAGGGAGTGAAAGGAGTGGAGTTTTGGTGAATAAGTCTTGAAAAAAATATGGGTGATGAGGGAGGATAGAAAATGTGAGGAAGATGAAGGTGGGTTTTGAAGAAATGGCTTGAGAGTGATGGATGGGTGAGGTTTGCTAGAGTTAGAGTGAAGAAGAAGAAGATGGGGGTATGGATTTGGGGTTTTGGGGGAATGAGAGAGGGAAGGTTTTTCCTAATAACTTAGGAAGGTTAGTGTGGAGTGAGAATGGGGCTAATGGACCCTAATTTTCCTTAAATGGTAAGTGAGATAGGCCTCACATGTATTTGCAAAGAGAGGGGGGAGAAATCCCAATTTTTGGGCACCGGCGTAGGCTATGCCGCTGTCGGCGTGGGCACGCCGACTCTCTGGCTGACCGGCATAGGCTACGCCACGCTCGGGGTAGGCTACGCCGCCTCTCTGGACGACCGGCGTAGGCTACGCCACCATCGGCGTAAGCACGCCGCCACACTGGCCCGACCTTCTTAATTTGTGATTTTTCGGGTACCTGTAAGGCTCCCCGAAAAGTACCATATATGAATTTGGGGTAGGAGAGGCCGATATACGCAATGGGTTTAGTGGTTTCATGATATTTTCCTCGGTTAGCAATCAAAATATAATTTTTCTACAGTCTCACTAATTTCAGTGAATTTTCATTCACCTCTATGTATTCATCCCTGAATAGGTTGGAGATATCAAATTTGGTCCAGTATCAGGTCATTTGGACTAGGACGATGGCTCGGTTCGTCTAATCACTCAATTCCCAGTTCGCTCCTGTCAATGTCCCGGAAAAATTAACGGACGGAGTGAAGGTAGGTGAAGATTTGAAGGGGATAGGTCAGGGAGAGGAATTTGGACTTAGGCCAGTTTGGCCAATGATATTAGGCTATACTAAATGGGGTTACAATGCCAATCCCAGCTCAAGATTGAAAATGACATGTTTGGAATGAGTGTGGGATGAGACTTAAATTTATTTCACCGGCTTTGCTAAATGAGTCTTGCGTTGGAAGGAGTAATGTGGGATTTTCAAATCTCGGGACGATGAATTTTTAAGTATAGTTGGGAAAGAAGACCTGAGATTTACCCTTAATGGAATATATTCCAACAGGGCATTATAGACCATGGGATGCATTCATCCCAGGGACAATACTTTACACCTGCATTTATCGTTACTCTAAAATTCATTTCACCCTAATCTCACCTATTTCAGTTGGTCCAATGGGCCCTAGGAATTTGGTGGACTAGACTACCTAAATTTCTTAGTTAGTCGGATCGGTCTTACGCTAAGTTCCAGAATTCTTGCCCGAGAATGGGCTGAAACGGGTCATAAGGCTCCCAGGTCGAATTCTAATATAGTTAAGCTCTCTCTCCTCAGTATAAGCCCTTCGTAAGACTCTCGGACTTATTCCCTAGGGTCACTACTTATTCTCACTACCCAACCCTAACATCTGGAGGTCCACCCCTTCATCTACGATTGTTGGTTCGGGGTCTAGGGAGGTTCCTAGCATTTCGCGTTTCTATTGCGTTAGTGAGTTCATGACCCATGGCCCAAGGGATTCCAAACTATTGCTCTGATACCAACTGTAACGCCCCGAAAAATCGAGGGTCGTGCATACGCTTGACTCCCAAGTTCTCGAGTGTCACTTATCATCAATTTTATGGTTTTATGATTAATCAAGCTTAAACGCGCAACCTGAAATTACTTGGAGTATGAAATGCAACCACAACTAGTCTACTGAAGTGAAAGAGATATATATATGTGTACAAGTCTAAAGAAATATAAAGGGGTTGCCTAAGGCGCTGCCCAACAAAAATCACAAAGAGAATCATATATCCAAAAGAATGGTGCGTTAAGCCCACGACTCAATGCTCCAGAATCCAGTCTCCTAAGCCGATGGAGAATCGCTCATCAACTGGAAGTAGGAGAACTCATCCTCCTCGCTTAAGCTCGCGCCGTATGGCTCGTCGTACTCAGCACAACCTACAGCTACTGAAGAGTCTAGGTGGTGTTTTAAAACACCGTCCCAGAGTGAGAGTGAGTGATTAACTCAGTGAGTGCTATCAGTCTCTAGTTACAACAGACATCAATTATAATACGAATTTAATAAAAAGTAAGCAATCTCAAACACTTGACTAATCTTATTAATATGCATGCATTCTAAATGATATGATGCATGCTCTCGCCACAACGCTCCCTCAAGCGACTCCGTCTAATGTTCGCGTATGTCAGCACTCCCTCATTGCGACATCGACTTCCGAGTCGCCACTCTAACTAATGCGATGCAATGCGATCGTGTTAGCCGAGTTATTAGTTAAGTCCATTCATCCAGCAGGTTGGAGAATCTGATACACACCACGTATCAATGCCCTAAACGGGTTGTGAGGCCAAGACCCCCTAATGTGTGAGGTCGAGACCTCGCAGTCTGTGATCCGATCGGGTTCCTCATCCCCGACTTCAAGCACATGAGGAGTATCAAGAGAAAGGGATCGCTCGAGGTCACTACGGGGAGGCGCGGCAACTCAACGTAGGCCGACAGCTCGGACACATTGTCCCATTCCACCATGCCCGGCCCACGAGGCTGTGGACCAATTTTCAGTGAGTTATTAATGGACTGCAATGGTTGTAGGGTGGTTTAGGTTCCATACATATGTGAGCATACAGGGTTAATAAACAGGGTTGATCAGACAGTAGATTAAACCGCAAGAGTCAGGCGAGCGTGAGATGAGTGACATCGGGATCAAGAGACCAATGTAGTCGAACTACAGCCACCTGAACACACTCGCCCAAATCCATAGGTTTAGTCTCGAGGCGATCCTACCATCGGGACCACCTTCGCTTTTCTCATGATTCTGGCCAACCCAATGGCACGAATAGAGGTTCATAGCATGCCGACTAACAATGTATGGCTAGAATAAACAAACTCATGTTCTCAAACACATTAACATATAATTTATATTCTCCTAACATGCTAGACTAACCATATCAAGAAATAAGTGTAAGTGAGTGTGTGTGGGTGAGGAAGATAAGAACTTCCTCCATCCCAAGAATTTTACATACATAAGAGTAATGACATCATTCATACTATGAAGCGACAATTCACGAGAAAATCAACAAGGCATGGGCATAATTCATTCAATCACCAAATCATGTGAGAAATAAGGACAACAACATAAGCATCAAATATTCCATTTCATATCATTTTCAATAAGCATGCAATTCCTAGGGATTCTCTAGGTTCTCCAAAATGACATACAAGCAATCAAAATCATTAAACTCATAAAAGAATTGGTGCTAGGCCACCTAAGAGCAATAGTCCGCACCTTCGGATTCATTGGAGGCTTGGAAGTGACCTAAGAGATGTGGATTTCGGGGGTTGATCGACCGGAATCCCTAAAGCAACATTTGGAGGTTGGGTTTCCATGTAAATCCCCCTCATCATAAGGGTTTTAAGAAAAATAGGTGATGGATTTTACCTAGATGCTCAACGGGACGAAAGAACGGCCTTGAATGAGGGTTTTTCCTTGGAGGAGAGGTAGGAAGTTGTAGGGGTTGCTCTCCTTGGGCCCCACCTCGATCCAAGGTCCACCTTCACTCTCCTTCACTCACCCTTCCTCTCTTCTTCCTTTCTTCTTTCTCCCTTTTCTCTCTTCTCTCTTTCATTCCCTAGGGCAAATCATATGGTGAGAGAGGTACCCCAAATGAGGCCCCTTTATAGTGGTGTCAATGGCCCCAAGTGTTGGGTTTTTACTAGACTAACCCTATGAGAGGATTTTTCTAACCTTTAGGGACCACTATGGGGTGTACAAGTCAATATACACCGTAGGATAGGTGCTCCATGGCCCGATGAAGGGCCATGCAAAATTTAAGATCAAATGGATAAGCGGATGTGGGGTTTGACCATATGGTCCTGATCCTTAAGTGGCCCTATGGGGTCTATTCAGGTGATTGGAGAGGTTCTGGTGGTCCCCTGGCTATGAAGCTTATAGGATAGGTGGATCATGGCTTGATGAAGGGCCATGCAAATTTTAGGGATGATCGGATATTTAGTTTGATCGTATGGGTCCGATTTGCGATCAACGGTTACCGTGCCATGGTCGGGTTCCAGATTTTATGGATGGGTGTAGGACACTACATTAGACCTTCACCAAAATTTTGGAAGAAATTCGATGGCTGAAAATCCTATAGTCTCAATTTCATTAACCAGTGACAGATTTCAAATTTGGCCTTGGGCGGGTTGACATGTGCTGTAGGAATGGCTCGAAAAATTAACTTTTGGGTGTCCAATGAGTCTGTGGTCCGTGATGGACCACAAGCCCAGTGAGATATATATTTTTCTAAATTTTTATAATTTTTCGACCTTCCTGTGCCGCGGTATAGCCCGCACAGGCTGAGGCTAAGTGTAAACGGTCATCTGCCTTGGCGGCCCGCACTAGGCCCTATCATGACCTGTCTGGTTTACTCTAATGGGCTAATCTTAGGTTAATTAACTTGTGATACCCCACCATGAGTGGCTTAAACGAATGGTCCTACGGTAAATCTTACGTGGATGCCAAAGGACACTGTGTTGGTTGGACGGAACGTTATAGTGGTTGATTTGGTCTATTAGTTACGATCCTGGCCATATCTGACTCGGCTTCGGTCAGATTTATAATTTTGTTATGGTCGTCTTGATTAGTTAGCGACGGGTCGGTTGGGTTTGGGTCATATGTGAATAGATCATGAGGCTACACCTGATGTTCAAGTGATCTGGCAGATTCGTTGACTTCCTACGGTTGATTAATCGGACTTGTGCGGTTCTTTACCGGTACCATCCCTGTATAAACTAACATTAAGTGCTAATAGTCATTAAGTGATGTTACAAGTTAATTAAAAAAAAAAATTCAAGAATTTTTGAAAATCCATAACAGTGAAAAATTCGGAATGTTACAAGTTGTGTCCAACATGAAAAGTGCTTAAGATAATTAGGAGAACGGTTTGGTGAAGTCAAATATGACACTTACTATTTTTGGCCGAAAACCTTGCATACTAGTAGACATCACGACCGTCTATAAATAGTAAGTTTACTATTTATAGTAAGTTGCGAATTCTAGGAGCTTTAGTTGTAGTTTGAGTCTGATTTCTTTCTTGTTGCTTGGTCCCCTTATTTAAAGAGGTGTAAACTCGTTTTTAGTCATTCATTAACTAATTTCGAATTATTAGAAATTCTTTTCTATTTTTTGCTTTCTTTTCTTATGGATTTGAGGAGTCTCTGTGAGGAGTCTAGAGAAGTTCCGTGGATTCAGAATATTTATCATCTCGAGGAAGACGGTGCTCGACCTCACTTCCTTCCCTGCGTCATAGTTATAGTTTAATTTTAAAACTTCTTGGTAGGTTTCATGTTATTATTTAAGAATGTTGTAAGCTCATTTTAATCATTAATCAATTTATTACGAATTTTTAGAAAGTATTCTATTTTCTTAATTTACTTGTGGATTCGAGATATCTTTGCGAGGAGTCTAGAGAAACTCCATAGATACAGAATGGTTATCCCCCGAGGAAGATGGTGCTCGAGTGTAGCAAGTCCTCCCGTGGGCCACTTTTTCAAGAAGTTTTTGTGACCAGATGGTTTGTTGGGCTTACCATGATGACATGAAAAATTCACCCTACTTGTAATATTCGAAATAAGAGAGGAAATGTCTACAATTACCCATTATTTAATTAAATAAGGGAGTAGGGTCCTTACTCTTGCCCGGGTGGTAGACTCTCAAGAGTTTCAACTCCCGGTCAAGGGTTCCAGCACCCATAGGAGGTGAAATTCGTGAGTGTGTGGGGTTGTGTGTGCGTGTGTAAAAAAAATAAAATAATAATAAATAAATAGATGAGGGAGCATGTAACATAATATTCATTTGTTGAATAATGAGTTAGGTTTGATTTACTTGTCTTCTTCTATATATTTTAATATGATTTTTCATGTGGGGCCACCGTAACGTGTGTATGGCATCCAACATGACCCAAAAATCAGGTGCATCCAATAATCAGGTTAGACATTTCATGGGTTTTGAAGGTTTTATTTGAAGTACTTATCCATTATTTTCTATCACATGGCTCACTTGATAATTGGATCACCTAATCATTCTTTTAGTGTGTCCTATTTGATTATACTGATTAAATGGTCAACAATGCATTGTACCCATTTGGTGTTTGTAAAAATGAATGGACAAGATCATTCATACAAATTAGATCCAGTTATGAATGTTTACGACCATTCAATTGGTGTGATTTTAGCATAGCAGTTGAAGCTCATGGCCCAGTGATAGATTCATAAGAGTTCCAACATTGTGGTCAGTCAGACTCGAGTGGATTAATGACTCAGTCGAGCGAGTGTAAATGCGTCAATGATGCACAACATCGAACCCGGTCAAAAGATGGGGCCCACCATCAATAGCGCATAATAAAAAAAATCATCCTGGTCGTACATCTAGTTGCGCGTGAAGCCTCGTCGAGTCATTTGTAATGTTTTGTTTTTTTTCATATGAACCCGTGTTTAAAGCACCACCATAACATTTAGTTCTCCCACTTGCAATAGTATACTTCAACAGTATAATCCACTCCAACTTGCAATAGGATACTTCAACAGTATAATCTACTGATCTAGACCGCCCATTAGGTCTAACGCACATTTTGCAAGATATATATATATATATATATATATATATGGAAATGCTCACCTCCGTGCCTGTTCTTATGAAACGGGTGCGAACTTTTTTAAGAACCCATCATACGTGATGTGGATCCAAAATCTGAACTGCCCATGTAAAGCAGCACCTCATAAAACCCCCCGAGCCCAAGTTTTACTTTGATCCTAAACTTTGGTGGGCCATGAAAAATAAAAATAGTTTCCTCCCTTGATTTGCATTTTTCTTTGTTATGGCCCACAAAAATAATAGATTAAGGGGAAATTTGTCCCATGAGGTTTCATGGGATTCCCCATCACATGGACTGTTCAGATTAAACACTCATGACATGTGTGCAAAGGTACGCACGTGCATAGGTGCGCAGGTGAACATGACTCTCTCTCTCTCTCTCTCTCTCTCTCTCTCTATATATATATATATATATATATAAAATATGGTATTACGAGGTCCACCTCATGGGAACTTCCCATGAGGTCAAGCTGTGTGGGCCCCACTGTGATGTGTGTTGAACATCAACATCGTGCATGCATTTGATGGGTGCCCTTGATTTTATGGGATATCCCAAAAATCAGTTGTATGCGGAGCTCAGGTGGGCCATATCATCTAAAACCATGTGAAGACATGCATAAAACATATAAAAGTACTTATTGGGGCCCACCTAAGTTTTATATATGGCTTAAACTTGGTCTGACCCCTCATCCAAGTGGGACACCGACAATGGATGGTCTGGATTTGTGAAACATATCTAGATAGGCCCAATAAATAATTATGAATGTTTTAATGAGAGGGTAACCCTTCTCAACTGTTTTATGTGGTGTCGCTCACCTAAGTCATATATTGACTTTATTTTTAAGCCCATGTCCCATAATAGAATGGTGCATCTGTCTGATGGGGTAGATGTTCGACATGCATCACACTGCAGCCTCTATATATATATATATATATATATTACGTTGATCACACAATCTCAACCATTTGATCAATACCTCTGATATGGATAGTCAAGATCTTCTATACAAAAATATATCCAATCAACAATATTATCCATCTATTTCTTAAAGTCCATCGTTAATTGCTAATTATTCTTATTAATCAAATTTCTTAGGTAACTGTAACCGTCCAATACAGGCCGTGGCGAATGAATGGGTGTAAAAAATAAGGCCAAATCAAAGATGGATTGGATCACCCTATGTATATCGTTGTTTACATGGTAGCCCATGAAATGTGTAGCAGACTTAAGGGCCATTTGATAAAACTTATTTTCAACAACACTACCCATTTAAATTTGATATTTTCAATGATATTTACTAATTCAGATTGTCTGGCATATTCAACTTATTTTTTTCTTGAATTAATTTTTATCAAACATGTGTCTTTTTTCAAGGTCCAATGCTAAAAGTGATGGTGCATTAGAATTTTTCTTTGTTTTTGACTAAAATTATTTCAAAATTATAATTCAATATATTAAGTTTTCAGTTATATTTAAATTAATTTTCAAAGCTTATTTTTCATTTATCAAATGGACCTTAATGGACAATCAATTAGGCTGTCCAAGTGACCTGGCTCATATCATATCTCTTTAAGCATTTTATTTTTGGATTGACCAACTGCTGCATTGACTAGGTGAGCCAATGTATTAGGAAATTCAATTGGAAAGATTTTATTTCCCTTGTATATTTTTTAAATCAAATCTTTTCTGTTAAATTTTCTAATCCAATGGGTCTCACATAACATGTGAACGGCTATATATATAAAAAGAAAGGTTGAAGAAGGTCATATGCATTTTTAATAGCTTGTAGTAGGACCCTTGCATCACCCATCGAAATGCACTCAAAAGCCATGCATTATCGTATTGTTGACATTGATCAGCTTTTAAAATGAAACGCAACCATGCACCAGAAAGCTTTTAAAAAATATATATATTTTTTGAAAAATGGCCATACCCAAATTGGACGGTCCAATGATTTGGGATTCAACCTTAAATTGTAGAGCTTAGGGTGATCGCGCCCATCAGATGATCCCAATCATCTGATCGATGACATGCTAAGGGGGTGTTTGGATCTTTACTTAAGATTAGCTACTTAAGCCTCAAGCAGCCTTGACAAATGCTTGCATGGAAGACCGTTGATTTGATTAACACCCGAAGAGTTAAAGACCTTGGTTAATTAGCACACCCCTTTCTGATTCATCAAGATGTGTGAAGTGTACAGGTGAGGTCCACACTATTGATTTGCAGGGCCCCACCAGGGATGGGATACCCCAAGAGTCACTGTAGTGGGATAATCCGGTCTTTCTATCAATGCCAAAAATTGATAGATCAAGGAAGAATTTATTAAATAATAATAAAAAGCTGTTGAAAAGTGATGTAGAGCGGGTTGCGGATAATTTCATGTCCAAGATGGATTAGGAAAGGCCTGATTGGAGACAAATGTGATCCTGACCGTCCGAACTTTAAACGGACGTATCTCAGGAATGATCCACCCAATCTGCTACGTTGGGTTGCGCATGCCGAATTTGTGAAACACCATTAGATCTATAGTTGAATTCCTGTATTTTCATTTTTATTATTTTTAGTAAGTTTTAGTTTGATTGTAACTCTTTATATGTTGGGCTTTAGGAGTTGGGTCCAACACGAGCTTAGAAAGTTAGGAGAAGGTCATGGTTCAGCCAAATAAGATACTATTTTTGGCTGAAAACCATGGGTACTAGTAGAAATCACAATCGTCTATAAATATTAAGTTTACTATTTATAGTAAGTCTTGATTTTAGAGAGTTTAAGTTGTAGTTGAATTCGGAAACTTCTCCCTAGGGTTCGTAGCTTTATTTAAAGAGTTGTAAATTCATTTTTCATTATTAATAAACTTATTTCAAATTTTCTAGAATTAATTTCTATTTTTCCTTGTGGATTCAAGGCATCTCTATAAGGAGTCCAAAGAAGCTCCATGGATTTAGAGTAGTTATCCTAGAGGAAGACGGTGCTCGACCTCTACACATCCTTCCCTGCGTCAGTTCGGTATCAGAGTGAAGCTTTCTCATCAGATCTATGGTTTCTAATAACAGGTCGGGCAATAATCCCATGACAGTGCTCCAGGAAATTTACCTTTAACGGCTGTGGTTTTCGAAGCAACGCAGTGAGAGAATCGGCAAGTCATGCAAGGGCTGTAGGCTGCTATCGAACATTTGATGGAAGACTTAAGGCTACTCCGTATTCATAGTGGTGATCTGCCACCAACAGGTGCTGGAACTTGTAATTGCCCTTATCATAGGATGGTGTCAGCAGATGATCATTTTTGAGGAAGGGGGATCCAATGACGAGGAGGTTGACGATATGATCCTTAAATATTATAGACAAGGCGGTGATCGAGCAAATCGGGCATATCGAGAGTTCAGGATGAAGGTCGACATCCCTAGCTTCAATGGTCGACTTCACATTGAGGATTTTCTCGATTGGCTTTTTGAAGTTGAGCGATTCTTCGACTATATGAAAATCTCCGAAGCAAATAAGGTCAAACTTATGACTTACAAGTTGAAGGGAGGAGCTTTAGCTTGGTAGGAGCAACTGCAACTCGCACGAAAAAGGCAGACAAAAGCTCCAATCTGTACATAGCAGTGAATGAAGCAACTGCTACGCGCACGATTCCTTCCTAGCGACTACAATCAGGTACTATTCCAACAATACTAAAATTGTCGACATGGTAGTCGGTCGATGAGAGATTACGCAGAAGAATTCTACCGCTTGGCGGTGCGTAACATTTGGTCGAGACTGAATCACAGCAAGTCGCCCGATTCAACGGTGGATTGTGTATGGCGATACATGATCGAGTCTAGATGCAGTCCATTTGGACAATGAATGATGGAATCAAGTTAGCTACTCGAGTCGAAGAGCAGCTTGAACGTCCAAACACACGAACCTATCATACTACTAAGGTCGTCACGGTAGGTTCGCCCCAAGGAGTTTCATAACCCAGAGGGAAGGAGCCTGTAGGAGTGCACACTCAACCTCCTAAACCCATGAACCAATATCAGGGAAGTGGGCAAGCTATGACCCAAAAGATCGTATCGACTATTGCTGGTCCAAGCAGGATCTCAAACCCATATGCTCGGCCAAGACCCGATAATTGTTATCATTGTAGCCAACCGGGTCACCTATCAAATACTTATCTCTAATGACAAGTGGCCGAAACTCGCTATCAATGATGGTAGTGCTGAAAACGCTGATGAAGACACATATGTTGAGGAACTGGAGCACGCCACAGAAGACAAGGTGGATAAGACAAGTTGGGTTAGCAGGATCATGGCGAGTCACTCGTCGTGAGGTGACTATTGTATACACCAAGGAAAGAGGTATACCTATAATGACATAACATCTTCCGAACTAGGTGTACGATTAATCGAAAAGCCTGTGATGTGATCAACGACAATGGGAGTAGTGAAAACATCATCTCCAGGGTAATGGTAGAAAAATTACAATTAAAAACAGAGCGTTATCCCTCCCCATATACGATCAATTGGATCAAGAATGTCAGTGAGACGAAGGTAACTGAACAGTGCATCATATCCTTTTCAATTAGCAAATATTATAAAGACGAAGTAGTATACGATACAGTTAACAGAGGCATGTTACATACTACTTGGTCGACCATGGTAATTCGACCATGATGCCACTCATAAAGGGGGAGATAATGTGTATATTTTCTTCAAGGACGGCTAGAAAACCATATTAACCCCTATGGATCCAGAGGGGTCGCCCAAAACTTCTAAAGTGGAGGGTCGTTTTCTGTTAACCATACGAGACTTCATGGAGAAGTCCAAAGAAACAGGACAGACTTATACATTAATTGTAGAAGGGAAAGAACTCGATCTCACCGTCATCCCTGAGAAACTAAAACCCTCACTGCATGAGTTCAAAGAAATTTGGCCTAATGACCTTCTCGATGGATTGCAACCCATGCGCGATATTCAGCACCATATTGACCTTATCCCTGGGTCCAACTTACCTAATCGTCCTCACTACCAGATGAGTCTGAAGGAGTGCGATATTCTGTAGGGGCAAGTGGAGGAACTAATCTATAAGGGTCTTATTTGAGAAAGCACAAGCCCATACGCCGTACCAACTCTATTAATTCCGAAGAAAGATGACAGTTGGTACATGTGTGTCAAAATTCGAGCCATCAACAAAATCACCATAAAATACAGGTTTTCCATACCACAATTGGATGATATGTTAGACATGCTTAAGGGCACAAAATTATTTTCTAAATTGGACCTAAGGAGCAGCTACCATTAGATTCGAATAAGGCCGGGTGATGAGTGAAATATGACTTTTAAGACCAGGGAAGGGTTGTATGAATGTATGGTCATGCCCTTCGGTCTTTTAAATGCGCCTAGGACATTCATGAGATTAATGAACTAAGTTTTGAAACCATTCTGTTGAGGCATAAAAATAATGAAGGATTGAAGTAAAGGAAGATTGAAATTGAGAAAGAAAATTGAAAGGAAATGAAGAATAAACAGACTTGAGGATGGTTTGCGCGGGTCCCCATAAAGGGTATCAATTGCGCAGAACTGCACAACCAAATAAGCGTTGTGCAGGTCCGCGCAATGAGTTTCAGGGATGATTCTTCAAAGAAGTCTTAAACACTAAAAAGAGAATCCCATGGCGTCAAAATCGAGGTACCACACATGCTAAGGTTTATAAATACCCCCTCACCTCCTTCATTTGGACCGATTGAAGATTTGTGAGAGGAAGTGGAGCAAGAAGGGAGATTGAAGGTGAGAGAGAGGGATTGCAGTTTGCGCAGGTCCGCACAATCAATATCGGTTGGGCAGGACCACGCAACCAGACTGCCCTGCAGTCTGTGAAGGTCAAGGACTGTCATGCTGCCGGATTATTTGAAAGTCTTCAAAATCCTTTTGTTCAAGTTTAAAGGAGAATAATCAGCAGAAGGGCGTATTCCTCCTAAGTCCTAAGAGATGACTGAAACAAGCAACGAAATGCTGCCGAATTTAATATCTGATTATGACATTCGAACTTATAGCAATTTCTTTCTTTATAATAATTTGTCTTAGAATCAAGGAATATTGGAAGGATGTAAATGAACTCAGTATTAATAAAGTATGATGATTATTTCAAATATTCTTTCTTTGTTATGTTTAATAAGATAATTCTCCAAATCAGATGCATTTGTTTCTTGTTCAAAACAAAATGGTGACTCTGCTGGGAACTTTTATCTTATTTAATATTAACAATGAAATCGTTATGAAGCTCTCATCATAGTTTGACGTCTGGAGGGCTACAAAATGGCGACTCTCAGTGGGAACATCCTCCCCTTCATCTCTAAGATCGATTATTTTATTCTTCAATGACTAACTACAGTTATGTTTCGTATTTGAAGGTTTTTGCATCCGATTACGGCTTACAGCCCTTGGCAACTTCTACGAGAAAGGTGAACTTCCGATTTATTTCAATCGGGTTTGTGATAGAATACGCACCGGATCAAATACCGAAGCAACTGACTCAAATCCCTACAACTGAAAGAAGAAAGATTCGAGTGATAGTGGGGGTAGCATCTGCTTCATCTAAATCACTGAGAAGTGATGATGATTGGACCATTGTAACGTCCTATAAGACAAGGGCACAAAACATAGGGAGCATCAGAGTAAATTCATTTTTACTAAGAGTCAGAGAGCTGACAACAACTCTGGGTATTTCAAAGGCCCGATGGATAAGAGGACAAAAGCGTAAAGCACCAATACAAGCTCGTCAGTATTCGCATCATCTCAGGCAAATTCACCATTGTTCATATCACCTCACCCAGCTAATGGCAATGAAAGCATGAAAAGGCCGAACCCAGATAATATGATGACCATAGAAGACCATATGGATGAGATGGTAGGAGCGCAAAGAACACTAATGAATGAGTGCAAAGACCTTAAAGAGGCTTTAGCAAGCCTTACATATGATGTAGCTCAAATAACAACTCTTCTGATGGCAGGCATAATGAATACACAATCAAGTCATTTTGAAAACTCTCAATTATAAGAGGCAAAATCACGGGGGTCTGACTCGGGCATAAGGGCCATAACACGGAACGAGACAAGGCAAATTGTTGAAGAAGTTATCAAAATAGAAAGGAAACGTGGAATTACTAGCCCTTTCAGGTGTCGTATGCTGTATCCAAGAAAGGTGGATGATATTTCTTTTCCAGCCAATTTCGGACACCCAGATTTTCACAAGTTTGATGGAAAAGGATCTCCGGAGGAACATTTAATGCACTTCGTTGTCAGCATGGGGAATTTCTCTGCAATACCATAGTATTGCTTAATGTTGTTTAGGTCGTCATTAATGGGCAAGGCGTTTCAATGATATTCTAATTTGGTTCCAAGGTCAATCCGCACTTGGGAGCAAATGCAAGATGCTTTTGTAGCTAATTTTTATTCTCCAGTGCGAGATGTCAGTATTGTTAAGCTGTCTTTTGTGCGACAGAGTGAAAGTAAATCAGTAGGAAGGTTTATAGACATATAAAAGGTAGTAGGAGCTTCGTGTAAACAGCTACCAGGGGAACATGAATAAGTCAAGATGTGTTTAAACTCTATGAAGACAAAATTCATAGCTGGACTTGCCAGTGTCGACATCAGAACCTTTCGTGATTTAGCCACTAAGGCTTATGCTTTAGAATTGGTAAATCGAATAGTGCCTTGCATTTTGTCATGATACAGCTCAGAGTACTCACAGCAAGATAATAGTAAATACTGTTGATCGTGATAAGTAGCGTAACAATGTAAGATATTTAAAGAGAGAAAAATCAGAACAAAAAGAAGGGTCGATTCAGTTAGGAAGGTATAAAAAATATAGGGCGCTTAATTCACATGAAGGGTTCGCATTTGATAAAGAAGATGTCATCCTAATGATGGACTAGTTATTGTAGGTCGGCGCTAGAGCTGGGCATCGGACCGAGTCGGATCGGATTGGGTCCCACTCGATCCTACCCGAAATCTGAATGAGTTAATCCGAACCTGATCAGATCCGGGGTCGAGTTTGGAGTACCTGACTCGAACAGATCCGCTGTACAATTGTCCTCACCCGAACCGATTCCGACTCGGTCAGAAAAACCGAGTCGGATCGGGTTAAATATGATTCGAATAGGATTAGATTTGTGGTCAAACTATAATGTATGTGTTATATCTAAACCGTCCATCCATTTGTAAAGTTCGTCTTAAGGCTTAAGCTAAAAAATAAGATAAATATAAAGATCATTTGGCCCACACTACAAAAAAAAGTGGGGGATTGAACGTTTACCATTGAAATCCTTTTAGAGATCGTCGAAGTTTCGGAGTAATATGAAATTTATTTTTCCTCTTCATCCATATATTTTTAACTTTAATAACAGATTGATGGAAAATAAACGTTATGGTGGGCCCTATGAATTTTTTAACGGTGAAAATCATTATTCTCGCTGCTCTTTGTGGTGTGGTCAAGTTGATCGTTGGATATGATTGGCTTTTTTTTATAATGCTCCAAAATGATCTCGAAATATGGATGAACGTTGTGGATATAACAAATACATAACTGTGGGGTCTATGTAACTTTGATCTAATTTGAGCCATTCGTACCGTTCGGAGCTCGAGGCCTGCCTCTACTCCCCTTTGTACGACACGTCTTAACGTGCTAGGCAAGAAATGCCTACGGCTACAGCTATATACTAATGATGCTGACGGTCATGGGTTGAGGTGGCGTGCGTCACCTCTGTGGGCTCCACTATGATATATGTGTTATAATCCACACCGTTCATCCATTTTTAGATATTATTTTAGAGAATGAATCAAAGAATTAGGCAAATAAAAGTTTGTAGTGGACCACACTAAAGAAAATAGTTGGGAAAGTGATTCCCATCGTTGAAACTATCCTAAGGCCCACCATAATGTTTATTTGAAAGCCAACCTGTTCAAAAGTTAAAAAAGACACGAAATAAAGAGAAAACACAATTATCAGCCTGATCTAAAACTTTCATGGCCTTTAAATATTTTCAATGGTGGGCGTCACTATCCTACTTTTTTCTGTTCCGGGGTCCACGGGAGCTTTGGATTTAACCCGTTCTTTGGGTATTGCCCTAAGATGATCTCTCCAGATGGATGGAAGGTGTGGATATAAAACATACATTATGGTGGGGCCCACAGAACTTGTTGACGTAACTTCATTATTCAAGCGCTGCAAGCTAGTCTCGCTACTCAACCTGTCACTCTCTATAGCTCCTACGAGCTATACAGCTGCTCCATGGATGAGTGCAAACGGATTGGCTACTCCGGTCGGTGATATGTGGGCCCCACCATGATGTATGTCTTTCATCCACGCCGTTCATCAATTTTTACAGATCATTTTAGGGCTTGGTACAAAAATTGATAGGGATATAAACCTTAAGTGGGCCATACCACAGGACAAAAATAATGAATGGATATTCACAATTAAAATCCTCCTAAGGCCCACTATACTGTTTATTTCACATCCAATCTGTTGATTTGGTCATAAAGACCTAGATGAAGGGAAAACATAAATATCAGATTGATCCAAAACTTTTATGGCCCCCAAAACGTTTCTAACGATCAAAATTCATTCAACACTATTTCCTGTAATGTGGTCCACTTGAGACAGATATAATTCATTCTTTTTTTATATCATACCATAAAATGATATATAAAAATAGATAGACGGCATGGATGATACATATACATCATGGGGGCCCCACAGAGCACCGACCATCAACCAATGGTTGGTGTTAAGGGGAGTAGCTAATCCGTATAGGCTATAGCTCCTAGCCTCCTACCAGCAGCCGTGCTCTGTACGTGTCGTGCAAAGACGAGCCCTGACGCTCCTCGAGCTCCGAGTTGTACGAACGGTTCAAAGGAGATTAAAGTTACATGACCCACAGTGATGTATTTAGTAAATCTATACCATTCATCTGTTTTTAGAGTTCATTTTAGAGCATTATCCAAAAAATGAATCATATCCGAAGATCATCTGGACCACACCATAAATAGAAGCGGAGATAATGATTTTCACCGTTGAACAATTTGTATGGCCCACCATAGCATTTATTTTCATCCAATCTGTTCGTAAGGTCCCTAAGACCTCAGTGAAGAGGAAAAACAAATTTAATATTGATCCAAAACTTCTCTGAACCCGAGAAGGGTTTCAAAGGTAGACGTTCAATCTCCCACTACTTTCCGTAATGTGGTCCACTTAATAGTTAAATGTCTTAATTTTAGTCTCAAGCGTTAATACAATATTGTCAAATGGATAGATGGTTTGGATATAACGCATACCTTGTAATCAGACCCACACAGCTTGCTAACGTTACACTTGCAAATCCACTTCGTACACCAGCCAATACGCTTCCGTCAACCAACAGGTAAATAGCTTAATGCCAACCATGCCTGCTCCTACTCTCTCTCCCTCTATATTTCCCTCCCCGACATAGAAATCGAGCTTTAAAACCTAACAACTCTCCCTGCATATTTCTCTACACTACAGAAATCCCATAAAAGCTCCAAAATCCACCGCAGGATATCTAGCTAATCTTCTTCTTATCTTCTTCTTCAACAAAAAGGGAGAGACAAATACAGGGAGAGACAGATATAAAGAGAGATAAAGAGAGATAGAGAAATAAAGTTGGGGCTTCGGTGTATATTGGGCGGGGTTTTTGGGCGCCGAATGAAAAGCCAAAGATGCGTGGAGAGAATTTTACAAAAACGAGGGATATTTATATCCCGGGTCGGGTCGAGTCAGGTCGGTTGGAACCCTTTCGGTTCGGGTTTCAGGTCGATTCTGTTCGGATGCACCCCTATCTGAATCCGAGTCGAAAAATGACCGGATCTCGATGGACAGATTCGATCAGGGCCGATCTAGGCCATCGGTTCTGTTCAAAATGGTACTGAGTCGGGTCGGATCGGGTCGGATTCACCGGATCGGGTCCAACTTGCCCACCTCTAGTCGGCGCAATAAAATTGCCAAAGCTCAAACGCCCTGAAGACGTGACAAGAACTGGAGAATGGCATTTTTGTTGCTATCATCGCTTGATGTGGACATCCAACGGAGAATTGTTATGCGTTAAAAAGTATAATGCAACGGTTGATAGATAGAGATGAAATAATAATTGGAAAGAAAACAAGCAAGAGAGCCATAAAAAGTATGAATGTTGTACCGGTAAGAAAGAAAAACGAACAAGTCAGGGTGTGTGTCGACTTTAGAGACCTGAATGAAGCCTGTCCGAAAGATGATTTTTCGCTCCCAATAACTGAACTACTGATTGATAGTACAACTAGTATGCTGTCATGTCTTTTATGGATGGTTATGCGGGATATAATCAGATTCGAATGGCCCCAGAAGATGAGGAAGTCACAACCTTTAGGACTTCCTTGGGAATTTTCTGTTATAAGGTTATGTCATTTGGACTCAAAATGCCGGGGCTACATATCAGAGAGTAATACAAAATATTTTTCAGGATATGATGTACAAGCATATTGAGTGTTATGTTGACGATTTGGTAGTTAGATCGGGAAGCCATCAGGAACATCGTGAGCATTTAATGTCAGTTTTCCATCGGCTTAGAAAGAAACAATTGAAGATGAATCCTGCTAAATGTGCATTTGGGGTATCTTCTGGTAAATTTCTTAGTTTTGTCATCCGGCATAGGGGCATTGAGATTGATCCAGGAAAGGTTAAGGCTATTCAAGATATGTCGCCACCGAAGACGTTGAAAGAATTAAAAAGTTTGCAGGGAAAATTGGTATACATTCGGCATTTCATTTCTAATTTAGCAGGGAGATGTCAGCCATTTTTTCATTTGATGAAAAAGGATACAAAGTTTGTATGGGATCAAGCTTGTCAGAATGCGTTCGATTCAATAAAGAAATTACTGAAACAGCCACCAGTATTGGTAGCCCTAGTGAAAGGAAAACCGCTTGTTTTATATACATCTGCGACCGAACATTCTTTAAGAGCTTTGCTAGTGCAGGTGAATGAATTTGGAAAAGAAATCGCTCTTTATTATTTAAGTTGGACCCTAATGGGGGCAGAATGCAATTATTCTCCGATCGAGAAGGAATGTTTAGCGTTGATATTTGCAGTATAAAAGTTGAGACATTATTGTTTATCTCATCATATAACGTTGATTTCAAGAGCCGACCTGATAGAATTTTTGATGACGAGACGAATGTTGTTCGAAAGATTAGGCAAATGGATGCTACTACTTTCAAAATATACTATTACGTATGAACCAGCGAAAACAGTAAAAGGACAAACAATGGCGGATTTCCTTGCAGCGCATCCTGTAGTAGAATCAGAGGCCATTAATGATGATTTTTCAGATGAACAAGTTATGTTAGCTGAATCGTAGAACCCGTGGCAGATGTATTTTGATGGTGCTTCTCGAGCATCGGGAGCGGGGGTAGGAGTGATATTCATTACTCCCCAAGGTAACTTACTACCATATTCTTTTACATTTGGAACTGTATGTACGAATAATGAGGCTAAATACAGAGCCCTGATTATTGGAATGGAAATGGCTAAAGAAATGAAGATACGAATGTTACATATCTTCAGAGATTTTAAATTGATTATAAATCAATTGACAACCAAATTCAAAATAAGAAAGCAAGAGCTTTTGCCATACTGTCGAAAGGTACAACAATTACTAGAATAATTTTTCCATGTTGAAATCAAGCATATCTCTCGATCAGAAAATGCAAGAGCGGATGCTCTAGCCAGCTTGGCAATGGCTTTGTCTTGTCCAAGCCGAAGCCCTCTTCAAGTGACTATGAAGAAAGAAGATTTTTATCGTCATCAAAAGTCATTGAAGAAATTATCGAAAGTCTTCTTGTGTCGTGTCTAGAATCACAACAGATGATAGGTGTCAACCTTTCGTCTCTTATTTTAAGTCTAATCTCCTACCGGAAGAACCTGCGCAGAGACAATAAATTAGGCAACGGTCAAGCAGATTCATCGTATGTAGTGAGGTGTTGTACCGAAAATCTTATAATGGAATGTTACTGCGCTTAGACAAACAAGAGGCAAACCATATATTACAAGAAACACACTTCGGAGAATGTGGAGCACATCAAGCTGGTGGAAACTTATTTCTTCGAATACATAGGATGGGGTATTATTGGCCCACCATGTTCAAAGACATGATAGATTATGCAAAGCGATGTCATAAATGTCAAATTCATAGAGATGTTATACATGTTCCTCTAGAAGATCTATATCAGTCAGTTGCATCTTGGCCCTTTTCTGCTTGGGGGCTTGATGTTATTGGTCCTACCAATCCGCCTTCGACCAAAGGGAAGCAATATATTTTGGCAGCAACAGATTATTTTTTCAAATGGACTGAAGCAATTGCATTGTGCAATGTTAAAGAGAAGGATGTGGTCAATTTTATTCAACATGCAATAATATACCGTCATGGCATTCCGAAGAAAATCATTATAGGTAATGGTACTCCCTTCAAAAACAGAGGCATGGAAAAATTGTGTCAAAAATTCAGTATTTATCATTCATTCTCAAGCAGAAGCATTTAATAAAACAATAGTCAAAATACTGAAGAAGATAATAACAGGGAACAAACTTGATTGGGATGAAAGATTACAAGAAGCATTATGGGCATACGGAACTACTTGCCGAACAGCGACAAGAGCAACAGCATATTCATTAATCTATGGTGATCTATGGTGTGGAAGCAGTGATCCCAATTGAAATACAAGTAACATAATTAAGAGTAGCAGTACACCAGTCTATAACTAATGATGAAAACGCAAAAATAAGATTAAAAGAGCTAGATTTGCTTGATAAGAAACACCTAGCTTCCCAACAGCGATTGCAAGTGTATCAGGTAAGAATATCAGCTGCCTTTGACAAACGTGTCAAGTATCATTCTTTTAAAAAGGGGGATATGGTGTTTATGCTGAAAAGACCTATTATAGTCACCCGTTGAGCAAGGGACAAATTTGAACCTAAATGGGATGACCTATACATAGTAAAAGAAATATATTCTAATAGAGCATATAAAGTTGTGGATCGAGATGGACAAGGAATCAGTATACCAGTTAATGCACGTTTCCTTAAGAGATACCGTCCATAGAATACTTTTGATTTTGCTCCAGAAATTATCAGAATAATGCTTCTGTATCAAAAGGGGGCAAGAAGAATAAATAAAAGGAGTTCACGAGCATATCAAGACCATATAATAGTAAATATTGTAGAAGAAAAGTGAACATCACCATCAGCAAGTGAGCCCCATAAGTTTTTGCCTAAAATTGATACTATCATCAAGCTGGTATATTATAAACAACATGGACATGCAAATGGGTGTAATTGAAGATATCGGCAGAAGTTGTGATGTGTCAATTTCAGGCAGAAGTCACAATAACTAACCATAATTGTCATTGTCCTTTAAGACATTTCAAAGGCAGCCAAATTAAGTCAATAGCCAATCATGCATAAGACCTATCAAGATCGTTTTTTAGGCAGCGGGGAGAAGCCAGTGGCCTTAAAAAGTCCGTGACGGCCATCATACGCATACCCATGTGGGCAACTGACGGAGCTAATGACTAAAAGTCTAAAAAGGGCTAAAAGTCCTCAATGGCCAGTCACGCGTAACCCCCATGTCATCTGTATAGCATTCCGGTAGCATCACGAGAAATGGAGGAAAATGTCCTCCCGTGAATGGGCCCGACCTTGCAGACGAAGAAAATGAGGGCCGCAGTGTGAGCTTTAGATAGACCAACTATACATAAGACTCTCCAGATCTACGATTTGATTTCAGTACTAACTCATGAGGAAGGGCTTAAACCTACTCATTGACGGACTAACGGCCCTAGATTTAGTACCCCAAAGGTCACCTTGTGCACCCCGTGAACTCTAGAGAGTTATTGTAGCCAACCCTGTGCATAATTCCAACCGAGTTCACAGCCTCGGTAGCTTCACTGGGCCCCTCTGATGGATCACGGTTTGTGAACTCCCTAGTGAAAGTGCACCTATTACGTGCCCTGGTTTGTCAATTACGTTGTATGTTGAGTCAGTCGGACGACAGCACCTAACAAAAATATCAAGTCAAGCATTTGCCTCATCTGGATGTGTGGAAGCTCACCAAAAGGTAAATCATAGCCTTACATCTCATGTCCCAAAACACCAGGTGATTAAATCCTTAAAAAGAACTAGAACATCTTAAGGTTTATGTGTAAGAAAATTTTTTATCCAAAAGAAAATTTTCTAAGTTTTTCTTACACTGTCGATTATATCGATTCCCCTTTCGATATGATCGATGTCCTCGGCATATCAATCGATATAATCGAGTGAGGACAAAAAGCGTCCAGCAATCAAACAATCTTCTGGACGATTTATCAATATATCGACCTTCGAGTCCATATCATCGATATTCGAAAATCGATCATATCTGAAGTGGATCGATCGTATCGACAGACTGCTTTCCGGCGCTCCTGTTTTTGTAAAGAAAACTAACATATGCTTCGATATATCGATGACTGTCCGATTCAATCTGAACTCAAATATCGATTATATCGGGAGTCAGTCGATCATATCGACTGTGGGGCGCATGTTCTCTCCAACATGAATTTCAGGTTACTTTTAATGTTGATCGGGGTACCTGTCGATAAATCAATATTCATATATCAATCATATCGAGACCAAGTCGATTGGATCGAGTCAGGACATAATTCGTCCAGCAAGCTTACATGTAAAATCTATACGATTTATCGATCCCATCGAAAGGTCACCGATATAATCGATGTACAAATTCCGATGACATCGACTGTTTTCCAGATCATATCTGTGATCCTGAAATTCTTCAAGGCTTCTCTCTTATTTTTCAACTGTCAATAGATCGAACCATCACTCGATGGAATCGGATTTCGAAATCCGATAACATCGATGCGTGTCTCGATCCCATCGACCAGTCGGCAGAAGATTTCCAAAAGCGAAATGACAATTGAGTTCTTATCATCGAGAGGTCGGCCGATACAATCGAGAGTATACGCTCGATCATATCGACGACTACTCGATGATATCGAACTCTGTCATAAATATGGCCGTTTATATCCGTTGGAACCTTTTGCCTATAAATAGAGAGAGTTGTCTTTATTACTGGTAGAGAAAGTAGAGAGTGCTTTTGAGAGTTTTAACCTTCCTATCATTTACCTAAGCCCTTTCTCTCAGGAAGTTCATCTTCCAATCCACCCTTATCATTGATATCTCATAGAGTGGATTGGGGAATAAACTTCCGCATTCAAGGATCCTTCAGCTGCTACCTTAATGACATATAATTAAGCTGGGATGCCTTGAATGCATAGATGATGGGAACCTCTCTATCTTTCTTATAGAAAAACCTTTAGAGAGTCGTAGTCCATCATAACCTTGACCCTTGTTCTGTGGAGAGCATCAACATCTGGTTAGGAGTACGCCAGTAAAACTCCAGGGTTAGAGGTGAACCAAGTAGAAACCTCATGGTGCGTTGTGTGGACCCTTGCTCTGTGAAGAGCATAAACATCTGGTTAGGAGTACGCCAGTAAAACTCCAGGGTTTGAGGTGAACCGAGTAGAAACCTCTGTAAAGGTTGAAGGTGAACCTGATTTAAAACCTTAAGTTTGAGGTGAACCATGGAAAACCTCCTTAGTGAAATCCAATCACTCAAGGGTTGAGTGTGGAAGCCGGGAGTGGAGTAGACAAGTCGTCGAACCACTATAAAATGACTGTGTTTGAGTTTGATATTGTCTTTCATTCATGTGATTATCTTGCATGTCTTTATATATGATCACATTCTATGCACACACAGTCATATCCATCACAATCTCATCTACATTGTTTGTCTTTTAAATAGTTTGTGATTGGATCCTCTATTAGGCTTGGAAGCCAATAGAGTTAATTCTTGAGTAATCCTAATTTATACTCTGTGATAGGATTAGTGGGATAGGACTAAAAAATAACGTATAAATCTTTAAAAAAGTCTTATTCACCCCCCTCTAGGATATACTGACCTATTCCTACTTCAACTAAAGCGGCCTTCACCGCAATTTCATCTAGGCTGTGAGAAGTCCAGTGAACTCCTAAGAGTTACAGAGGCCATCACCTGAGACCCGGCTCTACTACTCATGAGCTTAAACTATATGTAATCAATTGACTTGAAATTTGGTACCGCCAAATAAAATAAAAATCATTATATAGGAAGTCCCGCACTGACAAGCATAAAATGTTAACTGTTATAATTAGTTCTTTACAAGATGTTATATTAAGATTGTTGCACAGATAAATACGCTTGAAATTTGTTATAAATCAAAAGTTTGTAAATATTTCAATTTTGTTAATAACGTGAGTTAGGAATATATATAAAGTCGTGGCATGTAAGTAAACATGTACAATATTAAGATTACAAGAATATATAGCCATGTATTCTTGTAATAAAAATACGATAAGGTGGGTTAATCATTTGACATAATGATAAGAATCACGAAGTTTCATATGTAAAATAGAATCACAATCATATTAAGTCAGAGCAAAATATTCAATGTTTGATATCTGTTAACTTAAAGTTAAATATTTTAGAATATATTTATCCTTCTGAAGAAAATGAGTCTTCGATAGCAATGTGCTTGTTCTTCTGAGACGGATGGTGACATTCTAACGTTTCCTACTTTCTTGATGAAGGAAGATTATTACATAATATCTGTAAAGGTGGAGGAAGGTGGAATTGTGAGGGATCATAGTTCTTTACAGAAAATTCATGAACATCCGTCGGAGGAGTATCAAAAGCTACCCACCCTTCAAGAATGTCCGCAGACTTTGCTTCATAAGTGGCATTTTTCAAAGAAATCCTTGTACCAAGTTGATCTGGAAAAGGAGGACTCATTTCTTTAAAGTAACCAATACCCAGATCCTTCTGATAGTCCCTGAGGCAAGGAGGAGGAATCCACATTTCATGATCTACTAGATGATAATTATTTGCTAAGTAAGGCTGATGAGCCCACCATCGCATCCACCAGTAAGAAGCGCTAACCAGATAATTGTAGCCAGGAATTATGAAATGAGAGCCGGTTTGAATGATCAAGAGTTGCTTCCATATCAAGGCCCAATTATATGGCCCAATGTCATAACTTTGCATCACTCTTGTGACAATGTCATGAGTCTCAGGAACAGATTGATCAAAGCCGAATTGACGAGCAAACCTACTGGGGTAATGTGGTTCGCGCCAGAATACATTGCCTTCTCTCCACAGAAGAGTGCTGGATCTGATGGAAACAAGGAAGGAATGTTCATTAAATGAGATGGAATCATCATCAATCGCATCCATGTCTTCAGGGTAGTTAGTCAATGGAAATTGGTGAAAGTCAATGGGGTCCTTATTGTTTATTCTCCTTGAAATCCATCCACTTGATTCCTTGATCATATTTCTCAGCTGAAAATGTTGAAGGGGAAGTTGATCAGGGTTCAAGTATGCCCTTCCAGAATCAGCAAATGTCCAAGAAAAGTATATTCCTAGTCAACCTATGAGGAAATGCCAAGGAGAGCAAACAAGAAAGGCTTTAGGAGCAGAATCTTTTAAGCTATAAATAACATCTCCAAAAGCATGATAGAGAGAACACAGTACTGGAGGAGCTAGTGAATATTTCTGGCCTTCTGCCATTGCTCCTGCAACCACGAAAAATGAAGGCCTAATGGTATCCACCTGATCTGGGTCAATGAATATCACCAAGCTCAACCAGTAAACAAGAAAGGCAGTTAATTCGCTGGAAGGACTGTATTCTGTAGAATGCTCTGTGTTTTTACGAATGTCCTCAAGTTCTGAATAATTGTAATCTGCAAAACTGCCAAAATATAGATATAATACCTCAGCAAAATCATGAAAAGAATAAGATTATAAAGAAGGGAAGGAGGAAAAAAAGTTAAAAGGAAAGGAATATACCGTAGTCTTAGAGAAAAGTGAGTCAGTCATTCAAGAGAAGAGATACGATTCAGATGAGAGAAGACAATTAGTGCATTGAAGAGTTCAAGGGTAGTTCTAGAAACTGTGAATACATTTCCTTTAGATGTAAGAGCAAGTTCATCATTAGAGGGTATATATGCGTCAAAGATATCACCCATGATGGGAAGACCTGATATGAAAAATAAATCCCAAAAAGTGATGCTCATTTCACCTAGAGGAAGATGAAATGAGTTGGTGATTGGAGAACAATGATTAAGAAAGCATCTAAGAATAGTAGCATCTACGCGAAAGTGTTCCGATGTGGCTATGATTGAGTCAAAGTGCGATCTGATCCAGTATGGCAGTATGTCTTTGAACAACAGCACGGGTCCAAGCACTATAAAAATTGCAGATAGATAACAGGCTTGCGGTTGTTAATTTTCCTGTACTCTAAGGTAATTTCTCAAGAAAAAAGAGTTGCTGAGCTGTTTTGAAATAGTGGAAAGGAGAAGGTTGATGAGGATCACAATGGGGGCACAAAAATCTCATCTTTTGAATTCTTCCTACTCCTTGACGAAGTCCATTCTCTCCCAAATATCCTGTCAACAGCCTTGGTTCTCTTGTGACCCAGTCACTCACTGAGATAAAGGTATTTTGTCGGTCAAAGGGTTCGCCGTGTATCGACCAATGACGTTGTAAATTCATGGGGATAATGGTTTGATTATTGGTAGAAGGGTTATAGAGATCTACGGATTCCTCATTTATCTCTACGTGTTTTTAAGAATGAGGAAGAGGATACTTCCACTTAGAAGAAGAAGGTCAATGCTTTCTTCTAGAAGATGAGACTGAAGATTGGGCCATGAAGAAAAGAAGTTTTAAATCTCAAAAATACTTGGAGGAAGGGGAATCAAAGGCCGAAAGATTTTAATTCTTGATTACGCGGACCTGCGCAATCAAGTTTGGTTGCGCGTCTCCGCGTAAGGACTAGCAGATACTACGCAGATAAAGATCAATTGCGCGGGTTCGTGCAAGAAAAATCAGTTGTGCGAAAAATCATAAAAAGAGCAGAGACATGCTACAGTGCAAATACGTGGAAATGACTGAAGGTTTGAGGGTATTTATAGGACGAATAACCGAGTTTGAAATGTAGGATTTGATTGCGCAAGCCTGCGCAAACACCATCTGGGTGGTTTTGATCCTTCTCTTTGATTTTTGGGGAAATAAAGAAACGATCAAGGGGGCTTCTCTTGAGGCATGAAAATAATGAAGGATTGAAGTAAAGGAAGATTGAAATTGAGAAAGAAAATTGAAAGGAATGAAGAATAAGCAGACTTGATGATGGTTTGTGTGGGTCCGCACAAAGGGTATCAATTGCGCGGAACCGCGTAACCAAATAAGCATTACACAAGACCGCGCAACCGAGATAGGAACTGTGCAGGTCCGCGCAATGAGTTTCAGGGATGATTCTTCATAAGAGGTCTTAAACACTAAAAAGAGAATCTTATGGCACCAAAATTGAGGTACCATATGTGTGAAGGTTTATAAATACCCCCTCACCTCCTTCATTTGGACCGATTGAAGATTTGTAAGAGGAAGTTGAGCAAGAAGGGAGATTGAAGGTGAGAGAGAGGGATTGCAGTTTGCGCAGGTTCGCGCAATCAATATCAGTTACGCACGACCGCACAACCAGACTGCCCTGCGGTCTGTGAAGGTTAAGGGCTGTCATACTGCTGGATTATTTGAAAGCCTTCAAAATCCTTCTGTTCAAGTTTAAAGGAGAATAATCCGCAGAAGGGCGTATTCCTCCTAAGTCCTAGGAGATGACTGAAACAAGCAATGAAATGCTGTCGGATTTAATATCTGATTATGACATTCGAACTTATAGCAATTTCTTTCTTTATAATAATCTGTCTTAGAATCAAGAGACATTGGAAGGATGTAAATGAACTCAGTATTAATAAAGTATGATGATTGTTTCAAATACTCTTTCTTTGTTATATTTAAATAAGATCATTGCTCAACTCAGATGCATTTGTTTCTTGTTCGAAACACATTCATTGGGTGGTTCGTTATGATTTATTTCAATGATATATTGATATACGATCAGGACGAAGCAAGCCATATGGAACACCTTAAGAAGGTTCTTCAAGTGCTCACTGAAAATAAATTGTATCTCAATTTTAAAAGGTGCATCTTCTTGACTGACAGCCTATTGTTTTTGGGCTTTATCGTGACATTTACTGGCATTTGAGTGGATAAGTAAAATGTGAAAGCCATCAGGGAATGGTCGGTCCTAACAAACGTCCATGAGGTACAAAGTTTTCATGGATTGACGATATTCTATTGTCGGTTCGTGAAGAATTTTAGCACCATTGTATCTTAAATTATAGAGTGCATAAAGAAGGGACAATTTCGTTGAACTGATGAAGCCAATAAGAGCTTTAGAAAAATTAAATACAGGTTGTCAACAACCATAGTTCTTGTACTTCCCTACTCTGATAAACTATTCAAAGTTAAATGTGATACTTCATATGTCGGGATCGGGGGAGTCTTGTCTTAGAACGGTCGGTCGGTAGCCTTCTACAGTGAAAAGCTTAGCGATGCATGTAAAAAGTGGTCGATATATGAGATCGAATTGTATGCAGTAGTCCACGCACTGCGACATTGGCGACATTACTTAATTCAAAAGGAGTTCATTCTTTACACAGACCATTAAGCTCTCAAATTCATTAATAGTCAATCTAATGTGAATCATATGCATGCTAGGTACATTTTATTTTTGCAGGAATTCATGTTTGTGCTTAAAATAAGTCTAGGCAACAGAACAAATTAACTGATGCACTGAGTCGTCGTTCAACTTTGTTAGTCATTATGAACAATGAAGTTATTAGGTTCGAATGCCTCATGGACATATATGTCGATGACGACGACTTCAAGGACGTATGGGTTATATACCAAGAAGGTCACCCCATTAACCTACATATGCAAGACGGGTTCCTTTTTAAAGGGAATCGACTGTGCATCCTCAAAAATCCGCTAAGAGAGTAGATCATCCAAGAGCTACATGGAGGTGGCCTTAGTGGATGCCTTGGACAGGATAAGACATGAGCTCTTGTTGAAGAATGGTACTACTAGCCACAATTAGTACGTGATGGGGGTAGAGCGGTGCAATGCGGTCATATTTGTCAGGTCTCCAAGGGGCATTCTCAGAATACGAGCCTTTATACACCGTTACCTATACCTGACAACCCTTAGGAGGACCTATCAATGGACTTCGTGTTGGGTCTCCCACGAACACAGCGTGACATAGATTCAATGTTTGTGGTGGTAGATCATTTCTCGAAGATGGCACACTTCATCCTATGCAATAAGACTCTCGACGTGATGCACATTGCTAATTTATTCTTCAGAGAGGTCATGCTGCTACATGGGGCCCCCAAGACTATCACTTCTAACCACGATACGAAGTTCATTAACCACTTTTGGTAGACTTGGTGAAACCAGTTCGATATACGACTTCAGTTCAACAGTGCCTACCACTCAAAGGACCGATGGGTAAACTGAAGTTGTGAATCATATCTTGGGGAACCTCCTTTGATGTATTTCAGTAGAAAACCTAAAGCAGTGGGATTTAGCATTGTCTTAAGCAAAGTTTGCATTCAACAACATAGTGAACCGCTTGACAGGGAAGTCCTCATTCCAAGTTATTTACGACCGAGTGCCTTGCCATACACTTGACTTGGTCCCTTTGCCCAAGCTCCCAGGCGTGAGCGTTACAACAAAACATACGGCAGACAAAATCATAGGCATTTATGCGGAGGTCGAAACCAAGTTACACGCCTCGAACGACAAGTACGAGGAGCAAGTCGACAAGCATTGACAATAAAATGTGTTCGGGTGTGTGACTAAGTTATTGTCCATTTATGTAATGAGAGATTTTTGACTAGGATGTACAAAAAATTGAAAAAAAAAAAGAAAAGAAGAAGATTGGGTCGGTATCGATTCTCAGAAAGATCACGCGTACGTTGTTAATCTTCCGGATGACATGGAGATCTTGCGTACTTTCAATATCGCGGACCTGACCGAGTATTATGAACTAAAGCAGGACGAGTTCTTTTGAAGTGGACAGGACTGATGTAGAGTGGGTTGCGGATAATTTCATGGTCGAGATGGGCCAAAAAAGGCCCGATCGGAAATGGAGGTGATCCAGACCGTCAGAAATTAAAATGAACGTATCTTGCAAACCAGAATGAGTTATTGGACATACCATATATGATTTTGGGGTAGTACGAGCTACTTTAGCCACCCAACCTTCTATGCTAGGTTATGCACACCAAATTTGTGAAGTACCATCAACTACTTTAGTAAGTTTTAGTTTAATTATAACTCTTCATACGTTGGGCTTTAGGAGTTGTGTCCAACATGAAAAATGCTTATAAAAGTTAGGAAAACATCATGGTTTAGCCAAATAAGATAGTTACTATTTTTGGACGAAAACCATGCACACTAGTAGAAATCACGACCGTCTATAAATAGTAAGTTTCATATTTATAGTAAGTCCTGATTTTAGGTAGTTTAAGTTATAGTTGAATTCTGAAACTTCTCACTAGGGTTCATAGCTTTATTTAAAAAGTTTTAAACTCATTTTTCATCATCAATAAACTTATTTCAAATTTTCTAGAATTAATTTCTATTTTCCTTATGGATTCGAGGCATCTCTGTAAGGAGTCCAGAGAAGCTCCGTGGATTCGGAGTAGTTATCCTAGAGGAAGACGGTGCTCGATCTCTACACGTCCTTCCCTGCATAAAAAATAGTTGAAAATTAATGGCCAGAATCGTCTAATAAAATTCCTTGTTCTGATTTTACAATTATCTTTTCCATTTTCAATATCTGGTTTATAAAACCATAGGGCAGATCTAAAAGTTATTCAGACAACCCAAGGTACTCGGATTGTAAGTAGCTTTGGTAAGTTGTATAAAAACAACGGGCACATGGCTCATTGCTTCCTCCAATATATGGTGCCTTATGGGTAAGATCGTGTGCGAGATTTTCGTGCCTATAGTCAATCAGGTGTATATAAGATTTGTGTTTCCTTTGGTTGCCCAATACAAAATGAAATTAGAACATATGGATGTGAAGACTACTTTTCCACATGGTGAGCTGGAAGAGCATATTTACATGAAGCAATTAGAAGGGTTAGAAGTATAATGGGCAAGTTTGCAACTTGAAGATGTTATACAGCTTGAAACAGATGCCTAGGTAGTGATACAAAAGGTTTGATACTTTCGTGATGAGTTAGCATTTATTAGGAGTGAATATTATCATTGTGTTTATTATAAGACACTGAGTGAAGGACAGTTCATCGTATCAGTATTGTACGTATATGATATGCTTATTGCCAGCCATAAAATGTCTGAGATCGATACATTGAAAACTTAATTTTCAAGGATATTAGAAATAAAAGATCTGAAGGCTACAAAGAAAATTCTCGGCATAGATATTCACAGAGACAGATAAAGGAGCAGACTATAGTTATCACAGGCATAATACCTTGAGAACGTACTACTTAAGTTTGGTATGGACAAGGCAAAATCGGTTTGCACACCTCATGCTGCTCACTTTAGGCTTTCTTTATAACAATGTTCTATAATGGGTGAAGAAAAGTCGGTGATGTCCGTGTGCCCTATTTGATAGTTGTTGCAAGTTTAATGTATGTCATAATCTCTATGAGACTAGATATTTCACATGTAGAGGGTCTTGTGACCAGACATATTACAAACTGTCACGCCCCAAACTCAGAAACCGGGCTCATAAAATTTTCGATCGCCGAATCTGGCGCCAATAACATTCGTATTACCCCATTCTCGGCTCTCAGCACCCATACACCAGGTTTCAATCCTGCGATTCTACAAGGAGGATTTCTAACATGATTTTGATTCATAATGAGTATAACCATAAGCATAACCCATGAACAATAATCACAAGAACATCATCATAAAATCCACTATGATAAAAAACTTTAAAATACAATGCATATGAAGAGAAATACAAGATAATGATAATGAAAACTCCTGAATCTTAACTACACGCTCCTACTGCGACGAAGTTACAACTACGATTTGACATCACCTGCATGCATCAATCATGCATAAGCTTATAGAAAGCTTAATGGACAGTGTAAGTGTATGCACAATATGAGCGTGCTCAGAATGTAACGTCAGAGTAATGTGAAATTATATTAATGAGTACATGAATGCAATCAGCCGTACCAAGGCTATGCGATGCAAGACATAAATGCTATCGGCCATATCAAGGTCATACGATGAGAAATGTAACTTACGCATACCAATCCTCATCCATATGTCAATGCAGCTCCTTACTAGAGCATCAAATATCAATACGGTTCTCACTCTTGATAATCACCTGGGTTTAGTACACTCAAAATGACACTGCCCCTTTTCCAGACGCGCAGTCCAAGTGAGCGCAAGAAATCTTACTATCCGCCTGACCAATAGTCTGCCAATACTTATCCTGCACGTCGATAGTGGACCCATTCATAAGCTGGTCAAACTCAACCTAGTAATGCCCCCTACCCTCGAGCGGGTAAGGCTACACCCCTTTCCAACCGACCACAACATAGTGGGAGACGCGGTCTTCTGGTATTTGGCCCTCGTGCACTCATGTATCCACTCGGTCTCAACGTTAGAGTCATCCTCTGGTACCATCGGGTTTAGAAATTTTCACCCAGGGACATCTATGGCGCCTCGATGCTAGTAAAAATATTTCTAGTGTCCAATCTTATCATCCACGATGTGCCTATGGAGGCCACAACTCTGATGTCACTAGAGCATATAGTAATTATGTCATACAAATGCGAAGTGCGTGAATCACACTACCAGTCATGCAATAATTCTGCGCGTACCACGCGCTCATGAAGAGCAACTCCGCCTATCAAGGGGCTCATAAACAACTCCCTGAAGGCATATGCTATGATCAGTCATTCCTCATATCAAGCATACATATGATGCGTATGAGTATGAATCATGAAACTATACTAAATATGTTATGTAGTGATGGATTTTGCTCATAACAAAGAGAGGCCTAGACGGCCTATATAATATAAGTATGGGCCTATCAATGGGCCCTAGGGAGAGTTACAATGTGAACATTTAACCACCATTGTTCTTACAATGTGGACGTCAAATTATCATGACTCTCAAGGCACGACCGCCAAAAACATCATTACATACATCATGGTGGAATCTCACATTGCAACGGGCCTCATATACATCACATTCGACCCACACAAAGGCTTCACAGACATCTCATTGGGCCTCATATAAATCAATGGGCCGATCAAATGGGCTAAATCAAATGGGCCGATCAAATGAGCCGATCAAATGAGCCGAATTAAATGGGCTGATTCAAATGGGCCGAATCAAATGGGTCGAATCAAATGGGCCAAATCAAGTGAGCCAATTCAAATGGGCCAATTCCAATACACTATACATCCATTGTTAGAGACCATTGTAGAGTATAAAAAAAAAATGAATCATGTCCAAAGGATCATCTGGACCATACCACAAGTGGCAGTGGTGATAATGACTTCCACAGTTAAATTCCAATGGACCCCACCATAGTATCTATTTCCCATCCATAGTGTTCATAAGGTCACAAGGACCTGAACAGGGAAGGAAAAAAATATTATATTGAATTAAAACTTATTTAACCCAAAGGGGTCTCAATGGTGGGTGTTCAACTCCACTGTTTTTTATAATGTGGTCCACTTGATACTAGACCAGTCTTATTTTTTATCTCAGCCTCAACATGAGTTGATAAATGAATGGACGAGCGGGATAAATCACATATATCAAGGTGGGGTCCACATACGTGGCTTCCCACTAAAGAATAAATGGTTTGGATGGAAAGCATCCATCATGGGTGGGGCGCTGACTGTCCAGTAGATGGACGATCCAAAACCCACTAAGTAGATGGACAGTTTGGATGGAAGATACCCATCAGAGTGGGGCCCATAGCTGCGTCAGATGGATGGACGGTAGGGATACAGCACGTGCATCATGGTGGGGCTGTGCATGGCTTACATAACGCTGGACTCCACCCGTAAAATGGATGGACGACATGGATGTCATGCTTGCTGCATCGTCCAGCAACTGGACGGTGCAAATATATACATCATGGTACAGTCCACGTAGTGGCCTACTACAATATATATTATATAATATAATATTATATATTACATACCTGTACAGTGGCAGGAGGTGCCCATACTCACCGTCCAGACCCATCCGGACGGTGCAGATTCCATGTAAAAGGTGGGTCCCACGTAGGAGTGGCCCACTACAACATTTATTAATATAATATATTATAATATATAATATACAATACATATATGTATATATGTATGTGTGGGTGTGTGAGACTGTGTAAGTGGCAGTGTCCAGCGTCCAGGGACACTGGACGGCCTGTATAAAAGGGGACACACCCCACTAGTAGGCCCCACATGGACGGTTTAGATGGCCCTATGCAATATGGCGGCCCCACGTCAGGCAAGCCACACTTGGATCAAGCTGATATTTGTGTTTTTCCTTCATTTGGGCCCGTCCAAATGGACTACCATGTGGGCCACTTGGTGGACGGCGTGGATAAAATACATACTTCATGGTGGGCCACACACACACCATCCATACAAGAGAGAGAGGAAGAGAGAGAGAGAGAGAGAGAGAGAGAGAGAGAGAGAGAGGAAGAGAGAGAAATAGTGTGTAACATCCCAAATTTTTTTTAACTTGGCAATGGACGTCCTTAGACATAGAACTGCCCTAGGACCTTATTCTGTCATATTCAGTCATAATTAGGGCGTAATTTAGTTAAGAAATAAATAGCCTGAATCACTATCTATACAAACTACAAAGACCGGAGTACCACCTCGAGTAAAAATCTCTTAGGATTAAATCCTTTAAAAATTAGGTGAGTATTAGCTAGTGTTAAACTAGTTTACTTGTGAAATTCACACTAATTGCTTTAAATATGATCTGCAAGACCCAAAACTTGTAAAAATATTGACGCTAAGTTACCCTAAAACTTAGGGACAATCTCTATTCCCGTTTGCTCTCGGGAGCACTTTGAAACTTTGTATCGGACCTGAACCGCACGTCGAAAGTTCGATTACTACGAAGTTATATAATTAAGACCGCCTTTCTGGACTTGACAACCATCTTGAAAATCAAGTCCAGATAATGTCCCGTGGCTATTCGCTTGAGCCCAGAGTGAAAAGTGTGAGAAAACGTGGATTTCTTTATAAATTAAATACAATTTAAGTAATCTGAGAAGTGTCACTTGCGGGCCAAGTATAAGCAATCAAACTATCGAAATTCGACCCAAATACACCCTCAGATCAGGGTAGGTTGCCAGTACATGGTAGTACACTTGTAGCCCTGATCGAGTTTCGATGATCGTTGAATTGAAACTGGTCCTCCACGGTCTATCTGGAAACCCGATCGGACTGAAAACTTAATTTGATCAAGATCCAATATTTGTGAGCTTAAGTCCGACCGCATTCAGCAAAGAGAGCTCAAGAAGTGCTCCGTTGGATCAGAACAATCTCCCTTTCGGCATAACTTAAGTATACCATGGCCTGGGGTCAATTTCCGTGAGTTCTGGGCCTATATAAGGACCTTAAACCCTCTCTCATTCCTCCCATACGAATTTGAGAAAACCTTAGGAGAGAGGAGAGAGTAAAGAGAGAGAAAGTGTGGGAGAAGTGGGAAGATCTCCCTGATACTCTATCCTACTGCTGCACGTGCTTAACTATCACGATCTAATCACTATTCCAGTGATTCTGACTTCGTTTCTAGGTAAGGAAACCTAACCTAATCTGTTTTAGGGTTTCGATAGTTGCAAGTAGCGAAATAGCTGACTTACCTTGTGTTATAGGTCGTCATATCAACGTTAACGAAGACTTAGAGATTCCATCGACTTCTTTACATTTTTACGGCATAAGGTGTGGACTTTAGACGTTTAGGTTGTCATTTTTCAAAGCTTTCAATGTCGGATAATGATATATTCCTGACGTGGATGCTATTTCACATGTAGAACATGCTATCCGTTTTTTATTTCAGTTAAATACGAAGAGTATGAAATTTTGTGTATTCTCTGTATTCGTAGAAAATACCATATACGTACAAAATATGAAAGTGTGTTTTCCATGATTAACTGTCGTCTATGTATGCTAGATGTATGTGTAACAACTCCTGGGCTAAAGGTTTAGCCCAAATACATGATATACCAACATACGATATGTATTTAGTATGTGTAGCCTAAGTGTTTATGAAAATGACTGAATGAGTATAGACTTTGTATTCATGCTCGCCATGACAAACTGTCGTGGATATATGATTGTTGTATGGGCGACAATCCTTTGACGAAAGGATTTGCCCTAATACGTATGCAAATTAACACATAATATGTATGATGTAATGTATAGGCTAAGTGTTTGTAAAAGTGTCTGAATGAGTTAGTAGTTAGCAAGATGTACCTGTATGCAGGTTGAGATATGATTCTCAATCACATCAATGATGTGTATGATTTCCTCCATGTATGACTTATTTTGATGTCTGCTTGATTATGAATTGAATGTGTGTGAATTCATGTTTACAATGCACTTAGAACATGTTCATATGATTGAATGATTTGTACGCTTGATCCATTACTGCTTTGACTATCTCATAGGACATCATGTTGTAATTGAATGTGTTTAGGGCTATTGAATAGTCGAGGCAATTGGTAACCAGACTTGAGTTCGTGGCTGAGTTGGATTCGCCATGCAGAACGTGTTTGACGAACTCGAGCCGTGCGTTGCTTGTCGACAGTGGTTAGGCCACACGAGGTGCTTATGCACTTCATGTCAATCAACTCAACGGGCGCTCGTACTAGTCGAACTCGTCAAGTAACCCGATTAGCCCGATGTATGTTAACCATGTATGAACACTACTAGATGAATCTAAAGTACCAAACTTACCAGTGAAAATCTCGTTAACCATGGTACCTTGATCCGCTAAGACCCATGAGCCGGACATGGTAGTATCGGATACCGTGGTCGAGTTGTTGGCCTACATTGGGGCCACGAGCCTCCCCGTAGTGACCAGTGAGAAACTCAGACTCGTGAGCCGAATATGGTGGTATAGGACATTGTATTTGAGCTGTCGGCCTACATTGATAAGGTGATGGGGGAGTGGTGTAACGATTGCGTGTAATAGCCCTGGCAACCCTTTGTAGTGACCTTAAGCGTACTCTGAGTCTACGGGAAGGCGACGACCCTTCCGTAACAATAAAAGTACAAACTAAGCCTGTATTAATAAGGTGATGGGGGAGTGGTGTAACGATTGTGTGTAATAGCCCTGACAGCCCTTGCAGTGACGTAGAGCCGCACTTCGTATGAGATATGCTAGGATTGACGACCCTAGACTGGATCATTGTTGGGAATTGATATAGGGGAGGTACCTTAGCTTCCATCCTGCTGTATGAAAAGGACTAATAATAACTCGGTAATCACACTCATAACATCGCACTGCATGTGCCTGGAAGATGTGGAGCACTGAGGGAAGAAAGCATGCCGTGAACATAAGATGGTGTCGCATGAGAGAGTATGTTGGCGAGGGCATTCATCATGTCATTTCATCCTTGCATTAACTACAGTATTTAGGAATGTTTGCTATGTTTGTTTTATCATTACCGTTTGATTGATTTGATAACATGTTAATCTTTGCTCTATTATTCCACTGAGTTATCTACTCACTGCCACGTTATGGGACGGTGTTGTACACACCAACCAGACCATGTTGTAGTTTCAGATGATGGCGCAGCCTGCGAGGCGGAGCCAGACTTTGAGGATGATGAGAAGGCATTCTCCTATTCAGGCGGGTCTTCTTTGACCTTATCCTGATTCGACAGGATCGCAAGGCTATATGATTTAATTGAACACTTTATCTCCTGGTAATTGGTATAATTTGACACCAGACATGTATCTATTCAACCCTGTTATATATTCATATTCTGGAGATTTGAAACCACTTATGTACTTTATATATTTATCACAGTCTTCTGCTTGCTTAATTTAGTCATCCCTGGAGTATGATATGCTGTTTTGGTATAATCTCACTCATGTTCACATGCACTCATGATCATCAGCATAATTTATGTTACATAAGTGATGCGTTGGAACTCGAGAGTTGAGTTCTGCTCGACCCCCGATTTTCAGGGCGTTACACAGTGAGATAGAGGGACCCCACCACTATGGGTCCCTCTCTATATTGCATACATCGATGCGGGTTCCACAACAAGTGGACCCTAAAATTGAAATCGACGGTGGATCACCCACCAATCGGCCTCCTTCTTCAGTTCCTTAGACTCCTATGCTTTTTACCTTCAATTTTGATGGAGGTAAATGATGAATGAATGGTTGAGATGGGAGATGAGTGAGGGGGAAAGTGGGCCACACTTGAATTTGGGAGAAAGAGCTTAAACATTGGGTGTTGCTCTTGGGGTTAGAGAGTAAAGATAGAAATGAGAGGGAGAGAGACATGATGGATGAAAGGGATGGATGGAGTAGTTATTGTAAGGGATGGGAATGGGAAAGCATGGGTTGGGTTGAAATTTGGGTAGAGAGAGAGATAATTGACTTTGGAAATGGGAAGAGATGGGTTGCTTGTACTTGTGGTATAGAGTGTACTTAACTTGATTAATTGATTGATTGACTGATGAGACATGTTTTAAAGATTCATCTTTGGAAATGGAAAGAGATAGGTTGCTTGTACTTGTGGTATGGAGTGTACTTGATTGATTGATTGATTGATTGATTGATTAACTGATGGGACATGTTTTAAAGATTCTTTAGAAATTCACAACGCACGGTGTTTCTTCGAAATGAACGCGGGCCCACATCTCCTAGCCTTGGTATCGAATTTGTGCGCGAGTCGCGGCGTTGGAACCATGGCGATGGCGCTGTCCCAGGGGTATAAGTTTTGAGTCGAGGTAACTCCGATATACAGGACTCATATTAGGATCGCACGCAAACGTCGTATGCAGGTCAAAGTTGCTGGAATTCGATCAGGAGGACTGCGGAAGCTACGAAACGGTACGAACTATGATACGGGCCTTACACAAACCCTGCAAGAAACATAAGAAGGTAGATAAATGGCTACTTTAGTATATTGGAGGTACAGTGGACTATGTCTTGACATTTAAAAAGTCAGATGAGGTTGACTTTTGGCTACTCATTTGTTCTAGTGAGTGGTGTGATCAGTTGGATGTCAAAACTTCAGTTTGTAGTTGCTCTTTCGAAAATCAAAGATGAGTATATGGTGGTGAAGGAGGCTTTTAAAGAATGTGTTTGGATGGGATGGATGAAAAATCAGCTTGGGCTTCAAGAGAAATTAGTGTCAATTAATTATAACAATGAAAGGGCGATCAATTTAGCTAAAAACTTGGTTTACCACTTTCATACTAAATATGTTGATATTCGTCATCATTTTATACGACATATACTTGAGGAAGGTTGTATGACTCTTGAGAAGATCTATATAAGCATTAGTCCGGTTGATATGCTTATAAAGGTGGTTCATATAGAGAAGTTCAAGTTCTATACAACTTCTCTATGCTTGGGAAAGACATAATGAAAACGAAGTATGTATAAGAAGTGACGATGAAGCTATGATGAAAGGCAATTAGAGATAATGATATGGTGGAGCAATGAAGCATGAAGATTGAATCCATGGTGGGGATTATTGAATGAATGCCTTCAATGTTGCTAAAATAGGAGATTTTGAGCGATCAACAACCTTCATCTATCAATTAAACCTCTCTGGAATTAGATGGACTGCTCACTTAACAATTTAGACCATGTTCAATCAATCGAACCATCGGGTCGATCGATCGACAATATTCAAAAAATACCCCAAAACTCTTTGAACATTTTTTGTGATCGAACTGGTGCCTGCTTGATCGATTAATCCTTAGATCAATGGCGGTGTGGAATTGTGAAAGTGCACACTTTATTTCCTATTCCAATTGTGATAGTATATATATTAAATGTAATATGGATTGGGGTAATGTTAAGTGTGTTTAAGGGTTTTAGAGAGGAAAATGTAGGATTTTTTAGAGATTCAAAGGGTTATCGTTATTGTAAGTTTCTTCAATCTCTTGTATATTGCTTTCATAGTGGATTGATTGTCACTTTTTGACATGATTTTTCCCTACGAGGGTTTTTTCACATAAATCTTATGTGTTCTGTATGTGCTTGGTTATGTTTGATCTCTTGTTGTTTGATTTGAACTCAGGATTGCTTCTGTGCTATCCCCAACAGTCTATTGTCATAAAGAAAAATAAAGTCATTCATAAGGATTGGCCTCCTTTACTTTCATTAATCACATGAACAAAGTGCAATTTTGGTGGCCAAGAGGACTCTGAATTTTTTATTTCAATCTCTGATATGTACATCTTAGTGAAGGGGACACCAACAATTCAATCAACTCTTGAGTCGGGCAAACTCTAGCACGCTCGTGCTAAAAGTGCTCTAGTTTGTCGAATTACATGAATGTTGAGTCTGTCTTTAAGTGAGTCCCAAGCTAAGGATTTCAAGATGAAGACCTCAACTATAGAGAAGCTCGAGTGCTCTAAACAGGTAATGAAGCCTCATTCCCTAAACCAAACCCTAAGGTATATGACCCTTATACAACTTAAAACTTACCTTTAAAATCATTAGAAAACACCTTGGTAAGCTTAAGTAAGGAAAAAACTTAGAATGTTGGAGGAATAAAAAATACATTGAATTGGCAAGTCGATTATATCGATTTGCAATCGAAGACATCCTTGATATTATCAAAGATGGTTTGATACTATCGATATATAGTCTCATTCTGTCCAGCAACAAAATGATCTATTGGTTGAAACTCTCGATAATATTGAATATAGTCCGATAATATCAAAATTCAAACTTCGATACTATCAAACCCTTTTCGATAAAATTGACTCAGGAACTTCCTCTAAACAGAAGAAATTCTCAAAAGTGTTCATTGATTGAATCGAATCACCTTTGATTACATCGAGAGTAAGTTCTTGATTGTATTAAATCAAACTCGATTGAATTGAACTTGAGGAACATTTTGTCTAGCAAGCTTTTAAAGATATATATATATATATATATATCTTCGATCATATCAAATACTATTTGATATAATTGAGAGTTTTAACCAATAGATCAAAATTCGATATCATCGAATGATAATCGATTGAAACGAATTTCTGGACAAAATCCTCTAGCAACCAAAGGTACATTTATAAAGAGAATCTAAATGGGATCGAACTAACCCTTGATAATATCGAAGTGTACATTGATGGAATCGAATGATATTCAATAAAATCGAGTAGATTCTGTTCTACAAAAAAATGAATATATGTGTGTAAAAAGTCGATACAATAAAATGAGACTCAATATAATCGAAATTCAAATTTCAGTTATATCAAAAACTGTTCAATAATATCAATAATGACAGATTTCTACCTATTTTATTACCGTTGAGATTCTTTCTTTATGAATACCTAAGATTGCTTCTTGTTAAAAGGAGCTAGAATCCAAGAGAGTTTGAGCTTGTTCTTACAAGATCTACCTACTCTCTTACTCACTCTCTCTTTCCCATTAGAATTCATCATTCAATCCTTTGCTTGAGCATCAACTCATATCTTATATGCTTGGATTGAATTATGAACTCTAGCATTCATGGAGTTTCCAACTAATCATACTATCTTGGAACTCCTGAATGCCTAGCTCATGGGAACCTTCTCTATTGATTTAAATCTTATCATTTAAATAGAGAAGATCAAAAACCCTAAACCTCACAACCTCAGTGCCTTCACAAAAGCATCATCAACAGGTTGCGGTTCAAGGGAGCTGAAGATTCTTCGTCATCATCAAAAATCTTCACATTGCGCGAGAACGGGACTCACCAACTTACTTTGTAAGTATTTAGAGTCTAAAGTGTTTGAAGTCCTTTTCTTATGTAGGATTAGGATTCAGAGTTTGAGTGTCAAACTCGTCAAGTCCTAGTTATAAGCCTCCGACGGGAGAATACATTGTGTCCTTGTGTTTGATGTGTAGCCTTATGTAGGTTGTGCCTTGTGTAGGCTTGGGTTGCCTTGTGTAGGCTTTCAGTATTGTGTCCTTAGGCAGGACGTGTTGCCTTGTGTAGGCATCTAGGAACCTTGTGTAGGTGTCCTAGTTTTACCTTGTGTGAGTTGTAAAGGTTCATGGTTAACCTGATTTAAAACCATTGGATTGTGAAATTCAGTACACTCTAGGAGAGAGTGCATCTGCCGGAAGTGGAGTAGGCAAATAACCGAACCACTATACATGATTGTGTTCGGGATTGTTTTAAGTATATTTATCTAATTATGCTTATGTTCGTCATATGTTCATATTGGTGCATGATTTAGTTTATGTATAAGTATTGATAGAAGTCACATCCCACACACAATACACACTATCCTTATAGGCTTTGATTTTACATTTGAATCTTATATAAGCCTATGTAAATTGGACCCTCTATTGGCTTGGAAGTTATATACTTACTTTGTCTTATTTCTCCATTTTAAAAGATACGCATAGGTTGTTATTAAAAGATAGAAACATGTGTAGGCATCTAGACACTTAGTTATACTTCATACTTCAGTACTAGCGGTTCTTCCGCAATTTCACACTCATCTTACTCGCACACGTGTATGTAATCTAGACCCTTGGTCATAAGAGTGGTTTTGTTTGATTGAATTGGAGTACAACAATAAGTAAAATAGTCATTCCGTGCGGGATGATTGTCTCTTTTACACTTAGCAAAAGCAAAGCTCATAGTAAGATGGTCAACTTGAAATTGATGCTTCTAGAATCTATTCCACACTTGGTGAGAACCAAGCTCGTAGGGAAGACTGTTGATAAAACCTAACAACAAATAAGCTCGTAGGTAAGAAAGATGGTTATAACCATTTCATCGAAACTTAAATAATTTTCCTTATAGTTCAAACCTAACAACAACTAAGCTCGTAGGTAAGAAAGATGGTTATAACCATTCCATTGAGAAAGATGGTTATAACCATTCCATCGAAACTTAGATAATTTTCCTTATAGTTCAACAGCCTCTTTTTTTTTTCCTTGTTTTCTTTTTTAACTCACGCACACACACCCCCCACACACTCACGCCACATGCACACCGTGGGATTTCACCACCATGGGTACTCAAACCCTTGACCTGGTGTTGAAACTCCAAGGAGTCTACCACCCGGGTAAGAGTAAGGACCCAAGCTAAGGTTTCTAAATCAAAGAAAAACTAGAATCCAAGCTAAGAGAAGCATTGTATTAATGAGCAATGGAAAGAGTTTCACTAAATTAAGGATGAGTGTCCATGAAGATAGAAACATTTGTGTTGAGCTATGTTGATTTGTTAGAGTCGGTGAAAGCCTTGATTTATTCATTCTTTAGACTTTTTTATGATTAGCCTCAATTAACCATTCAACTACCTTCTCTGGCATGTGCAAACATGTAAGCCACAAACCAATCATGGCTTCTTATGTCCTCCCACACATAGATGGTAGTTATCGTAAGTTAGCGATTCGTCATGCATATTCTCTCAGGCTACTATGCAGTTGTAGCCTATTATGTCCTGCCCCGTATAGGTGGCAGTTATTAGCTCTTTCATTTAATCATGTGACACATGTGCCAGGGCAATAACTAAGTTGACTTGGTATTCTTCTAATTCCTTGGGACCCTCCTCCTTCCTATTGCATCCCATAAGAATCCATTTTTATTTAACCCTTGATGATGATGCCATGTGTCAGCCTTTAAGGTAGCTGATTTGATAGTGTCAAATAGGGGTGTACATGAAACCAGTAGAACCGATAAACCGGACCAAAACTGACCAAACCGCACGGTTTGGTCCGGTTCTGAAGTGCATCGGTTTCGGTTCTAGTTCTGAAAATCAATGAACCAATTAGTTCGATTCAATTCTCAGTTTGGAGTCCTGTAAAACTGAATCATAAAACCGAACTTAGAATCGGACCGTAGAACCGAATCATGAACCAAACTTGGAACCGGACCAAGTTTACAATATGTTTTAATTGTCTATTTTATTAGTTTACAATATATTTTAGTTGTCTATTTGACTCATGGTTCATGGTTTACAATGTGCTCCTTGAAAGTTTCCATAAATGTCTTTTTGCACACCTTACATGATATCTAAATCATTCATCAAATAGATCACAACACGAATGGACATGTGCTGGATTATATATTTAAAAAAAAAAAACATACAATTGGATTGGATTATGAAAAGCCAAGGACCATAGAACAAAACCGGGATCGAACCGGTTTTTATAGTCCGGTTCTAGTTCGATTCTAGGGTACAAATGGTCTGGTTTTGGTTCCGATTTTCTTGGAACCATTAGAAATGGTTCGGTTTCGATTTTATCCCAGAATCGGACCGAACTGACCGGTATTCACCCCTAGTGTCAAATCGAATGTAAAAAGGATCTTATTCAATACTGTAGAGCATGACAAAAGATATGCACGCACTCAAAAATTATACACATGTTGTACATGAAGCCAAAAATTGAACCAAAATGCGGAACTTTACATTGTTGAGTCACAGTCCCAAAATCTGACAGGCTAGGCATTCCTAAGCCTATTTGTTGAAATGGGATAATTGATTTTATTTTTTTTTCTTAATGCATTATTTATAACCATCTAATAAATGTCCACCAATCTGATTGTCAGATAATCAAATAAGCGCAACTCGCATCCATGTCTGCAACTTTTTAATTTCAAGTGCTTCAGTATCGTCATTCACACGCTGCCAGGGTATCAAAGTTAATTTCCTCTTTTACATAATTATTTTATTTTATAATTAAACAAAGGCAATCAGATAAATTAATCAACACAACTGGAGGCATTTCACAGATTTTCCGCTTGTGAGTTACTTTACATAAGCTACTTATGCCTCAAGTAACTTTTCTTAGTTTCTACTTATTTGGTAGAAAAGTATGTTTGATAAACCACATACTTAATTAGCCAAAAAGTAAAAATGATTGGTTTTGAACATTACTTGAGTACTTATCCTCTAAGTTGGTTAGGCCCACCCATAGTATCTACTGTCCATCATGTGGGCCCTACCTTTGATATGGACTGCTCGGCATGTTGGGCCCACCTTGGCCCTGTTTTCATTGTGAATTTTCCACCGTGTGGGGCCTACCTTTGATGTAGACCGTCAATGTGAACTGTTCTCATGTGGAGCCCACCTTTAATGTAGACCGTAATGTAGGCCATTCATCATTGGCGCCTTTGATGTGGATCCTATATTATATGGGGCCAACCTTGATGTGGGTCATCCATCATGTGGGGCCCACCATCAAAATAAATTGTCCACCATGTGAGGCCTACCTTCAAGTCCACTACCCATGATGTGGAGCCCACCTTTGATGTGGACTGCCCATTGTATGGGCCACACGTTCAATGTGGGTCATCAATCATGCAGGATCAGCCTTGGATGTGGGCCATTCATCATGAGGGGCCGGGCTTTTGATGTGGACTACCCATTACATGTGGCCCACTTCATTGTTTTTGTCCGTCACATGAGGCCACCTTCCATGTCCACCACCCCTCTTGTGAAGCCCACCTTTGATATGTACTGTCCATCATGTGGGCCCCACCTTCAACGTGTGTCATCCATCATATGGGATCCGCTTTGGATGTGGGCCATTCATCATTAGAGGACCTGCCTTTGATGTGTACAATTCATTATGTGGGCTTACCTTGATGTGGATCATCCACAATGTGGGGCCCACCTTTGATGTGGACTTTCCATCGTGTGGGCCCCACCTTTGATGTGAACCACCCACCGTGTGATCTAATATAGATGGTATCCAAACGGGCCCTTACAGTGCCGTTCAAGTTATCAATTTGTACATGTGGGGCCCACTGTTAGGTGATCTAATATCATTTACCCACTTTGAACATGGGAAATCCTAAGCCATTCAATGGGTGGCCAACAACATTTGAACAGGAAATACAACAAATGTAGATAACCTCGCTTTAAAATCAATCAATCCAAGTGCGACGTGGCACACGTGTTCAAGATCCAAACGGTTCATCAAATGGGCCTCATTTTGTAGATTCCCTTGCCTAATTATTGGGCTATTCAACTGATAAGGTGGTCCACATTTTACGTAATAATTATTAAGTACTTTCAGGAATTTCGTTACACAAGTTTGATCATCAAGTGGGCCCTACATACAAATGAAAATACACATGATTCAAAGTGTTCATTACAAGTACCACCCCCACTTGAAGGGTGAAAAACAGCATGATTTTTAAGCCACAACTTGCCTCATAAAGTGGGCCCCACATATAAATGAAAATGCACATGATTCAAAGTGCCCAGCATACTTGAAGAGTGAAAACACCATGATTTTTAAGCCAGAAGATATAAAAGTGAGTGAATGCGTGGCTGCTTCACCCAAAACTCAGATTTCTCAAACGTGTGCCATGTTGGCATGTGTATTTTTTCCCTTGGCAGGTAGTGGCAATGCGCGCCTAGCGGCCTGGTCTGGCCCGGCCCGGCTGAGCAATTTGACCTCGTAGGGGTAAGGTTTGGGCCCCTAAACTTGGCCCGTGGGCTGGACCTAGGCTTCAAATCTAATGCCTGGGCCAATGGCAATGGCGCCTGACCTGTTGTGTGTGTGTGTGTGTGTGAGAGTGTGTGTGTGTATAGAAATGTTATTATGAGGTTGACGTCATGGGATTTTCCCATGAGATCGAGCTCTGTAGGCCCCACCATGATGTTTTATGGACATCCATGCCGTGCATTTGGTAGGTCCCTTCTAGGTTGTAGTATATGCCAAAAATCAGCCGTACTCAAAACTTAGGTGGGACATACCATCTGAAAACATGAAAAATCATGCCTAAAATATCTAAAAGCACTTAGTAGGTCCAATTGAGTTTTGGAATGGCCAAAAATTCTATGAAACCCTCAACCAATTGGGACACACACAATGGATGGGCTAGATGTCAAAACCAAATCTCAATGGGCCCTATGTACAATCAGGAAGGTTTTAATAGGTAGAAATCCTCTCCCAGCTGTTGTCTATGATATGACCCATCTAAGTCTGGATTTCCCTGATTTTTAGGACCGTGGCCCACCATAGAATGTTGCATCTAATTGATGGGGTGGATGTCCATCACACATCACAGTGGGCCCCACACAGCTTGATCTCACAGTTGACCCGCAGGCCGACCCTACCCATTGCCACCCCCCACTTAAAATATACGTTGGATTTATGATTCTTGAAAATGGTTTTTTTTTTTTTTAATCATTTGCCTCTTTCCAACAAAATCGAAGTATGTGCAACCCACCTGTTGGTGATAAAAAACGTTTATTTGATGAGCCTAGTGATGGATTGAGCATAGCCCACAAGCCTCCTCCATCTGATGACCTGACCATCTGACCAGGCTAGGACCATCTATGGGAGATATTAGGCGAGGCCTGGGCCCATCAGATCAATAGCTTGGTTAAACGAATTTTGTTTCTTGGGAGTGAGCATTTTTCACTGCTACACATGCTCTTATGATTAAAAACCAATTGTGTTAAGGAGAAAAGCTCCAATGCTCTCAGGGCACTATAAGTTATAGTTGCATTGTACACTTTAGATAATCTAATCCATTGATCTACATTGTTAATTAGATTCAACACTCATTTCATGGGCTGCCATGCAAACATCTTACCGATTTGACAATCTTAACCATCTGATCAATAGCATTTACTATTGACGGTCAGGATCATTTACACACACAAAAAAAGAAGGTAAAATCAACCATTTGATCCATGTATTTGTCTCCTAGCCATCCCATCTATGGCTTAGCAGAAAAAAAAAAAAAAGCTAAAAAAATAAGGCTAATTTAGGATTGTTTGCATTATATGATCAATGTAACTCTTAAATAATGATTGGTGAGATGTGTTCTAAACTTAATAGACCGTTCAAATCCATTGATTGGACTGTCCTAATGATCTAATGCAAATAGGAGCACTATAACTAATGATGTTATGCAGCCTTTCTCTTTATTCCTTTTTTTAGCTTCAATAGTTCGAAGACACTAAGGGTTAAACCTGAATCCTTCGCACGCAAAAGTCTCTTCTAGCTCAACTAACGAGCACGGATGCTTTAAGATATTACTAAGAAGAGATACTCTCATGCTCATAGAATTTGTAAGGGTACTTGTTTATTAATCAAGTGAGTCAACGTATCAGTGAGTTAGTTGAACCCTTGAAAGCTAAAGACCAAAAACATATGAAGACATAAAGCATCAAAGAATAAAGAAATAGGTAAATTGAAGTGTTTTAGTTACCTTAACTTTAAATCCCTTTAACTCCAAAACAACTTTTGTATCTAGACGAACCATTCTCCAAGTATGTTAACATTTATAGTTATTAAATTTTCTTTATAAAATGACATTCAATCTTTGGATAAATTGATGGGCTTTTCATGTAAATAAAGCCTAGGTGATTCTTCACCCTTAATTCCTCTCCTAAACTCCAAACCAAAGAGTTTCGTGTTATTAATCACTTCAATGAGCATTACAAGCTCCATTATGAAGATGTATATGAACTCCTTAATTTTTCGGAGATTAGACATAATCCTGTAGGTATGTTCTTGTCTATATCTTTTAGAATAAGTACTCATGTAGGTGAATCCCTAACTGAAAAATAACTATCCCAATAGTGGTAGGAGATTCAACCATCCTTACATTACCTTGGTAGCCTCATAGGTGCATCATATGCAAGGTCGCCGATTGTAACAATTAAAGTATCCGCATTAAAGATTAGGGAAGTATAAGAGAAGCGGATTCAAGAAGAGAAAACACATTTCAAAAATCCGCATCAACAAGACTCAACAAACAAGTAAAGTTGTTGTTTTAAAATTCATTGAGTTTGAGATCCAAACTCATGTAGGTCATTGTGTAGGACATCTCTAGTGGAAGTGTACATAGGTTCTTATGTAAGATTGTCACCGAATAAGGGTACATACATGTTAGTCTCAGTGGAAACCTTTGCAGGAGTATATAGGTCTTTATATTAAGATCATAGTGGTTTTTAGTTAGTAATAAAAAATTAAGTCTCCCTGAGAGCCACCAACACGTGTAGAAACGTGTTCCACCAACATAGGTGAGTATGTGTAGGTCCTTTTGTAAGACGATTACCGACACAGGTATGTATGTGGTCCACTGATACGGGTGTGTACATGTAGGTTTGTGGTGAACCTGTAAAAATATTGCAAAGGTTACGAGTGAACCTATTAAAAACCTCCGAGATAATGAAATCTAGTATACTTGAGAAAAGTGTCCATCAGGAGTGGTGTATGCAATTAGTCAAACCATTATATATTATTGTTTTTGCAATTATGATTTATGCATATTTTTATTTATGCTTATGAGTTGAATTGTTGTATATGAATGTATGAATATATTTATGCTTAGTATTTAATTCAATTACACATATTTTTTTTTGTAATTAGTTTCTTAGTACATCTCACTGTCAGTTCACACATCACTGTTAGCCACCCCCACTAGGGAATAGATACCAAGACCTTAGTGTTGAAACGAGGTATCCTTCACTCAGTCTACCACTTAAGCTATAGATCAGGGTGTATTTAATTCAATTTCACACATTTGATATATCTATCCCACATGGACTAGTTGCTCATATAATTGTATTATTTGTAGTGTATATACTTGACCCACTTGGCTTGAAAGCATAAGTGTTAATTAGTTTTAATTGGCGTATATTTTAAGTAGTCATATTCCTCCCTCCCCCCCCCCCCCCCCCCCTTAGGACTTAGCCATAATTATAAGCTCCGTAAGCTTCTGCATAACGTGGTGTCATGTTAGATAACCGACACAATTTCAGAGTCCTAACTTCATTGAAAAACTTAGACAATTAATCAACTGACTCAGACTCCCCATTGGTCAAATGCACATTGCATGAGCTACTATACAAATATTATATTGATTTGACAATCGCTTTAATATAAAACGTCAATATCATTTATGAAAGAATAGGTTTAGTCAATAAATTGATCCGTTTATTTGTAAGGGACCATCATGAATTATTTTAATTTCAGAGATTTATTTTTATTAGGCAATCCTAACCATCACATTCACAACTTAAAAACCTGATCGCTGCAAATAATAATAATAATAATAATAATTGAGGACCATCGATTGAAAAATCATATCGGTATGATTTTTTAATGGTAATTGGTGAAATAATAGAGGTGTTTGTTAGGAGTAAGAGTCTTAAGGTTAAAGTCATTATATACATACATGATGAGGTATAAGGTAATACATATGATATAAATCTATAATACGAGTTAACTAATAAATAATCATGAATTTTCCTTACATTGTTTTTCATTGTTTAAGGTGAGAGAGATCTTCATGTGTGTATTTTATCAATTATTCCTACATGTAGTATCAGAGCTATAGTGAATGTTCTTGGTAAAAAAGAGGCAAGGTGAATGAAAACAATTCAACAATTTAGCACATGTTTGTGGTTGCTTTGATATAAATTCATAATAATTTAACACAGTTTTTGTTATTATTCTTGGTATGCATGTTATGTAAGATTCCATTAGGTGGGCCACACATAATTATCGATTTAAATCTAACCGTTGGATCATTCAGATTGAGCGATTCAATGGGCCCCACTACAACTATGATCATTATAGATAGGTTTGGGGTAGATTCGGTGGATCTACTCCCTAAAGATCGTTATGTCATGCTACTTATGAAGCATGTCTTCTATAGGAGTTATTTATATTCACAACCTCAAGTGTAGGGTCACGATATAGTAATAATCTTGGTGAGACCGAGGCCAAATCCACAGGGACTAATCTTGTGAGTATTCTGAAAACAACTAGAAGAAGAATTAGAAAAAGATGAAAACATAAATCTGGAAGTATAGAGAGTAATCGTGAGAGATTTAATGAAAGACTTAAAAAATTCAAAGGTGGAAAACTAGGGTTTCCAAGGATCCACTTGTAGAGATCAGGGAGATCTATGCTTGATTCACGAACACAACTAGAATTGGAGTTGGGTCCTTATTCCTACTCCGGTTGTAGACTCTCAGGAGTTTCAACACCTGGTTAAGGGTTCGAGTACCCATAGGTGGTGAAATTCCACTAGCGTGAGTGTGTGGGGGTGTATATTATAAAAAAATAATTAAATTAAAAAAATAAAATCAAAGTCTCATATTATCCAATTGAAAGATATCTCAATAAAATCAAATCTAAACTTCCTTTGACTTAATTCTTAATAGAAGAGTGGTGTGAGAACTAAAAGTGATTCCATAACAAATCCATGCCCAAGAGACAGTGGCTCACAACAGGATTTACCAATCCTACAATTAATCCGAAAGAATTGTGAAAATTAGGGAGGATTCCATCATCCAACCATGCCCAAGGGACAATGGTGAACAACAGGATTTCCTAGATTCTACCTTTCCAGTATGCTTAATTAGAGCTATCAAAAGGTAGTAGCCTGGTAATAAACAAGCTATTGAAATTTAACATTATAAAAGCTTTAGATCTTTTAACTCAAGGAATTTAATCCAAAAAAAAAAGAGTAACTTAACTTTGATACTACTTAAAAATGTGAGCTTAAGAAGTCATAAGGGGAAGGGGGTGTGAATAGGACTATATCAAATAAAAATTAAATAAAAATTAAAGTGCTGAAATATTAAATAATTCAGAAACCTTAATCGCACTAGTATTGAAAATTTGATTCAAACTAATTTGTAGGAAAACCTACACCCAAACCAAGTTCAGGTAGAACAACCTTATTTCACGATAGTTTGTAAGAATCAGGATCTCAAGCCAAGCAAGAGAAAATAAACTTATCTATTATAAAATTCACTACTTTTGCAAAAATGAAATTACAAACATTCTTCACAAATACAAAAAGTAAACATTCGCCACAACACTAAGAATTATAGTGGTTCAATGTGTACAAAATTGTTCTCAAACAGCCACACTTACTCCATTCCCAATAATCACTATCCATGTGATATTGACTTTTACTATAAACGAAGTTTTCACTACGTCACCTTAAAACCTGATATAGTTGTCATTTTAAAGGGCTATCATAACCAAAAATCCCTCACTGAGATTTTCTAGCTATATCAGGAAAACTAACAAATGAGTTTTTCTTGTTATCTCAATAAAACAAACAAATTAAAAAAAAAAAAAAAAAGAACACTTATCTTCTCTTTTGAAGATATATCAATCGATGTAGCCGTAGAACCACTTCTCTTATAGTAAATTGTTCAATATTCAGTCGTATAGACAAGGGTTCATGGTTATAAATTAATTTTAAATTGATTCAAACCAAAGGCTACTGTTTGAATTCCTCGAGATCTCAAAGAAGAGTATTTACTCTCTTTATAAAATAAGATTCAAAGAATAATAGATCAAGGAATTGAAACAAATAAGTTATTAAAAATATAAATAAATATCATTCAATAGCTTGACAATAATGAGGATTTCTCTCTCTCATGATGAAGGATTTTATGTATTTAATTTTTAATTTTAGATTGAGGGAATGCCTCTATTTATAGGGTAAGAAGTTGTTGTTTCGACTCGTCTAAGAAAATCTTCGACTTGTTAAGGACCAGATTCCGTTCTAACAAATTTTCAAATTTGAGCACGATAAGATAAAACACAACTTCGACTGGTCGAAGGCCCTGCTCAACTGGTCGAAGGCTCTGTTCGATCGGTCGATTAAGGCCTTCGACTGGTCGAGGGTGTCTAAAATCTGAACTGATTCAGTCGTTGAATTCAAGTCGAGCAACTCTCGAATGGTCGAAGGCCCATCTTCGACTGGTCGAGTAGTCTGCTCAACTAGTCGAAGAAGTAAAAGAAAAATTCATTTTTCTAAGTTTAAATTAGGACTGGTTGAAAAATGCTTAGACTAGTTGAACCACAGCTTAGATTAGTTTAGCCTAAGCTTAAACTAGTCGAACTTTAGCCTAACATAAGCATAAAAACCCATTTAAGTTTATATTTTGAAAGAACCTAAGCCTAATGTCTTTCTAGGATTTGTTATACATAATATAACTGAACTTTGAATTAACTTGAACTTCGTGAAACTTGTTCTTCTACTTGAATCTTCAATGGAACTTGAAGTTGAAGATGAAGCTTGATCTTTTACTAAAAATTTAATAAAACTTGAACTCAATCATCTTGAACTTAGTATTACTTGAACTTTCCATCTTGATTTTGAACTTTAGTAGAGTATAGAACTTTTCATCTTGATCTTCTACTTGACTTAAACTTTAGTAGAGTCTTAAACTTTCCATCTTGATCCACATTGGAAAGTCTACTTCATAAGCTGTTTTGTTTAAACCAAATTTGACAAACAAATGTATGCTTTATACAATATAACACTTACAATGATGATGTTATAAGTTAAATGAGGCGACGCACACACTTGCTTTGTTTGGATATAATTTTGGGCCTCAATTTTGGAAAAAGTGTGGTACAAACTCAAAATGATACCTTAAGTGACCTAGAGTTGCCACTAGCCAATAAAGCTCTAAATCTGTAGTCAGCTAGGTATCATAGAATCATCTTAGGTTGAGGAATATGAAATTCCCAACTAAGATGATTCCTAGATATAGTTTGTGGCCGGAGATTTTGAGTAAGTACTTTAGTGATACAGAAGAATTGAGTTAGGAATCCTTCTCTGCCCATGCTTACAAGCGGTCTCTACTTCACATGAATTTAAGAGTTTTTGAGGTTCCACATTGTTTTATTAGCTAATTGGTTGTAGGTGAAACTCTAAACTAATTAGAGAATTACAGCTTGATTCAAAATGCTATATGGGAGATTGTAATGTCTTGATCTTGGTTAGAACTTGAAGAGTCTGTATTTACAAAAGGAAAAATAAATAAAGTAGCATAAAGAACTCAAAACTAAAAAGGATCAAATGACTCTTGATTTCTGATATGTTAGAATTTGAAGATTTGGCAAGGTATAGAGCATACATTCAAGAATCACTTAGGAGTGTCTAAGAATATGTACGATATAAAGAAAGAAAATAAAATGAATAGTCGGATCACTGCTTGTGCACATGGAGATGTAAGAGGAGAAATGAGAGCGACAACACTCATAAGAGAAGATTATCAAGAATCTCAAATCCTGACCTTACTTTGATCAAATTGAACCATTGAGATGGCTTAGGTGGACACTTGGTTATTTTTTATGGTTGAGATTGATGTATGAATGGTTGGATGGCTTGGATAAAAGGGCACACTCTTTTGTACTCTTTCTTTCTCACTCCTCCCTTCTCTCTCATTCTCACTCACTTGCTCTGAAGTATTGGGAGCCAAGTGTGTTTTGTGTAGAGAAAAATAAGCTGTATGTGAAATGAAAGGGTGCATAAGCATTTATAAAAAAGCCCATGGTATTTGTGTAATAAGTGAGAACTAGAGGGATATAAATGTCATGTTAAGAGCTTAGGTTGGCTATGGGACACATGGCATCTCTAAGTTAGCTTGATAAGTGATAAATTTTGTAATTTCCCCCCATTTAGATGACTTATTGATTATTTTTACCATTAGGCAGCGGGGCAAATCTTAGTACAGCCACCTTGGAATTTTAGTTTGCGCCACTCAATAGAATTTCTTTGGTACATTAGGTTTGTAGTGCGCTATCCCTAGAGTACGATCGTTCATCATATGATTTCAATAGTACATACAGACCACCTTAAAACCAAACATCGAAACCACACTACGCTTTCTCCTCAATCCGAAAGAAAAAGGAAGAAAATTTTATGAATTTTTGAAGTTGTAAAAAATTCAAGAGGCATGCAAAACCTCATTTAAAGATAGATAGAGAGAGACCTAATCGTAATATGACATCACTGTCATGTATAAAAGCCACATGTATGGAGAGGCAATTCATGCATATAGAGACCCACCACACGTGTGGAGACAGGTTTAAAAAAGTGGGCGACTTCCCATCCATTAAAAGATTAATTAGTGTGTATATACCCGATTAATTAGTTTCCAAGATATTTTTTCTTGGGACTGTTATCATGATTATAAACAAGCTAAATTATAATGTAACACTTTTCAAAAAGTTATGTAAAAAAGTCTACGTAAACGTTTGTACTCAAAAGGGTGAAAATTCACTTAAATATTCTCTCTCAAAACTCCAATGTGTAATTTTTGTTTAATCTAAGATTGATTATTGACCGAAATGTATGTAGATTAAACCATCATAACCATTTAACTAGAAAGTACCAATGAATGATTACAGGTTGATCCAATTCTGACAGGTAAGATTAGATGGCTATTATCATCGTATCATATTAGCATGTTTTCATCTAGAATGATTTCAAAGATACAGATAGCCATGCATATACAAAACATGTACCACAGATGACTGGCCACCATTTCAAAAAAAAAAAAGAAGAAGAAGCTAACATGCAGTTTGCTACATGAAACTTCTTTGCAACTTGCTTCTAAAGTACTCTGCCAGGGTGATGGGACCATTGATCCAGAGGGCTGTCATGGGAGCGGATTAGGTGAGACCCTGGATCCACCAAGCTAGGTGGGACTCTTGACTTTGGGGCTCATACAGTGATATATATGCCTTAAATCCACACCGTCCAACCATTTTGAAAGCTCATTTTAGGGCATTATCCAAAAAATGAAGCTGACTTAGGTGTACCACACCACAGGAACAGTCGTGATTGAATCCTCACCATTAAAAACTTCATGGATTCCACAAGAATATTTATTTTTCATCCAACCTGATGATAAGGTCACAAACACCTAGATGAAGTGAACACACAAATATAATCTTGATCCAAAACTTTTGTGGTCCACAAGAAGTTTTAAACAGATAATCACCGTTGTTTCCTGTATTATGGTCCATCTAGGATTTAGAACCGCTTCACTCTTTGGATCATACCCTGAAATGAGCTTTCAATACGGATGGACGGCATGGATGTAGTCACATACATCACAGTCGGCCCTTCAATCAGGGGTCGCACCTGCCTCGGTGAATCCGGCGTCTCACCTAATCCGATCCCGGCTGTCATTTGGATGGTTGATGGACCCAAGTTGAAAATTGAAATGATAGGACAACTCAAACCATACGTTTGTTGGGATTTACTGCTAGTAAAATGTAGATTGTTACTCTATTAATTCATTTTTCATGCCATTGATATGAGATTGCCACAGGTTAGTGCCCTTAGTTTCTTTTATGGCGGATGGATGGGAAAGCCCGTGGGATTAGATGTTCTTGTGGGTCACGTAATGGCAGGAAAGAAATGAATAGATGTGAAACTTCACATGCAACCATTGTATGTAGTCATTTCTCATCTATTTACTCGCTTGAAGGTAACTTCATGGAAGCTGATTACGTCATACCCTAGCCTGGACTAAATCAGTCCAGTCTGGGCCTTTGTGGGGCCCAATGTAATGTATGGATTTTATCCACACCGTTCATACATTTTTCTATATCATTTAAGTACATGAACTCAAAAAATGAGGTAGATACAAGGCTCAAGTGGACCACACTATAGGAAGCTGTGGTGACAGTGATGCCCGTCCTTGAAACCTTCCTAGGGCCTGTTGTGATGTTTATTTACCATCCAAAGTGTTCAGATGGTGACATGAATCTTGATGAAGGGAAAACAAAAATGTCAGCTTAATCCAAAACTTCCGTGGCGCCTTGAAGTTTTTAACGGTGGGCATTCAATCTCCAGTGTGTGGATTATTTGAACCTTGATCTGCCTCATTTTTCTAGTTTGTAGCCTAAAATAATTTGAAAAAAGGGATAAACAGCATGGATAAAATCTATAAATCATGATGGGCCCCACAGAGCTACTGCCTTGATGAATACGGTTCAAGCGGGGCAGGATGCAATCCGCTTCCGAACTTGATAGATGAGCATCATAAATGCACTGCTAGTACAGGCCATGAGATGCCTTGGCCCAGCCCAGCTCATCCCTAACCTTAGGACCCGCTTATCTCATGGGTCCCATCAAGATTTTTCCGTTTTATTGTAGTCCAACCCATATTTATATTCTCTGATATTTTACACGAAATAAGTGCAAGATCATCATACTTGCTGACCATAGATGAACTTGAACCATTATGTATTGAATAGAGACAAAAGCCTCTGTAAAAACTTATATGAGAATGTTGTAGCCTAACCCAGGTAGCCCCAATCTTAGGACCTGTTTATTATTGGGTCATGTCTTTCCGCTTTGTCTAGGCTCAACCCACACTCTCCCATATTTTATACAAAAAACATGTAGGATCATCATTAGGACTATCATAATATCTGGCCATTGATGAACTGACCGGATTAACCAACCAAAGTTGGCTTTGATCATTATGTATTGAACGAAAGCAATAGCCCCTGTAGTAATAGGACGATAGTAAAAAGTCATAAAATAATGTCTTGACCTAGCCCAAGTCAACTCCAACCTAACATAGGACCTATGTATCTCATGGGTTTCGTTTGGATCTTCCTGCTTTGTTGAGGCCCCACTTACATCCTCTTGACTTTTACACGGAATATGCATAGGATTGCCATTGGGACTATCATACTTGCTGAGCATGACCATCAATGAACTCATCAGATTAACCAACCAAAGTTGGCTTCAATTATTATGTATTGAACCAAGGCAAAAGCCACTCTAATGATCAGACAATAGTAAAGAGTCATAAAAGAATGCCTTAACCTAGCCCAGCTCAACCCCAACCTAGCCTAGGACCTATTTATCTAATGGGTTGTGTTTGCATCTTTCCACTTTGTTGAGGCCTCACCCACATCCTCTTGACTTTTATATGAAATATGCGTGGAATGTCATTGGAACTATCATACTTGCTGACCTTCGATCAACTGATCGAATTAACCAAACAAAGTTAGCTTTAATCATTATGTATTGAATGAAGGCAAAAGCCCTTATAATGACCAGATGATGGTAAGAAGTCATAAAAGAATGCATTGGCCTAGCCCAACTCAACTCCAACCTAATCTAAGACCTGTTTATCTCATGGATTGCGTTTGGATCTTTCTACCTTGTTAAGGCCCCACTCAAATCCTCTTGACTTATACATAAAATATGTGTAGGATCGTCATTGAGACTATCATACTTAACTGATTGGAGCAAACTTGGCTTTGGTCATTATGCGGACGAAGGCAAAAGCCCCTGTAATGATACAACAATAGTTAAGAATCTTAAAAGAACGCCTTAACCCAGCCCAACTCAACCCCAACCTAACCTAGGACCTGTTTATCTCATAGGTTGCATTTGAAGCTTTCCGCCTTGTTGAGGCGTAGGATCATCATTGGAACTATCATACTTATTGACTACCAATGAGCTGATTGGATTAACCAATCAAAGTTGGCTTCGTTCATTATGCACTGAACGAACGCAAAAGCCCCATGATGAGCTAACAATAATAAAAAGTTATAAAAGAATGCCTTAGCCCAACTCAATCACAATCTAACCTAAAACATGTTTTATCTCATGGGTTGCGTTTGGATCTTTCAACTTTGCCGAGCCCGACCCATATCCTCCTAGATTTTACATGAAATACATAATAATTGTTATTAAGATCATCATTATATAATGACCATTAATAAACTGTTCGAATTAACCAAAGGACGTTGGCTTCAATCATTATTATAATGGTCAGGTGATAATAATAATAATAGCAAGTCATATGAGAATGGCTTGACTCAACCCAACTCAACCCCAACCTAACCCAGGACCAGTTAATCTCACGGGTCAGGTCTAAATCTCCGTGCTTTGTTCAAGCCTAACCCTCCCTAACCCTAACCGTGACCCTCCCAGATTTTAAAGGCTAGGTTTGGGGTGAAATATAGACTCATTAAATGAATTAAATCCGACTCCCCCTCAACACCTAACCTGTAGGACCCTACCTGGAAATCATCCATATTTGATGATTTCAACCATTACACAGTGGCCTATGAAAGAACGACTAACGTCAATCACTTAATTAAAAAATAAAATAAAAATTGAAAGGTTAGGATCTTTCATTCTCATATATTTCTTGGGGATCTATATCTACAAGGGGGTCTTCAAACTAACGGTTAGGATCATTGAATCATAGTCTGCACGTGTACAGAATTTGGTGCGTCAGTAAACTATGTCTTTGCAATGGCATTTTTGTAGTTTTCAACAACATAGTGTCTTGTGGGTTGAGCGGACTCTTTCAGGTGATCTTAAAGCCACCGGGAGCGGATTAAGTGTTACCCGGGTAACCTGTTTGTGGCTGTTTCCCTGACCGTGGAACCTACCTTGATTTATGTTTTACATATCCACTTCGTCTATCAGTTTTTATAGATCATTTTAGTTCATATTTCCAAAAATTTAGTAGATCTAAATTTCAAGTGGACCACACCAAACTAAACAGTGGTCATTGAACACCCACCATTAAAAAATTCCTAAGGCCCACCGTAATGTTTGTTTTGATAAGGTCACAGGGACCTGGATTAATGGAAATCACAAATAGTATCTTTATTCAAAACTTTCGTGGTCCCCAAGAAGCCTTTAATGGTGAGAATTCAATATTTACTGTGTGGTCCACTTGAGATTTCAATCTATTTTATTTTTGGGAACATGAACTAAAATGAACTTTAAAAACTGATGGACGGAATGGATATACAACATATATATCTAAGTGAGGCCCACACTCGGGGAAATACCCACTGACGTGTTACCCGGGCAACACGTAATCGGCCCGCGGACACCGACGGAGAAGGGCAAGAAACTCGTGAGCACAAGGTACCGTTCCTTAATGGGGCGAAGGCAGGTAGTCCGCGTGACAAAACCAATTAGTGATCCTCCAATCTCCACCGCACACATGGGTCCCACTGTGGGTCAAAACATCTTAAATGCTAGGGACCAAAGGGAAACCTAAAAGAGAAACCCAAACAGACAAGACGATCGTAGATACAATGAATGGCTCTCAAATATAAGATGACTTAATATATTTAAGTAGGTTGCCAGTAACCCGGTTTACAGGGGAATCAGATCATAGCCTAGAACATAGCACAGTTAATGCGTGGCTAGACAGACTCTGTGGGGCCCACATGTATGTATTTTATTCAGGCTGTACATCCATTTGTAAGATCAAACCAAGAATGAGGCAGATCTAATGTTCACGTGGACCACACCACAGGAAGAAGTGGAGATAATAATGCCCTCCACGAAAAACTTATGAGGGCCCACCATATTTTTAGATCACACAGACATGCAAGGAGGTAAAACGCTGGTATCAGCTTGATCTAAAACTTTTGTGGCCTAGAAAGTTTTTAGTGGTTAGCCATCCATCCCCATTGTTTTGTTCCATGTGATGTCGTCCACTTGAGCATCAGATTTGCCTTCTTGTTTTGCTTATGCCCTAAAATAATATGGCAAAATAGATAGATCATATAGATAAAATACATATACCATGTGTAGCCCATTAGATTTTGCACTATTGTATCCTATTTCTAGTGATTATGAAAAAGCTATTATAAGGGTGAGACATCGCATTGCATGTGGAATATGAAGTAGATAAAAAGATGTTCAAAAATTTGAAGCGCTTTTTGTAAGTTACACGTGGCATAAAGCTAGCACTACACAAATTGGTTGGTCCACGGAGTATTGTAGTCGATATACAAAAAGCATGGTTGATCGATGACATGGAAAGATGTGAAGCACAGTTGAACTGTTTAAGATATAAAAGGTGACCAAGGGCAAGTGAAACAATAAACTAGTCGATAGAAGTGAAGTAGGTGGCCAAGAGGCATTTAGAAGCAGAATGAGCAGAGGGACATGTCAAAGAAACAAGGATTTGGAAAACTAAGTAGTAGTGGTTCAAATGTCATGTTAAAGAGAGAATCATTTAAAAGAATTAATATTATATGTCATCAGACTGACCGACAAAAGCAATATAGCTGATGTGTGGCCGATGAACGATTAGCAACCAAAGCAGAGCTTGGTCGAAAAAGATGACTAATTATGAAGAAGAAATGTACTAAAAGAAGGATATGGGAAAGAGAAGCATGTAAAGAGGCTTTTGGACTATTGTAATCATTGTGGTAATGGAAGAAGGATTTGAAAGAATAAGTTATAGCCTAAATCTATAAATTTATAGCATAAATCTATAAATGACAGAGGAATGTGATATAATACAACACATGGAATCTCACACCAATCAAACCAAACAAACTTTCAATTTACTTTATCTCAGTCTCTCTTAGGAATAGCGATAATCAAGTAGCGGTAATTTTTAGCCATAATTTTTACTTGTAATTCAAATTTATGCTCATATGCTGAATTTGTTCTTTATCCAATATCAAACAGTTCTTTCAAGAGACACACTCTTACAGTAGCACCTAGTGACCAATTGTAAGTTTTTTCTTTTTGTTTAATTTGTACTAATATTCTAAAAATCATTTATTCTGAAAGGTACAAAATAACCCATCTTCGGAGGAAGAACCCCACCCTCCAATTATCGCTTAATCATTATAAACTTCTGCAAGTGGCTGAGTAAGCGACCAATCTTCTCAAACTTTGCTCATATACGTTCATATTAGACGTGTCTGCTTATTTTGACACTTAGGGTCAAAGTTGATTAGTTTAGATCGACCCGCTGTATCGATTCTAGTACACCCACACACACTACACGTGATAGAAAGCAAACCAAAGTATTAAATAGCCATATAAGTGTTGTGATCTACACTATGCAATCAGAGCCCATTCGCAGTAATCCCAAGATCTTGTGGGGCCCGCTATGATCTTTGTGTTATATCTATTTGATCCATCTATTTCGCTAGCTGATTTTATGATACTGGCCCAAACATAATATGATAAAAAACTCAAGTGAGTCACACCATCATTAGTAGGGACAAAATATTGAACTCATTCAACACGTCCCTAGAATTGAAGAAGGCTTTATTAGTGGGTATTCAATCCAAACTTCTTCTTATGGTGTGGCCTACTTGAGTTTTTATATTCCTCATATTTTGGGCTTATGTCCTAAAGTGCTTTGACAAAATGGATAGATAAGGTTGATATATCAAAAACATAGAACTAGGCCACATAGAGCTTTGTGATCCAAATGATTTCTGGCAAGTCTGGATCATTTAGGATTCCCTAAGCTTTGTTGGACCCATTACATATTTCGTCACAATATCAAAAATTTAGCAGAATTCAAAATTAAGTTGGCTACTACCATAAAGAACACTAGGGATTAAACCTGTTATGAAAAATGTTTTGATTTATATATATATATATATATATATATATATATATATATATATATATATATATATATATATATATATAAGGTTTATAAAAAACTTGATTTTTTAATAATGTTATGGGAATAGTCTTATATCGAAAAGGAGAGAAGGAACTTTTTTATTAACAATTAGGGTATTGAGTACATTACTATTTGCTTGGTGAATCCGAGGACTATCGAGACATGAGTATTCTAGTGTAAAGCACTGAAACACACCTGCATGCACACGCACGGGCATAGTTATGGGGTCAAGCTCAAGCTCGGGTTCGATGTGAGGGTGAGGGCATGTGAGGCACTGTGGTTGTAGAGGCTCTAGTGGCGCATTTTCCACATGCGCCTCATGACCTTACATGAACCAGTGCAAGATGAGTGCAACAGTGGCTAAGAGATATGGGTTAGGTGGTTGGAGTGTTGTGGGTAAGAGGTCTGAGAGAGACATGTCTACCTTATATATGGGCTACAACTGTTAATGCAGTAATAAACTAAACCATGCAGAAACCGCTGCATGTGTCTAGCCCAATAATCATAAATGACTAACCACTGAGCCTAAACAGCTAGCATGCAGTTGGTTTTTTTCACATCCAAAATGGTCAGAAATTACCAAATAACAGCTAGTTTCTCACCAACAATCAGAAGCGATCAATCGGAGTTATGACCCTGGACTAAAACATCCAACTACCTTAGCCTATATAAACCGAGCTTGGCTGGTTCTTTTCATTATCACAAATCACTCGAATCACTCTCTCATATGAACTAGTAAACCTCCAAAAGTTCTCTGATCAAGCAAGTAAGGTTCAATACAAACCTAAAAGCAAGCAAGTCCACAAGAACCAGACTAATGTAGTGGCCTAAGCCAATAATTTCTTTTTGTCTTTCTCTTTGACTTATGATTTTTTTTTTTAAGTTTTCAACTGCCAGCAAACTGTGTTTATAGAGTTCCAATAGTGGTTTTCATCTACCAATAATTTCATGCCTGCTGAAGCAGAACCACACAAAGCCTCGTCATATCCTATAAGTTATTTGCCTACAACCTGTCAACAGTCTCAATTAATTTGAGAAGGGGAGAATAACACTTTTAAGTATAGCGTGATCACACATGCTTCAACCTGTTGTTGATATTTTGATTTCTTTCCTTATTTTTTTACAAAAATTATTAATTTGTAATTTGAGAATATCAAATTCTCGACAATCTTAAAGTGTTATTGTAATAAAAACCAAAGGCGTATCCTTCATCAAACTGATCAAACATGATTTGATTCATCTCGATTGGTTCAATGAAACTAACTTTACGAGATGGCAAGACAAGATAAAGTTTCTCCTGACAACATTAAAGATTTACTATATCTTGGATACGAATCTTCAGCCACTACCTGAGGCAACCGATGAGGACACACTTGAACAGATTGATGCATGCAACAAAGGAGCTGAAAATGAAATGTTATGTCATGGACACATACTGAACATGCTTTCTGACTAGCTGTATGATCTGTACACGTAAACTTCATCCACAAAAAATAAAAAATAAAAAATAAAATTATACCACCTTAGAGTTTAAATACAAGGCCGAAGAAGAAGGTACCAAGAAGTTTCTAATAGTCAAGTATTTCGACTTTAATATGATAGATAATACACCGTTGCTGCCCAAAATTCAAGAATTGCAGTTGATTATAAATAAAATTAAGGCCATTAAAAATGAACTTCATGAATCATTCCAAGTCAGCGCTATTATCACACAATTGCCCCTAATGTGGAAAGACTATAGGAACAAGTTACTACATAAGACTGATGACTACACGCTAGAACAAATCTAGAAATATTTACGAATTAAGGAAGAATCCCACAACTGCGATAAAAAAGCTGAAAGTGGGAATACCTCATCTTAAGTACATGAAGTAGAAAACACCCAAAATAAGAATCATGAGAATGACAATTCCTTAAAATCCAATAAAAAAAAGGTCAAGAAAATACAAAAGAAGAACGGAAAGTTCAAAGGCCTTTGCCATGTCTGTGGAAAAATCGAGCATTATGCTCGAGTTTGTTGATTTCGTAAATTGAAAAAATTAAGAAGTAAGTGTAGTGGACGATGAAATAGTTGTCATAATCATCGAGGTTAACACGATCCAAGGCAAAGTCCCTAGTTGGTGGTACGATACGGTTGCCATAGTACATGACCGGTACAACAAGTCAACCTTTAAAACCTATGAGGAGGTGATCAATGGTCAAGAAGTCCAAATGAGTAATGAAGTCTGATCGAAGGTCGTGGGCAAAGGAGCCATGAAATTGGTGTTTACCTCTGATAAAAAGGTGATCTTGACAAATGTGTTGCACGTCCTAGACATGAAGCGAAACTTAGTTTATGTGGATCTTTTAGGAAAACTTAGAATACAAGTAGTGTATGAGTTAGGTAAGTTGATTCTCTCAAAGAATAAGAATTTTGTTGAAAATGAATATAGTTGAAACAGAATGATTAAGTTTTTATTAAATGAAAGTAGAACTTCTGCGTGTATGGTTGAATCTATAGCACTATGGTATGGTAGATTAGAACATATAGGATATGGTACCTTAAAATTCATGTCTAAGAATGGTCTAATCTTATACACTGATAATGAGAATAATAAATGTGAAGTGTGCATACGATTCAAAATGACAAAGAAACTGTTTCTAAGTGTCGAGAGATCATCTCAAATATTGGATCTTGTGCACACTTAAATCTATGAGTTGAACGACATTCTTACTCACAGAAGTAGTAGGTACTTTATAGCATTTATAAACTGTATGGGGGATTCCTCAACCTCCTGCACCGCCGAACTTAGAGTCGAGAAGCGGACAAGCGAGACCCCAAAGAGTCGAGACCATTATTGTCGGCCCCACCAGTATCTCGAACCTATACGGTCGGCCAAGGCTAGAAAAATGTTAATAATTCAGTCAACCGAGTCACCTATCAAACACATGTCCTCAGTTGTAAGTGGTTAACCTCGTTATTGATGATGGTAGCATTAAAAATACAAAAGAAGACCTAGAAATTAATGAAGCAAAATGCGTCAAGAATGACAAAGAAAACGAAGCAATTGGGTTCCACAAAATCATAGTGAATCCCTAATAGTGAGGCGACTATTATATACACCGAAGAAGGAGGTACACACACAGTGACATAACATCTTTCAAACAAGGTGTACAGTGAATCAAAAAATTTGTGATGTGATCATAGATAGTGGGAGCAACGAGAATATTACCTCCAAAGTCATAGTGGAGAAGTTGTAGTTGAAGATGAAAACACATCCTTCCACATATACAATTGGCTAGATTAAGAAGGTCAGTAAGATGAAGGTAACTGAATAATGCACTATTTCTTTTCCAATTGGTAAATATTATTAGGACCAAATAGTATGTAACGTAATGAACATAGAGGCTTATCATTTATTACTCAGTCAGCCGTGGTAATTACATCGTGACGCTACCATAGAGGATGAGATAATGTATACATATTTGTCAAAGAGGACCGAAAAACTATACTCGCCCCTCTAGACTCGAATGAGCAGCTTGAAGCTTCTAAAGTAGAGGGGCATTCTCTCATAACCATAGGGGACTTTGTGGAGGAATACAGGGAAATGAGACAAGCATGTGCATTGATTGTGAAAGGTAAAGAGGTAGAGCCTACAATTATTCCTGAAAAATTGAAACCATTATCGTAAGAATTTACGGTAATTTAGCCCGATGACCTTCCTGATGGGTTGCCTCCCATGTGAGCTATCCAACATCATATCGATCTTGTCCTAAGGGCTAGCTTACCTAATTTCTCTCATTATCAAATAAATCCGAAAGAGTGCATTATTTTATAAGGACAAGTGGAGGAATTTATCTATAAGGGTCTAGTGTGAGAGAGCATGAGCCCGTGTGTCATGCCAACTCTATTAATACCTAAGAAGGATGGGAGTTGGCACATGTATATTTCTGATACCATGGCTGGATGATATATAAAGTACATATTTCCTATACCATGGTCAGATGATATGTTAGAATGATAGAGAAGGCAAGACCATTTTTTAAACTGAATTTGAGGAGTGGCTACCATCAGATCCGTATTCGACTGGATGATGAGTGGAAGATGATAATCAAGACCAAGGAGAGTCTATATGAATGATTGCTCATGCCCTTTGGACATTCAAATGCACCTAATACATTTATGAGGTTAATGAAACAAGTTTCAAAACCATTCATTAGATGATTTGTAGTGGTTTATTTTGATGATATCTTAACATATACTTAGAGTGAGGCAGACCATGTGGAGCATCTTAGTCAGGTGCTTCAAGTGCTCATTGAGAGAAAGTTATAATTCAATCTGAAGAAGTGCAGCTTTTTGACAAAGTGCCTCTCATTTTTGGCTTTGTCATGACGTTCACGGGCATCCGCATGGATGAAGAGAAGGTGAAATCCATTAGAGAATGGTCGGTTCCAACAAACATTCATGAAGTGTGAAATTTTTATAGGTTGACTATATTTTATCATCGGTTCGTGATGAACTTTAGTACCATCGTGGCACCGATCACCAGTTGCATGAAAAAGGGACATTTTTAGTGGACTGATGAGGTCAGTAGAAGTTTTACTAAAAAAAAGCAGAGGTTTAACATGTTAAAAGTTGAGGCCTAAAGAAGTTTAACATGCGAAAAATTGAGTTATGTATTACACGAACTATTCCGAAGAGAAAAGATCTTTGTATCAACTTGTGGACGGATAATTTTAGAAGATATATATATATATATATATATATATATATATATATATATATATATATATATATATATATATATATATTCATGGAGCACATTTCGTATTCACTATTAAACCAGGCCCATGTCGTGAAAAAAATTCAATGAAAAATCATGTAACGCTTTTCGAATTCGACCTTAACAAACAACACTTAACATGATCATTTTCTTAATTCCACATTAAGTAATATTTTTCAGAATTAACAAACAGGCCCTTAGTCTTCCATACCTTACACCCTTAAGAAAACCTCTCAACAAGGGTAGGGTTTTATATCTGTGTGGGTGAGGGGGTCAAGACATGTATTTATATAATAAAAGGCCGTAGAAGCTTATTCATCACACTTCTTCCCTCTGAAGTCTCCATATTGTAGGTTTCCATATCTGTTTTAATAACTTTGTAGAGGGAGCACAGTTCAAGTGTCCCGTCCAAACCTATATGCAATGACCACGAGTGTAGTGGGGCCCACTGAATTACTCAATCTAAATAATCCAACACTAAAATCAAAGTTAATGATCATGTGTGGCCCACCTAATAGAAATCTTACATACAAATCTCATAAAGACTATACTATAGGAAATAGTGGCAATTGACCTTTAAAATCTTTTTGTGGGCAGTAAAAATTTTGGATCAAGCTTTTTTCTTCTTTTTTTCAGTTCATCCAAATTCATGTGACCTTATCAATAGGTTAGATGGAAAATAAACATCACGAAATCATTGTGTGAGCCTTAACAAGTTTTTAATGGTGGATCATTCAATCACCAATATTGTTTCTTATAATATGGTCCACCTGAGATTTGAATGTGCTTCATTTTTAGACTCATGCCCTAAAATGATTCGGCAAAAGGGATGGATGGGGTGGATATATAATACATATCTCAAGGTGGGCCTCAAGGTAATGGCTGCACTGTCTTGGGTGAGACCGGACTGCACCTAATCCATTCCTGTGTACGCATGGCGCTCTATCTGCGAGACACACCCACTATCTATTTCACTAGGGCTAAATAAGCTTGGGAGAGGATTTGGTGCTACTTGGGTAACAAGTTCGCAGGTGTTACCCTAACCTTTGGCCCACCTTGATGAATGTTTTATATATCCATGCCATCTATCTATTCTTTCAAATCATTTTAGGACATTATCTAAAAAAATTAGATTGATCCAAATCTCAGGTGAACCATACCACAGGAAACAATGATGATTGAATGCCCACCATTACAAACTACCTAGGGCCCACATAAGAGCCCAATTGTAATGTTTATTTGCCATCCAACCTATTGATATGGTCAAATAGACCTAAATGAAGGGAAAAATTACAGATGAACTTTATCCAAAACTTTTTTAGCCCACAATAAGTTTTTAATGATTAGTCACCATAGCATCCAGTGGTGTGGTCCACCTGGGACTTGGTTATGCTTAAGTTTTAGGATCAAGTCCTAAAATGAGATGGAAAATGGATAAATGGCTTGGATCTACAATACATTCATCAAGATGGGCACCACCGGTATGTCTGGTAACACATAATCCGCTCTCAATAAGCTTAGGTTTTCCCGCTCATCAAAAGGTATTTTTTTTTTTTATGTATTTCGTATTATTTGTGCTCAGTTTTTTATCAGGGCGTGTGACTTCTATACTTACGTAGAGTTGTACACGAGTCATGCTAGCTCGATAAACTCGCTTGACTTGACTCATTTGAGCTCGTTCTGACTCGACTCGCATGAAGATTTGGATCAGGCCGAGCACAAGCAACTATAGGTCAAATAAAAATGAGTCGAGTTCAAACTTGGTCAGGCTTGAATCAACTCAACTCGAAACAGAGCTTGAACCCAACTCGAACTCGACTCGCTCAAAATATATTATATTATATTATATAATAATTTATTTATAATATGTAATATAAAAAAAAAAAAAAAAAAACTTAAAACCCAAAACCCATTTTAAAACCCTTCACTTTCCCCCTCTTGTCTTTTCCTTTTGCTACCCTACCCCACCCGAGCTGAGTGACGGTGCGAGCGAGTGGTCGTCCAACTTCAGAGCAGAAATTCGACGGCACCACCACCCGATTGACGAGCTAAGCATCCGATTTGGGTCAGGGACTCCACCCCACCACACCTCAGAGCAGAAATCTAGTAGCACCACCACCCGATCGGCAAGCTGAGCATTCGAGTTGGGTCAGGGACTCCACCCCACCCCGCCTCCGAGCAGAAATTCGGCAACACCACCCCACCTCTTTTTCTCTCTCAGTCTCTCTACTCTCTTTCAAGCTTCAACTTTAGGTATTTTTTTTAATGCAAATCAAGTGGGGTCGGGGACTCAATGTTGCATTGGGTTGGGTTTAGGATTTAGGTCGAGCTACGTCGGGTTGGGTCAGGGTGTGTGTTTGGGTAGGGTTGGGTCAAGGTCGGGTTAGGTTGGGTTGGATCAAGGTTGGGTTAGCATCAAGCAGGTTGGGTTAGGGTCGGGTTGGGTCAGCGACAGCGTCGAGTTGGGTTCAGAGTCGAGTTGGGTCAGGGTTGGGTCAGCGACTCAGAGTTAGGTTAGGTTGGATTTGTGTTTTATTAAAGTAATGTACTTGGATTGGATATGATTTATTGATTTTTTATTTTGGTTACTTGAATATTAAATTTAATATTATTTGAGAAATTCTAAACTTGTATATACTTGTATTTGATTACTTGAAATTGATTTATGCTTAATTCAAGTATTCAGCTAAAAATCATATATTAAATGTATGATTTATAGTTGTATACTTCAATTAAAAAGAAATCAATTAGTTTTAGAGCGACTTCACTTGAAACTTGACAACTTGACAATAATCTACCAACCCGTTTAAGAATTCATATATAATGAATTATATTCAAATCAATTATTAGTTTGATATTTTTTATATATAAGAATTCTTAAATTATCCATGTTGGGCGGTTTGGTAATATATGACGTACCTTAATGTTGCTCACATAATTTACATGGAGTTCAAGATTCGATGCATCAACCCAATTTATTATCAGAATATATGGTTCTCAACTGGTTGACTGTCTCCCATATGTGAATAATAGATAATGGTGGTGACACTCAAATAGTAGAGAATTTTTACATATATTTGGAGAATTATGGGGAGACGTTGTCGAATTTTCAAATTGCATGTAAATTGTGTGAATAGATTACATGATACATTTTTGAATGAGATAAAAAGTAAAATTAAAAGTTAAGAGACGTTAGAAAATGCCCACCATATCACAATCACACTTTCGAACTTCACATATCTTACACGTGTTTTCCTATTTTCATATTTAAAGATGGCTAGTGAGGATGTCCCTACTACCCTTTGTGTTGGTGCATCTGCCGCATCCCTTCTTAGTTGTTGATGTTGAACGAGATGAGAGAAACTTAAATTCAGATAAATAGAATAAAGGAAAAAAAAATTTAGCAGTTTAAGATGATTTTGAAAATGTTAGGGTGAAAGAAAGTTCTAACCGTGTTATGAAGTTTAGATGTAAGCATTTCAAGTCAACATTCGCAAAGCATTCTAAGGGATCAACTTCACATTATTGCAGACATATAATTACTTGTGTTAAGAGTCCAAAAATTCCACGTTTAGGCCAACAATTGCTCTCATTTGCTTCATCTGAAGGAAGCGAATCCGACATGCAAGCTACTCTCGTCACTCATAAATTTAAAAAAGATAAACTAAAGGAGTGGTTTACAAGAATAATTATTATTGAGGAGAAACCATTTAGATTTATAAAGAGCAGAATTTTTAGCGAATACAACAGATACTTGAATCCAATATATGAGAAGTGTCCGTGGGTTATGATGAAAAGAAAATGCATAAAGATGTATATGAATGAGAAGACAAAAATGAAAGTCATTCTATCATTAGTCTCAAGTATAAGTCTTACTTCAGACTTCTGGATGGAATCGAACCAAAGGAAGGGGTACATGCCGCTAACTGCACATTGTGTGGATGTAAATTGGAATCTATGTAAGACTATTTTAAACTTTCATCACTATGAACGCTGGGAATCGGCGCCAAAGATGATTGGCATGATTTTGATTTGATTTGTGGGGGTGATTAGGTTGATTTGTGAATGTTGGAGTTGCCACTAACCAATTAATCTCAGAATTCCGCAGTCATGTAGAACCCGCGGAACATATAAGGTTGGAGAAATTTGAAGACTCTTTTACCTTAGATTGACTCCTGGTCTGCGATTTGGGATTTTAAGTAAGGGACCCCTGTTATAAAGAGGGAAGGTGTTAGGCACCCTCTCTGCCTATACAAATGTACAGTCTCTACTTTATGTGGTAAAATAATATCAAGAGATGATGGATGTTGTGGTCGAGATGGGACTAGACACACGCAGATTTCTGATGTGGTAAGATCCGAGATTTCGGCAAGCTACAGAACAAACGTCCAACGACATGTCTTGAAGGCAGAGGTATAATGCTTATACAAAGAGGTAAAAGAAATGGACTAGACTACTAGAGATTTCTGATGTGACAGGATCTGATGTATGGCAAGCCACAAAGCATACATTCATTAGAGATCTAAAGTAGAAAGGGGGTTGAGAAGAGAATAAATGTCATGATGAATGCTTGTGTATGAGATGAATGAGTCTTTTGGCTTGAACTTGAATAGGCTAAAACATGGACCGAACCATGACCAATTTAGGCTAAGTCTAGGAGTTGAGATGGTTGAGGTGAGGCTAAGAGCTAGCTAAAAAAATCTGGAATTTAAGGCTTGAGAGCTCCCCCTCACCCTCACCCTCACTCTCACTCTCTTCTCTTCTCTCCCTCTCTTTCTCTTGCACTTGAAAAGTGAAAGTTGTTGTTGTTAAATGTGAAGAGGAGAGAGCTATTTATAACTTTCTCTAATGGCAATGTGGTAATTACTGGGTTTTGAGAGGGGTAAATGCTGACATACAGCTTGGGATTGGTTGAGGAGAGAGGGATGTCATGTGGCATACCCCCATTGGCTCTTGGGGTTGGTAAAAAGGTAAACAGTGCTAGTTGGAGGGGTAATTTTAAAAGAAAGTTGACTTTCAGGTATAGATATAGCTGTTGTTCGGAGGACACATGCACCCCGTGAGCGGAGGTAATCGGAGTATTACCGATGGTAGTTAAACTACCGCCCAGGCCAAGCTCGGCCGGGCTTCATTCGTTGGGCCTTGTTTAGTGCGTTGGCTCATCCAATAGTCCTCTTCCAGGCTTTTGGGTTTAAATAGGTGTGTCCCCATGCTGATTTGCCTCTATGCTTTGATTCTAACGGGCTTTAGGTTCTGATTGGAATCCGGGTTAGGTTGGTTTTAGGGTCTATGCTAAGTTTAAGGTGGGGTTTAGAGGTTCGAATTTTGGATTAGGGTTTCGGGGTTTAGATTAGGGTTTCAGGGTTTTAGACATGATCATGGTCCGGATTGTCTTAACCTTTCTCAAGATATTAGCCGGGGTGGGGTGTCTACAAATGCCTCTCTTTGGCCGAGGTTGCAAGCAATCGAGCGCCAAAGCGAGTGGACACCTCACCATTCTGGTTAAAAAGAGTAATGATTCTTTTTTTTTTTACACACACACACACCCCACACACTCACGCTGGTAAAATTGCACCACCTATGGGTACTCGAACCTAAGGTGATTACACAAACCCCACACACTCACGCTGGTGGAATTTCACTACCATACTGGTTAGAAAGAGTAATGATTTGAATCTGTTATTTGTCATTATATCATTGTCAGTTGATTGTTTGGAAAAGAGATGACATGTACATATTATGAGGGTTGAGAAAAACATTAAGATTGTCCCTGCGCATTCGTGTAGCATTACGGGTCACCAATAACAACCCTTTCATATCAGATTGTTAATAACATTGGGGGGTAAGTCTGGAAGTAGGGCCTCTGCACGGATTCTCGTACTGTCTGATTTGTCGTTTCCTTTGCTACGTAATCACATTGGGAGTATTCATTATGTTTGATCATCAAAGTAGTTAATTGCCCTGCGCGTTCATACGGACTCACTAAGCCAACTTGGACTCAATCAAATTTTTTGAACATTTCGGACTAGGTATGTGCAGGTAATCTCTTGCCATATAGTCCGTTGATCTGATACTTTACTTACAATGGATTGTTATCACTTCGAGTTTGATTGTTCTTTCCAGAGATAGATCCACTTATTTCTACTAGCATTCGTACGACTGTCCAAATATAGAGATTAGGCCAATCGTACATGTATCAGGTACGGATTCAATCATCCTCCAAGGAAACCTAAAGAGATCGAATATTATTTAGTTATTTGCACTGACCGCAATTGGAGAACATAGAAGATTCTTTAGTGTACTGCGCGCCGCACGCGATTCTTAAATTTTTTATTTGAAAGCTAATATCTTTGGAACTAGACTTCTTAGAGATTTTATTTAAAATATTTTTTTGGATTTTGAAAAATGTCTGTTCGATCTCATCGGTGGGCATCATCGCTTAGTTTTTATCTACAAAAATTGCATTGCCTCCACTGATAAGTTGATGGGGATAATGTTTGAAATTTTTTTATATTTTTTAAAAGATCTGTCCGAACTCGCGGGTGATCGTGATCGTCCAATTTTATTTGTGCGGTTCAAATCAAATAGTTAGATGACCTCCACTAATAAAATAATAGGACATCCAACCATGATTTATTAGATTTTTAAATTTTTCTTTCTTGCATTCCTTGTATTTTCCAACAATTTATCATATCAAGATACCCAATTTCTCGTGAGATCTTAAATTTCTCGCGAGATTTTGAGATTGCATCATGAGAAACAACTTTTATGGGAGGAATCTTTTTTTCTTTCTTTTTGTGCTTTTGTTCAATGGTTTCAATGATTGTCCAGTCCTTCCATCAACTCAAGGGAGACAGGCCCGCTGTCCTAAGTGATTCCGTGGAGGGGCCTGCGGCAATCTGATTACCACCGGTCACCCATTTTTTCCTCTGGTTCGTCGGGGGTGCTAGTCTGGCCATGACACCTCTCTTTCCTATATCATCCTCTCCTCAATCCGATCCAGGGACACCAGTGTGGCTCCTTAGAAGGTTTTGAATTGTGATTTTGCCTCCTTTACGGTCCTCATTTTATCTTATTTTTCCTTCATTTTTTCAGGTACTTTGATGGGTGTTTTTCTGTTATACCTGCTGGAATTTTGTTGAATCACATATATGGGGTGCTTGGAGGAACTATCTGTGACCCTGGATCTTCCTTTTAGGCCCACCAGAACCATGATCAGGACCGTTGACTACTTTTGGCCAGATTTCAACCGTTGAATCTTGCTGGATTTTGTTGTTTTAGGCCAAAAAGTTGGCTGGATTTTATTTTTTTTGTTGTTAGAGTGGGGTGTGATAAGAAAGAGGGCCCCATTCTTTTATTTAGTTTTTATTTTATTTTTCTCTTTCTTTTTATTTTTTATTTTTATGTTGTGATGATCTGGACCGTAGGATGGATGATTTGGGACTTACTTAATCATTCTAGTGGTATGGATCTTGATGGCGAGTCACCACTTATGGAATGGGCCACACGCCTTAGCTTGATTTTTGGTTCCATGGATGGCATTTTCTCAAGTGGGCCCCAAATGATGGTCCTGATTTGGCCAAGCTGGGATGGACTTTCATTCAGCCAAGTGGTCCTAGAAAATGGACCTTTGGAAATATGGGCTTGTGAAGATGGGCTTGACCTTTAGACTTGGGAAATGGGCTTTGGGGCTTAGACTTTGGATTGTGGGCCTCTGGACACTAAGCTCAGACTCTTGGACCTTGGATTTTTGGGCCTTGATGGGCTTTGAACATTTGGGCCTTAATGGGCTTTAAACATTTGGACTTTGATCTTTGACTTTTGGGCCTTGGGCTTTGACTTTTTGAGCCTTGGGCTTTGACCTTTTGGGCCTGAGTTGGGCTTTTGGCAAGTGGGCTTAGGCTTTGGACTGTGTAGTGAGAAAGATACTTATATGTGAACCTTGCTTGTGTAGCATGCCTCGCCGTGGTAGGAATGAGGCCAGCCCTTCTCGCCAATCGGTTGATCCCTGTTACATACCGTGAGAGGGCCAACACCTATCTGATGTGGCCTGGGAAGGACGTGCTCCTGTGATCTTAAGGGGGCATGGAGTCAGGACTTACTGGCCAGATTGGTTTCATGATCCTCAGCCTCTTTTCTTTGATGTACTGGAGCGCACTCCTTTTACTGGCCTGTTCTGAGTTCATCTGAGCAAGACGAACACGTCCCTTTTGTCTACTTTAATAGAGCGGTGGCATGCTGACACTCATACTTTTCATTTACCCTTCAGGGAGTGGGGGATCACTCTGTCGATATTTATATGCAGTTGGGTCTTAGGTTTGATGAGGGATCTGTTCCTTTTGAGGAGGATCTTCCAGTACCTTCTGATGATGATTGGATGAGTCTACTAGAGATGATGCCGGATTTTTCAGACTTATCTGGCCATCGGTTCAGGCTACTTTAGCTATCCTCGAACTTTGCTCGACGCATTCTTGAGATTGAGACTGCGGCCACTATAAAGGCCTGGGCCTTGATATTGATGGTCTTCTGTCATGGGAACGAGTTAGTGAGTTCCCATCTATTGACTCTTGTGATTGATATCACTTTTTCCACACCGTATAATTAGAATGTGGCCCTCCTTGCCAACTTATATGAGGGTTTGGACAAAGCTAGTCGCTGCATCATCAAATCTTTGACTGGTTTCTATCCGGTCATCGAAGTATATTTCAAATCCTCTCTTCTACATTTTCTCCTTGGGATGATTAGTATCGATTTTTTATTCTGACCTCATGCAGGTTTACTTTTTTGACCACTCCCCTCACCTGGTGCCTACTCTAATCAACCAATCGCCTCCTATTCCGCACATGATGTTGTGGTATAAGGATAACGGCAGTCAAACACGCATATTTTTTTATCTTGTATGGAGGTTGAATGTCAATGTCCTCGTCCCTGATGATGTGAGTAACTACCCTGTGTAGCATTGTGTCATCTGCTTCTTACTCTCCTTTATTCTTTGTTCTTTGCAGTTCCGTACTAGGCCGTACCTTCGGTCGAATGCTGCGCTTACTCCTGTGACTCAGGTGGCTTTTCAAACTCCGCGACGGCGCCGTATCTTGGAAGATCCTCGAGTAACGAAGCAGTATCTTGGAGAGAGGTTCTTCTGGTAGTTGACTGGTAGTCCGCTGGTTCCACTTAGTCCACCATCTGGTCCATCTGAGTTGACTGCTATCTTAAAGGTTTTGAGGCCAGTGCCTTCGTCAATCTAGCGAGAGAGTACAGCTCATGGTGTGAGCAGTACGGTATCGGCCCTATCTTGCAACCCGCTTATGCATTCCAGGTGACGGTGTCCATTTTACCGGAGGAGGACTTTTGGGGCCGCATTTTGCCAGAAGGATTCAGACGAATATATACCTGATGATGATTAGCTCCACAGTATCATGTGACCATGTATTACCAGATGTATACTCTTCTGTATATATGAAGCTTTAGTTGCTGATGTCACTTTTCAGATTGTTCTTTGAGTATTTTTTATCCCGATTGAGCCTCTTGGAGGTGGCTAATGTTCTAGGGTACCTGATGTGGGTCCCACCTTTGATCTCGCAGGATTGTAGGCCTGGGCGGTAGTTTGACTACTGCCAATGGTAGTTTGACTACCGCCAGCAGTAGTTGGACTACCCCCTGCTGACTTTTTTCCTCTCATTCTGTCCCGTCAGGTGTGGCAGCGATGCAGAGATGTCAAGACCTGCGGCAGTACTAGGACTACCGCTAGCGGTAATCCGATTACCACCCCCGTCCATCTTTTCTTCTAGTAAATGCCCTTCTTCTGTCTTTGTTCATCCATTCCTTTTTGGTTATTCCCTCTTCGCTCAGACCTCTGATCATTCTCTTGTCTCCTTTGTTCGTCCTTTTTATCTCTTTCTTTTGTCTCTTCTCTCCTTTGTGTTCTTCTTCTCTTATCTTTATTATGGCTGGTCATGATGGAGATGTTGGTGGGCTCAACATAAATGATGGAGAGATGGGTGGTGGGTCCTTTATTTATGGTGGTGAGAGCTCATTTATGGGTGAATTAATGGGGTTGGTGGTGGTGTGATGGGCTCTTTTGGAGAGGTTAATGTCATTTATGGCATGGCTTTTACCACTATTAATGGTAGCCATGAGGATGGGTTAATTGGATTGGATGGGTTTGATAGGCTTGGTGGGGTGGATGGATTTGATGGTTCCATGCTTGGTGGACCATCGGGTATTATGGATGTTAGGATGGTTGGTCCCTTGGATGGTGTGGATCTAGGTGGGCCATGTTTGGATGGTGGGGATGTCGTTTTGATGAGTGGCTTGGATGATGGACCTTTTACGAGTGGCTTAGACCAGATATTGGGTGCAGTGCAGCTCCTGGGGCATGTACTTTTTAGACTGCTCGTGATGTGGCGATTGTTGGAGTTTTAAGCTCTCTTGCTGCAGCTTTCCAGGGTACTCTTTGGGATGAGGTGGGTGGGTCAGGATTTTTTCTACACCATGAGATTGATCTGCTGGATGAGGGCATACCCATTTTTTATGATTCACCTGTGGATCCTTGGTTCCAGATTTTAAAGGGCGTGTCTGTTCGTACTTGTAGGTTGCAGTCACGTAGCACCTGTTCTAAGCGGTTGCATATCTGGATTGAGAGCTTGACCGAGTTAGAGATCTTCGAGCTGGGCTCCTTGGAATTTCGAGAGGTTCTTCACTTCCACAGAGTTTACCTAGATTGGTGATTGTTGAGCGCGGCTTCATATGATTGGGTTACAGCGTTGAACTTGTTTTCCTTCAATGATTTGAAGCCGGGCCCATCTTTAGAGGAGTTCACACACTTGTCTGGTCTTCCTCTCGCTCAGGAGCCTTATGTTCCTTCATCCGAGCCGGTTTATCTTGCTAATCTAGGCCCATGGTTCGAATTTTTGGCCACATTCCCCACTACAAAGAGCGGAGCTGATGAGTTTTCACTCGAGCTTTTATATGATCGTTGTTCAACTGCTCGAGGGGGTCTAGGATCCGATTGCCAGCTTCAGTGTTTAAATGCGCTGATCTTTTGTGTCTTGGTGGAGCTGCTCTTTTCTGGTTGGCGACAGTCTTCTCTCATGGTTTTACTTGATGTGTTCCATCGGGTTGTGGGCCGCCTAAGCGTTGTCTTTGTGGTGCCAGCGGAGCTCTTTTCAGGCTTGACTAAGTGCTCGCTCGAACATACCCGCATCATCCAAGGCTACTGCTCATTTCTTCCGGTATTTTTTTGGTTTTTGTCCTCTTTCCTTTTCACTGCACTATTATTTGCTTATAACTTGAGCTCGACTTGTATCTTTCTCTAGGTATGGCTATGGGAGCACCTTTATATGACTCCTCTGCTCATGTGGCCTGACTCTCGCTATGGTGATGTGCTATCTCTATTGCTTGATGGCCTTCCTCTTGGTGTGAAGGCCACTGAGTCACTTTACCGTTGTATGCTCTCTCAACTCCGAGGATGGGAGATTAGTTAAGAGACTCCATGGCTCTGCCATACAACCTTGATTTGTAGTGCAGCTCGCACTCCTTTATTATTTCTAGGCCTCCGAGGATACTGCTCTTATCATCCCTATGTTTTCTCTAGCAGTTTAGCTTCTAGTAGGACGTTCCCGACTTCACCTTTTTTGGATTCGGACATGCTCCTCTTCCTTCTAGCCTGATTTCTCTGTACCGACGAGTCTGGATTTCCTAGCTCGGCTGCTTGGATGTGGCGGCCTTGGAGTTCAAATTTTAGGCTCCTCCTTTAGCAACAGTGTCATACCAGCGATGAGTAGCAAAGCAGTCGCTTCATCGTCAGGTCCTTGATTGGCACTTGACAGATGAGGCCAATGATCGAGATATGACTAGCAATACTGCTTCTTCTTCCTCAGGCATCAATGATTCATTTGAGGCATTTAAGGAGAGGCCTTTTATTAACATGTCATTTCTGCTTGCGATGCATGGCCACCTTATCTTTGAACTTGTCGTTCTACATCACTCATGTGAGGATATGTCCCATCAGCTAGTGATGGGATGGCAGTATGATGAGAGAATGCTTGTTATGCATTTCTTAGAGCAAGACGAGGTCTTCTACCTGCGCATGGAGGTAGAGCGACTTAGACAGAGATCGTTGATGTACGAGGGATAGGATAGAGGCTTACCTGGGATCCCTGACTTGATTAGTTGCTTGCCTTGTATGCATGTATGCTTTTTATTTTTGTTTTTATAAAGAAAGAACATGATGTAAAAGAGGCATTTTGAAAAGAAATAAAAGTTTTATTGGTGCCAAATTTGTCAGCTCATGTTTGGATTTGTGCTTTGGATGATTGGGATCAGAATATTGGGCTTAGCCCACTTGTGTTCAACAGTCTGGGTTGGGTACTTGAGTTCTTAGTTTCCTAAGAGTGTGTCTAGGATCGTGTCCTTTGAATTTGAGTAGAGTCTGATGGAATACTAATCCGAAGTTAGTCCCTCCTTGTATCTCTTCGTTTCGCTTGTTGTCTCGGCTTCTTTTGTACCTGTACTTTTATTTTTTATTTTTATTCTTTTATTCTTTATTTAGCCATTTTTACCCATAGCGCACTTCCGAGTTTTCACTAGGACTGGCCTTCCCGTTATTTTTTCCCATAGCGTCCTTTTAGATTTTCACTACGTCACGAGTTTTTGATCTTACCTGCCCCCTTGGCACCCTTTCGGGTTTTCACCAAGTTTGTTATATGCCCGCTATTTTTACTCAAGCCTCCCTTTCAGATTTTCAACTCGCCCTTCTTTACTTAGGCATGCTTTTTTTTTTGTAGGAGATGTAACAGGTACTTTTTTCTTTTTTGTTTGTTGGGGGAGGTGATGGGTACAACTTCCTTCTTTTTTTATAGGAGATGGATACATCTTTACGATTATAATCATTGACAAGGTTAGGTATGGTTACCCATGATAGATCTTCACATTGTCGGCATTGATGGGCTCGGAAAGATCTTCTCCTCTCAGACTGATAAGCTGAAGAACGCCTCCTGGGAGTACCTCCCGAATGATCAGTATTTGTCCCATGAGGGTTTAAACTTTTCTCTGGGATGTGGCAAGTGTTGCGGTAAGATACGCTTCATAACCATGTAATCGACTTTGAAACTTCTTTTTTAGACCCTTTTGTTGTAGGCCTGTGCGATCCTTCTTTGGTAGCATTGCAAGTGACTTAGTGTACGCATACGTTTTTCATCTGCCAGATGCAGTTGATCGTATCTTGCTTGTTGCCACTCGCTTTCCTCGACCTCGCTTTCCAACAATATTTGAAGTGATGGGATTTCGATTTCAACTAGCAGCACTGTTTCTATTCCATATGCGAGTTCGTATGGTGTTATGCCTGTAATAGACCGTATAGACGTCCAATAAGCCTAAAGTGCATATGGAAGCATTTCTGACCAATCACGATATGTTTTGACCATTTTCTCAAGTATTCGGATGATAGTTTTGTTCACATCTTCGACCCCACCATTCATTTGAGGGAGGTAGGGGCTTGACTGATGACGTTGAATCTTGAATTTGTCAAGAAAATCACACATCCTTTTATTGACGAACAGAGTCTCATTGTCTGTAATGATGGCCTGAGGAATCCCGTACTGGCCGATGAAGTTATTCTTCATGAACTTGATCATGTGAGATGTCGCTATCGTGGTGTAGGATGCTACCTCTATCCATTTAGTGAAGTAATATATTGCCACCAGGATGCACTCATGCCCATTTGAAGCTTTGGGGTTGACTTTGCCGATGATACCAAGTCCCCATATAGAGAAGGGTCATGATGTCGTCAGGTTGTATAATTTGAAAGCAGGCGCATGGATCTGATTCGCATGCTCTTAGCACTTGAAGTACTTCCTGAGGTGTTTACAGTAATCTGTCTCCATCGTTAGCTACTAGTAGCTGAGGCGTAGAATCTTGTTCACCATCATGTATCCGTTCATATGCGGGCCATATAGTCCTTCGTGGATTTTTGACATGATCTAAGCTGCTTCTGTTTCATCCACACAATGGAGAATGACTTGATTAAAGGATCGCTTATAGATGATGCCCCCGGTGATTGTGAACTAGGTTGTTAGCCGGTAGATGGTGTGATAATAAGTTGATGTTGCTCCTTCCAGATATTCGTTGATGTCTATGTACCACGGCTGATCGTTCAGAGAGGTTTCGACTTCATCAATCTGCAGGCAAAATGCAAGTTTTTCCTGGAGTATTATGGTGAGTTTCCATTCATCAACTCCTTTTGGAATTTCCAACATCGAGGTAAGGGTAGCCAGAGCGTCCGCAAATTGGTTCTTGGCTTGGAGCATGTAAGAGAACGAGATCTCTTCAAATTCCTTAGTCAGATTCTCTAGATAGACGTGATACGGGATCATCTTTTCATCCTTGGTCTTCCAATCACAATTTGTCTGATTAATGATGAGTTATGAGTCTCCGAAGACTCGTAACTTCTTCACGTTGAGGATGATGGCTTCTCTTAGACTAGTGATACATGCTTCATATTCAGCCACATTGTTGATGCATTAGAATGCCAATCGCATGGAGATAGGAATTAGGACGTCGTTGGGAGAGTAGAGTAATGCTCTTACCTCAATCCTTTTTGAATTTGTGGCTCCGTCGAAGAAGAGTGTCCACTCTCCTGCCTTTCTTTCTTCTTCTTTCTCAATTAGGATGATGTCCTCGTCAGGGAAGAAAGTCTTCAATGGTTGATAATCTAGCAGAGACTGTGCTATTAGGTGATCGGCCAGTGCTTGCCCCTTGATCGCCTTCTGAGTGACATAGGTGATGTCAAACTCGGAAAGCAGCAGTTGCTATTTTATGATCCTACCCGTTAGTGCTGGTTTCTCGAACAAGTACTTTAACGGGTCCATGCGAGTGAGCAGAAGGATTGAGTGAGCGATCATGTATTTTTATAACCATTGTCTTGCCCAAACTAGGGCGAGGCACGTTTTCTCTATGTTGAAGTATTTTCCTTCGTAGCTTCTGAACCATCGGCTTAGATAGTAGATCACTTGCTCCTTTCTTCTTGTGTCGTCATGTTAGCCAACATAGTAGTAGTGGAGGATGTGCAGCAGTAGTGGCTTACCTAAAGTAGGTGGCATGAGCACTGGAGGATTTAACAGGTACTTCTTAATCCTGTCAAAAGCCACTTGACAGTCATCATTCCATTTCCTTGGCGAGTTTTTCCTTAAGAGCTTGGATATAGGCTCATAGATAGGCGTGAGCTGTGCGATGAATTGGTTGATATAGTAGATCCTTCTGAGGAAATCCTAAATCTCTTTTTTGGTACTAGGTGGCGGCCTCTCCATGATTGCCTTGGTCTCGGTCTCGTCCACTCAGATACCATCTTCACTGACGATGAAGCCTAACAGCTTACCTCCAGTTACACCGAAGACACATTTTTGCAAGTTGAGGCGGAGCTTGAACTTTTCTAGCATGTCGAAAAGCTTCTTGAGGTCTTCAAAATGTTCTTCGATCGTGCGAGATTTAATGATCATGTTGTCCACATAGACCTCCATTTCCTTATTTATCATGTCGTGGAACAAGGTAGTTATGGCTCGCTGATAAGTAGCTCCAGCATTCGTCAGCCTATAAGACATAACCCGATATCAGAAAGTTCTTCATGGTGTGATGAAAGAAGTCTTCTCACGATCCTCGACAGCCATCTTGATCTAATTGTAGCAAGAGAAGTTGTCTATGAAGGAGAAGATCTTATGTCCAACAGTATTATCTATCAGTGTGTTGATGTGAGGCAGAGGAAATTCATCTTTAAGGCTTACTTTGTTAAGGTCCCTAAAGTTGATGCACATCTTAACTTTATCGTCCTTCTTTGGAACTGGTACGGTAGTTGCGAGCCATTCCAGGTAATTGGAGACTACCAGGAACCTTGCATTGTATTGCTTGATGACTTCATCACGGACCTTTAGGGCCCATTCTAGCTTCATTCTTCGGAGCTTTTGCTTCACAGGTTTCATGTCTAGTTTTGTTGGTAAGTGGTGTACTGCCAAATCTTCATCGAGCCCTGACATATCTTCATAAGAGAAGGCAAAGTTGGACAACCTCGATCTCAAGAATTCCATCATCCTCGGCTTTTTTCTGGAGACAGTGATTTTCTGATGCACACTTCTTTAGGAAGTTCCGATGATCCTAAGTTCACAACTTCAAAATCATCTACCACAACGTTGGTCTTTATTTTGAACCTTTTGAGGGAGTCCTCAAGTTCGAGAGATGTTTCATCATTTCCCTCATCTTGGGCTTCATCCAAATCCATAAGTTCGAAGTTTAACCCTAGATCAAAATTGTATGAGTCAATCTCGAACTCTGGTGTTGTGTGTGGAGTGTTTGGCACAGCGATTTTTGCAAGCTTTTCTGTTGTTTTGGATTTTTGCAGATTTTCTGATGTTTTGTGATTTTGAGAAATATTTGATGTTTTTGTGGTTTTTGAAATATTTGTTATTTTGTGTTTTGAGGATTTTTTTTATTTTTTTATGTTTCCAAGGGATCCCGAACAGGATAGTGTTGCAAACCATGATTGATCATATCTTGATTCAGGGTACCAACTACTATATACATTGGTATCTTTTTCTAACGCCCGTGAAAAATTCGTTCTTGGACTCGAGTACCAACTCGACCAGAAATCGCGTAGGATTAATTCCTATGGAAATTAAGCATAAGTTAGCTAGCGCAACGCTAGAGTAGCTGGAAAATAGTCTTCGATCGCTTTAAATACGTTCTACAAGACCCAAATCGAGTAGAACCAATGACTTTGTAATACTCTATAACCTCGGATCAAACTCTACGCAGGTTTGTTCTCTGGACCACTTTGAAACTTTGTATCGGATCTAGACCGCGCGTCGAAAGTCCGATACCTACTATCTTAGACCGTTAGGACCGCCCAGCTGGACTTGACAATCATTTCAAAAATCAAGTCCAACCGATAATCACAGGCTATTTCAATGAGCCCGGACTGAAGAGAGTGCGAATAGGGACAGATTTGGAATTTGAAATTCAAATCTGGCACACGACTTGACGTGTCAGTATTAAGCGTTATGACCGTCAGAATTCAGCCAGATTAGACCCTCGAATCAGGAAAAATTTCTATTTCATATCATGAGACTTGCAGCCCTGATCTACGTACGGTGACCGCTGAACTGAAACTGCACCGCCACGTGCGATCTGCGAACCCTGCCGGACTGAAAACTTGATGCGTGCTAGATCCTGTACGCGTGAGCTTAAGTTCGATCGCGTTCGGCCAGGGGACCACAAGAAATCATCTTTTGGACCGAAACAGCCCCGAATTGGATATGCCCTAAGTGAACTTTGTTCCTGAGCCTGTTTTGGGCATTTTTAAGCTTATAAAAGGGGTTGAAACCCTCACTCCTCTCTCCCATATGAATTTAAGAGAAACCCTAGATTGGGAGAGAGAAAAGGTGAGAGTTTGTGAGAGAGATTAGGGGAGAATTTTTCTGTCCTTGCACCGCCTGTTGCACGTGCTTTAGCAACACGCTTCAATCACCTGGCCAACGATTCCTCCACATTTTCAGGTAAGAAATAGCCCTAGAAGTTGCTGATTTAAGGTTCGCTAAGATTCATAGCATGTTAGATGACGTATCTTGTAAATTAGGTTCTCTTATCACCGTAGACGAAGCGTATATGCTCCGTTCGAAACGACATGTTTATAAGAGACAAGGTGCGGATTTTAGACGCTTTGATTGACTGTTTCCAAAGCTTTCAATGTCATTTAATAGTAGATTATCGACGGCAACGCCGTTTGACATGTACAACATGCTGTCCATTTCCTGTTTCGTAAATCGGCGAAGAATATGAGATTTAGGGCATTTTAGTCATTTGTAGGAAGTGCTGATTTCATTCATATTTTGCTGATGTGATTGACATGGATTATTGTCGCATTAGAATGTTAGGAATACGTGCATAATTAGTTTGGCGAAGAGATTCGCCTAAATACGCACTTCGGGTCGACATACTATATGTAGACTTAAGTGTGTAGTGTAAGTGTTTTTATGAATGTTTGTATTAGTATGTATTGAGTTAAATGATGTTATGAATTAGTTTGAGATGGATTTCTTAATTAATATGCTGACGTAAATGATTTCCTACATGTTGACTATATGCATGATTTCATTATATGCATGAAATATATGTGCTTGATGATTTACTTAAGTTGTATGTTATAACATGTGTTAACATGCTCACATGGTTGTATTTCATTTCCAATACTCTCATATGAATGCTGATGTGATTCCATAATTGTTTGGGACTATACTTAGTCCAGGCAGTCGGTAACCGAGCGAATTCGTGGTTGGCTGATTTTGGCCACGAACGACGCGTCAATGAACGCGAGCCGGGTTCTAGAGTTGGCGGCAGTGGTTAGGCCACACGAAGTGTTTTACGCACTTCATGTCGTTCGACTTGAGATGCGATCGCGCTAGTCGAGCCCGTCAAGTAACCCGACTGGCCGTTGTATGTTTACCCTGCATGAGTCATAACTGCTTGAACCTAGGGTACTGAACTTACCATTATGAACCATGTTAACCATGGTACCTTGATCCATGAAGACTCATGAGCCGGGCCTGGTGGTATGGGACACCGTGGTCGAGCTGTCGGCCTACGCTGGGACCACAAACCTCCCCGTAGTGACCAGTGAGCACCTAGTCTCGTGAGCAGATTATGGTGGTATGAGACACTATATTCTTGCTGTCGGCCTATACTGATCAGGCGACGAGTCCTTTGTAGTGACCGCGAGCGTATTCTGAGTCTACGGGAGGCGACGACCCTTCAGTAGCAGTAGAGTACAGTAGGCCTGTATTGATAAGGTGATGGGGGAGCGGAGCAACGAGTGCGTGCAACAGCCCTGACAGCCCTTGCAGCGACCTATAAAATATACCTCGTATGAGATTACTAGGAGTGACGACCCTAGACAGGATCTGCGTTGGAATTGATACAAGGGAAGTACCTTAGTTTTCCAATCCTGCTGTTTGAATGGACTAATAACAACTCGAAAATCATATCACCATAACATTGCATGTGCTTGGAAGATGTTGAGCACTTAAGAGAGTGTGGCATGCCGCGGTCGTAAGATGGTGCCGTATGAGGGAGATCGTCGGTGAGGGCATACATCACGTCATGTCATATTCCATTAACAACAGTATTAGGATTGTCTGATTAACTGCTTTACTATTATCGCATGATTGATTTGAGAACATATAAATCCTTGCTCTATTATTCCACTGAGTTAGCTACTCATTCCCACGTTTCGGGATGGTGTTTGCAACACCCACCAGACCCTGTTGTAGATGCAGGTGATGCTGAGATCCAGGAGGCAAAGACAGACTTTGATGAGGACCAGGACGAGTTCTCATACATGAAGTACCATGATGGCTTTGCTTAGGTGACCTGGGTTGACGGGACTTCATAGTGGGACTCTTTTGGACATTTATTTCTGTCATTTACATGTATATGAGACTCAGTGATGTATTCATACTTTAGTGACAGTTGAGATCTACTTTGTTTTTCCATACAGTGATATATATATTCTTTAGTCTTCCGCTTGCTTTTATCACTGGATCTGGAGTATGAATTGCAGTTTTGGTATACTTTTACTCATGTGAATGCTTTAACTCAGACAACATTGAATCATAATCATTTTTGTTGCATAAGTGACGGTCTGAAACTCGGGAGTTGAGTTTATACACGACCCCCGATTTTCAGGGTGTTACATTTTTTTGTAGGTCGATATCCATAGATGGCTTACCGGCCGATTCAATCGTTAAGGGGATGGCTGTCTAGCTTGGTTCTTTCCCCCTTTCGACCATGTTGCTCTGCTCTGTTTGTACCTGTGGGTCATCCATCCCAATGACCATGATGTCTGTTGAACCGAGTTCAGAGTCAGAGTCTGATCCAATCTCTTCACTCAGCAGTTAGAGCTCCTCGGGTCCACATTGTGGTGAGATCTTGATATCTGTCCAGTCAAGGGAAGGCCACTTCCCTTTGTCAACCCAATGGATGGGCTGCTTCTTCCCCTTGTGTTGTTGAGTTATTGGTGGGGGTGTTTCCCCTTAACTGTTGATGGAGATGGGTGTCTCCCTGTTCTTGCCTGGGTGACTTGTAATGGGCACTCCTGGTCCTGGGTCCTCTTCGGATGACTCTGTTTCTATACCCTAAGCCTCAAGTGATAGGTCCGGGGGTTCTGCCCTTGGCATTGGGTGTGCTTTTGATACCCTGAGGATCTTATCCCACCGTATTGACGGTCAAATGGATTCCTGGCTGGAATGTTCTATAAGTTTGAGCCGCTGGAGGTGATCCTCAAGAGAGATCATTGTGTCACCACAAACTGTTTCAGCCTTAACAAACTCGATGAGTGTGGACTTGAACGGTTACCTCTTTTTCAACCATGCGGCCTGATCTTCTGGTGTCGATTGATACCCCAGTCCTTGTATTTGCACGTTGGCACGAGCTGGCCTTAATACCATACCTTTCTCATGGAACTCAATACGGTAGTTCAGGATTAGTCGTTCGGCAAGAGGGATGACATATTTGACTACGAGTGGGTAGGGGTTGGCGATGGAGTTTACAATTTCGAACTTGAAACTATGATACGATATGTCACCCTCCGTGTGCTAGACGTCAATCATTGGAATGTCAGTTTCTGGGGTTTCGACCGCCACCGGTAGAATGATTTCTAGCTTGGACAGCATTGAGACGATTCGATTTTTCGAAGAAAATTTAATCCTTTGATGGAGAGTGGATGTGATGGCTCCAACAGCATGGAGCTATCTCCGCCCCAACAGAAGGTTAAATAAGGCAGGAATGTCAATGATCTGAAATGTGACAAGAGTCATGTCTGGTCCAATTTGTAGCTCAATGTCTATTTCTGCTTCCACCTACCTTCGGGAGTTATTGAAGGCTCTGACCCTCATAGTACTGGGCTGAAAGGAAGACAATTCTAACCCCAAACGTTCGGCAGTCCTTAAAGGATAAACGTTTAAGCTTGATCCGTTGTCTATAAGTACGAATGAGACTTTGAAATTCTTGTAACGGATAACTATATTTAGTGAGCGCCCATGTTTGCGACCTTCAGGTGGCAACTCATCATCAAAGAAAGTGATAGCTTGTAGTGCGAGGAGTTGTCCGATCATGCTTGCTACCATTTCAGGAGGTATCTTAGGAGATATGTGTGCATCATTCATAGTTTTTTAAAGATTTCTCGATGCAATCTTGATATGCACAAGAGTTCCCTGATGAAAATTTGTGCGGGAATGGATTTGAGCTGAGCTGTTATGTCGTAAGCAGCGTCAGCATTATGGGTTGTTCCTGACAAAGTTTCCCTAGTCTCTTTCAGATTCTGATTATCTCTCCTAAAATACCTACAGTTATTGCCCACTTTGACGCACTCTGGATAGTGTCATGGGACAGTTTTTGTGTTATAGGAGGGAACCATCCTCCCTTCCAGGTATATCACAGGATCTTAAGGCTGCAGATTCATTGCTGGAACTGTTTGTGGTGGACTTGATGATTTCCCTTGGAGTATGACCGAATCCTAGTGGGATTTGACAGCGGGATTTTCCTCCTCATGATGTGTACTTTGTGAAGGAGGGATCCTCTGGGCATGTGCCAGTTAGTGAGGTAAGAGGAAACTTGGAGGTTGGACCGGGCGTGCCCCTTACAGGGTTAGTGAGGCTAGATCGGGGATGCCTATCGAAGGATGAGAGGTTCAGGACCTGTCCTGTTTAGATATGCTGGGGATGGAGGTGGATGTGCCCCTTGGAGAGCGATGGGCTGAGAATGTGACCTGATGGGTGTTGTTGATGCCCTTTGGAGGATGAGAGACTGTGTTGTTGAAGTTACCTCGAGGATGAGGGTGGTGCTATTGGTGTTGCCTTAAGGATGAGAGGTGGTGCTGTTTCAAGGAATACCTGTGGCCCAGGCGGAGGCGCATGTCGGTATCACCATGTCCGATTTGTTATATCGGGCATGATTGCTTATATGGAATGATGTGGGAGGAGTATGTGGGATGCACTTTCTTGATGTTGTTGACGGTAGAGGTGTCGGATGTGCTGGGTCTTGCTGGATACGATGGCAGGGGATTCTGAAGAATATTGGCTTGAGTGGTACTGCCGACCTGTAGAGTGATCGTAATCTTCGGGCTTTCGATCAAATCTTAGACCGCGTGTTTTAAGGGAAAACAGTGGTCTGTTAGATGACCAAGAGCTTGGTAATATGTGCAATACTAGTTTTCATTATAACCTGCTGGCAGGGAATTTAGCGAAAGTCGAGGTTGGAGCGGTGTCAGAAGTTGCCTTTGTATCAACATTGTCAAGACCTGACTATATGTTTGTGCTATATGGGTAAACTTCATGCCTAGCGATGCTTGTTTGTATGGGTTTTACACATTTTTCCTAGGTTATTGTTGTTGTTGTTGAGGCGGTTGTGCCTAATATCCCTGTTGGGCTTGCTGTGGTTGGTATTATCTATTTGGTTGTGGCTGGTACTACCTGTTTTACTGTGGCTAATACTGCCTATCTTGTTGTGGCTCTAGTTGCAGAGCGTACTGGTTGCCTTGAATATTGGCGACGATACTGGTGACCTTTGTAGTGTGTTGTGAGGGAGCAATGATGTTTCCATTCCCATATTCGATAGGTTTCCATTTGACTTTATTTCTTTTGATTGAGAAGGCTTAATGTAGCCATGGAGAAATGGTTCCGACTCTGATCCCAGCTTCCACCTATTATCTAGCTCAAGTGAGCTGGGCAAAATTTACATATGGGTACGAGATTAGATATCCTGAAATGTTTGGGTTTTCCGAATAGACAATCATGAATATCTGTTCTTCACCATCGATGGGGTTTCTCATTCGGGCAGCCATGGCCCGCCATCATCCCACATATGCTGACAATGATTCGTCACATTTTTGACTCAAGATATCAACATTTGTCCTTCTCGGAGCCATGTTCAAATTGTATGAAAATTTGTCGATCTGATGGTTATCCAGCGATGTGTACCAATCCAAAGCATTGCCCTTAAGAGATTTTTGAAAGAGTCATATCAAAGCTTCATTGTTCCCTGCTATGGCATTGAGCTCCCCACAAAATGCTTTCAGATGTGCCGTGGGGCATCCACTACCGTCATATCTTTTAAATTTGGATGCGTCAAAGTTTGGAGGGACCCGACCATTTGGAAAGGGACACAGGTCCCTAAATTTAGTGGATGGATGATCCACTCCTTGTTACCTTTGCATCTAATTTTATACCATTTGTAACTGTTCTCGCAGCTCCATGATTTTTGACTTGCTGTGTTGCTGATATCTTGCCCCTTATTGTAGGGTTTGTGCTACTTTTTCCTCGTAGGGATCAATTTTTTCAACCATTTGATTTCCAAGAATTAAGGTTTACTGGAAAGAAGATGGACTCTCGATGGCGGGAGGTAGCTGAAATTGAACGTCGCTCCCTTTTTGAGGAGGGTGTGATGTTCAAAAATATCTTCGCCTGGGGGTATCTGTCAATTCCAAAATGTTGAGAGAGAAAGCGAAAGGAGTTTAAGGGATTGAGTTGTTTTGCACACTAAGCTCGGTCACCTGCATGTTTGGTGTGATACTTGGCATTGGACGAAGCAATATCTCTTGCAATGCTCGAAAACTTTGGGTCATCTCACTCATGGTTACATTATCTGGTAAGTTTGTTGGAGCTATCAGAGGTGTTGGCATCAGTGTTGGTGCTGATGTTGGTGCTGATGTTTCAGGAACTGGCTGAGCCGCCGGCTCTTCTTCATGGGTAACCTGAGAAGTCGTGGCTGCACGGGATCGAGTGGTCATAGTTCGAATTGATGCCTAAGTAAGTGTAAGCCAAAGACTGATTGATTTTTTTTGTATGAATGCAATGATGATGTCCCTTAAGATTAAAGTACCACACACTTTCGAGTCAGTCCTCAGCTAGTGAAAGCTAGCAAAATTCTCCAGTAGAGTCGTCAATCTGTGAATGCTAGGAATCGGCGCCTAAACTGATTGGCGTGTTTTTAGTTTAATTTGTGGGGGTGATTAAGTTAGTTTATGGATGTTGGAGTCGCCACTAGCCAATTAATCCCATAATCCCTCACTCGGCTAGAACTTGCGGAACATGTAAGGTTGGAGAAATCTGAAGACTCTCCTACCTTAGATTGACTCCTGGTCTGCGATCGGGGATTCTAAGGGACCCCAGTTACAAAGAGAAAAGGTATTAGGTACTCTCTCTGCCCGTACAAATGTACGGTTTTCACTTTGTGTGCTAAAACAATCTCAAGGGATGATGGATGTTGTGGTCGAGATGGGATAAGGCACACACGTGGATTTTTGATGTGGCATGAACTGAGATTTCGGCAAGCCACAGGGCATACGTCTAATGGCATGTCTTGAAGGAGGAGGTGATGATGCTTATACAAAGAGGTAAAAGAAATGGACTGTACTATAAGGAATTTCTGATGTGACAGGATCCGATATACAACAAGTCACAGAGCATACATTTACTAGAGATCTAGAGGAGCAGGTGGGTTAAGAAGGGAATAAATGTTATGATGAATGATTGTGTATGAGATGAATGAGTCTTTTAGCTTGAACTTGAATAGGCTAAAGCATGGACCGAACCATGACCAATTTAGGCTAGGTCTAGGAGTTGAGATGGTTAAGGTGAGGTTAGGAGGTGGCTGAAAAAATCTAGAATTTAAAGCTTGGGAGCTCCCCCTCACCCTCACTCTCACTCTCTTCTCTTCTCTCCCTCTCTTTCTCTCACACTTAGAAAGTGAAAGTTGTTGTTGTTAAAATGTGAAGAGGAGAGGGTTATTTATAGCCTTCTCCATTGACAATGTGGTAATTGCTGGGTTTGAGAGGAGTAAATGCTGACATGGCAGCTTGGGATTGGTTGAGGAGAGAGGGACGCCACATGGCATACTCCCTTTGGCTCTTGGAGTCGATAAAAAGGTAAATAGTTTTGGCTAAAGGGGCAATTTCAAAAGAAAGTTGACTTTTGGCCCTAGAGACAACTGTTGCTCGGAAGACACATGCACCCCGTGAGCAAAGGTAATCGAAGTACCACCAGCAGTAGTCAAACTACTGCCGGGACCGGGCTCAGGCCGGTCTTCATCTGTTGGGCCTTGTTTGGTGCCTTAGCTCGTCTGATAGTCCTCTTCTAGGGTTTTGGGTTTTAATAGGTGTGTCCCAATGCTGATTTACATGTATACTCTGATTCTGACGAGTTTTAGGTTTGGATTGGAATCCATGTTAGGCTGGTTTTAGGGTCTAGGCTAAGGTTAAGGTGGGGTTTAAAGGTTCAGGTTTTGGATTAGGGTTTCAGGGTTTAGATTAGGGTTTCGGGGTTTGGATATGATCATGGTCCGGATTATCTTGGCCTTTCTCAAGATATTAGCCAGGGTGGGATGTTTACAGTCACCTTCCTCCCCCTCATGCCGGTTTGATTATTTCAAACTGCATATACAATTGTCTTCAGGAGTGGGGGCATCAAAAGTAGGATATCTTCAATCATGCTAGATAATGCATATACAAATGACGTTGTGATTTCTTTTTTGTGGAGCCAATTTAAGATAGTCAGGAATCTTTTTTTTTTTTAGGGGGGGGGGGGGGGGGAGGGGGGATGTTTCAAGTGAGATGTTGTGCTCACATTATGAATCTAATTGTATAAGAGGGGCTAAAAATAATTGACCGCACAATTGAGAATATAAGAGAAAGTGTGAAGTATATATGTGGGTCACCATCAAGACTTAGCATCTGGAATGAGATACTCCAACATTTAAATGTTGGAACTCAAAAAATATTGAAGTTAAATGTGTGCACCCATTGGAATTCAATATATGAAATGTTGGATGCAGTAGTGGAGTTGAAAAATGCATTCTCAAAATTTACAGTTCATGATAAAGTATTTGCTTGGTTACCTAGTGAAGATAATTAGAGAAGAACTAAAGATGCTCATAGTTTCCTTTAAGTTTATTATGACTGCACGAAGCTACTTTCAGAATATAAATATCCATCGGCAAATCTATTTTTTTCAAAGCTTTGGAAGATTAAGAATGTTCTTTAGAGAAGTATTACAACAGGTCTAGATTATATTCAGAATATGGCGTTAAGCATGCAAGTGAAATTTGAAAAGTACTTGAGCGAATGTCACTTATTGATGGCTTTAACTGTTGTACTTGATCCTTGTTGCAAAATAGGACTGGTTAGTTACGTTTACAAGAAGATTTATCTGTTTGACAAGGCTGCTATTAAAACATCTAATGTTCGTATGGCAATTGAAGAATCGTACTCTTCTTATGTAGGTAATTCTTCCAAGAGTCAGGACACACAACTTTTGCATGAACGCGGCTCCAGTTCGTCTATAGGTGATGACAATTTACTCGATGAGTACTTCTTAGCCTTAGAACAACATGAAGCGAGTTAGCAAATAAATTAGTCAAAATTAGAAGTATATTTCAAGGAGCCAATCATGAAGGTCTCTAACCAAGACTTTGACATTTTAGATTGGTGGAAGACAAGAGCTTGTGAAGAAAAATACCCTACACTATTGTTGATCGCTCGAGATATTTCATCAATTTCGATAACAACAGTGGCATCAGAGTCTGTATTTAGCACCGGTAGTAGGGTGGTGAACAAGTATAGAAGCTCTCTTGCACTTAAAACAATTGAAGCGCTCATTTATACAAAAGATTGGTTACGTCCGGTTTGGGGTGGCAGTTCATTTGATGAAGAGAATGATGAATAGGACGAGACCGAGAGTCTAAATGAGACTAGTACTGCACCTTCATATGTTTAAAGTTTAAACATTGTTTTAAATATTTTGGACATCTTGATCTTATTACTTGTTCTGTAACACTTTAATTTCTGTTATTTTTGGAGTAGAGTACTTAACATTGAAATTTTGAACATACTATAATTTATTTCTCGAAAATTATATTCTCTTAAAAACATTATTCTTTATTAACAAAAATCCTTTATTACTAAAAATCTTTGTGCAAAAATGTCGTCTGATAACCCATTTGCGGACATTTAGGATTACGGTACCCAAGTTTACTTCCCAACATCTGAAAGAATGAAGATTAAATGTTGTTTGTATGGAAACAAATTCATCAACAAAACAAATCGACTAAGAATACACTTATCTGATCAGGAAAGAGACGCAAAACCATGTCTTAATGCCTCACAGGAAATACGAATTCTTTTCCAAACTCTCTCAGACTCAAATAAGAAAACTCCCACCTCCTCCACACCAAATTCAACTAGCCACAAAAAATATCATAATAAGCCTATTATAATAGATGAAGATTTAGAAATAGGGAGAGTGCAACAAATTAGTAAGAAATGAGAATTAAAAAATGTCGTATTAAAAGCTATAGAAGAAGAGCAACTGAAACTTGCCTTGAAGATAAGTAGGGAAGAGGCGGAGGCATCTAGATATCAATGTCCTTCAAAACAATATGACGTCAAGGCAGGGCTGAGCATGGGCACAAAGAAGAGACACAAAACATCAAAAAAAATTTCCAGGCTCTCATCATTATATAAGATGTTGAACACTCCTTATGAATCGGCTCATAAAGAAAGATTGAAAAAGTTAGCTAAATCTATACAAGAACATGATGGTGAAGTTTCACCACTTTCTGATTCAAAAGAAGTAAACAATTACTCTGGAGAAGATAACACATCTGAATCTGCAAACATATTTCATGTTGACGGAAGCGATGCTGATGGATTGGGTTTAGATGAAGGTGATTACTCTCTTATCCGACGGTCAGGAAGGCGTTCCTCATATAGACTATATTAACAAGATGCCAATGAATTTTGAGTGAGTTTATGGTTTTCTTATAACATTTTCATATTTTTATTTGTTAGCTTGTATAAACTTGCTATGCGCTGCCATTGCACCTTCTTCATTCTAACAATCTTGATTTTTTTATCATTTTAATTATTGTATAATAATTTGTAAAATAGTATTAACTTAACTTGACTCGACTCGAATAGCTCGCTTGACTTAACTCGATCCTAGCTTGACTCGACTCGAACCAGTGAGCCGAGTTGAGCTAAAGGGGTGGCCTCGAAGACCAAGTCAAGCTGACCTCGAGCTTGGATCATGGTGGGGCCGAGCTAAGCCGAGCTTGGCCTACCTCGACTCTAACTCGACCCGTGTACAGCTCTAAACTTGCGGGGCGCAGATCAGGTAGGGGTAACTGCTATTGGGTGAGGCACTTGACTGTGGGGCCCACCTCAATGTATGTGTTGTATATTTATGCTCTTCATCTGTTTTTCTAAATCATTTTAAGGAATGACCCAAAATGAGGTGGATCCATATCTCAGGTAGACCACACCATAGGAAATAGTGGTGATGGAACGCCTATCATTAGAAACTTCATGGGCTCACTGTAATATTTATTATCATCCAACCTGTTGATAAGGTTACATGGACATGGATGAAGATAAAACACAATAGTACCTTTATCCAAAACTTTTGTAGCCTTATGAAGTTTTTAATGGCAGGAATTCAATCCCTACTATATGGTTCACCAGAAATTTTGATCTACTTATTTTTTGGACCTTTCACTTAAAATAGTATGAAAAAACATTTAGACGGCATGGATATACAACACATACTTTGAGGTGAGTCCCATGATTAGGGCCTCACCCACTAAGCTGTTCCGGGACACTAGAGTTCTTGCCCTATAAACTTAGGTGGGGCCCACCTTGATGTTTGTGAAAAATTTGTCCTATTCAACTACTTTGTGAGCTCATTTTAGAATCCGAGACCAAAAGTGAGCAGGATTTAAGACCCAAGTGTGCTGAAAAGTGAGTATTGAATTGTCCACAATTGAAATATTTATGGGGCCATAGAAGTTTTAAATCGGTTTAATATTTGTGTTTTCGGTTCATCCCAAAAGGAATGACATTGTGAACAGTGTGGATGGCATGTAAACATCCCTGTCAACCCTAATGAGGTTTTCAACGGTAGGAATTCCCACCTTTTCCTTTTAGTGCGGCTCACATGAGTCTTGGATCCCGAGTTTCTCACCAACATTACGGTGGGTCCCACCTAGGTTTCCATCGCAGGAACGCTCTCCCAAAAAATCCGTCCGCTGTTACCTAGGGGTGCATATCGAACCGGTAGAACCGTGGAATCGGACTGAAACCGATCCAACGGTCCGATTTGGTCCGGTTCTAGACTGCGCCAGTTCCGGTTCCAAATTTTCAAGAACCATTGGATACGGTTTGGTTCCGGTTTAGGGCAATGTAGAACCAAACCGAACCATGGATCAGAACCGTTGATCCGAAATTGAGTTTAAAACAAAAAAAAAAACAAAAACAAAAAACAAAAACTTTTTAGCTCTAATCAGACCATTTAGTCATATACATTACTAATCTGCCAGCTGTTTCACGGTCAGATCACTCTCAGTACCGTAAATCCATCCAAAAACATGGTAGAACAGTAAACCTCTTCTAGAAAATCGATCAACCTCGTTTCCTCACCTGAAGTTGTAACTTCACAGAGCTTAGAAGTTGTTAGTACTATGATTTTACTGCCGGATCTCTTTTGGTATCATAAATCCATGAAGAAACGCGGTGAAAGAGTGAACTGCTCTTAGAAATCGATCATTGGCTTCATTTCTTCATCTGATTAATGTTTTTTTTCCTGCCTGCTCTTCAACGAACCTACAGAAATGTTGGAAAACTCATCATTTCTTCATCTGACTAATGTTTTTTTTTTCTTGCCTGGGCTCTTTTTTTTTTTCCTGCCTACTCATCATTTCAAGACTCGGGTTCAATGATCCAAACCCTTTAAATGATGGGCCTCACAATTGATTGGATAACCTAAAAAAGGATTTTAAAAATCAGAATCTCATACCAGTACTGGGCCGGATTTTTAAAAGCCTAGAACTGTGGAACCAATTCAAAAGCAAACCATTTTTCACGGTCCAGTTCCGGTTGGATTCTCGGTGCTAACGGTCCGGTTCCAGTTCCGAAAATCGTAGAACCGATAGGAACGGTTCAGTTCCAGTTTCACGACAAAACCGGACCGAACATACCCGTGTGCACCCCTACTATTACCCACCCATGCCTCACCTTATCCGTTCCCCGCCGTCATTGCATTGGTCGGAGAACCCAACCCGAAGCAGACTTGGCAAGACCCATATCCACTGAGGTGGGTGGGACTCTTGAATGTGCAGCCGACTGTAATGTATATGACTACATCTTTGCCGTCCATCCATATTAAAAATCTCATTTTATGCCATGATCCATAAAAATGAAGCAGATCTAAATCTCAGATGGACCATAGTGCAACAACCAGCTGTGTTCGTTCATTAAAAACTTCTCATGGGTCACAAAATTTTTGGATCAAGCTAATAATTGTGTGGTCTCTTCGTCTAGATCTCCGTGACCTTATTAAAAGGTTGGATGGAAAACAAAAAATTTTGTATCCCCTATGAAGTTTTTAATGGTGGGGATTCAATTACTACTGTTTCCTAAGGTATGGTCTGCATAAGATTTGGATTTGCTTCATCTTTAGAATCATACACTAGGATGAGCTTTTAAAAGGTTGGACGGTGTGGATTTAAGACACATACATCACAGTGGATCCCACCCACCTCATCATCGATGGAGGGTGGGTCTCACCTAATCCGCTCCCAACTTAAGCCTGCATTGCACCTTAGCTTGTCATGCAGCAAGTGTTTTCCAATAACATGCTGGTATGAAAATGGTAGGCCCTACCGTTAAGATTACCTAGAATTAAAATCAAGTGGGTCCCACATCATGTTGGCCCCACCGTCTGAATCAGTGCACTTTCTGACTCAACTTCCACGTGTGGTCCATCATATGAGTTGATTGATCGGCATGATTATGTCACATATTGACAGGAAAATGGCTCTTTTCACACGACTCACCACAAATTATGGTGCCGCGTGCCTTCTGCATCATAATTTAAAGAAAAATAATATATAGGTAAAAGTTTTAAGATTTTAAAAATATTTATTATTAATTAGTAAATATAATAAATAGTAAATATTTTTTGAGGGGTTTTGCTTAACTCCTACTTCACAATGTTCTCAAATCTTTTAAATGGCACATATGTGACCCATTGTCAATTTAAATTATTCATTGGTTCATATAATTAACTTATGATCAATAGCATAAAAAGGTACCGGTTAACATTGATGGAAGAAAAATAATAAATCCAATCATCATCTTGAACCATTTATTAGATATATCTCATCTTATATTTGTTATGACTCTAAATAAACACTTTAATTTCATGATTCTACCCATGTGATTTATAGCTCGTAGACAATAAACAAATGTAACAAATTGGCCACAATCAAAGGGTTAGGATCATCCAGTCGGCGTGAATAAATGAATGAATCAAATTAGTAATAGATCAACTCATGTGCAGCCTAAAAGGCTATGATACCCTGATCTATAGCTCAAGTGGTAGACTAAGTGAAAGATACCTCGTTTCAACACTGAGGTCTTGGCATCGATCCCTAGTAGGGGTAGCTAACAGTGAAGTGTTAACTAGCAGTGGGGTGTACTAATAAGCTAACAAAGGAAAAGAAAAGAAAAGGGGGGGCTAAAAGACCATGGAAATGTTTGTAAAACTTTTTTTAAAATTATGTTATGTATGTGTATAATGAATAATTTGAAATTTTAAATAAATTTGTATTGTTATAACAATAATTTTGCCATAAATTAATGAAAATTGAAGATTGATAAGATTTTTAAAATATTGCCATATTAACATGGTATCTTTTGATTTATTGTGTATTTGGTTGCACCAAATTCATGAAATTTCTTAAGATTCCATTATTAATCAATTTAATTTAATGCAAAATATCATGATAATGCAACTAAATACATTCTATTTTATTAAAAATACTGTGATATTTTTATTGAAAAATATTACAAGAATTCTAAAATATGCATGATATTTGTCATAAATGGTTGCTTGTAGGTGATTAGTTCTCTTTTCAGATAGGAATGTAGATGGTACCATTGCGTGATCTCGGGCACATGTGCCTATAAGATTCAATTCGTTGATCATGCTAGCTCACTTGTGCCAACAATATTTTGATCTTGTACACCTTTTTCGGTAACCTAATGTGGTATTGTATTGAAGAAAAAGGTCCCGGGGATACACGTAAGTTGTGGAGTTTAATCTAGTATATATAGGATATCTATGTATAGACCATGTTCTCTCGGTGACTACGTCTTGGAGAATTTTTTTACATGTTTTATTGATGAGAATAATAAAAATATATAAAAAAAATGTAAAAGATTTATAGAGATTTTAACAAATATAGATGTATACATTTATATAGTCATCTATAATATGAACAGTTACACATATACAACTAGGAATAAATATCATATAATCTAATAAAGTCTAAGATATACCATTTACAATGAAATTGATGCTATTCCTGATAATTTTCACTCAAGGTTTTTGACAAAATATCAGCAACACAATTAGCCACCCAGTGGATGTGGTGAGTTGTCTACTTTCTAAAGCTTCTTAGCGTCACTCTGCAGCCTCAGATCATTTGTCCGATCTTCTAACACATGTTCAATTGGTTGCCAATGAAGAAACAACGATGAGAATATTTGAAGAAAATCGCCTTTAATCTCAATATGTAAAATGTCCAACGAGATTGCCAACTTCAGCTCTAATAGCATGGCAATACTTTTAAGGCCTGTTTGGATTCCACCAAATAAGTTACTTTTTCTACTTGCAACAGTAAATAAGTAATTTATTTGAGATAAGTAAATTTGGTTTATAATCAAATATATAAGTCTGGTTTATAATCTAATATAAGCAATTTTTTTATTTAAGTTAATCACTTCAGTCTATTAAGTAGATATCAAGATAAGCTACTTAAGGCATAGATTATAACTTATCTTAAATAACTTACATTTCAAACGCCCCCTTAGAAACATTAACAGCATAGTTGAGAAGCTGGCTGAGAAAGATGTGACAGCTTAATAAGAGCCGCTGTTAATAATATCACCTGCCTCGCAGCTGCTATCACCATCCATTGAACTATTCAAAAATTAAAATTGAAGAAATCTAGCTTTAAGGTTACCCACTTGACATTAACTCTATTGGATATAGTGCGAATCATTCCAATCTGATTCTAGCTCATTAGGAGATCATATTCCTCAAATGAATACACCTTCCTGGGGCTATGGTTTGTAATGAATGGGTGTAATTGGTTGTTGAAGATGCGATTGTTCCAAATCAAATCGTTAGTATGATTTTTAGTTTTATGGAAATAAAGGAGACAAACTTTGATTATGTAGTAGAATGATATTGATAATATGTAGGTGCTTAGAAATTATTCAAATTACTTGCAAATTGCAAATGTATGGTTGGCCTACCTAATAGATGATGAGATTCTCAATCAATTTAATTGAAATTTGAAAAGTCTTTCTCACTATTTAGAGGAGTGGAGCTTTCGATCAAGATATTCTCTCATCCTGTTCGCTCTCACTCAAATCGAAACTATGTTAGTAGGCTTTCAACTCAATCTAATTAATAGCCTACAATATGAGTAATTTAAAATGAACCATTTGAATTAAGAGACTGACTAGAATGTATTATGGATTAATAGTTAAGTTATTTAATTATCTGACTATTGGATTGGTGGATATTTTATTAGATGGTTCTATTTCAACAAACAACTGTCCACTAATCAAATTAAGGTTATGATTATTTTTCAACCATTTTGATTTATCAGTAGTGGGTTCATAGTTTAGTTCGTTTAATTTTAGTTAATATATGACCCATTATAATTTCTGAGTGCCTATGTATTAAGATCATGCTCTGTTATAGTATCAAGCAATTCTCCAAGAGATAACTGTTGTAGCAAGAAAGGGTTAGGCAACAAAGAAATTCCATTTGAAGATCAGGGACGTTTGGCTGGTGACCCCAACACCAACCAACTAGCTGGTGTCAAGGCTCTACGGGTCCACCACGATGTATGTTTTTTATTCATGCTGCCCATTTGTTTTCAGTTCATTTTTAGGCAAGACCCAAAAAATGAGGTAGATCCAGAGCTTTAAGTGGACCACGCCAAAGGGGGAAAGTGGGGATTGAATGCTTACCCTTGAAAACTCTTCGAGGATGACAGAAGTTTTGGATGAAGCTGATATATGTGCTTTCCCTTCATCCAGGTTATCTGACTTTATAAATCAAGAAGTTTTTAATGGTGACCATTCAATCTTCACTTTTTCCGATCATGTAGTCTACTTGAACTTGGGGCCATTTTTCCAGCTAATAAATTTGCCTTATTTTTCGACTCATGCCCTAAAATAAGCACTCAAAATGGATGGACATGATAAAACACATATCACGGTAGGGCATACGGAGCTTTGACCACCACTAGCTGGCTGGCGTTGGAGTCACCAGACAAACCTCCCCCTGGATCACATCTGAGTGGGACCCACACACTAATGACCTGTTCCCTCACTTTTTTTACCCTTAAGGTGAGATTGGCATCCTACCCTTCCTAACTGCTTATTTAAGAAGGGAAATCCAACTAATTAGAACTTAAACCAAACAGTAGGGATTGCCTACTGATGATATCAATAGCATGTGCTTTGTAGTCCCCACCATGATATATATGTTTTATCCATGCAGTTTATTCATTTTTTAAGATTATTTTAAAGTATGAGGTCAAAATTAAGGAAAATCCAAATCTTAGGTTGACAAAATCATTAAAAAACAATGGTGATTGGACGCCTACTATTACAAGCTTTCTAGAGTTCATTATAAAGTACATTCACAATAACATGTTGAGTAGGTTGCAGGATACCCAGGTGAAGAGAAAACACATATCAGTTTAATCCAAAACTTTTGTGGGCTCAGTAAGTTTTTAACTGTGGGCATTTAATCACCACTGCTTCCTCTAATGTGGTCCACCTGAGATTTATATCTGCCTCTTTTTATAATTTTTGCTCATGCCAAGCAAACTTGCTGACCAAATCAACCAATTTCTTAATTTTGCTACATTGCACGGAAGGTATGATAGAATGGCCCATGACCTGGCAACATGATCAAGACCGTCCGTCCAGTGGATCCCACATGGATCAACGGTTATTGGATGGAAAAAGTTGAATAAAGAGGCCCACGTGATAGAAAAGAGGGAGATGATATGGTAAAGTAGGATGGACAAAAATATGGCAGAGCCATTTTTCTATAAGTACACATGGACGGTTATGCATCATTTGGGACTGTCCATTTAGTGGGTGATGTAGATCGGGTCGCGGATAATTTCATGGGCAGGATGGATCATAAAAGGCACGGTCGGCGACAGAAGTGATCCGGACCATCAGACCTTAGATCGGGCGTATCTCGCAATCCGGAATGAGTTATCCGATGCAAAATATATGATTTTGGGCTAGAACGAGCTACTTTAGCCAACCAACCCCGCTATGTCAGGTTGCGCAGCCCGAATTTGCGAGAAACCCCCTAATCGACGGTCGTTTCCCCGTTTTAATTTTATTTTTACTATTTATAGTAAGTTTTAGTTTGCTTATATCTCTTCATCCATTGGGCTTTAGGAGTTGTGTCCAACATGAAAAGTGCTTAGAATAATTAGGAGAACGGTTTGGTGAAGCCAAATAGGACACTTACTATTTTTGGCCGAAAACCTTGCGCACTAGTAGACATCACGACCGTCTATAAATAGTAAGTTTACTATTTATAGTAAGCTGTGAATTTTAGGAGTTTTAGTTGTAGTTTGAGTCTGATTTCTTTCCTATTGACGCAGGGATGAACGTGATGAGGTCGATCACCGTCTTCCTCAAGGATAACTACTCCGAATCCACGGAGCTTCTCTGGACTCCTCACAGAGACTTCTCGAATTCACGAGGAAAGAAAACAAGAGAGTAGAAATAAACTCTAATAAACTTCGAAATTGATTACTGAATCACTAAAAACGAGTTTACACCCCTTTAAATAAGGGAACCAAGCAATAGGAAAGAAATCAGACTCAAACTACAACTAAAACTCCTAAAATTCGCAACTTACTATAAATAGTAAACTTACTATTTATAAACAGTCGTGATGTCTACTAGTGCGCAAGGTTTTCGGCCAAAAATAGTAAGTGTCCTATTTGGCTTCACCAAACCGTTCTGCTAATTATTCTAAGCACTTTTCATGTTGGACACAACTCCTAAAGCCCAACGGATGAAGAGATATAAGCAAACTAAAACTTACTATAAATAGTAAAAATGAAATTAAAACGGGGAAACGACCGTCAATCAGGGGGTTTCTCACAAATCCGGACTGCCCAACCCGGTGTAGCGGGGTTGGTTGGCTAAAGTAGCTCGTTCTACCCCAAAATCATATATTTTGCGTCGGATAACTCATTCCGGGTTGCGAGATACGCCCGATCTAAGGTCTGATGGTCCGGATTACTTCTGTCGCCGACCGTGCATTTTATAATCCATCCTGCCCATGAAATTATCCGCGACCCGCTCTACATCAGTGGGCCTTATCAGAAAAGGATTGGCTACTCATAGCTAGTGGTCGGTGCTCTTTGGACCCATCCATCTTTCCTAATAATTTTATGGTATGAATCCAAAACTGAGGTAAATCAAAATCTCAAGCGGGCCACACAGTGTTGATTGAACTCTCACCATTAAAATTTTCTTAGGGTTAGTTAATGTTTTTTTTTTGCCTTCAGCAGGTCCATATGATCTAATCTACAATCGTGAAATAAACATTACAATGGCTCTAAGAGTTTTTTAATGATAGACATTTAATCACTACTGTTTTCCCATGGTGTGGTCCACCTGAGATTTTGATATGCCTCATGTGTACGCAAAATTATTAAAATGATGTGTAAAAATGGATGGATGGTGTGGATAAAACACGTAAATCATGGTGGGCCCACATAGGCGAGTGGCAGCGTCACTAACCAAACCGCGTCCGACCTCACCATAGATGGCTGATGTTTTGAAAATCACACATACCAAACGATTATAGCCATCACTTTCCTCAGTTTCTAGCAATTACTACTGCTGCATTGATGGCTGAAATTAAGATGCCTACGGTCATCCCGTATTATCTAATCCATAGTAGGTCCCGCCAGATGGATGGTCTTGATTGACACATCAACCTTTACGAAATATGGCACTACGATATTCCGGTTCTCGCCTCCATGGTATCATCTCTACATCAAAAGATGGGAAGCGGATGGAGACTGATTAGGTAATCAGGCCCGCAACACATCCCAGTTGCGGAACTGTGGGGATGCAGTGAGATGTGACTGGCAGGGGCTATGCACCACCGGAAATGAGCATGGCTTTTTTTTAGTGCGTATTTGGTCTGTGGAATTGAATGGTATTGTATTGTATTAGATGAGAATAATATCATTATTGCATAGCGATCGCATGTCTGGAAATATATCGTAGCCATCAAATTCCACATTTGGGATAAAATTTTGTTATCAGAAGACACCTAATTAAGCAAAATCATGTTTGGTGGACCATGAAATTATAATCAACATACAAAATTCACAACACATGTCGTTCACTTGTACACATATATAACCAAGATGTCACTTATAAATGGTGTATATGGATGGACGGCATGGATAAACACATGCATCAATGTGAGGCCCACATGTGTAATGGATTTCAAAATCCAAGGAAATCTTGCATGGGAACAAATGTAATTCCATGGGATTAAATGCAATTCCATCCCACCTAATCCCCACCTTTCCCATCCTCCCTAGATGCCGGATGGAATTGCATGGCATCAAATGCAATTCTATCCCACCTAATTCCCTTCTAATACTCTGCGTCACACAAGTTTTAGGCCCGTCATGTACTCAGCTATCTTAGATGGCATATGCCCTACTAATCACATCTCGCCATGTCACCACACCACCAATGATGGTGGTGCCATATGATTACCTAACCCGCATCCCAAAGCATGTCCCAAGTGGAATGGACGCAGATTTCTTGGGAAAGCCTTTCACGAAAAGTTCCTGGGAAACTTAGGTGGGGTCCACGGTGATGTTTGTGAGAAATATATACCATTAGAGGTGTATATGAACCGAGCTAGCTCGATTAGCTTGCTTAACTCGACTCGAAAAAACTCGACTCGAAAAAACTCGATTCGACTTGGTTCGAAGCTAAGTTCGAGCCGAGTTAAGCTAATTCTTTTAGCTCGAAAATGAGCTCGAGCTGGCCCCAACTCGACTTAACTCGAATCAAACCCAGCTCAAATCAAACTCGGATCGAATCAGTTCAATGACTTGATTACTTTGATATTGATGTTGCTCACCAAGTGTTTGATGAAATGACTCAACGAAGTGTATCTAGTGGCAAGGAAGGTATGGGTCCTTAGTCTTGCTCGAGTGGTAGACTCTCATGAGTTTCAACTCCCAGTCAAGGGTTCGGGTACCCATAGGTGGTGAAATTCCACTAGTATGAGGGTGTGTGTGCGCGTGTTTAAAAAAAAGGTATGTATATAAAACAAATGCCTTTTTTTTTTTTCTTGATTTTTATGTTGCTTAGAAGGTGTTTGATAAAATACTTGTAAAACCATTACTGCTATTTTACATATAGTGAGATTTTGAAGATGCAGTCTAGGTGTTTATGAAAATGTTGCACAGATGAACTCAGATCGATCTTGGCCTGAACTCGGCTCAAACTGGCCTGAGCTGCTAATCGAATCGAGCCGAGCTGGCCCGTCAGGCTTGAGGACCGATCGAGCCGAGCCAAGTTCAAGCTAAGGTCAGCTAGTGGTCAAGCCGAGTCGAGCTGAGGCAAGCTCGACTCGGTTCGACTCGATGTATACCCCTATATATAACATCAATTCGTTTTGTGAGATCATTTTACTACTTAACACAAAAAAATGGAAAGGATCCAAGACTAAGTGTGCCACACTAAGTAAAAGGTGGGCAGGACTATTGAAACCTTCCTAGGGTCAACAGTGATGTTTAAATGCCATCAACTGTTTGTAATGTTATTTCTATTGAGTTGAACTGAAAACACAAATATTAGCCTGATTGAAAGCTTATGTGGCCCCACAAATATTTCAACTGTTGATGTTCAATCCTTGCGTTTTTAGGCCACTTGAGTACTTAATGGGGCTTAATTTTGTTCCCATGTCTTAAAATGATCCAAAAAAAGTTGATGGACAGGGTGGGTTTCTCACAAACATCACAATGGGCCCCACGTAAGTTTTCAACACATGAACTTAATGTAAAAGGCTTTCTTGAGAAATCCATTTCCATGTGGAATCCTTTGTGACCCTCCCAATGAGAACAGCAGGTTAGGTATTACATAGGTAAACACCTTAGTGGGTGCTGCCTTTGCCCTGGGCCCACATTAATGATGCATTGTATACCTACACTATCCATCTATTTCTCTAGCTTATTTTAAAAATTACGTAGATCCAAATTTCAAGTGGACAATACAATATTGGTGTTTGAGTGCATCGCCATTAAAAAATCCTAAGGGCCTATCAAAAGGTTGTTGTAATTTCCAAGGGCTCATCGTAAGGTTTTTGTAATGTTTATATCCCATTTATCTTCTTGAAAATGCCAAGAGACATGGAAAAAGGAAAAAAAATAAAAAAAATAAATACAAAGATTAGCTTAGATTCAAAACTTTGATATATAACAAATATATATCAACATGAGCTCCAAGCGGTTAGGGCAACCGGGTAAGAGTTAACTCGCACCCCACTGGAGGCATCTTTACATTTAATTCTTTTTCAGGCTCATTTCACGGCACGAGTAACCAAAAATTAAAAAAACAAACAAGCAAAAAGAAGAAAAGAAGTCATTCTAACGCTCAAGTAGACCCAACGCAGGCAAAAGAGGGATAATAACATCCACCATTGGAACCTTTTAAGTCTAAGAAATTTATTTGCCATATAACCAATTAATAAATTCTCACAAATTTGAATGACCGGAAAATACAAATACCAGCTTAATCGAAAACTTGTGCAGCTCTTAGGAAGTTTTTAGCCGCAACAATTAGTTTCTTTTAATGTGGTCCACTTGAACTCTTGATCTACTTCATTTTTAGTCTTAGGCCTTAAAATGAGCTGCTAAAAAGGATGAGTGGCATGGATAAAACACATACATCATGGTGGGCCCCACAGCACTGCCACCAAGAATATCCAAATGAGCTGCCAAAATGAATGAATGGCATGGATAAAACAAATACATCACGGTGGGCCCCACAGCACCTGCCACCGGTAATATCCATGGTGGGAGGTTCATCAGACAGTCCCTTCCGAAAACTGGCCCTCTCACTAAAATGCTCAGACCATGAGCCACTATTGTGGGCCCCACAGTTTATACAGTACAGTCTACAGCGCCGGTCCCAACCGTCGGTGCCGCTTGTCTACCCGACTGCCTGCTCAGCACCGGAGAAGGAAATCTGGTGCGCGGCGCTCACCTTTAGAACTCCTGGTTTTTAAAGAGAAAAGCTTTTATACTCTGGCGGATTTTGATGGATGATGCATATGCACTTATAAATTAAGAATTTTATGCTTGGAATACAAGTAATTCAAATTAAACCGTCCAAATTATAAGTTCAGATTAGATGTATTATGAAGCAGAAGATACACTTATTTAATTAACTGACTTTCGGATTGGTGGACATTTATTGGACGGTTGGAAATGAAAATATTGAAGGGTCCTATTTTAAAATACAATTGTCCACGACTCAGAGGTTACGAATATTAGACTAATCTGATTTTGGGATTTTAGTACGAAATAGCATTTTCAAAATTTTATTCGGTTTAATTTGCGTTACAATGTGTCTCGTGAACGATTTCTGAGTGCCTGTGTATCAAGCGTGACAGGGAGTCAGAATATCAAATAACTCTCCTTTATAAAAAAGTTCGTTTTGCCTCTGCTGCGACTAAGATCCTAAAGTGTGTCGCCACCATCTGGGCCCCACATGATGAGCTATGAAATCATCATAACGGTCCATATTGTATAATTTATTATACATGTGGATTTTTAAAGAGCATATATTGATTTGAATTTAGAACCATGAAAAGAAAATTTTCAATGATTATCATTCAACTCTAAAAATCAAAGGTCAGGATCATCATTCAATTATGAGTATAGGCTAATAACTTATTTGTGGTAGTACAGAGAATACAGACGGTTAAAATCATCAAACCATCTCAGAAAGTGGACCCAAGTGGGTGGCCACACACGCTGGATTACGACTCGCGGCGGAGGCAAAACGATCTCTTTTAAAAAATTTAAACACAGTAATAGACTGTAATAGACATCTGTGACAGTTAACCACCACTTCTAAAATGGTGGTGACTCATCCTCCTCACACGTGGCACTCATGTAGCTCCATCCAAACCATCCAAAAATCCGGCCACATTGTAGAAAAATCATATGTCTAAAACTACTCTGATCAATAAATCTTAACCACCCAATTGATTGTCATCAGATAGATGATAAAAACTAAAAAAATGAACGGTCCAAATCCCAGTGCCAAAATCAGATGGTCGCTTTCATCTTATCAGCGTACTTTTTCCTTTATTTCTTTTTTTTTTCTTAAAATATTATGCTCCATCCACAATCGGGTCAGAAATGTGGACGGTCTGGATTTTCGAACAGTCACCACCATTTTATAAAAGATACTAGGACTTAAACAGGATTCAAATAAAACAAATGCCAGTTACTAAGATCTGAAAAAGTAGAAAAAAGAAAGAAATAAGAAGAAAAAAGAAGAAAAAAAGAAAAGAAAAACTCAGGAAGTGTACGGACTGATTTAGCATTCTCATTTCTCACTCACATTTCGCCTCTCTTCTCGTACCCTCAGCTATAAAAGGCTAGAAATCTTTCTCTTTCTTTCTTTCATTTTCCTCTCTTGAAATGGAACCTTTTTATGCAAATGGCGATTGAGAGCAATCCCATCGCTCTCAATGGGGAAGATCGAAGAAGAGCAGTCCCTTTCTACTCCTGCAGTCGCCGAAGTCTCTGAAGGAAATGCTGGGCCGCCACGGTGCCGGATCGGGAGATTCGTCGGGTTCCGGTGTGTGGCCGCGCTCATCCTCGGTGTCGCCGTCTTGCTGTCGGCGATCTTCTGGCTGCCGCCGTTCTTGAGAGCCGATCGGGGGCGTCTGAGCCTGGACGAAGGTGAGTTTTGAAAATTCGAGCCTTGCATGACACGGCATTGCTTTGAATTGCTGGATCTTGTGCTGGTTTTAGTTAGTTTCAGGGTTTTGATGGTTCTGGGGTTTTCTTTAGGGTCTGTAAACAGTGGCATTGCTTTGAATTGATGGGAATTTGAGGTGTAGTAGATTGCGTCTCGAAGCAGCACAGTATGTGATGGTGCTCCGGCCGGATGCTGTTCATTTTGCCGACCTTTCTCTGGCCCATATCAATTACCTAAAACTGTTGTGGTTCTCAGAATCTGCACTAATCACAGCAGAATGATTGACTGTCTGTTTCATCAAAAACATCCATTCGGCTTGCAATTTGGGTTAGTACCAGTAGGGTTTTTAGGGTTGTAGGTAATTTGTGGGATATTGAGTTTGTTTTATGGTTTTGGGATGATTTCACGGTTGGAATGTAGTATCATCGCTTAGAATTGACAGATCTTGGCTTGATGTGAATTATGGGTTTTGGTTTATTTTGAGTGCTTTTCGGATTCCTGGGATGGTGTTAGTGTTTTTAGGTGGCTCTGTTGTTTCCATCTGATGGAAATTGAGTTATCGGGATGGTTTTCGTGTTTCTCATGATTTTAGGATTTGTAGCTAGTGCCATTTCTTCGAATTGTTGGATCTTGGTTGGGTTGTTTTTGGTTAAGTGTATGGATTTGGTGGATCCTGGATTTTCTCTTAGGGGTTTTAGGACAATTTAGGGCTTGCTGTAGAGGCATTGCTTCGAATCGAAGAGTATTGGCTTGATTTTGGTAAATTACAGGTTTTTGATGGATTCTCAATTCTTTTAGGGCCTGTTTAGAATAGTAAATTGGGACGTGTTTACCATGAAATACGCAATGATTACTTAAAATAGGTGTTTTCCAAGCCGTCATATACATTCCATTTTCTATCAGTCAAAATCCCTCTGAATTAGTCAAACGCTCGTTCTGTTTGAGGTAAATGCAGGTGGCGTAATATCACTCAGAGACCATTTGACCAAATGTGTGAAGGATCAAAATGGTTGCAAATGTGTGAAGGATTAAAAAGGTTGCAATTCCCTCTTCTATAATCTGTATGCAAACAGCGTAATTCTATGCAACTCCATGGTCAAATTCTGCTGACATCAGGGTTGAAGTAAAGCATGTTGTTATAATTGCTTATTTACCATATAGTTCCTGTATAAATTAGTGATCCAAACAGGCCCTTAGTGGCTGATTGGAAACTGGAATAGGGTTGGAACTGCAGAAATAGAAAGCGAACTAAAAGATTCATGGGAATAGTCTGCCTGTTGTTTGCTTAACACAATATGCTATCCTAGAATAAATTGAACTTTGTTTTTCGGGCATAGTCCATCCACCATGCGGTGTGAAAAACCAATGGTCTGAATTAACTAGCTGTTTCAAAGTGTGACTTGCCCGAGGACTTGGTTGAGCGCCTGCATTAAATCCTGACTTGGTTGCCTAAGGAGTGTTTGAATTGAACTTGTTTGATGGACAGCTTTAGTTCCATGCTAGTTTGTATAGAGATGGCTTATTTGTCATTTAGCTTGATTACTGGAAATGGAATTTTAAGGGAAATGGGTCCGTGTGCCTTTTGGGGAGCATAGCTGAATTCTTCTTCTCAGCCAATTCCTTGTTGCATATGGAATATGTTGTGAATGTGGTATTCTACTATTAATTTATGCTATGCAGTACCTTGCCTTCCCATTAGCTCCATTTGAAGGAAATTGATTACTTGTACTATTCAGCTTTCAGGGAGTGACATTTTGTATTTGAGTGCATAAGGCTTGACTGCAGGTGGACAATGACATTGCTAGTATTCAATTCTTCTTCTTCTTTTTCTTCTTCTTCGTCGTTGCCGTTGTCGTCCTCCTCTTCTTTTCTTTCACAACACTTGCATAAAAGATAAAGAACTACATCATGTGAGAGGGGATGCTTTTCCAATTCAAAAGGCCACGGGCTGCCCACTCAGTCCCAGCTACACAATTGCCGATTTCATTGGCCACTCTACCAATATAAGCAAATGACCTGTTTAGCCTATCTGCTTGCTCAATAGATTCCCTCAAAATGAAAGAAAGCCTCTGTCTCGTCAACAATTTGGGTGTATTTTTAAGGTAGAGAATGATAGGATTTTGCTATGTATTGTTACATTTTAAGTGTTTTGGAAAATCCTTGTTCTCTGCCTGCTCTTGGTTCTGATTTCTGAATGAGTTGCCATAGGCATGTTTATGCATTTTTCCCTTTTCAAGTGGGGTAAAAAGCATTGCAGATATATTGCTTGCTAATAAAACTTATTCCATAATTAACCTCCAAATATGGGAGCTCCTCGGCTAAAACATCATATATGCATGTTGTTCGAAAATTGGAAGAGCATACTTAGTTTCATGAACCTTTTACCTGTGTGCCTCTATCCCTTTGGATAATATACCGGATTCACTCTCCTGCTCATGCTTCGTGTCTATACTTGCTAACATCTTGAAACAGATGCCTTCTTGCTCTTGCAGCCAAGTGTATTGTAGCTTCCCTTCATGCTTTCGTGCAGCATAGGAGAATATGCATGTGTGGTATTCTAAAAGCATCTTGCCACTACAATGAATTGTATGCATACGATATGGCTATTTGGTTCAACTTGTAGCAATGATTGGAGAGAGAGAGAGAGAGAGAGAGAGAGAGAGAGAGAGAGAGAGAGAGAGAGAGAGAGAGAGAGAGAGAGAGAGAGAGAGAGAGAAGAGAGAGAGAGAGAGAGAGAGAGAGAGAGAGAGAGAGAGAGAGAGAGAGAGAGGCATCAGTGCATCAGTATAATTAGTTGCTTTCTTTCTTTTCCTGTTCGAAAAATCTGCATTTGTGTTTCATACATCCATTAGATTGTTTCTAGTCTTTGTTTGGAATCTCAGTTAGTGATATTCTGTAAAACAGATTTGCTAACATCTTAAGGATACACGCATCCATTAGGAGCCAAGGCTTTAAATGCATGTGGGGTAGTTGTGGCAGTTGAGCGTTATAACAGAAGGCGTAATCCTTAGTAAATTAGCAGAAAGTTTTAAAAAAGGAAAAATGGTAAAAAATAGAAATATTTGTAATGAATTGGAAATTAATTAACAATTGCATTTTAAATAGTGAAATGTGGTAGTGCTTTCAAATATCTCATTCTTTTCTGATGGTTAGTTAATTTTAAGTTAAAATCTGCTACTCTGTGGAATGCCCAAGTGAATTGAATTGTGAACGTATTTTTTTATTCTACATGGATGATCTAGAAGTTGATATAGATAGACTTTGGTGGCGTTTGGATACTGCTGAAAAGCAAATCTATAAATAGAGGTCTCAAAATTTTTCACAATTTTCATTGATAACATCAGGTGAATGAAACAAAAATGAGTTCTTTTGGCATTTTCCTAAGTTTGGGAAGGTGATTGAAGTGGTAATTCTTGTCAGTTGTCAATCTAGATTCAACCATGGGTTTGTGTTTGTTAGATTTTTATATAAATCTGAAGCCAAGGCGGCCATTGACAGCTTTAATGGATTAATCATTTCTAAAAAACAAATATTAGGTTGGTTTTGAGAAATATGAGTTAGTGGTGCTCCAAAGAAGGTATGGGGCAGCAAGCGAGGAAAAGGGAAAAGGGTTGCTATTTTTGGAGGGATAGTTGGCCCTTAGTAGGGCTGGTGTTATTGGAGAAAAGTAGAAAATGAGCCTTTAGGAGTATAGAAGAGGTGAAGCGTAATTGTAGTAGGTGATAGATCCTCTACAAAGGAACAAATTTCGGTCCAGTCAATGCTAATGAGATGATAGGAGGTGGGTTGAAAGGCTAATGAGGAGGAAGGAGTCTGGCAAGCATTCAAAAAGTTTGGGTGGAGATAAAGCCCATGCCATGTTGGAGAAGTTGGATGGAGTGCATGAGTTTTGTTTTGTTCTTGGTGTTAGTGAATGGCTTCCCAAAAAGGTTTTTCCGGGTGCAAACATGCTTTTTTGTCAGTTGGATCTTTTTTCTTTGTTCTTATTTGTGGTTGTGGCTAAAGTGATGCAGGACCAATGCATGAAATCAAATAATGTGTGATCAATCAGCAAAATTAAATTAATTAATAAAAATCACAAATCCTACTAACATCATTGCAAATATCAAGATTCTAAGAGGAAAGCATGCATAGTTTAAGCCTAAGTTGTCAAGCATCGTTCTACATGATCATTAGACATGGAAAACTAGGATCTAATGGATGTAGAGACATCCAAATAGTATAGGGTTAGGTCAATTGTAAAAGGGAAGGTCTAATACTATGTAGAATTTACTAGATTTAGGTGTGGGTGAAGCTAGGGTTAGGGAAGTTTGGAAAAAAAATGGTGAATTAGGGCTAAGTTGGGGAATTGGATGAATCAATTAAATGATTTAGATATTATGAGATGGGAATTAGGGTTTTAGATGTAGGAAAATTATGGATTTTTGGTTTATTGAAGGATTTGGACATCTAGGGTTTAGGAGTTTGGGGTTTTAGGGTGGGTTAGGGTTAGGGTTTTGGACAAGGGATGATGGGGTTTTGAGGGAAGGATCAAAAGATGCAAGGGGGAAGAAAAGATGGGTCGTATGGACCAGCTGTGGGGTTTGCACGTGTGGCTGTACGGTCACACGTGTGGGCCCGAACGGGTAGGGTTTGGCCCGTGGTAAAAAGGTTTGATGGGAAAGGGTAAATGGGGAAGAATGGAAGATGTTTGGAAGAGTTCTGAATGACTTGGGGTGAATAAAAGAAGAGATTTCAACAAAATACCTCTAGCAAAGAAGGAAGATTCAAAGGTGGATAACTGAAAGCCTTACACTCCCGTGATTGAAGATAGGCACCACATCATCTTCATTCCAAATAGCATGGAACTAGTCTTCACATCTCATGAAGAAGAGAAAACAAAAAGACTTGTTTTTGTTTTTTTTTTTTTTGTTTTTGGTGAGAAAATCACTATTAGTGAGAGCTTCACCCCACCCCCCGTATATAGTCTCAAGAGCTTTAAGAAAATTACAACCCCCCCCCCCCCCCCCCCAAATATATATAGTCTCAAGAGCTTTAAGAAAATTACAAAATAGTCTCTGCTTGATATCTTTTAACCAAATAACCCTAGTCTAAGAAAAATATATAAAACCCCTCATAAAGTGACCAAAAGCATAAATCAAATATAAAACCAGATCCTAAAACATATGTCCTATGACGAAAAATGGTGCACGATCAATGGCCCGATCATGTACTCCATGTAATCCAACGGTCTGATCATCGCGTCCCTCAAATCCAACGGTCCAATTTACTCCCTAAAGCAACCCATGTGCATCTTCCCAATGTGGGATCTTCCAGATGCTCGTACATGCACTATGGGGTCTTCAACACGGATATGCGCCTAGCCACAGAGAGACTAGGGCCTGCCTCCTACTTTGATACGTGCGCAAAGGCGTGTGTGATGTTATGTCCTCATCACTAAGGCTCTTAGTAGAATGCTGGAGATGGTTATGGGAAGAAGTGGTTAATGGATTCTCGTTGTAAAATGCTAACTTATCTATGACTTATCTTTAGTTTGTCGAATATATTATCTTATTATTTTGTGAGGCCGATCATTCTCAAGTTGACAACATGTGCAATGTCATCCAATGTTTCAAGGTGGTATCTATGCAAAAGATTAATATTTAAATGAGCAAATTGTCAGATGTTAAGTTGAGTGATTAATGAAATTGATATATATGTTAGGTTTATGGGTATAAATTGCGCTAGCTTCCTTCTACATACTTGGGCTGTTTTCTCTGTATTGGAAAACTGGCGTAACATGTTTGGATGTAGTGGTGTAGCTTTTGTCATTGGGGGTTGTATCACTTTAATCAAGGTGACATTACCTAATATGTTGATTTATTTCATATGTGTCTTCTGTTGCTCAGATAATGTCACTAAAAGGTTGAAAAGAATGAGGGACTTTCTTTGGCGAGGTGGGGAAAATAAAGTAGTTTCAGCTTATCAAATGGGAAGAGGCTTGCAAGCCAACGAAGTTTGGGGGACTTGGGATTAGGGTTCTCATACCTATGAACCTAGCTTTCTTGTGATTATGGTTGGAAATCTAGGGAGGAAGAGGATAGGCCTTGGACAAGTGTGATTACACAAAACTATGGGTTGGATGGAAGGGGTTGATTTATGCTTTAGTCATCTCAATATAGGGCATTGGGCTTCTTAAAAGCAATCTTCAAAGTGGAAAATTGTTCTGAGAGAGAATTTTTTTGTTCGAGGGGTGGTTCCTGTATTTGCTTCTGGTTGGGTAGGTGGTTCATAGACACACTTCTTAGTTTGTTGAATCATCAGTTTTTAAAGGAATAAAATAAAACTTTATTCAGAAGAGGAGAGAGAATCTACAAAGAAGAAACAAATCAAAACAAAACTATACACATTGTCTCCCATCTACAATAGAAAGTGAGATAACTGCACAATGCTAGCGGCAACTTTTGCCAATACATTTGTTACATTATCCTATTCACCCTAGAGTAGATAACAGGCTTTTTGTGTTTGCCATTTCCGCAATCAAACTTGCCAATACTGATTTGACGTTGGTATTTGTCGAGAAACCTAAAGCTATTTATTCTCCTTTAGAGAGGAGATTTCTTCTCCCATACAATAGAGGGGGGCCTTGAGCTATTCTTATAAAAAGGATAATGTTTTCCCTCTGCCAAAGGCAATTGAGGAAAGATGTAACCAGGGTGGTCGTCCACTCATCACACTGACAAAAAAGAGAACCCATTCTCAGTCAAGGAATGCCAAATCGGTTACGTATCGGCCGATACGGCCGATACGTAACGGAAACGGTGGTGACCGTTACACGTTATGGGGTTGTATCGGCCGATACGGTTTTTTGTAGCCGTATAGGCCGATACGGGCCCGATACGCCCCGATACGCCCCCGTATCGGCCGTTACGGGCCCGTTACAGGCCCGTAATAAGCCCGTATCGACCTTTTTCTATTTTAAGCTTTATTTTTGCTATTTTTTTGAAACCTCTTGCTTCTAAACTGTTTCTTACTCCTTTTACTAATAATTTCGACCAACTTTGGCTGAGTATTTGAGATAAAAACACATTATATTATGAATTTTCTTGAATCAAAGCTCGATGGGCCATTTTTCAGAAATTTGTCAAAAATATGTATTTATATATTTTTAATACGTTTTGTTGTTTTAATCATACCATATGATGTGTTAATCATAGTAAAACATGTTAATGTGCATTTTACAGATTTTGGGTGTCATTTAATATTTTTTTTATATTTTTTTCTATTTACGCATGAATTTTGGCCCCTTTTTTTAAAATTTGAAAAATCAATTTTTAATGGTTGTATTGTTGTTTTAATTATGCCATTTGATGTGTTAATCATAGTAGGACATGTTAATGTGCATTTTACAGATTTTGGGAGCCATTTTATATTTTTTTTAATATTTTTTTCTATTTACGCATTTATTTTGGCCCTTTTTTTGAAAATTCGAAAAATCATTTTTTAATGATTCTTTTGTTGTTTTAATGATGCTATATGATGTGTTAATCATAGTAGAACATGTTAATGTGCATTTTACAGATTTGGGGTACCATTTTATATATATTTTTATATTTTTTTCTATTTACACATGAATTTTGGCCCTTTTTTTTTAAATTCGAAAGATCAATTTTTAATAGTTGTTTTGTTGTTTTAATCATGCCATATGATGTGTTAATTATAGTAGAACATGTTAATGTGCATTTTATAGATTTGGGGTGCCATTTTATATATATTTTTATATTTTTTTCTATTTACGCATTTATTTTGGCCCTTTTTTTGAAAATTCGAAAAATCATTTTTTAATGATTCTTTTGCTGTTTTAATGATGTCATATGATATGTTAATCATAGTAGAACATGTTAATGTGCATTTTACATATTTGGGGTGCCATTTTATATTTTTTTTTATATTTTTTTCTATTTACGCATTTATTTTGACCCTTTTTTTGAAAATTTGAAAAATCATTTTTTAATGATTCTTTTGCTGTTTTAATGATGCCATGTGATGTGTTAATCATAGTAGAACATGTTAATGTGCATTTTATATATTTGGGGTGCCATTTTATTTTTTATTTTTACATTTTTTTCTATTTATGCATGAATTTTGGCCCTCAAAAATAATTGCAAACACCTAAATGTAAGATATTTTCATATTACATTCATTCTAATATATCTATCATTGATAGTAGATAGTTAGAAAATTAAATACATGAATTTTGTAGTCAAATTCAGGTTATCTGGTTCATAAATTCATCAGACAGTCCGATACAACTTCTGACCAAAGAGTGGACCGTTACACCACCATAAACATGTTCCAATTTATAAATGAATGCATATTTGGAATGGTTAGAATATTTCAGATTTAATCCATATTTTTTCATATTTTTTTGGCAAAAAAAAATTTTTGCGCCGTTATGGGCCGTTACGCCCCCGTATCGCCGTTACGCCCCCGTATCGCCGTTACGCCCCCGTATCCGTATCGGTTTCAGAGGGCACCGTTACGCCAACCGATACCGATACGGGACACCTTGTTCTCAGTATGATGTATCTCCATATTAGTCTTTAAGTACTGATTGAGAAATAACATCTGGGGATGTCAAATGCAAGTTCGATGGGAAATCTAAGTGATGTAGGACTGATGCATGAACTCAAATATTGTGTAAGATCAATCAACAAAATTAACTTAATTAATAAAAAAATAAAACTTACTATCATCATCACAACTACCAAAATCCCAAGAGAAGATCATGCATAATTCTAGCCTAGGTTATCAAATATCATCCTACAAGACCATTAAATAACAGAAACTAGGATCTAATAAATGTAGGGATATCCAAATAGCATAGGGTAAAGCCAATTTCAAAGGAGAAGATGTAATACTACTTAGAGTGAAATTAAGGTTTAAGAAAATTAGGAAAAACTTGGAATTAGGGTTAATGGGGTAAATTGGTTAGAAATGTTAAAGGATTTAGGTATTAGGATAAGGGAATTAACGTTTTGGATGGAAGGATTGTAAGGATTTGGGCTTAATTAAAGGATGTGTAGAATTAGGGTTTGGTAATTTGGGGAAATAGGAAAATTAGGCATTTATAGGTTTAGGGTTAGGGTTTGGAAAATGGAGAATAGTGTTTTGATGCAAGGGTAATGGAAAGCCAATGGGACAAGAGTGTGGCCATGCGGCGAACCCGATGGGTTCACATGTGTGGCTGTATGGTCACACGTGTGGGCTGGGTTGTAAGGGTTTGAGTCTTTAGGGTTTGGTTCGTTGATAGGTGTAGAAGGGATAAGTATTTGAAGAATGGTGAATGTTTGGGATGGAGAAGATCGAAGACCTTGAAGAATACCTTGATTGTTGATAAAGGGATGAGAATGTGGGGATAGATGGAGACCTCGCACCTCCGTTGATGAAGATTAGCTTTGCACCAATTTGCCTTCCAATTCACATGGAAGATACACCTTCAAATCACATGGAGATGGAAGAAGCAATGAGCTTTTTTTTTTTTCCCCTCTAAAAAGACCTAATGAAGAGAGGTCACACGCCCACCCTCTCTTTTATAGCTTCAATAACTTTCAAAAATTACAAATTCAACCGTCTTATGAAATTTGATGAAAATGACCCTAGTCTAAACAAAAATCAACTAAAATCACTCAAAGGTGTCCAAACATAAAGTAATCGCAAAGTAAATTCTTAAAGATAATAAAGTCTAAACTGATGAAGACGATACACGATCAATGGCCGATCATGTGATCCATGCAATCTAACGACCTGATCGTCACGTCCCTCGAATCCGATGGTCCAAACCACTCCCTAAAACTACCCATGTGCATTTTTCTAGTGTGGGGTCTTCCAAATGCTCGCACATGCACATGGGGTGTTCATATGATCAATGATACTCACCTAGCCATAGGGAAATCAATGCGGCCCGCCTCCTCTGATACGTTCGCAAAGGTGTATGTGAAGTGATGTCCTCATCACTAAGTCTTTAACAGTTGTTGGTGAAGCTATATTAGTAGAAGGGGCTATAATGGGGGCCGATGACATGGAGGACATTGAATGTTACTTCGCTTCAAGCTGCTATTGACCAAGGGGGAGGCCCAAACCATCGAATCGAACGATCTTCTTGAGGTGGTTGATGCAGACAAAAAGGGTGTATTGCTAATGTTTTGTTAGAAGAGGAACGTGACTGTACGAAATATGTCATTGACAGGGTAGGGAGGAAGCTTGGTATGTCATTTCAAGCTTGTGACGATGACGCTATAGCTCTATACTAGTTCATCGAGTAGAGAGGTTCCATGGGTACCAATCAGTCTTTGAGGTGATCTCTATTAAAGTAGAGGGAATTGATGAGATTCGAAAGCTCAATCAGTTTTGAGATGGGGAGAAGATCCAATGTGGTAGTCAAGGGCAGAAGGGCAAGATCGGTGTCAAAATGAATATCTTAAGTTGGGATTTTAGGGAGCTGGGGTGCAATGATAGGCGGGCCCATATCAAAGCAATGTGCTAGAAGACGAAAGCATAGATTATAGCTTTCTAAGAAACCAAACTAACTTCTTTTGATAGAGTGACTTTGGAATCAATTTGGTGTCTGAAGATGAAGGAGTTCATTTGCTTAGATGGAGTTGGGTCATTGGGAAGCATTCTAGTGTCTTGGAATTCCAATATTTGATGCAAAGAGACAATTGGTGTGTTGAGTTTTCTATCTCGGCGGACGTATTTTTAGAAGCATGAAGGACTTCTCTAGCTGGAATGCTGGATCTAGAGTTTTAATCTAGTTGATCTTCCTATGTTAGGGCAAAGTACACTTGGACAAACGGACAAATTTGTCCCATCATGTTGCGTCTGGACAAATTTTTTATTAGTTCGAGAAGCATGAAAGACTTCTCTAGTTGGATCTATAGTTTTGATCTAGTTGATCTTCCTATGTCAAGGCAAAGTACACTTGGACAAACGGACAAATTTGTCCCATCATGTTGCATTTGGACAAATTTCTTATTAGTTCGGGATGGATGGACCATTTCCTGTTGGTGCAAGTGAGAGGTCTCATGAGACCTACATCAAACCACATGGTATTTTCCTTAAGGTACAAACTGACAATTGGGGTCCTAAACCATTCAGGTTTGAGTTATTGTGGCTACATGCTGGCGTTCTTTTCAAGTAGCAGCGACAACTAATTTCAAGCTACACAAGAAATTGAAACTCCTTAAAGGGAATTTGAAGACCTAGAATAAAGAAAATTTTGGGGCAAAGAAGATTGAACTGGCTGGTTTGCTCGAAGAGATTTACAACATTGATTTAAAGGAAGGGGGTGATCTAATTCTTGAGGAACTAGAGAGACAATCCTTTCTATCAATGGAATATGCCAAGCATCTTAAGGAGGAGGAAATCAAGTGGAGACAAATGTCAAGAGCTTTGTGGTTAAGGGGAGACAAAAACACGAAGTTCTTTCATGGACTAGCTTTGGCAAGGGCCCACCGTAATAGAATCCGCTCTCTTGTGGTGGATGGTATTGGAGTTGACAAGAAAGATCGGGTGTGATATGCCATAGTGTGTTATTATAAGAAGCTATTATCCAAAGATCATTGGAACTGAGTTAACCGACCAAAATTAGACTATCTCCACTTCGATAGCATTCTAAAAGATCTAGCCAAATGGTTAGAGAGATCTGTCTCCGAATCCGAGATCAAAGAAGCAATGGATAGTTTGGGAAGAGACAAAGTGGTGGCTTTATTAAGGAGGGAGACATGATGGCTTTTATTAAGGAGTTCTTTGAGGATGGTTGCTTATCTCTGGAGATGGGAACTTCTTTCATTTCTTTAATCCTCAATATTGAATGAGCAAAGGGGTTGAAGGATTTTAGACCTATTAGCTTGATAGGGGGTCTGTATAAAATTTTGGCAACAAGATTTAAAGCCATGTTGGGGAGTATTATTTCCCCCAACTATAGAGGGCTTTTGTAGATGGATGATAAATTTTAGACACTGCTCTCATAGCTCATGAATGTATTGATTCTCGGTACAAAAATAAGAAATCGAGAACTATTTGCAAGTTGGATGTCTAGATGGCCTACAATCATGTCAAATGGGAATTTTTAGACTACATGTGGGAACACTAGGGTGTAAGGACAAGTGGAGGAAGTGGATTCGGCTATGTCAAATCATCTTCTTTCTGGGTGCTTGTGAACAATTTCCAAAAGGTTTAACTGTCCAAGGGTCTAAGGCAAGGAGACCCACTTTCTCAGATACTCTTCTTTCTAGGTGCTTGTGAATAGTTCCCAAAAGGTTTAACTATCTACGGGTCTAAGGCAAGGAGATCCACTTTCTCAGTATCTTTTTTTAGTTATCGGGGAAGCTTTCAGTCACATGCTAGCCAACGGTCAAGAGTAGGACTTTTTAGAGGCTTTAGGGTGGATGAAATGGGGGACTAGATATCTTATCTCCAACTTGCTGATGACACAATCACCTTTTGTGAACCAAATCCTGGTCTAGTCAATGATGTGTTGAAAGTGATAATATACTTTGAGGCAGTGTCCAGGCTGAAGACCTGATGTGGGTTAAAGTGAAATGTTGGGAATTCACTTATTTAAAGGAGTCTCATATTTAGCTTCTATCTTCGGGTGCAAAGATGGCTCATTTCCCTCCTATTACTTGGGGCTCCCTTTGTATAGGTAAGATGTCCAAGCATCTTTGGGACAAGGTGGTTGAGAGAATCAAAAGAAAGCTATTCAAGTAGAAGAGTTACTACCTCTCGCTAGGCGGCCATTTCACTCTCATCAAGTCCGCTTTCTCCAGCATGTTGTTGTACTTCATGTCTGTATTCGAGTGCCCTCAAGCAGTTTGTGTTAGGTTGGACAAGTTGAGAAGGGTTTTCCTTTGGAAAGGATCCAGGGAAGGCAAAAAATTCCACTTGTTGAAATGGGAGGAGGTTTGTAAATCTGTGACTCGAGGAGGAGTGAGTTTGCGGGATTTGAATGGTATGAATATTGCCCTTCTTGGCAAATGTCTATGGCAGTTTGGGTCCGAGGAAGGGAGCCCTTGGCAAGAGGTTGTTGCTAGGAAGTCAATTTTGAGAAGGGTGGGAGGGAGACAAGGAGCTCATCTTTATATAGAGCTTCTTGTATTTGGAAATCTATTTAAGCAATTAGAGTGGATTTTTGGCGAGGCATCTCCTATTGCATGGGGGATGGTTCTAGAGTTAGATATTGGAGAGATACTTGGTGTGGTGACACCTTGTTGCGCCTCGAGTTCTCGATTTTGGCTAGTCTAGTTCCTTTTGAAACCCTTAAAGTGTGGATTGTTATTCCTTTTGCAGGTCATCCATTTCGTGGATAGAGAGGTGGATGAGCTTGTTTCTCTCTTGGCTGCTTGCAACATGTTCATCTATCCAGAGAGGCCAACTCCATGGTGTGGCGAGCGCACAGCTTTAGTCGATTTTTAGTCAAGTCTTCTGCAAGCTGATAAGTCAGGAAGATTTTGTGATCCAAGGGGAGCATGCATGCCATTTTTTATTCTATGGCGTGCCGCCCAAAGTAGCTGCCTTCACTTGGTTGGTGGGCGGAAAGAGGGTTTTGATGATTGACAACCTCAAGAAGAGATCCTTGATTTTCCCAAACATGTGTTGCATGTGTCATCAGGATGCCGATTCCATCGATCACGTGCTCATATTCTGTCCTTTTATGTCCAAGATTTGGGATTATTTCATAGCTGACTTTGGGGAGATTTGGGTCATCCCAGGCTCAGTCTGGGATCTTTTGTGGGTTTGGCATGGAGGCACGGGAGGGAGGAAATCTCGTCACAGCTGGCTGTTGACACTGCTGACCATTTGGTGAGCGATATCGGGGTGGAAGGAACTGTGGCCGGTTTCAGAATTCCTCTTTAGTGGCTGAGGCAGTTATGAAGGTGGTCAAGGTGTTGGTTTTCAATTGGAAGGTCCTAGAGTTTAACCATTTCTAGCTGGTTTTTGGGTGCCGGCTGTGCGTTTTTGTATTATTTTGCTGTGTTTAGCGGCTTTCAGTAAGATTTTCATCAATTTTCAAAAAAAAAACCAAGCTGGGGTGTCCCAAATGGATGGTTCAGATTGATGTTTAACCTATATTATAAATGGCCTTGATCAACCATTTTATAGATCCTTGATTGGATGGTTAGAATAATCTGGCCAATGTATATTGTTTCATGGCATACAAAGCTTGGTCCAAATCGATTGATTGGGTTATCAATGTGGCCAAATTTACAAATAGAGCAGCCAAACTGAACACGCGATCACACATGCACACTTCGTTCTGGTGAGGTTTACAACTGATCCATGGCCAGCCTGACCTGTTGCCACCTATACACGGAAATGAGGTCAAAGGTGTCCCCAAAAAAAGAAGTTAAAGGCCACTTAGGTGCAAATAAATGAGCGTTATTCCTCATGTGAAGGCATATGCTATGCTTACGGCTTTGGCTACATGATGCATGGGCCTCATTTAATTAAGCATTAGGAATATCTTTTAAAAAATAAAAACTAAAATTACACATTAGGAATAGCGTCTGAATAGCGTCAATACCCTTTCCTTCCACCTTGCCTCGAGCCCGGGGCACCTACCTTTAAAATGTGTTAGGAATCTGAGCTCCAAATTTATGTATCATGCGATTCATGTCACCAGATTCAGCTTCAACCCATTTGTTGATGGCAGGGAATCCATGTGTTGGTTGGTGAGAAACCTCCAAATGTCAATTTTCTTACTTCTAATAGCATAGTTAGCTTTTTCACATAATTTCATTTTGGGTTTGGCGTCAATGCACAGCTGTAGGAGATATAAAATCAGAAATGCTCCGGGTATCAGTGTTTGTTGCAACCAAATAGAATGGCAACAAAAACTGTGGATGGCTGAACAATTTTGTTCCTGAACACAGCTAACTAGGTGATGGAACTATAACCTTGAGTTATTACATGATGGATAGTAACATGGTACAATACAGTCAGCCAGTCATCAGCACTGTTGAAGGACCATGTTGTTTAAAATTTCTTCATTTGAATGGGGCTTTCCCCCTAATCTTCACCATTTCCATATCCCAAGCGGTCTATGGTCAACAATTCCAATATACTAATATATTTTCTTAAATTATTCATAAAAGTTAAATCACAACATTATGACAACTTCAAATATTGTGCTTATTCTAGACATTCAAGTAACTGGTCTCAAATTACCAGACTGTCAGTTTGTTTTCTGTTACTCATGAAGAATGCTCAGTGAACTTGATTGAGTGGACTTTCTTGCACTTGCCTCCACATGTGGCAATGTGTTGCTTGTGTTGAGGATCAAGGTCGCTTGATTCCTCCGGATGCCTTGTCTGAAAAATCAGAATGATCTGTTGGTCAGAAGGGGAACATTTGTTAGTTGAACTTGGGCCGTTGGTTAGGTTTTCTAAACTGTTCATTTATGTTGTACGTGTAGTCCACCTGATGATCACAGCTGACTTGATCTTCCTGACAAGGCATCTACACTCAATACTGTGGGGCCCATCTAATGAGTGGTTTGGATCTCTATATTTGTGCCACTTGTTAGAGGTGAGTGTGAAAAAGTTCAATTGCTTGAGTCCACTTCTCATTTTTTGTTATTCATCTGAACTTATAATGACTGACAAAATTTTTCCTCTTCAGCTCATATAGTAGCAAGTTTTAAGCTGCAAAAGCCGGTCTCTCTGCTGATGACAAATATTGCGGACCTTGAGAAGGACATCTTTGATGAAATCGGTGTTGTCAACTCCACGGTATTCTCTCTTAGGCATAATACTCTATACGTACGTTTTTACATACCCATGTACATAAATGAGGAGGCTCACACATCTAGTTGGACTATAGCATCCCAATGCAACTAGGAGCACAACTAGTTGGATGATAGTGTCCCAATGTACATACTTATGTCCTGAAACTTGCTCGTTAGTGTCCCGATGCAACTAGGAGCATCTCTCTCCCCCTCTCTCTCTCTCTCTGGGTAATGATCTAATGCAAACTTGTTCACTATAATTATAGTGAAAACAAGCTGTATGGGCCCCATCCACTCCAACCATCATGCGCGTCGTCACTCGTTCGGCCATGGGCCCAAAAATCAGGCCAATCCATGACTCAGGTGAGCTCACAAGTAGGAACAATTGAGAAGGAGAAGGCATGCCCACTTGGCTCATGGATTGGCATGATTTTTGGGCCCATGGTTAAAAATGGAACTGCGTGCATGATGGTCAGTGTGGATATCACTAACACATCACAGCGGGGCCCATAGAGGCTTTCACCACAATTGTGATGAAAACATTTGTACTTCATCATTATATATATGTATATACTATATATATATATCTCCAAATGCTCAGCTGCGCACCAGTTCGCACAGAACTCGTGCGAACTTTTTGAGAACTGATCATATGTGATGTGAGTCCCAAATCTGAACGGTCCACGTGATGTAGCATCCCATGAAACCCCCATGGCCCAACTTATACTTTGATCCAAAACTTGGTGGGCCATGGAAAAAAGAAAACAGTTTCCTCCCTTGATTTGCATCTCTCTTTTCTTTCGCCCACCAGAGTTTTAAATCACGGTGAAATTTGGTCCATTGGGGTTTCATGGGATGCCGCATCACATGGACCATTTAGATTAGACGCCCATGACACGTGTGCAAAGGTGCGTAGGTGAGCATGCCTCTCTCTCTCTCTATATATATATATGTATATATTCATTAATCAATCCGAATGGTTTATTAAGTTCAAAACACATTGTATTAACTACAAAAGAAATGAAAGGAAGAGAACTAGGAAGACAAATGAAATAGGAGAGAAGAAAAGAAGAGTAAAGGAAGAACGGAGGAAAAAAAGAGATTTTTTGGAGAGCTCAACCCTAGTTTCATCAACCCCCTTATTATTTATACAAGCAACTTTGGAAAAATTACAAATGACACCCTACTAGTACTCATATTACAACAAAGACCTTATTGGTCCTAGTATTACAAGAATGCCCTTTTAACCTCATTTCTCAACATCCCCTCGAGCTGAGCATAGATATCCATCATGCTCAACTTGCTAAGAACAAACTCTAATTTTGTCTTAATAACTCTCTCGTGAGAATGTCAGCCAGTTGATTCTTAGTTGTTATAAATGGTAAACAAAGATCTTGAGAGGTAGCTTGCTCATGAATGAAGTGTATGTCAACTTCAATATGCTTGTTATGATCATGCTTAACTAGATTTCGTGCGATACTAATGGCTGCCTTGTGATCATAAAACAACTTCATAGGAGCATCCACCTTGATTCCTAAGTCACTCAACAGAATTTTCAGCCATAATAACTCCGCTACACCATGTGTCATGCCTTTGTACTCGGCTTCATTGCTAGACTTAGCCACCACATTTTGTTTTTTTGCTTCGTCAAGTGATCAAATTTTCTTCCACAAAAGTATAGTAACTTGAAGTCAACTTTCTATCATCTACACCGCCAACCCAATCTGCATATATGCAGGCCTTGTATATGGCCATAATTTGCAAATATAAGACCCTTCCCAGGAGACGTCTTCAAATATCAACTGCCTTTAAGTGAGGAACTCGTGGAGCATACATAAACTGACTCACCACATTTGCTGCATATGCTATCTCAAGTCGGGTGAGAGAAAGATAAGAGCACTCGGCCAACCAACCTCTGATATATATCTTTTTATTTGGTAACAACTCCCCCTCACTCCAGCTCAGCTTATGATTAAGATCAATAAGAGTGCCTGTTGGTTGGGAGCCTAGCATGCCAGTCTCCTCCAATAAGTCAATGTTGTAATTTCTCTAAGATATAATGATGTAAGACAATTAACCACTTACTCTAAAAGCTCGAACTGATGGAGCATGGCGAATTAATCCCTTTATCTCATAGCCCAGGTCCTAAATCCATGGGTTAGGTCGTCGGCCGAACCTTCCTCGTGGGCTCCAAATCCATGGGTTCCACCTCACACAAGCCACCTGCTTCACACAGGCCCCAAATTCATGAGTTCCGTGGGCTGCCCACCCCGAGTGTGCCTCTGCATCTCACAGGCCACCCCACTCGAGCCCAGTGTGAAAATGCACCTGCATTATATAAAGATACCTTTCTTTAATTGAGCAACTTCTATAACCAATTTTTTATTTTTTTTTCAAATATCCTAGATCCTTAATCTCAAATTCTCCTGCCAAATGAGCTTTTAATTTTTGAATCTCCTAGGAATCATTTCTTGTCACCACAATATCATCCACGTAAACAATTAAAACCGTAATCGACTGTCCTTGTCATGTCACAAAAAAAGTATGGTTGGCGTGCCTCTGGTGTCAAACAACCATTTACTCTAAAAGCTTAAGCTGTTAGAGAGTGGTGTATCAATGTACATCAAGGGACTTTATCACTTCAACACCCCCCCGCACATGCAAGGTGGGAACTCGGCATAGGAACATACTGACTAGGGTGGAGGGATACTCACACGATAAATAGGCCAGGCTTAATTTCCCGGTCCTTGGGCCGGACCTGATATTCTTGACCCCCCGTGGGAGAATAATATATTAGCGAGGCATATTTGCTGCTCTCGAGAGTCGAACATAGGACCTTCCACTTTGATACCATGTCAAACAACCATTTACTCTAAAAGCTTAAGCTATTAGAGTGTGGTGTATCAATGTACATCAAGGGACTTTATCACTTCAACATCTAGGAATACCCACTCTTCTTCACTACCTGATTGAACCTCTCAAACCAAGCCCAGAGAGATTTTTAAGTCCATAAGTAGACTTGTTCAACTTACATACCTTTCCTTCACTATTGGGGAACCTGAAACTAGGTGGGGTACCATATATGCTTACTTTTTGAAGTTTCCATGGAGAAACACATTCCTCGTATTTAGCTAATATAACGGCCAAGAAAAACTACACGAGACAGTAGAACCCATATAGAGTTCATCTTGGATACAGGTGCAAACGGTTCCTTGCAACCAATCTTATATGTCCGAGTGTACCCCTTAGTGATAAGTTTGGCTTCATACCTTTCAATAGACCCATCCGCCTTGTGTTTTATTGTGAAGACTCATTTGCAACCCACAGTTTGCTTTCCATTGGGTAAATCTACCAATTCCCACTTGCCATTCTTTATTAATGCCTTCATCTCTTCTCTCATAGCCTCACAACACTTTTTGGATGGGAGATTGCCTCTTGGAATCTAGAAAGCAAAGAAACAAAAGAAACCAAAACAAGAAAGAATAATAAGAAGGAGATAGGGCTGCATATAAAACAAACTTAGATATAGGATGCAAGGTACACTGATGCTTCCCTTTCCGTAAGGCAATGGGAGCACTATCCTCAGACGAAGAAGGAACAGATAAAAAGAGAAGGATTATGTGGTTCCATGAAATCAGAATCAATGAGTGGGCACATCTCAATGATTACCCTTTCTAGCATCTTGTGTAGACTTGTAGTTTCGTTGCCTACGAGTGTGGCACTGCATCAATATTAACATTAGTAGGTTGCCCTAGATTGACTTGGATAATAGCCGATGGACTGCAAGGAACATGAATCGGAAGGGGATTAATTGGAGAAGGATGCCCGTCTTCCAACTCACTAGGCTCCCCTGGAAGAGATGCATAGTTACGGAAAAAGTAAAGCATGAACTTAAGAAAGGTGACATCCATAGTGACAAAATGTTTTCCAGACACAAGATCAAAACACTTTTTATCCCTTTTATGTGGAGGGATACCCCATGCATATATAGGGAAATAATTCAATTACGGTGAAAATGTTTGCTATGGGACCACTATCATGTGTTGATCGTATCTACTTTGACCATTAAATGCGCCACTTCTTGTTTGGCCTCGGGACCCAAAGTCAGCTGGATCTAGGAATCATGTAAGCCACACGACAAGGAAAAGCGATAGGGGGTCTTCCACCATTGATTGCCAATGGGGCCAACTTGTGTTTTTGAGTGGTCTGATGTCTGTGGCATCCCTTCATCCAGGATAGATGCTTTTAATGAATCGATTCAATACAAAGCACAATAGGTCCCCCATGAAACCAATGGTTAGCATCCCTTCTCAACTTTTCCTGTAGTGTGTAGAGTCATGGATTGGCGTGATTTTTGGGTCCATGGCCAAGTCAGTGAAAAGGTTTAACATCATAATTATGGAGAAAACATCTGCATGGAATCATTCCCCACGCGCGTACACACACACAGAGAGAGAGAGAGAGAGAGAGAGAGAGAGAGAGAGAGAGAGAGAGAGAGAGAGAGAGAGAGAGAGAAATGTTCACACGAACAGGTCTGTAAGTAGCTTTCATGAGATGTCGTCCCGTGTGATGTACACATGACATCCAGCCTCTCCATTAGATGCATCACCTCATGAAACCCATAAGGCCCAAAAAGCAGCCCAATCCAAAACTTAGGTGGGCCACAAAAATGACATAAGTTATGAGGGGACATCCACCCTTGATTTGTGTGAGGGGCTCACCGTGTTGCATATGTGCAATCCAGGCCATACAGACCCTTCATCTAGCTTGGATGATGGGTCAGGGAAAAAATCAGGCTGTTTTGCAACTCAAGTGTGCCCCAGTGATAATCAAGTTGTTTTGGATCAAGCTAAGTTTTGGGCCCTTAGGGTTTCATGTGGTGTACATCTCATGGATGGGTTGGATGTTGTGCAAACATCATCTGGGATGATCAAATGCAAACATTTGCATGTGTTGATCACATCCACTCCTACCATCATGCACACCCCCTCTGGTTTGTCCATGGGCCCAAAATAAGGCCAATCCATGACTCAAGTAGGGCCCACTAGCAAGAATTGTTAGGAGGAGGATTACCGCTATTGGTTTCTGTTGGGCCCCACCCAAGTTTTGGAAATGGCCTGATTTTTACGGTGTTCCATCATCTTTTCATATCAATGGATTAGATGGCATGAACACAACCCAGTGGGCTCTCTACGAGAATCAAGGGTGCGTGCCCCCTCTCAAGTCTTCCTGCTCATGCGGTCCACTTGAGTCATGGATTAGTGTGATTTTTGAGGCCATTACCAAACAAGGGATCACATGTAAGATGGTACGGGTGGAAGTGATGAACAAATTTCGGTGGAGCCCACAACATGTATTCACCACTATATTATAGTGTAAATGTTTGCACTTGATCATTTTCCACACACACACATGCAAGAGGTGGGGTTCTCTTTATTTTGACCATAAGGAACACCCTTTTATGTATGAATTTCATGTATATGGGGCCGATGGTTGGGTTATCAAGACCGCCAAACTTTCGGCTCCCAACGTGAATGGGCCATTCATTAAAATCTCCTCAATTGCACAAATCTAGTCTTTCGATTGTTGGAATGCAAATACATGCTTAGGAACAAATAATCTACATTCAGTGGAAATAGAAGCCAAAGATTGGATGGCGAATCTTCCAATTTTGGAGATTTTTTTTGGGATCATCCATCTGCGGTTGGGACTATCAGATCAGTGGCTTGGATAATGCAAACACACCTCACATGTAGGATCCTTCAGTGAAATAGGGAAGTTCCTTGTTAGTCTCTAATAGATAACTCATCCTCACAAATGTTTGTATATCCATGGTCTTAAGCATAATACTCTAGACATGTGTCCGTGCAGGTTGTTATTATGTCTCTGGAGCCTTTAGCTGGAGCAAACAGGACAAATGTGGTGTTTGGGGTCTGGCCTTACGAGAAAAATTCAACAATATCTTCACCTGGCTTGAGCATACTCCGGGCATCTTTCGTGTCCTTGGTTATAAAGCAGTCAACCCTTCACCTGAGATCTTTATTTGGCGATCCATCTTTCTTTCAGGTGCTGAAATTCCCAGGAGGAATTACTGTGAGTCCTCTGCAGAGTGGATTTCTTCTGCAGAAAGGGCAGATCCTTTTCAACTTTACCTTAAATTTCTCAATTTACCAAATACAAGAGATTTTTGACGAGTTGAAGTACCAGCTGAAGTCAGGCTTACATCTCACCCCAAATGAGGTTTTTTCCATTTTACAGTTGTTCCGTTCATTCTGTTTATTGCTTGATTTCTGCACAACCATAATGCCAAGAGTTCTACCACAGCTATACTTTTTTTTTTTACTCTGACCTCAATAACCAATTTCTATTTACTTTGTCTTATGTTTGGTGGGCTTGTTGGTGAGGCTGGTGAATTCCACAGAATGACCAATCCCCCAAACACCTGCCATCCAACTCCTGTTTATAGATGCCATGGCCCAAGAGTTGGATCAGTCTGCTAATCAAATGAGCCTCCCTCATATGAAACAAATGGATGTTTGAAATACACTTGCCAAGTTTATTTTGGCCGCCCATCTATTTTGTACTGTTGCCAACCTGATGAGTATTCTGTCTTGATTTTTGGGCCACAGCCATCTCCTGGTTAGCTACAATTTTCCCCATGTGCTCAGTGGCACATGTGGCAGTATGCATTTTGGCCTGGCCTTTACACCTGTTTCGAAAAGATAAAAGATCCTGGCATTCAAATTTATGATTGGAGGTTTGATTATCTGGTCACACATTAACTGATTCACTACACTTTATGGAATGCAGAATTTGTATATTAGCTTGACAAATTTACGTGGTTCGACGCTGGATCCTCCAATTATCGTGCAGTCATCTGTCCTCCTTGCTGTTGGCAATATTCCTCCCACGTCGCCAAGGTTGAAGCAGTTGGCTCAAGCCATAACAGGTTCCCCTGCAAGAAACCTTGGCCTCAATCACACTGTTTTCGGTAAAGTAAAGCAGATTCGACTCTCCTCATCTCTTGAACACTCTCTCGATAGTGGTACTGGTAGCAGCACATCTTTGTCGCCGAGTCCAGCTCCTCTGCCTCACCCAAATCACCGACAGCAGCAGCACCACCACCACCACAACCACCACCACCACCACCACCCTCATGTTCGTCTAGCTCCTGCACCTGCACCCCAGCATAGCTATACGCCTTCAAATCCACCTTGCCATTTTCGGTTTTCAGGAAAGCCGAAGAGCAAAGGTGGGTCAATCCCTGCTGCTGCACCGACGGTTTCTCCACGCCCTTCTATTGCACCAACAGTTTCTCCACGCCCTTCTGTTGCACCAACAGTTTCTCCCCGCCCTTCTGTTGCACCAACGGTTTCTCCCCACCCTTCTGTTGCTGTCCCACATCCAAATGCAGACCCACCTGCTCCTGCCTCACGCTCACCTCCCTCATCTTCTCCTCTTCCAACAGTGTTTTTGGGTCATGTTCAACCTCCAAGCAAGATTATAGCACATACAGAACCACCTGATACAATGCCATCTGCATCACCGTTGTCATTGCCATGTGAGTATTTTCTTCATGACGTTAATTTAAAAACATACTTTGCATTTAACTGCTGCTCTTTTTATATGCTCAAGATGATGTTTGTCAAAGCCATGGGTAAGGCTAATTATTATTATTATTTATTAAAATCTCCTGGTGTGAAGTGTTTTGAATTTGTTTAGTTGTCTTTGTTGTAATTATCATGAGAGGAATAATTCCATGTGTACTGATTAAAAAAATGGTACTCTGTGATGCTTGTGATTTGGGCTCACCTACATGACGTCAGCATAGTCTTGGGGGCTTCATCCATTGGGCCCATATGGGGATGACACCGCCTGAAAATCAGCCCTTGCCAACTGACCAATGGCCCTGATGAAATGAAAGGCTAAGAAAAGATAGATATGGTCCACATTCTTATCCTTCGTTTAGTTATAGGCAATGTTTTCCATATCGTTATCGCGTAATGGATCGCATCCTTGGGATACGAATACATATCGGTTATTGTAGGGGATATATCAGTTATATCATGTAATTTATCGCTGTTGTTAGGAAACATTGGAAAATTGGTTGAATTTTTCAATGAAACTTTAAGGATTGTTAAAAAAAACATCAATACACACTTAGAAATCAAAACATCACAAAAACCAAGTGCATATAATAGGTTTCCTTTGTATGGGGTCCTAATCTATGCCCGTCTAACTAAATTGATGCAAGTATATTCAAAGTCTATTTATATAATTTATGAATGTAAGAAGAGATGTATGGAAACAAAAGCAATACATTCAAAAGTAAAAGAAGTAGAAAACTAGAAATATATTTATGCATAATGTGTGTGGTTGTGACTCCGATCCACATAGAGCCGTGTAGTGGCTCAAAATCATCATCTCTATCTCGAAGGGGTTGGGCATAGTACTACTACTCCACAAACCAACAATACTATGCCCAGGTTATAGTAGAATGATACTAGTGAAGATGCTTTCTAATATACTAGTGAAGATACTATACCCATCCTCCCCAATTTGAGAAATTTGAAAATTTTATAAATTTTCTATAAATCTTTCTTTCTCCTAAATTCCAAAATTAGTGTATGTGATGATGATTTCATCAAACACCCATGAATACTCTGAAATGGGAGCTAATGAAGTGATGTAGGATAATTAACCACTTGCTCTAAAAGCTCGAACTGTTAGAGTATGGCGAATTAATCCCCTTATCTCATTGCCCAGGCCCCACGTCTCATGGGTTAGGCCCTCAGTCGAACACCCCCCTTGTGGGCCCCAAATCACATGGGTACTGCCTCACACGAGCCACTCGAGTCACACGGGTGGGGCCCGCATCTCACGAGCCACCTGTCTCACACAGGCCGCCTACCCCGAGTGTGCCCCTACATCTCACAGGCCACCCCACTCGAGCCCGGTGTAAAAATGCCTCCGCATTATCAAGGTATTCAAAATTGGTTATGTATCGGCTGTAACGACGATACGTAATGGTAATGGTCCGAAACGGGGCACCTCTATTTTTTGGGTTTGTAACGGCCGTTATGAGGCCGTAACGGCTGTTACAGTACTATAGCAACTGTTACACACAATAACCCTAAAGAAAAGGGGAAAAAATGAAATAAAACATATCCTTTTCTTTACTTCTTCTTCTTCTTGGGCTGTTGCAGTTGTGGAGGCATCGGTTGTTGCTTCTCTTCTTCTTCTTCTTCTTCCTTTTCGTCACTCTCTCTCTCTCTCTTAATTTCCTTCTCTCTTTTCCCCCTTTTCTTTTTAGTTTCCCTCTCTCTCTCTCTCTAAAAAAAACGAATGGACTACATGGCTTTTTCACAGCCACGCACTTACATTTTTTTAAATGCTCTGCAACGCATGCAGGGCAGTGCACTCGCACTGTTTTGTTGCATGGGGCCCACCTTTTTTTTTTTTTTTTTACACGCACACACACACCCCCACACACTCACGCCACATGCACACACACCCCACACGCACGCCGTGGGTTTTCACCACCATGGGTACTCGAACCCTTGACCCAGTGTTGAAACTCCAAGGAGTCTACCACCCGGGTAAGAGTAAGGACCCACCTTGATTTATGGGGCCCACCTTGATTTATGTGTAGTATATCCATGTCGTCCATCAGTTTTTTAGGTTCATTTTAGGGTACAGTCCTTGAAATGAAGGGATCCATATCTCAATTGGACCACATGGTTGGGGTTGAATGCCCACCGTTAAAATCTCCCTAGGGCCCACTATAAGGTTTATTTTCCATCGAACTTGTTGATAAGGTCACATAGACCTTGATGAAGGGAGAACACAAATGACATCTTGATCCCAAAGAAAAAATGTCCTAAGAAAATTTTAATGGTGGGAATTCAATCTCTACTCTATGGTTCACTTGAGATTTGGATTAGCCTCATTTTTTGGACCATGCCCTAAAATAAGTTGGCAAGAAGAATGGACCACATGGATATACAACAAATGCATTGAGGTGGGCCCCACATTTAAGGGGACACTCATTAGTGGTCCATCAAAGATGATCTACCTGAATTTTTAGACCATGCCTTAAAATGAATTGGCAAAACGGATTGACGGCATGGATATACAAATACATCGAGGTGGCCCACCTGCCCTACCAGTGGTCCACTTGAGATCTGGATTTGCCTCATTTTTTCCCATGCCCTTAAATGAGTTGCCAAAACGGATCTGGATGACATGGATATATAATACATAATTGAGTGGACCCCACGTACATGGCCCTAAAAATTTGTATATGAGGTATATATCAACTCAAAATTAACCAATTAAATTTTGGGACCATTGTTGCTAATTCACAGTCCCAAAATTAAATTTTTTAAACAACTTTCACCATTAGTTTGCATACACTCGTTTTTTGAAATTGGACCATTTGATATTTTTCATTCTTCACTGTCCAATAAATGTCTACCAATCCATTGGTGGGATAAGTGCTGATAGATTGTATTAATTTAAGGCTAGTTTGGGGCATCGAATGGTCCCCAAATCAGCCCCATATTGACAATACTATTTACTCCAATTTAATTTTAATTTTTTCTTGAGATCTATGGGGGAAATGATATCAAATTGTTAGGTATATGAATTACATAATAGGATACAAAAATCCCTAAACTCTATATATTGAAATGAAATGTATGCGAGTCATGAAGTATTCAATGCACTAATACTATAAATAATAGTTAAAACCTGAAAATATAAGATGTTTTGGTATTACATTCATTATAGTAAAACTATATCGATATTATATAGTTAGAAAACTAAATATAAAAGGTTTGCAGTCAATTCTAGGTTGCTAGGTTCATAAATCTATTAGACAACCCGACATAGCATTATCACCAAAGATTGGACCGTTACGTTACCATAAACGTGTTCGAAATTATAAATGAATGCATATTTGGAATATTTATAATTTTTTAGATTTTCTGAATATTTTTTCAGATTTTTGGAGCAAAATTTCTTTTGACTGATACAGGGAGTATCGCCCGCTATACTGATTCAACGTATCCTTAACTTGGGATCTGAATGGGATCCCACACATCAGAATGAACTAATAATAATAATAATAAAGTTTTGATCTAGTCAAGGGGCATAACTAGATCTAGTGAGTTTGGCCAACTGACAGGTTTCGCATTTTATTGAAGAAACATTCAATGAGGGATGTTTGAACTGGGCGTCCCACTCTAATGGAAAAGTTTTGTCTTTGGCAATGCAGGCAGCTCCTCCGGGTTCAAACTAGTACAACCTCACAACTCACATCCCCCACCAACCTTTGCCTGTGTCTTGAGGTCTTGAAACACCAGGGTGTCTCGTATCCGTTACGATACGACCGTATCGGCTGATACGTAACGGTAACGGCCGACACCATTATACGATACGGGGTCGAAACAGGTATCCCTCCAATTCTGTGACCGTAATGGCTATTACAGGCCGAAAGAAAATAGGAAGAAAAAAAAGAAGAAAAAGAAAATAGGAAAAAAAAAACACACCTTTTTTTTTCTTTCTTTTCTTCTTCTTCTTCTTCTTCTTCCTCTTCTTCTTCTTGGACTGCTGCGGCTGTGGCCATTCTTCTTCTTCTTCCTCTTATTCTTCTCTCTCTCTCTCTCTCTCTCTCTCTCTCTCTCTCTCTCTCTCTCTCTTTTCTTTTTGGTTTCCCTCTCTCTTCTTTTTCATTTCGGTATCGAAAATGGAATGGACTGTGTGGCTGTTTCACAACCATGCACTTTAAATTTGTTTTTTAACGTGTTCTGCGGTGCACGCTGAACAGTGCACTTACACAGTTTTGTTTCATGGTCCCACCTTAATTTATGTGTAGTGTAGTATATCCATGCTGTCCACTATAATGTTTATTTTCCATCAAACCTGTTGATAAGGTCACATAAACTTTGACCTTGATGAAGGTATAACACAAATAGTAGCTTGATCAAAAATAAAAAAAATAAAAAAAAATTGTCTTTAGAAATTTTTAATGGTGGGAATTAAATCCTTATTTTTTGGTTCACCTAAGATTTGGATCAACCTCATTTTTTGGACCAAGCCCTAAAATAAGTTGGCGAAAAGGATGGCCCACATGGATATACAACAAATGCATTGAGGTGGGCCCCACTTTTAAAGGAATACTCACTAGTAGTCCACCGAAGATTTAGATCTACCTGAATTTTTAGACCATGCCTTAAAATGAGTTGGCAAAACAGATTGATGGCATTGATATACAAATACATCGAGGTGGCCCGCCTGGCCCACTAGTGGTCCACCTGAGATCTGGATTTACCTTTTTTTTCCAATTGTTTTTTGAAATAAGACCATTTGATATTTTTCATTTTTCACTGTCGAATAAATGTCCACCAATCCATTAATGGGATAAGTGCCAATAGATTGCATTTATTTGAGGCTAGTTTGGGGCATCAAATGGTCCCCGAACCAGCCCCGAATCGACAACACTATTTACCTCAGTTTAATTTTAATTTTTTAAAAGATTTATGGGGGGAAATGATATCAAATTGTTAGGTATATGAATTACATAATAGGATACAAAAGTCCCTAAACTCTATATATTGAAATAAAATGCATGTGAGTCACGAAGTATGAAATGCACTTGTACTATAAATAAAAGGAAAACTTGAAAATATAAGATGTTTTGGCATTACATTCATTATAATAAATTTATATAGATATTATATAGTTAGAAAACTAATTATAAAAGGTTTGTAATTAATTTCAGGTTGTTTGGTTCATAAATTTATTAGATAGTCCAATACAACTTCTCACCAAAGAGTGGACCGTTACACCACCATAAACATGTTCCAATTTATAAATGAATGCATATATGGAATGCTTAGAATATTCCGAATTTAATCTATATTTTTTCATATTTTTTTGGGGAAAAAAAATGCACCATTACGGGCCGTTACGCCCCCGTATCCATATCGGTATCGATGGGCACCGTTACTCCAACCGATACCGATACGAAATACCTTGTGAAACACATAATGAGATTGATAAAAATTAACATAGCAATTTAAGTGTTTTGTTAGCTAACTAACAGAGAGTAAACTAAGAGGAAATTTAGGGATGTAAAGAATAAAAGGAAGATTGGTGTTTGTACTAAGAGGGGCATTCCCTTTGCCAAAGATAGTGGAGAATGATCCATCAGCTAGAGAGACAGGAGAACAATGAGAGGAGGTGTCTACGGATGATAAAAGCTTAGAGTTACTTATCATATGATGAGTGGCACTTGAGTCAATCACCAATGATGATGAAGCCGACGATGTAGCTAGGACGGTACTAGAATTGGCAAGAGAGGTGGAGGCATTGGATGGAGAGTCTGTCACAGTGCTCCTAGCGAGCAATTTCTCAAAGTTTGCTTGGGAAAGTGTCACAGAATCACTTGCAGTTGATTAGTGATTGCTAGTTGAAGAGGAGTCTTGAGCTAGACTAGCATGATTGGCCTGTAGATGATGCAGGACAATTAACCACTTACTCTAAAAGCTCAAACTGTTAGAGTATGGCGAATTAATCCCTTTATCTCATAGCCCAAGCCCCACATCTCATGGGTTTTAGGACCTCGGCCGAATCCCCTTCATGGGCCCCAAATCACTTGGGCCGCCCACCCCGAGTGTGTCCTCGCATCCCACGGGCTACCCCACTCGAGCCTGGTGTGAAATGCGTATTAATCACCCCTGGTAAGGAGTCTCGAACACGAGACCTCCCCCGTGGGCCCCAAATCGCATGGGTCATCCACCTCGAGTGTGCCCCTGCATCCCACAGGCGACCCTACTCAAGCCTAGTGTGAAAATGCCCCTACATTAATCACCTCCAGTGAGGAGTATCGAACACGAGACATCCTACTCTGATACCAATTTGATGCAGGACAATTAACCATTTGCTCTAAAAGCTCGAACTGGTAGAGTATGACGAATTGATCCCTTTACCTTATAGCCCAGGTCCCACATCTCATGGTATTTTGGACCTCGGCCGAACCCCCTTCGTGGGCCCCAAATCACATGGGCCACCCACCCCGAGTGTGTCCCCGCATCACATGGGCTACTGCACTCGAGCCTAGTGTGAAATGCGCATTAATTACCCTTGGTAAGGAGTCTCGAACACGAGACCTCCCCCTGGGGCCCCAAATTGCATGGGTCACCCACCTCGAGTGTGCCCCTGCATCCTACAGGCAACGCCACTCGAGCCCAGTATGAAAATGCCCCCGCATTAGCAGACCTCCATTTTTCCGAAGAAGATCCCAACATTTGTTGGCAGTATGATTAGTCTTCTTGCAGTAAATGCAAAAACGTTGCTGACCATATGGCTGTTTATCATTTGAGGAGTTTCGACCATAGACTCTTCCTCCTATGCAGGCACTATGCCATGGCAGTCGTCCACCATGTGTGCTACTGCCAATGTCAAAGAGGAGTGACGCTTTATCCAAAGTGAGAAGTGGTGGTGGATGAAGGAGGTAACACACATAATACCCTAGTGATCACATTGATTGGACATGGATGGAACCCACTCGCTTACAAATTACAAGGAGTTGGGCCTTGAAAGGTTCCAAATATGGTTGGATGGTGGCAAGGAACAATGCTATACAAATCTCATCTTTGATGTTGTTGTTGGGCAATGTCCTGTGGGAATGGATGGTCAAGTATCCATTCATATTACATGCCTCTAAATCAAGCACTGTGGTCATGGAGATTGTTTCCTTGTTTGATTGTCTGAAATTCCTTGAATATGTCATATAGATGGTGGTTTTATTTTTTTAGTACAACTGTTGGAGGGTATTCTAATTTCCTTTAGTGTTGTCACCATGCATCATGTTATGTTAGACATGTTCCTCTATACTATGTTGGAGGGTATTCTACCAGAACTACTTTGGATATAAATACCTCCTATAACTTCTATTAATTTAAGAAATAAAAGATAAGTTCTTTTCCTTGTCAAAAACTTTCACTATGGAAAAGCCTACTCATCAATTAGTCACCTTCTTTCCATTGTGAATACATGTCTAAATCTTCCCCTGGACCACTATTTGTCACATGCTTCAACGTCATTTATTTATATTAAAAATATTTTTCACAGATTGGGCAAGTAATTTTAAGCCATCGTAGTTTAACCAATGAGATTTGCTTAGTGTCGGTTTTGGTGTCTGATTTAGACTCCATAAATGATTAAAATGAAGGCAAGGATGCAAACCTGATTGAGTGTGCTTTCACACGGGAGATAAAAGCGACTTGTAACAACTAACTGTCTTTGATAGGCAGTGATGCAGTAAACACGTGGGGGTCATAATACAATTCAACCAATCTGCAATGCAGCTTAGCTAGAGATGGCGACATCATCCAATACTCAGTAACGAATGGTTGATAATCTGACTGGTGATGAATGGCCAACAACAATCACCAGGACAACTGCACTCACTAATCAGCATTCTCTATCGGCCTAGACTAAATGGCTCACAACAGACAATGCCCAAATGGATTAGCGACAGTCAGACACGTGATCACATTGAGCCAGCAATCGTCAGCGCGGGAAACCCAACCAGTGTTAGCAAGTAACCAGCTATAGGTCCAGAAAATAGCAATGCCAAGCAACTGTAATCAATCAAGTCCTTCAGTGGAGATGAGGGAGGCCCAGTCTGATCAGGGCTGATCACGTCCAACAACAGAGATGAGGATGGCCACTGTCTGTTCAAGGTTGATCACGTCAGAGATGAAAGACGTGATGAATCTCAAATCCAAAAAAACATGAAGCAGCAGTGATGCAGAAAAACTTAGATCCAAACGTCCAATAGTAGTGAAGAAGATGGGTCGATGTCATGCAACGACAGAAGAAATCAACTTGATGAGGATGTGCTGCAATGTGAGTGGGGTCCAATGTGTCTGATGCTTTAACTGATATGGCGATGAGGGATTCAAAAACAACTGGTCGAAGAAGCCACTGTAACAGGCACTGCACAGTACGTCAATGGGAACTGTGATACTGACATATAACGATCACAGCCGGTGGAGATGCAATGGATGGAACTGGGTCATTCAAAACGAGCAGCAAAACCACGACGCTGATCAAGATGGCCTAGATGCAGACTAGATCCAACTGATCCAGAAAAAACCGAAACTCATGACCGTTGTCTTTTATGGCATTACAAACCAACAGAAGAACCAAACTAGTTCTTGATGATGGAGACTTGAGAACTACTTAGCCAATCAAATCGGCAGACAACAACCAATGGGTGATCATGGGGATCAAGGCTTTCTAGAGTTGCAATGATTCAGGCCAATCATTGCTCTGATACCATGTGAAATCAGGCGATAGTGGTGTTGGTTGCATGTTTTACGGCATTGGGGCTTTCGATATGAGAAGCCCACTATTAACATTTTATTCAACTCCTTCCTATCAAATGTGTATGAAAACTATTCAACTCTTTCAACAAGATGCCTTTGGAGCTTTGGTTTTTGGAGGTGTTCGTGGTGGTGGGATCTTTTATTGGGATGTAGTTGCTATCAACCTTGTGGTGGACGGATGGGAGGAGTAAGGGTTCATGTGAGAAAAAAGATGTTGGTAAAAGCCACGAACTAGGTTTCTAACGTCGTCAGTCACGAGAGGGTGCTTGTTTGGGTGTTTCTGAAGCGGTAGGAGGTGCACTGAGTAGATCGAAAGAGGAAAGTGTAGTTGTATTTTTAAAAGAAAAAAATACCCTTCACCTTGATCTACTTTTAACCTGTTCATTTCTTTGTATGGATGTATGGGAGGGTGTCTCTCTCTCTCTCTCTCTCTCTCTCTCTATATATATATATATATATATATATATATATATATATATATATATATATATATATATATATATATATATATATATATATATATATATAGGGAATTGGTGCTATGAGGTTGACGTCATGGGAACTTCCCATGAGGTCGAGTTGTGTGGGCCCCACCGTGATGTGTGTCGAACATCAACACTATGCATTTGATGGGTCCCCTTTAGGTGGGTAGCACTAAGAGAAACAATGGGAAAGGGGGATGCCTACTGTTGAATTTTTACAAGCTCCACCATGATGTTTATGTGAAATCCACTCATTAGCTGCCTCATAACAATACATGTAGGAGGGTCAAAGTCTAGTCCCATATGTGATTTATGTGGGCCATAACAAGTGAAACCGTTTAGATGATGGGCATCTCCTGCACTGTTTTTGTTCATATGGCCCACCTAAATTATGGTTGCAGGTGAGTTTTGAGCCCTGTGGCTTAACTTTTGTTGTGCACCTTATGGTTGGAGTGGATTTTAGACAAACGTCATGGTGGAGTCCACCCCAACCCTTTCTCTTTGGTTTGCTTGCTCGTTCCCTCGACATTATGCATGCTGACCTTGTTGGCAGCTACCTTGCTGCACTGGTCAGTGCTGGAAGAGCTATGTGGGCCCCATCATGATGCTTGTCTTTTATGTATGTTGTTCGTCCAGTTTGCTAGATCATTTTATGGCGTGAACCCAAAAATGAGGCAGATCCAAGGTGGACCACACCACAAGTAACAACGGTGATTGAACGCCCATCATTAAAAATTTCCTAACGGCCACAAAAACTTTGGATCAAGCTAATATTTTTGTTTTCCCTTCATCTAGGTCTATATGACCTAATCAATAGGTTGGATGTCGAACAAACATTCCAATGGTCCCTAGGAAGTTTTTAAGATGGGCAATTCAATCACTAGTTCACCACTATTTTTTATGGTGTGGTCCACCTGAGATTTGGATTTGCCATGCGATAAAATGAGCTAGCAAAATGGATGGACAGCTTTGATAAAACACATACATCATTGTGAGACCCACGACCACTGACAAGTTAAAAAGGTTGTTACTGGCACGTCAGCATGCAATACACATCCCAATAGATGCCATGCCTATCCTGCCTCGTTGGTAAGAACTAAGGGACAATGCCCCCTTTCTTTGTCCGCCAGCCGGCTAGCTCGTTCTTTGTGCCAATAAGGATGGGCCCGCCTTAATGTGTATGTGAAATCCACTCTGATCATAAGGTGAGTCAGAAGAATTTATCCACAGGGCTGAAAAATCACCTGCATCCACAATTTAGGTGGGCCATATGAGCGGAAATGATGCAAGGGACGCCACCATTAAAGGTGTCAGTGGGCCAGGCTCAGGCCTGAAAAATCTAAAATTTGAATAGGCTTGGCCCAACGGCCCGGCCCAAAATAGTTCAAAATATGGGCTGAGACCTACCTCGGTCCTGGCCTATTGACAGCCCTAGCCACCATCCAAACTATTTCACTTAGTATGGTCACATAAATCACGTATAGGCCAAAATTTTTGGTCCCCATGCATGTATTGTTACAAGGAAGCTAATGCTTGGAGTGGATTTTACATAAAAATCACGTTAGACCCTGTAAAAATTTAATGGTAGGCATCCCCTTTTCCATTGTTTCTCTTGGTGTGGCCCACACGAGTCACGAATCCTCTTGATCCTTATAGCTAAACTGTCATCATGGACCTAATAGTCAGAGTGGATTTCATGGACGCATCACCATAGGACCCACCCACAACCAATCCATCCAAGTAGGTTAGTTTGGTGCGCAAAAAGGCCTCTGTGGTACAATGCGTAGGAGACCAATATATATATATCAGTTTATTAGTTGCTAAAGTCATACATTTGTGTTTTGTATTTTACACTTAAGTTTTTCTAAATCCTATATCTCGTTCCATATACCTAGATTGGTTGTTTGTATAATGGCTTGTGCAAGTGGATTTGCAAACCTATGCATTGTAAATGTGTGGGGACATCACGCACACACGCACGCTGCCCCCTATGCACGTACGCAAGGAGGAGGACTCCACCGTCGATTTGGATTGATGACGACATCCAGGGAGGGCTTCCTAGATAGAAGACGGAGTTTTGGTTTGTTGGAGTGGGCCCAATAGTCAAGTAAAGCCCATCATGGGATCTCATGATCGTAGCCTACTAGTCTGATTAATCTCATATTTTAGGTTTTGCTTATTAATGTTATTTAGAGTATCATGGATGATTTAAATTTCTTTGATTAGTTTTTATTTTTGTTTACTTCATCGCCAAGTAATAGGTTGCACACATGACGTGATTTTTGGGGTATAGGGTTTTCCTATAAATAGGCACCCCTTGTAGTTTTTTTTTTTTTCCTCATTGAAGCTTAATAAAAATTCTGTGTTTTTCTAATTTGAGTTCTCGAGTTATGGAAATCCAATTGGGTGCGAAGCCTTCCCTTCATCGAAGGGCTAACTACCGTGGTGCGAAGCCACATCGATCCCGATTCGCCCCCATTATCTATTATCATCTACCACCATCCGCGCTTTAAATCTGTTCTTCATTGCAACAGTTTTCCTCTTTACAGTAGAAGTCCAGATTCTGGTTCTGCAGGAGAGCTGAAACTTTGGTGGAGCACTACGCACAGACCGTGCATCCGATCGACAAGAAACTTGGCGGTTTTGAAGCCCTCCCCTGGCCGACTAGAGTCAAGGAGGCGCTTTCCTCGTTCGGCGCCCCCTCACACGTGCGGCCAGACTCCTATGCACGTGTGACAGGCTCATCCCGTTGTCCGCCCGCAGGGACTATTTGTAGGTTCAGATTTCCACCTATTTTACTTCTATCATATTTATTCTCCCTAACCCTAACCCTAGATTGCATTACTTTCAATTTATTTGCCCATTTTCTTACCTTAGGGTTCTCTGAATTGGAATTGGTGAATCCCTTGGATTAGAGACTAATTGTCGTGCATGTGTGGATGATTTTTACTTCCCTTTGAGTATCGTTTGGTCCATAATTTTACTGATACAGCCCTAGCCTGTGTAGGCTTGGACCCGCACATATTCCCCTTGCTTGAATGTTTGAACTTTTGTGTGGGATGTGAAATTTTATGTGATTGTTTCTGAATTAGTATAATCTAAAGCCTGAGATCTTGCATATTATATTTAATTCTCCTGTCCTGCATCAAAATGCATGCGTCTCCATGTGTAAGAGGTAAAAGTAATAAGTACTACATATAATATAAAAAGTAATAAGTACTACATATAATATAATGCATTTGATAATTGATATGCTAATCTAAATATTGGTTAACTTTGATAATGGTATCAACTTTCCGATTAATGTTTGGCTCCAACCTCTTGATAACATTTTTTAGACCGACAATAATTTCATCATCTTCCTCATATGTAGGCGCATATTGGAACAGAGGATTTAAGAAGTAACTATGACCATTAAAGAAGAGAACATATCTAAATGTCACCTTAAGACTCGTAACAAAAGTAATAAGTCATAATTATAAGAACTAATAATTGCTAAGTAACTATAACTTTTTTACTTGCTATGGGGAAATTGTGGTGAAGTTAATTATTCCAATGATTATCTATTAGCTTCAGGTAATCCTTGTAGTGTTTACAATCATGCTGAATAGGCAACTTTACTTTATACATAACCTCATAAAGAAAGCCCATTGTTGGCCTTTGTCATTTTCTATAAGCCGAAGAATCTTAATCGAATTTTTCATTACTTTAACAACTTTTTGGACTATCTTCCAATACTTGTTCTCTCTTATAATTGTGCATATTTCTATAGGTTTTCCCCTTGTTAGCTGTCCATACTTAGAGTTTGTCCACTTTCAAGATTCAATCATTTCGTAAGTGCTCTTCTATGATTTGTAAGCTCTCCATGTCTATGAAAATTTTGGCGAACCTGGTTACACTTGGCCTTGCCTATAAACTTCTTCATGAAGGCAGTCATCTACTTGTAATTGTAAATATATGCCATAATCAACCTTGCCTTCTCAATCAACTTCATTGTATTCATTTTCTTCTCACTATCCTTTAAGATGAGGTCTATGTAATGGACCACAAAAGGTTACAAAAATAGATTATACCTCTTTTCCACAAGTATCTTTCCATCTACCTTGTAGGATGCCTTATTATTTGTATCAATCTACATCACGTTACTCTCACCAACATTATCTACTGATTTTCCCATTAGGCTAAATATATATAGTGCATCCTTCACTTGATCAGATGCAATAATAACTCTAATGGGCATTGTACCAAGTTGGGCCTACACCATGAAATTTATCATGCTCAATCTAGTTAAGCCAGTCAAACCATCGCACATAATTATGTATCCTCTACTTACCCGTATCTTTCAAAATGACTGTACATAACCCCACATTTCATTGTATAAATAATTTGAATACTTGTCAATATCATAAGAACTAGGCACTTTAATTTTAATTTCATGTCCGGTGTTTGCTGTGGTGTCTACAAACAGCTAAAACTATGGATAATTTGCAACATGTGGAGGGATACTATTATGTAAAAATAATTTTGCTGTTGCCCTCCAGGATTATCTATAACCTATGTCAACCATATTTGCTTCTTCTTCTTTGCATGTTAATGATCTTCCTAAATATCATCTCATCACAAGGAGGTGCTTATGGCTCCCGCCCACCATCATCAATATTCTGAATCTTGGGCCGAGCATGAGATGAGGGTTGTTGACTCTTGCCATCTCATGTTAAAGGCATGAGGCAAACCCTAAATGATCCTCCACTATAACAGCAACTACCACTCCCCCCCAAATCACAAACTGAACCAGTCCTCCCAAATATCTAAGGTCGATGCTCATCCTCATGAGCAATTCGTAAACTTTCCCTCCTCGCTATTATAATCTCCTTATGCGAGTCCTCTCTCAACTCAATTTTCTCATCATCACCAATGTTCTGCTTAGAAATACCAAATACCTCTCCTTGACATAATCGAACGTGTGCAAAACTGTTATGTATTGGCCAATACATAATGGTAGGTTGAAGCCATTACATGATATGGGTTCACAATGGAGACCCTCAGTTTTTTTTTTTTTTTTGGACGGTAACAGCCGTTACAGGGCATAACGGTCATTACGGCCCTTGTAACAGTTGTTATGCACAGTATCCCTAAAGAAAATGGGGTATAAAAATGAAAATAAACATACCTATTTCTTCTTTGACTTTGGCTTTTCTTCTTTCTCCCCCCTCCCTTGTGGCGTATGTTGCTCGATGCACTTGCACTGTTTTGCCACATGGGCCTCGAATTGATTTGTATAGTATATCCATGCCATCAATCAATTTTTCTAGTTAAATTTAGGGCATGGTTCTTAAAATGAAGTAGATCCAAATTTCAAGTAGACCACACAGTAGGGATTGAATGCCTACTGCTAAAAACTTCCTAGGGCCCACTTGTATTGTTTATTTGCCATTGAACCCTGTTAATAAGATCATAGACCTGGATGAAGTGAGAACACAAATCGCAACTTAATGCAAAAATAAAAAATAAAAAAATTGGTACCAAAAAGTTTTTAATGTTGGGAATTTGTTCCCTATCGTGTGATCCACTTGAGATTTAGATCCGCTTCATTTTTTACACCATGCCATAAAATGAGTTGGCAAAAAGGATGGACAACATGGATATACAACAAATGCATATAAGTGGGCCCCACATTCAACGTGTCACTCACTAGTAGTCCACTTGAGATTTAGATCTGCTTGATTTTTTGGACCATGCCTTAAAATGAGTTGGCAAAATAGATTGACGTCATGGATATACAAATACATAGAGGTGGGTTTAGGGCCTCACCCACTAGTGGTCCACCTGAGATCTAGATCTACCTCAATTTTGGACCATGCCCTAAAATGAGTTGGCAAAACGAATGGACGACATCAATATGCAATACATACACTGAGGTGTGCCCCATGTACAATGTCATGCCCTACAGTTTGGATATAGAGTGTGCACCCTTAGACCCAAGTTATGGTCCATGACTCATACACCAAGTGTACATAAATCCATTCACCGTATGATTGCTTGGAGGCGTAGTTTAATGTAGTCTACGTTCACACCCATTTGACATTCAAACATCTAGGCAGGTCATGTTTTCTAACTAATTTCACCATTACTACGATCACATTCAACCACTTTATTTGAAATTAATTGAGTCCACCCATTTGGGACTTTATTCAACCATAATATCAATTACTATTCAACATCACATGTCTATAAACAGTGTTAAGTTAAACCTAACTATCAACAACTATAATGAAGGAACCAAATCTTCTAAACAATAAATTATATGAAAAATCCATTAATCTAAGTCAGTTAATTTATATTTCGCCAAATATGACCATTGATAATGGGATTCATCCGCCAACCGAACCTCATTCTCTGACATCCAATTTGTGTTTCCTGTCTCGAGCACCTCTATTTGGTTGTCATTTCACAATGTTAGTTGGCCGGGCTAGTGAGTGAACCCATCATGGTTCATACATAGCACAAATAAGATACCACAAGCAACATCCAAATATATACATGTAATTATGTGTATGTATGCAGAGATGTCATGGGATGAATGTCAAGTGGGATGATCGTCTACTTGCTTGGGTTGGATATCTGTCAACCCGCATCTGCACCTGACAGTCTTCTACCATAGGTAGACATGGGCAAGTCCCGCATCCATTCCTTGAGTAGGTTTCCACTGAACATGCGCATCTGGCTATGACCTTACCTTCCACCGAAAGTGCCTTTACCAATGTGCTAAGTGTTTTGTTTTTGTTATTAATTAAAAAAATTAAAATTTTATTATGGTTAGTCTGGGTCTTACGTGGCTAAAAAATTTAGGGGATTTATGCCCAAAAAAATTGTACATGAGGCATATATTCACTCAAAATTAACCAATTAAATTATGAGACCATTGTTACTAAGTCACAATCCCAAAATTAAATTGTTTGAACAATTTTCACCATTAATTTGCAGACACTTGTTTTTTGAAATAGGACAATTTGATACTCTTCATTCTTCACTATCCAAAAAATGTCCACCGTCCCATTAGTGGGATAAGTGTCAATAAATTGCATGAATTTGGGGCTGATTTGGGGCATCAAGTGGTTTGCCAAATCAGCCCAAAAAGTGCAACACTATTCACCCAAATCCAATTTCAATTTTTTCTTAAGATCTATTGGGGGAAATGATATCAAATTGTTAGGTAGATGAATCACATAACAGGACACAAAAGTCCCTAGACTCTGTATATTGAAATGAAATGTATGCTAGTCGTGGGGTATGTAATACACTAATACTATAAGTAATAGTAAAACCTGCAAATATGAGATGTTTCGGTGTTACATTCATTCTAATAAATTTATATTGATAGTATGTAATTAGAAAATTAAATATAAAGGTTTGCAGCCAATTCCAGGTTGTCAGGTTCATAAATTCATCAGACAGCGCGATACAACCTTCTCATCAAAGACTAGACTGTGACACTATCATAATCATGTTCAAAATTATAAATGAATGCATATTTGGAATATTTACAATTTTCTTGATTTTCTGGATATTTTTCCGAATATTTTGGAGTGAAGAATTTTTTTTCCCAAGCGACACAAGGACATGTCGGTCATGATGTCAATTCAACATATCAGTAATACTGGCCACCATTATCGCTATAGAACACCATGCTTTTTACCCCCACTTACACTCCTATTACAACCATTGACAACTATCTAGACCAAGCCCCGACCCCAATCCCATCTCCAAATTGACAAACAAGTCCACAGCACACACCACTATATAGCAACAAGTCATATGTGCCCACACCAAAACCTAGTAGCCCACTGCAAGTTGATAAGATTGTATCCACAATTGACAGTCCACTCTGTTACATGCATAATAAACATTAACCAAACAGATTAATTCAAAAAGCAACTTAAATTCAAAACAAAAAAACAAAAATGTAAATAAAGACAATTATAATATCCAACTAAGATAAGTTAGAAAAGATAGCAACAAATTAAAAAAAGACGTGAAAACAGATGTATTCATCTGTAAGTCCATTTCCTCAAACTGATTTTGTCAAATAATCACTTTTTCTAAAAGCTCGAGCCATCAGAGGATGACAGATCAATGTATATCAAGGGACTTTAACACTCCCCACACATGCAGGGTGGAACTCTGCGTGGGAACATACTGGGCAAGGGTGGAGGGACACTGACAACTCACACTATAAACGGTCCCCTGTAAGAGAATACATTAGGGAGGCACATTTTACTTCTCCCGGGATTCAAACACAAGACCTTCCTCTCTAATGCCATGTCAAATAACCACTCTTAAAGCTTGAGCTGTTAGAGGATGGCACATCAATGTATATCAAGGGACTTTAGCAAATTTTTTTTTTTTTTTTTTTAAATAAATAAATAAAATGACTGATATATATATATAGCAACATATAAATGGTAGATCTATGTTCAAATGCATTAGTTATTTCATTTTCAAAAATTGATTTTGAAACAAATTAAAAATTTTGAAAATGGGAAGAAAAAAAAGAAGAAAGAAGAAGCTAAAAATACATTAAATTTTTTTTACTAATCATAAGATAGGTAAATTTGTGTTCAAGCAACATAAATATTTCATTTTTGAAAAAAAAAAACAAAAAGGGCCAAAAGGGGCTAAAAATAGACATAAAAAATACAGCATATAATTGGTAAACCTATGTTCAAAGAACATACGTCTATGTCATAGAAACGTAGATTTACCATTTCTCCAAAGTTATTTTAAAAAGAAAAAGGAAAAAAAAAAAAAAGAGTGAGAGAGAAGAAAATAGCTAATAAATGGCCCAAAAATACACAAGAAAAAAAAAATTAAATCCAAACAACTGTTATTACACATGAACCAGTAGATCTTCACTTATAACACATTATTCATGTTTGATTTGTAAAAATAAAATAAAATTAAAAAAGGTAATATTGCTGAAATTTTGAAAAACAAAAACATTAGAATATCAAAAATGAAAAGCCCCAAATCAATCTCAAATCAAGTATGAAATTGTCAATTTGGGGCTATCAGTTTTGATTGTTACCACATTAGCAAAGATTCAACAAAAAAGAAGGGATTTTCCCCTGTTTTTAGATTTTCCCAAAAAATGCATCTGGGTGTTCAATTCATTGATTTGAGCACAAATAACGTGTTTTAATCTTTGATTCTAACTCAATTCTAGTCAGAAATCGCTATAGAACAAACCTTTGGGTGGAAAATGTTGAAAAAAAAAAAGGAAAGTGGAGAAATAATGCCCCCACGGATTACTTATATACATGTATCAGTTCTGACTAATACACATGCTCCATATCGGTACCTATACGGGCTGTATGGCTATTGACCGATACGGCCTGATGCAATATGGATTTTTCGACACACGAGCCGATATGAACATGTATCATATATCGCATATGGTATCATGCCGATACTGATATGATATTTGTCCTAATGGCTGATATGATACAGATTTTAAAAACCAACCCAAAATCCAACTTGAAGTGCCCAACCCGAACCCAACCCGATGTCCTCTATACTCGACCCGACCCAAATACATGTGATTGTTCCTAACCATGGTGTGAAAAAAGGGTTATGTAACAGCTATGACGGCATTCACCAAACAGTAATGGTGGACTCTATTACGCATTACGGGACCGTAATGGCTGTTACGGAAAAATAAACCAAAATGGCTGTTGTGGGCTGATAAATTTTTTTTTTCCTTAACGGCTGTTACATCCCGTATCATATTGGTAATGGTGGTGGCTGTTACAGCCACCGTTACCATTATTGAATACCTTGTTCCTAACTTGACCCATATTTTCTCAGCCTGAATCCAACTTGAATTCAAATTGGTTGGTGTTTTTCAATCTGACCTGAACTTGGGTTGTGTCGGTCAGGTTTGGGTTGATCCAAAACCAAGTTGCAACTGTATATTCTCAAAATATTCAGCTAGCTCTTTAATATCCATACTTGTGAATGTAGTTGTCTATTTTTTATATTATTGCATTTATTTATTCTTGAAATATTGAGAGTTAGATTGTGGGCTGATTGTGACCATCCACCAGTCTAATCTTACATCATCCCTGTCTAGGTTGGGGCTCAATAGACCAATGGCTTGGATCATCAAACCATGGACCACAAGTATGGAATGGGTGCCTCAGAAAACTGAACATTTGTTTGAGACTCAACCCCCATCATACTTCTTCGTGTTTCAAACTTTGAACATATTGGCTTCTTCATTTCTACATCAATCTTGTTTTGCACTGTAGCTCAAAACATATTGCTATTTTAAAGTAGGGCAGTGCACATCCCTCAAATTTCAGTGACATGATTATCATAGTAAGAGAGATGAAGATGCATTAGTCTGTGTTTGGATACACCATCTAACATAATTATAATAATTAGTTCAAGTAAGTGGAAGTTACCAAATTCTAGATGAATTTCTTAGCTTCCATATTTTAGGGAAGCGGATTGGTGACCGAATCACCAGGGATAAGGGAGCGGATTAGGCCCTGGCCTCATCCAACACGATCTGCCCTGACTGTGGGGCCCACCTTGATTATGTATTGTATATCCACTACATCCATATGTTTTTCCAGATCATTTCAGGATCCCAAAAATGAAGCAGATCCAAATCTCAGTTGTATTACGTGACATGAAAAAGTGGTGATTTACTATTAAAAACTTCTTGTGGGCGACAAAAGTTTTGGATCAATATAATATTTCTTTTTTCCCCTCACCCACGCCTTTGTGACCTTATCAACAGGTTGGGTGGAAAATAAACATTACAGTGGGCATTAAGGTAGGCCCTAGGAAGTTTTTAATGGTGGGCGTTCAATCAGTACCATTAGTTATGGTTTGGTCCACATGAGATTTGGATATGCTTCATTTTTGGGCTCATGCCTTAAAATAATGTGGCAAAACGGATGGATATACAATACATACATCAAGGTGGGCCCCACGATCAGGGATGCACTGTGTTGGGTGAGGCCGGGGCTGCACCTAAGCTTATCCCCAGGCCGCCATCTCTGACAGTGACACATGGCCCAATCAAATCTCATCACTGGGGATATCCCTGGTGATTTGGTCACCTGGCAATCTGCTTCCATATTTTAGGACTCCGCCAAACAAATTACAATTTTGTTACTTCTCAAGTTGTACATGAAAGAAGCTAAACTGCAGCTTGATGATTGCTTGATTATGCACACTGAGGTTGTTCGATTCAATTTAAAAAAGAACTAGTTATCTCGATTCATTTCAATAGTGAATGTAAATGCTTTTGTAAACTCCACCACTTTATCATTTATCTATCTGATTAAATCCTATCTCTGCTGTTATGCAGCTTCTGTTGCAGGTCTTCCTACCGTTCAATTTTTTCAATGTGCATACGCACTGCTCCTATGTCTGTTGATGTATTTATGACAGTGAAAGGGAAAGGGTTTCATTTTCTAGTTATAACAGTCTCTCCAGCTTCCCACGGTGCAGGTCACCAGCCTCCAACAATGCCAAAAGGACCGGAGCTTTTGTGGGTCAGAGCCACATGAACAGGCAGGCCCTTCTATTCAGGTGATATTGTGTGTACATATGAATATAATTTGCACAGCGGTTGTGTTTCAGGTCAAAGCCACAGAGGTGGCAGGCCCTTTGTTAAACATATGTCGCTGCTGTTCCCTGTACGACTTCTCTTTTTCGCAGAAATTAAGAAAGAAAAATGAGCTCTGCCCCAAGTATGCCATGGGGCTCTGTTATTATGCATTTTCTCCTAAGTCGGATCATGCAATCTGTTTTTGCAGTGTTTTTTGTTGCCAGGAACTTCTCTCGCACAGATGATGAAGTAGAGCCAGGAGAACCAAATATATGGTAGATCCATCTCTACATGACACATTTGGCAGTGTGATGTAATGATCTGGTCCATACATCTATTAGGCCTGTGCATATATATATATATATATATATATATATATATATATATATATATAGAGGGAAATGGTTCTATGCAGTTGAGCTCATGGGAACTTCCCATGAGGTCGAGCTGTGTGGGCCCCACCATGATGCGTGTCAAACATCAACACCGTGCATTTGATGGGTCCCCTTTAAATTATAGGATATGCCAAAAATCAGCCGTATACGGAATTCAGATGGGCCATACCATCTAAAATCATGTGAAGACATGCCTAAAACATATAAAAACACTTGGTGGGGCCCACATAAAATTTGGATGCATCTGAAACTTGGTCTGACCCCTCATCCAAGTGGGACACACATAATGTATGGGCTGGATTTGTGAACCACACCTCGGTGGGCCCAACAAATGATTATGAATGTTTTAATGGGAGGGTAGCCCTTCTTAACTTTTGTACGTGGTGTGGCCCATAAAAGTCATCGATTGACTTAATTTTTAAGCCCGAGGCCCACCATAGAACGGTGCATCTGACTGATGGGGTAGATGTTTGACACACATCATGGTGGGGCCCACACAGCTCGACCTCATGGGAAGTTCCCATGAGCTTGACCAAATAGAACCATTTCCCATATATATATATATATATATATATATATATATATATATATATATATATATATATATATATATATATATATATATATACACAAGTCAAGCCATTAGAAACAAAAAAGGAAAAAACAAAAAAAAAAACTTTCCTCAATTGACCCCACTGAATACTTTAACCATTAATTACTTCCATTTTCTATTCTCACTCATAGTTCTAAAAACTCAGTGGATCAGCTTGATGGGACTCAGTGTGAGGCAATCAAGTGCACTATGAGCCATAGATCAAAAACTCGACTGGAGTTGATGTCCAGCTGGTGGGTTCGGTTCGAAGACTCAACTAAACTCAACTTGATATTTAATTATTAAATTAATAGGAATATTTAAGTAATAATACTGGACCGTAAATTGTTTTTAACACACTCTCGTGCACTCGCACCACAAGCGATACTCAAACCAGTGACCTCATGTTGAAACTCCTGAGTCTCACCAATTATCACAGATGGAAGTGCATGCTTGAAATTAGGAGTCGAAGCTCATTCTGCGCACTTCTATTGTTTTTATCATCTCATCGGGTTGATTCGGGTGGGTTTCAAGCTGAGTCACTGAGTTTCCGAACTATGCTACAAGCACTGTTTTGACTTATATTTGGTATTTTTGCACTTAACGATTCATGGCAATTTTGAATTTTTACAAAAATTTGAACCATTCTCACATTGAGGGACCACATACCATATGGATAGAATTGGCATAATCAGTATGATTTTTGAAACATGAGCCATCCATTGTAGATTCCAGTCGATGGATCAACCTGATTGATATTTCACCCTGTCATTACAATAGATGGTTCTAACATATTCTGGTTCCTCAGATCTTCTGCCGTGCAATCTCCATATCTCCACGACTTTATTATTATTATTATTATTATTATTTTCATTTTTTGAAAAATAATTATAACTCTTTTTGGGTAGACTGAAATCACATGAAAAAACTTTGAAATTTTGCTGGTTTAACCTGAATTATTTGTGAAACTGCTATCTGTATCATATTCAACTGTTCTGTATTGAAGGGGTCAGTCCAAGGCGGGATGCCAAAAATGTGAACCATTGTTCAAGAGAAGTCAATATTTTTATTTTTCTAGTTCATAAAGGACAGTTTTATAAATTATTATCACATATACAAACATGCTGATGCTCGTGCTTATTTATTATCACTCCATAACATATATGCAGCACACAGCAAGACCATACATATTATATCAGGACATGTATCAAAGCAATGTGACTGGCTGCTATATATCCCATCGTCGTCCTGCTATATATTTTCAAGCCCTGCCATGGTTGGCAGGATATATGGCATCGACAGTCTAGGGCCTGCGCTCGGTGGTGAGCTGCAAGGCATCAAGAGCTTTGAGCCTGTCCTGACCAGTGGGCCTAGTGACCTGTTCACCGTCCTAATCGGCATGCTTCTCCTTTGTTTTTCTCTCGAGTTCTTGTGCCACCTCAGACTGCAAAGGTGAAGAAAATGGAAATAAAGAGAGAATTATTTGAACTGCAGTGAATCAGTGTACACACATCTCCCACCGTTTAGATCATGGATTTGAGATTCTGTGACTCGGACTGATTTGTTCGGTCGGGACCCCTGGCTCGGCTAAGTCTGGGGATGACTGGGCTGAGTCTGGCTCAGTCACCCTGATGACTCTTGGGACTGACCCGTGCGAGTTGGATCGGACTCTACTGAGTCCAAGTTGACTCGGAGAAGTTTTGTGTCCTAACTCCTAACATGTATTTTGAAATGGATTTTGGATCTGAAGGAGGTTCGGTTCGGTTCCTCTACGACAGTTGTAATTTTTTGTCATCCAACCTGGACGCGGATTGCGTCCTACACCCGCCCGTCTCCAGCTGTGAACGGGCAGCAGCTTGAGTGGCCACCGTAATGTATGTGTCTTATTCACACAGTCCATCCATTTTTTCCATATCATTTTAGAACACAAAACCAAAAATGAGGTAGATCCAAGGATCAATTTAACTACACTGTAGGGATTAAACTCTTACCGTTGAATACTTCTTGGGAGCCACATAAGTTTTGGATGAAGCTTATATCTGTGCTTTCTCTTCATCCTGATATAATAGGTTGGATGGCAAATAAACATCACGGTGGGCCCTAGAAAAATTTGAACGGTGAGAATCATTATCACACCTGCTTCCTGTGGTGTGGTCTACTTGAGCCTTGGATATGCCTCAGTTTTAAGCTTATATCCTAAAATGATAGTTAAAAAAATGGATGGACGGTGTGGATAAGACCCATAAGTCACGGTGGCCACTCAAAGCTGCTGCCCGTTCAATCCCACCCATCAGGCAGGGTTGCGCCACCATGAAGTACGGGAGACCACAAAAATCAGTGTGATTAACCATTTGAATTTCGGTGTTGCTGTTGCGGCCCACATGTTGGATCGTTCTGATTTTTGGGGCATCATATTTTCACGGTGTGGTGACCCTACGGGATGTTTGAACGTCACGTGCACACTTTAAGGTGTGTATTCTATATCCATGTCTTTCATATGTTTTGCTAGACTATTTTAGGACATGAGCTCAAAAATAAAAGTCCAAATCTCAGGTGGACCATGCTATAGGAAACGGTGGTGATTTAATGATCTACCATTAAAACCTTCCTAGGGCTGAACATAATGTTTCTGCGATTTTTATTTGCCATCCAACCTGTTAATAGGGTCATATAAAATTGGATGAAGGGAAAAACAAATATCAGCTTGACCCAAAACTTATGTGGCGCATTGATGGTCAATCACCGATGTTTTCTATGGTATGATCCACCAGAGAATTACATCTGCTTTGATTTTGGGCTAATGCCCTAAAAATGATCTGGAAAAGGATGGACGGCTTGGATATAGAATACATATATCATGGTGGGCCCCACAGTAATGGACGCACGGTTTTGGGAAGGCCGGGGCCGCACCTAATCCGCTTCCACTTAAATCTGCTCAGTCAATTCACCCATGCCAGCGTGGAATACGTGTAAGAGGTTCGTCCCAGGTGAGGGCCGCTATTAACATGCCCTGACACAAAAATAGGACTGGTTAAGCCGGCACGGCACGCTCATCAACTGGGCTATGAACGTATCTTGGACGTGAATTCTCATACGTGTGGCCCATCTGATGAGTGAACTGCTCAGGTTGTTTAGCTGGGGCATGTTCCCATGCGGGATGAACGGTCGATTTGGAAATTGAAACAGTAATAATCATTCAATGTAGATCGTCCATTATGTCCAGCGCACATTTCGTAGGCCTCCACGCAAAAATCAAGCTAATTGGACTTTTACTGTCCCATATATGGATTGGATGGTTAAGATGGTCCGATCAAAGTAATTCGTTGGATGGGTGCTTATTTATTCATAAAGGATCTTGACCAGTCCATTTTATAAATCTATTCTGATTGGATGGCTGAGATTGTCCAATCCAAGTTTGTTGTTGCTGGTGATCGGACTATCCATGTGTCTCGATTGCTGCAACCCAAGGCTCTATGAGGCCAGCGTGATGACCATGGGACATCCACTCCGTCCATCAGTTTCACCAGCTCACTTTTCAATGTTAACCTAAGTCGTCCATTTTTCATGATGATGAGAGAAAAAAAAAAGAAAAAAAGGAGCCGAATGAAATGAATAGATTACGAGAGCATGCGTTGAGGTGGTATTTATATAATTGAAGAGAGCTCAGGACTGGATCACGTGTATCAACTCCCACACGTGCCAACATCACAGTCGTTGAAATAGGTACCCGTTACGTCTACGTTTGCAGTTCCTCGTCTGCCTCGTCTACCTATCTATCTATATCTACCGAGAAATGCTTCGGTGTTCTCAAGATCACTACGGGTTATAATGCTCCTAGTTGCATTGGGATGCTTAGACAACCCAATCATTTTATCTAGACCGTACATTAGATCCAAAACATATATTTCATGGGCTACCATAAAAATACTACACTAATCCGACAATCCTACCTATACGATCATCAGCTTTTAATTTTGGACGGTCCATACCATTTAAAAATTAGGTCCGATCAACAATTTGATCAATCCATTTGTTAGATCCCATCATAAATTGATTGCTTGAAAAAAGAAAGGCTACAAAAATATGGACAAATCATAGATGGATTGGATAATCCATAAATTTGATTTTTGTATAACAGCCCATAAAATATGTTATAGATCTAATAGATAAATAGTTTAGGTATCTTTTTGCTGCTCAGTGGTAGACTCACAGGAGTTTCAATACTAAGACCTTGGGTCAAGTACCCATGTAGTGTGAGTGTGTGGGGGTGTAGGTGTAGGTGTGTGAAAAAATAATAATGATAAATCAATTGGACCACCTAAGCGATGGATGCAACCACGATGAGAGCACTTTAGTATATCCTTGGTAAAAAATTAGCACAGTAGACGAGTTCGTACAATGCTGATTTTTTATTTTCATTGTCCGGAAACTTATCTTATCAAAGGTGATTTTTAAGGCATGGATATTAATTTTTTTACGAAAGCACCCCCTACTGTAAGGGTAAGCAACTGGAAAAGGCAAGGGTATTTTTATTTTTTTAGGTTCGTTTATACTAATAGCCTACTTTGATAATTAAGATTTTTTTCAGGTAAAATGAAATAACGTGGGTAATCCGTTGGGTTTATACTAAAAACGTACCCTAAGCTCATTCTGCATTATTCAACCTAAGGCTTAGCCCAACTCAAGCCTGTGACAAGACAAAATAGTCTATCTTCAACTCAGCTCAAAAAGAGTTCGAGCCCAGGGATCATCTAATTAGAGCAGAAAGAGGGATGTTAAACGCGAGTTAGCGTACAAATATGAGTGAATAAAGATTTTTACTGTGTATATTACAAATTGGTCATTTAAACCCTAACCATCGACTGGGTTGAGCTGACAATGTACTGTACATTGTCCAAACTTAGACTGATTGAGAAACGGACTTGAGATCTTTTGAGCCTATACTCTAGCGTAAGCCTAGCTTGAAGTGGGATAGGCCCGAAAACCTAACAGGCCAGCCCCATGCATTGACAGCCACAATAGATTAACTAAAATAACTAGTGATTTTGGACATGGTAATCCATTCCCTTGCATCCCTTCTTTTCATTTATCTAGTTTCAAAAATTTTATTTTTATTTGTCTTTCAGATAAGTACATGCAACCTACCATAATCTTCTATATCTGATGCTAAAGCTATAGCATCCAAGCTGTATCGTGCAAATATTATTGCATTTGTAACATCCACTCCGTTCATGCGATAAGAATCCTTATGTTTACTGTACATACAAAAAAAGTTAGATTGATAGAAAAGTAATTTGGGCTACATGCACGATCTACATAGTTTCTGTGTGTCCATTCTATTGCTCTCTTTGATGTAGCCAATATAGTATGATTGATTTTTTGCCACAAGACCCATCATGGATAGACAAACCTGATGTACTGAGTGGATTTTTCTTACACGGCATGGTGGGGCCTACAGAGATAGAATGTTGTAACACCATGCTGTATCATGTCATCCATCAACAGGTACTTCAGCTGCGACGTGCATGTCATCTCCGGCGGTTGTAGGCTAGTTTGGTACTTTGAAATGAATGGAAATGTTCTTACTGGAGTTTTTGGTAGGATGCTCGTCCGTCACAATAGCCTCATTTGCACTACATGAGTATGATCGATATGCGCCGTTCATTAGGTAGTTCACCTTGCAAACATGGGGAACACTAAAATCAATGTGGTAAACTCATAGAATGAGCCACGTATAAATGTTAAATTTGGACCGTTGGATTTTTTCTTAGTGGCCATCTTCTCATTTGACCGTGATCTACTATACTATCAGTTGAACATAGCCTACTGGGGCTCACTGGTGGGCAATCCGTAGTAGGTGGGTCCCATGAAGTTTAACCTCTTTTTTATTAATTATTTATCTTTCTTTATTTTGAAGTTGAATTATAAATTCAACTTTAAATAAAGATTTATAAGATCATAAAAGGATAAGATCGGATAATTTATGATCTCATTCAAAGTCTTTATCCTTTCAAACGGAAAAGATTCTCTCGTGAATAATACATCAAGCGATAACGAGAAAAAAAAGAGTAAATCAAGAGATTAATATTTGTTCATCTAGCTTGTCATTTGAATGATCTAAGATATACAGGGTAATCCGAGGCCATCTATATTGTATAATCAGAGGAATGATTAAACCCATATGCTACAATAGTAGTTAGGTGGACTGCTAGATGTGGACCATTCATCATTGGCTTCATGGAAGTTCCATATCGTGTAGACCGTCAAATCTTGAGGGCTCACTCTTCTGCACAAACTTTTAGTGGTATTAAAGCGGCTCAACTGCGGATCTCCAATTTATTGTTTTAATTACGAAAGGTTAGTGACCATTTTTATTATATTCTATATTTTATTTTAATTATACATCGATCATTTATATATTCGCTTATTAATTATTATTATTTATTTTCTTTTTGAGGTATAGGGATTAAATAATGATAATAATAATAAGAGTAATATCAAATGTTTGATATCTGGATTTACATCTTATTGACTCGAAAAAATATATATTTTTTAAATGGGTCAATCTTAAGAATTAGTAAAATCAGACATTAGAGATTTGATTAAGCCCAAATATGATGGTATACCATAGATTAATTTGAGATAAAAATCAATGATAATGGAGAAATTGATGGTCAAACAAAACTAAGACTTTTTAATATGAAGCCTTTTTAATAGTCACCACCTCTCTCTTATAATATGACAATCATAAGGGACTGATAATGGTGTGTATTTATCATTTTCCTTTAACGAATACGTAGCTGGAATGTACATCAATCCACAATGTTTTGATTATGAGGTCCTTTTCTTTCAAGGATGATAGCTCAGAAAAAAACTAATCAATATATCATAGCTTATCAAATTAATGGTATGAAATGGATGGTTAAAAGGTAAATAACTAGTAATTTAAATCCAATTATTTTTTTGGTGACGTTTTTAGATCCTATATTTTAAATGGTAAAGATTGGGGTATATATATTTGCTACTGTAAATGAGTTACCACCCATTATTTCATAATTATTGAAGGCGTGAAGTCTCATTTAGTGAAATCAATAAACAACAATTTTATCCAATTGTTGTCGAAAGGCTCCTTAGTCAGGTGGGCTCAAATCTGGACTTGGGCCCTTTATTCTTGTAGTAGTAATTTTTTTTTTGTGAAACTATCTAAATTTGCCTTTTGTAATAAATATAAAGGAGCTAACATTAGCCAACCATGAGTGGTTAGAAAGCCCATATGGACTCATATTAATTCACAAATTCAAATGGTGCGGAATGGAAGCCCAAATCACTTTCTTTCAACATTTAATATATCTTATTAAAGGTTTTTTTTTTTAAAAAAATAAAAAATAAAAAATCAGCCATGATTTAAGCCAAGTAGTAGGAAGTGGCTTGAGATTTTTTTAAAGGAAAATCTACCTATAGTGCGGTCCGTTTTTATAATTAACGGTTAAGATCTGTTGAAATGATAATTATTGATGTATGTATTAAAATAAATGATAAAAAAATAATTTTTTTGTGATCTTGATTATGATATATTAGTATCATGATTGTAATCATTTAAGGTGATGTACACATTTTTGGAGTTCGATAATTAAAATGTATATCTCACGCGTTTATTGATTATTATATGTACGTATGCATGCATGAAAATATAGTTTCCTTTATATATCCTTCTATTCACTATTGAGCAAGGGACCATTCGTGATCGAAACCATCATCAATCGTGATGATCAATGTTGATGAGAAGATCCATCATCAATGGTGATCATTAACAGTAATAATCGGATCCATCACGAATTGACATTATCATTGGTGATTATAAAACTCTCTTAATATCTAAGCACTTATTTTTTTTTCTGATGATAAAATTTATATGTGTGATATAATTAGGCTTGGTGTGATTAGATTTAAACCCATTTTTCATTAAAAAATAGAAAACTTAGTGCTAGGATACTCCCTATATATAAAGGTCGTGCATAACCTGAGTGAGAGTTAATGAAAGTGCCCTGGTTTGTCAATTAGCGTGTAAGTTGAGTCGATTAGTCAGGTGAGCCTCATATGAAGATTGATCAAGCTATCGCCTCAATCGGATATGTGTTCCGAGCTCGTCACAGGTAAATCAAGCCTTACATCCCAAATCCCAAAACACTAAGAGCCTGTTTGGTTTTCCAATTACCACGGTAGTTAGTTGTAAAGACATCATAATTACTTTTGTACATGTATTATCAATTATTGGCGTAATACCGGTATTCTGCTTTATCATGCTTGTTTTCCGAAACGTTGAGGGTGTATTAAAGGGCAATACCGTAATCGCGTGTTTGGGTATACACTGTAGTAGTCAATTCAATCAGTTTTTTATCTTTTGGTGTCCACCATAACAACTATATAACAACTGCAATCAGCTGTTTGTTTTTCTACAGTTGCGTTGAATATATAACGTTTTCAACAATGTGCGCCAACGACGACCCATCAGTGCACTGTGGTCAATGTCCAATGAGACCCAATTTTTCTCCACTGTTATCCTTCATTCTATTGATACAATCATACCAACCTCTTGGTACGATGTTTTTTTTAATCAGTGGGGGTCTTCTGTGTAGGTATGAACGTGGGATAATATTACTAGGAATTCTTCTAAGCATATTGTTTGGTCCACATGCCATTGCACCAGGCGTCAATTTAGGATATACGAAATGATGATCTTTCTTCATGTTGTTTGATTTACAATACAAACCGAAATGGTAGCCCAAATTGTTATTCCAGCTCTATGTGGTGGACTTGTTGTAAATAGATGTATGGATCAATGTTGACATATGAACAACAAAAACTATATAGCCACTAGCAGTGGAAGAAAAGCACGAACATAGGAGCTAACCTGTTCTCCCTAATATAGCAGTTGACCAGAACGGTTGGCCTTTGATGTAAATGGGCGTTCCATAGATATAGTACACTATGATGTCCAAGAGATGTCAGTGACGTTTACCATCTATCATGTACACAGACAAACATGGATTCAGATATACAAGTGCTAACCATGCAAATGACAAGTCCAGAATTTGAACATTAACCATGCATTTACGTATAGTCTATGACACTACAAAACAGTTGTAGATCATTGTCCAAAAACATATCCCAAAATGTCCAAAAAAACCAAACAAAAGAAACCTAGTAGAGACACGGGAAGAGATAAATGGCGAGGATAATAATCAAGCAACCGATTATTATTCCTATCAATGCTTCTGATCCATGCGTGTTTCTTCAATGCCATCTCCCTCTGTCCCGTGCCCGACACTATTCAGACAATCATATGATGATGATCTAGAGCTCCTTAAAGGATCGTTGCTACAACCGGCAACGCTACACAATCCATGCGTCCAGACCATGTTGTCATATTCCACTGCCACCTCGCCCACTCTTGTATTCTGTTGAGCTAACACATCACATAAAGTTGTCCACTGAGTAAATGCCTCAGACGCCGATTTGTAGTCACGGAAGATCGCTAAAGAATAGCCTTCAACCTGTTGACAGAAATCCTCCCACGTGTAATAGATTCCGGGACGGCGACCTTTGAAAACAACGTACATCTTTTTACCCATCTGAAAATAACAAAATATTATCACAATGTCAATCTATTTCCACAAATAATGAATCATATTAGGTGAAAGAATACTATATATATATATATATATATATATATATATATATATATATATATATATATATATATATATATATATATATATATAAGCACATGAAATTAATGCAGCTATAACGACTGTTAGAGCATACCTGAAGCGATGAGTAGAATTGTTAAATCTATGCATTTACACTATACATGTTGCAAATATGAACAGGATAGTCATATTTAAAAATCAGAAAATAGCAGCAGATTTAAACAAGTAATGCAGGTTAACAGGCATCAATGGATATATCATTAAATACAAATCACAATCCAGAAAATTAATAGAAAACAATATCATCTAAATTAACCCACATTCATCTAGCTAGTGAACACAACTTCCAAAAAATGATTGGTTGTCCAACCAATCAAAACAACAACCATGACGATCAACTTGAAGGGACTATACTCAGTCAGATGACTAATCTAGAGCAAGCAGCATCAACACAAACTCTAACCTTCTATGCTCAGGGAGAGAAAGGAATGAAACAGATTGTTATTCATCTTTCGATAGTATCTTTGTAGTGCGTATGATCCCATGATCTGTAAGGCCCTCAATCTGCTCCAGAGCTGGTACAACCTGTGACATACGTACCATGTCCTTCACTTGTTGTATGGTAATAGCCAGTGATTTCACGGCATCAACAACTTCACTCATCCCTTTGCCTATGATATCACAAGGGTGATTCATCCTAGCTCGCTTCCTTGAACTGGTTGTGCTTCTTGTGTTGACAGAGTTGTTCCCATTTATAGACGGACTTCGGTTTGCAATATGATTACCATCACAACTTTCATATGACCAATGGATGTTAAGCACACTATCCCCTACATCGTCACTGGATAACACGAGAGTATCCTCATTTAGATCAATCGACGGTATTGGTGAAGTCTCGAGATCCCTAGACCTTCTCGACGGTGGAGTGTTACGCCTGTTTCCTGTGGAAGCACGCAATCCAGTCGCTCAGTCATTACTAAATAGATATGTTAGGTCATCGTACCTTCGCATCATTTTTTTGCGTACATGTTGTGTGTAAGGATGTGGCTAATGATAACAATGAAGATAAATCAGTATAAGTAAACAAACATAAGATGATACGTATAACTTAGGAATAAAAATAACTACTGAAGTTATACAAAATTTTATTTCTAATAATCTCTCACCCGTATGTAATCCTCTCAAACATCGTCCGGAGCGGTTACTACCTTCAAGTCATCATCCCAACCAAATCCACTAGCGTTCAAGGTATCCTGAACCTCGAAATACAACCTTTTCATAGTGCGGAGGCGATTCCCAATATGTTTCTCTTGCACTGATATTCCTATTGCACTCCTCACGCTCTCCACAACTGTTTTATACGTCTCATTCTGAAAACCATTTGCACTCTTGCAGCCATTTGCAACCACATCCATCAGCGTATCAATCGGACAGTCATACATTTCATCTATCTGTCGCATAACACCACTCGAGGATCCATTTGCATAAGGTGATTTGAGTTTATATTTTTTCGGTGTCCTGCGGAGTGTAACACACTGTTCTTGTCCAGCTTCTTTTGTAGGGGTGGATTGATTATTTCGGTTGGGTGGTGGCGTTTCACCGTCACTAACTTCAATTATCTATAAATAGTCATATGAAAATAACCTAAAATTAACAATTCATTATCGAATATAATGCATATAATGAAGGAAAAATTTTCATTAAGTTGAAGGAAGATACACACAATTAAAGTATGATACAAAACTTGGAATAGATAATAGACATATTTGAAAGTCTCCTTTAATGTTACTAAAATCTAGACATATGCATGTAGGTAACTGAGATTACTATCACATATTTCTATTACCTATTACAAAACAACAATTTTGCATGCAGTAATCATACTATACGACTCACAGGAAGATATTCATTCCACATCCTCTCTGCGATATTGTCTCGATACGTCGGCCATTCATCTTTTTAACGTTATGTGACATTACCCTCACATGGTGATAGATCCACACTCTCTGTTACTTTCGTTGAGGTAACCTCCTCTTCTATTAAACCATCTCCTTCAAATATACGAATAAAGTTGTGTAACACACAACATGCGATCACTATCTTCGCTTGTGTGTTAAGGTTGTATGGTGGAGCTGATTTGAGGATCAAAAATCGTATTTTGAGTACTCAAAATATCCGCTCAATAACATTTCATAATTGAGCATGTCGATAGTTAAAATGTTCTTTCTTATTCGTAGGATTGTGGCCCGTGCGATATTCATTGAGGTGGTATCGTACACCACGATATGGAGCCATAAATCTAGGTGAATGGGCGTAATCGGTATCAACTACGTAGTATTTACCTACAATTAATTAGGAGTACATATCATGATACATGAAATTTAAAATCATCTTGTGAAGATGTTCCATCATATATTTATATTTAAAGTACCATGGGGGATAGTAAAACGATCAGTGGTATACGTCAATGTACTCTTTAAGACGCGTGTGTTAGAGGCAGATCCTTTCCATCGGCAAACACATATATGAACTTTATATCAAATGTACATGCGACCATTACATTTTGAGAGAGGATTCCTTTCCTGTTATGGTAGGTTGCACTTTCCAATGCAGGCACATAGGTGGGTACATGGGTGTTATCAATTGCACCAATACAATCCTAAATTCAATATATATTATCAACAAAGAAATAGTAATTAAAGTTTACGGTATGAAGGGTTGTTGCAAACGGTGATGACAATTGAGCTTACATGAAATTATGTGCTCCATTTTGGATTGGATAGAATCTCGGGAAGTGTTTCTGCACTTGGGAGATTTGTAAAATTGGGATATAGTCCGACAACAACATCCAGAGCTTTTGTAAAGTAACGGCTAACCGTTTCCCCTGACCTTATAAACCGATTTCTAATTACACGGTTTCTCACATTATGGCCTACTGTATGAAGGAAAATGATCAGTTGTTCTTCCATAGAAACATGTTTCTCGTCAAGAAGCATATTTCTATCCCTGAGAAGAGAGCATAGGTTAAAGAATGTGGCCTTGTTCATTCTGAGTTGAGCAACACACATTTGCTTGCTCTCTCTAATTATCTCATTTATTATCCTACTTCTTTCGTAGTCTCTAAATCTTGAGAGTGTCCTAAATAAATAATTGATGCAATATTCTCTCACTGCAATAGTTGTTGTTACTACAGCAAGTGCAGTTCCAAAAACAGCCATTTCCTCTTCTGTCTAGCCATGTCCTCCTTCCATATTATGATTATTTTTTGTAAAACACACCGAAGGACAGTTAGTTAGCAACTACGACACGATATTAAATTCCAGTTTCATATTGGCCCTTAACTTTGGAGAGCAAAAGAAGACATATAAACAGTTACTTACTGCCAACCGTCATCACTTAATTGATCATAATCAGCAACAGTACAACACATTATAGGTCTCAGCTTGACCCATTCATATAGTGCCACACTTGAATAGTACATAGCTTCATCAAGCTTCTGACTACATGTTGATATACACATGCAAACACTATTTGATTTACATTCCTCCTACATATGTAATATATATGAGGCTGCGAGAAATGGAAATCTGTATATGCAATCTGTAAATCAGTTTGAAGAACATGACATGTTTTGCATTACTACAGATATGAGAATGAAGGTTATCTATATGGAACTCTGAATATTTAATATATAATTCACTTTCCAGATTATGACAAACCAGTTTGTACAAAACTAGAGATATTAAAATCAAAGTTTTCTATATGAAACTCTAAAAATGTAATATCTATATCAGTTTCAGTTACATGTCAACCCAGTTTTCGCAACAATAGACATATGAAATTCGAAATGATGTATATGGAAATCTATATATGTAATATACAAAATTCTTCTAAACAAAATTCTTCCCTAAACTATGTAGATTGAAGTACTAGAAAAACCAGAAGTGATGAGTACATGTGCTAAAGATTGAGTTTTGAATGTAACTGCAAACTGAAACTGAAACCAATTATCATATTCACCACCGCAAAATATGAACACCGAGAAAATGAGGCATATGAAGCTACTCCTATCAAATTGCACCTTCACTTTCATGACAAGTGTTCACACCCCAAGTGTAGGGTTATGATGTAGTAATAAACTCGGTAAGACCGAGGTCAAATCCTAAGGGACTGATACCTGTACGTTATCTGAAACTAAGTAGAACTAGAACTAAACTAAGATGAAAACTAAATCGAATGAAATTTAGAAAATAATTGTGGAATATTAAAGAATTCAGATGTAAGAAACTAGGGATTCAGAGGATCCACTTGTAGAGATCAGAGAGATCTTACGCCTGCTTCGAGAATCATGAAAATTAAATGAACTGCCATTGATTTAGTTTTCAAAAGATGAAAGGTATATGAATTAGAATGGATTTCATCACAAAACTATGCCCAGGAGACAAAGTAAATAACATAATTAAGCTAATTACCAACCAATCACGTGTATGAAGGTTAGGAAGGGTACCGACATCCAACCATGCTTAGGAAACTATGGTGAACAACAGGGCTTCCAGACATCATAAACATAAAGGGAAGGAAGATGCTTGGAGCTATTGCAGACCCATTGTAATTTTAGTCACAACAGACCATTAAAAACTAAAAACATTCTCATTAAACTAACATCAACCTTAGTTCAGTTCATAAATTAAATTAAAGTCATAAAATAGAATCTCCCATCTTACTATAAGCGTCACCCCTTAGCCCTAGCTAAGAGGTCTAGCCACACATAATTAGGCTAAACATCCTAAAAAATAATAAAAAGAAATAAAAGAAATAAAATAATTAAAAAGTTATTACTCTTTGTCTCTGCTTCTTACTGACGGCTCCAAATCTTCCAGACCTTTGCTCTCTTTCTTTTCTCTTTCTTTTATAGCTGAAGGAGGTCAACTGCAGTCGGTTGTGTCCTGTTTAGAAACTGCTTGCGAAGGCTTTTATGCAAACCGCAGGTCACATGCGAAAGAGCTTACGCATAACCAGCTTGCGCAGAAACAGCTTGCAAAATGCCATGCATACTACCCTTTTCCTCTTGCTTTCCTTCTAAAGAACAAACATCCCCTGGGACGATTTTTGACAGCCTAAACGATGGATGGTTTGGATTTATCGGACGGGCCGTGATAGTGGCCCACCTGGATCGACCGCAGCCTCTACTACATAACAGAGCTCGCGCAGGAGATTGCTATGACATTGGTGGGGCCCATGATCGTTGGTGGTTGGAAAATCCATTCCGACCATTGGATTATTCTAGCAAAATCGGTCGAAAATGATGCGGCTCATCTCGGATTCGGTGTGGTCCACCAGGACTTTTACTCTACCATTCGAACGACATTTGATCTGTATTCTTCTGCATGTGTATGCATGGTTTGGGAAAATATTCCTATGTACTGTCGGTTTGACCTTCTGGAACGAATGGACGATCTGGATTAACGGCTTGATCGAAGGTGGTGGTCTAGTCATAATACCCTGCTGCAAACAGTGAAGACACTGTTTCTGTTTTAAACACGGACATCAAATTAGCACTGCTGACCAACTTCGTCTATTCGGTGCATGGCGAATGCACAGTTTCTCTGCACTCCACTCACGTAAAGTGGCCCCACCTTGATGTATATGCAATATCCAAGCCGTCCATCCACTTTTTCATCTCATGTGAACTATTGAGACCAAAATTGAAGCACATCCAAATATCAGGTGGGCCCCAAATCATTGTTTTATGGGCTGATCTATCCATTGGGTCACTTCCACAGGGATCTAACGGCCGAAATTTGACGTGTACGGTTAATTTATGGTCTTCAGGCTATGTATGTAGTTTCAAGCCGAATGGATGGTGAGAACCCTGTGATCTTGCATTCTGGATGATTTTTGGGCCACTTGAGCTTCAGTTGCCCAATTTTCTCAGATCCCTGGCGTGCAGGTCCGTTGATCTTAGTCCCCTGTGATTTTTCCCTTGCCTTGGCATTATCAGAGCATTAAGTTCACACTTTTAGCACCCTGTTTCGGTCGAAGCTTCCAAACACACCTTGCATCACAAACACGATTAAAATAGGCTGTTAAACAATATTATGTTTGTAAATCCATGTAATAAATGGGGTCTAATATGCAATATTTGACCCTCAACAACAAGTACATATGAATACCCATCTTTTCAAGAGGTTGAATACATCATCATGTATTATCATTCACATAATCAAATCAGGGAAGCTATGTTTGATAACAGAAATGGCCTATATCACGATATCCATCTAGTGTCATATAGATGGTGTTGTCATTGGGAGTCCCTTATAGTCTATCAATGCAAGGAGTATGAATTGAAATTTTCTTAGTCATTAGTCAACCATTAAAACATTGTAGAAATGGAATGAAATGCCACACGATTGTTGAATGTGGAGAATAAAAAAGTGAGCTTCAACCTTTTTCTCATTTTCTTCATATGTAAAATGGTTCCCTTTCGTACAGAAACTGTAATTGAAAATGATAAGAACATGATCTGCAAACAGCCACAACAGAAAATGCTACAACATATTGATAGAAAATTTAAGGGCATAAACTTGTTGTGAGTAGGATCATATATATTAAAAAAAGGTCAAAATTTTTCCCAATATATTAGGAATTAAAAATTATCAGAATATTATAATCCAACAACCCACAGCAGCAAAGTTTACATGACATTGATACAACAATTAATTTTACCCATCTTGTGATTAGGATCATATGTGAAATAGGTCCATTGAAGTCAACAACTATAAATTAAAAATTATCAAAGCATGAGCTTCCAACAGCCACATCAGCAACTGCTATCAACAATTGTAAAAGAACCAAAAGTGCAACAATTTTTGGTGAGGAGTATCATATGTCAAATGGGTGCGCTTTAATCAGAATCAGTAATATAAAAATGATCACAATATCATCTTCAAACGGCCTCAGCAACGACCGCTAGACGAATATGTTAAAAATAAATGTGGGGGAGACGTTTCATGATGTTGGATCATATGTAAGATATATCCATTTTTTTGTAATTTTTTTCTTATAAAAACAAAGTTAATAAAAAACAAATCTGCATATGGCCATAACAGCAATTGCTAGAGCAAATGCTTTAACAAAAAACTTTTAAAAAATAAATAACAAAGAAACAGCCTTATTAGAGATATATGGAAAAGCAGAGACCCATATAAAAATGAGATTTCTGTTACGCCAAGACTATCTTAGGATTTGAAGAATGAACAGCAATGAGTAGGGTCACATGCTTGTCACTGAAGATGAGGGATATGAATGCCTACCTCTCTAGGAATATGCACAGGAGATGGAGAAGAAGTCCGGATCTAATGGCTGAGCAGTCTGCTGTAGGAAGATGAAGTGGATATCAAAATCAGAGATGAAGAAAAAGTCCGGTGCATGCAATTCAAGACTTTCCAACAACATGCAAGGCCTGAATATTACAGGACATGTAAGGAGCTAAACATGCAAGCGCCCTGTAGAGATCAAACATTTCCTTCGTACATACATCTCTGCGTTTGAATGTGCTGTGGTACCGTTCAACAATCTTTGGCAAGATCTTTTCCGATGCCGATGCCTGTGAACCAAGGAAAAACAGACGAACATGGCGTCAATGAAGGGATGACCGAAAAAACAGTAGAGTTTCAGAAGGAGGAGAAACTTTGAGGGTGTCATCTTCTCATCGTATATGTCCGAAAAATCTGATTAGGCCGGATCGGTTCCTCCCTGCCAAGAACGACTGAGACGCCATGAGAAGGATTTAAAAAGATGTAACTGCTCGAAAGATCGTCTTTCGATGCACCTGCGGACCACTGTATCTGTGAATGACCGATCTGCTGAGAGATGAAAATCCTCTCGATTACCTGCAGCGAATTTGAAAGTCGGGCGGCTACTTTACATCTATCTACCGCCAACTCATATATCAGGTATTTACGTCTGAAACCAAACAGGCGTCGAATGTCATCATGACTACTTTACTCTTAAATACTGGTATCTCGAAAAACCAAATAGGCCCTAAAGTAAATAAAAGTCCTCAAAGACTTAGAATAACATAGGATGTAATAGTCTGAAAACTTAAGTTTCAAACAGGAAAATCTTCTAAGTGTTTCGGCGAAGTTCGATAATATCGAGTCTGTGTTAATGTCATCGAACACTCATGTTTGATGACATTGAAAAGTACTCGATGATATTGAATTAGGCCTTTTAATGTCCAGCAACCATAAAGTAATTTGGACAAAATGTTTGACAAATCGAACATACATTCGATGATATAGACCATCGGTAGTCGATGATAGTGATGGTCAGTCGATGATATCGATAGACTTAAAGCATTATCCAACAAAGTCTTGAAAAATATTTTGATACTGCTCTAAGAATCGAAAGGAAATCGATGTCATTGATATTCAAATCACGATGTCATCGATAGGGTCTCGATAACATCAAATCGGGATAAATTTTGTCCAGCAAGCTTTAGAGGAAAATCATCTAAAATATTGTCACGCCCTAAACCCAAAAATCGGATTCACAGGAATCCCGATCGTCGAATCCGGTGCCGACAGACTCTGTAGTACCCCATTCCCTGCTCCTAGCATTCATATACCAGATTCCGATCCTGGAATCCCACAAGGAGGATTTTTTTTGTACATTTAACTCGTAATAAGCATAACCACAAGATTACCCAACTCACAAAGGCAACATCATCATCACATATCCACTAATATAATAATTTAAGTACAACACTGAAAGAGAAATACATAAATGGAAAATTAAGATCCAGAAGCCCACTACACGCTCCAAGCTCAACACTGCTGCAACCTAACATCACCTGCACGCATCTATCGTGCATAAGCTTATAGAAAGCTTAGAGGGTGGTGTAAGTGTGTGCACAAGGTAAGTGCCAAGTATTCAATATAATGTCATAATCCTACAATACCGAAAAACTGGTAATCCATAAATCATACAATGTCTGAATAAGCAGAAATATTGATAAGATCATGAATTATCAGAGTAAACAGAAATACTGACAAAGTCATAAATCACACGATAACAGATTAATCGAAAATACTGACAAGTGTATGAGACGTACAATATCAGGGTACACAATGCAAGTCAGTTATGCAAATGAGGAGTCAAAGTAAGCCAAATATTAGATGCTAATGATACAATGCCATAAATCGTGCAATATCGAAATGAGCAAAAATATACTGACAAGTCTATGAATCCCATTATCCGTACCAAGGCTATGCGATATAAGGCATAATAACTAACGACCATATCAATGCAGAAACATGGTAACCCAAAATACTAAGTACTGCAGATGCAATGTAACATGTGGTGCGAATGAAATGACCAAGCTGGAGTGAAGTCGAGATGATAGTACGTAGTATCGCAGGCTATGGGGTCCATCACAAGGGACTTCTATCCAAACCAGTCTCATACCTAAATTTGGATAGTCAGATTCAATGTGGTAAACTCCTGATCTCAGGTTAGTCGTGCGTCCAACCGAAATCTTGGCCATGCGAAGGTACACAACAATTAGTTACGCACCACCAGCTCAAGTAGATAGTGAATGAAATAAATGCATGAGTATGTAACTCCTACAAAATAAGTCCATATATCAGTACGGTTCCTCTCTGAGAAATCACCGGGGTCTATACACTCCAAACCAGATAGCAGCACCATAGCGCGCAACAAGGTGAGTGGAAGAGACCTCACTATCCGCTTGCCAATATTAGGCCTGACTCATCAATAGCTGACCTATTCCTCGAGCTGGTCAGACTCAGCCTAGCATTGCCCCCTCCTCTTAGGCAAGTAAGGCTTCACCCCCTTTTAACCGACCATGACACAGTGGGAGACGCGGCCTAACGGTATACGGCCCTCATGTGCTCATGCATCCACTTGGTCTAGACATTGGAGCAACCTCTGGAACCAAGAGGGTTTAGGAACTTTCACCCAAGAATATCTATAGTACCCCATGTAGAATAGATTTTTGGTGTCCCATCTGGCCATCCACGAAATACCTGTGGAGGCTATGACCCTGATGTCGTTAGGGCATACAGTAATCACAACACACAATGCAAGATGCATGAGTCATACAATCTAGTCATGCATCAATCCTACGCATACCGTGTGCTCATGTGAGATAACCTCCGCCTATCAGGGAGTCTTATAACAACCTGTCCAATGACATATGCAATGGTCAACCACATCTCATAATAAACATGCTGATGATACGTATGGACATGTATTATGATGCTATGCTGTCACATACTCATAATCGGTATCAATAATTGGCATCGACAATCGACCTCGATAATGTGGACATTTAACCAATATTGCCCTCAAGGAATAACGCTCATAGAGCCTAACATATAGTGGACCCATGGCCTCACACAAGGACCAAATATACAACACCATGGGCCTCACTCAAGCATTTAATATACTTCACGATGGGCCTCTCACATGGGCCTAACATACATCACAATGGGCTCCATCACCTGGCCCTCAAATGCATCACAATGAGCCTTATCACATAGGCCTCATATACATCACATTGGGCCTTATACATGGATAAAATACACATCATAACAGGCCTCAAATATGAGCTGCATATACATCACATTGGGCCTCAAACACGGGCAGAATATACATCACAATCGAAAATCCATAATCGGTCACGATGATTAGCCTCGATCGATAATCGGCCAATCGGCCATGACAATCATAATCTACAATCGACCACGATAATCGGTCTCGATTGATAATCGGTCAATCGGTCATGACAATCATAATCGGTAATTGGCCACGATAATCGGTCATTCGGCCACGATAAATCAGAATCGGTAATCGGCCTCGATCGATAATCGGTCAATCCACCACGACAATCATGATCGGAATCAGCCACGATAATTGGCCTCGATCGATAATCGGTCAATCGGCCATGACAATTATAATTGGTAATTGGCCACGATAATCGGCCTCAATCGATAATCGGTTAATCAACCACGACAATCATAATTGATAATCGGCCACGATAATCAGCCTCAATCGATAATCGGTCAATCAACCACGACAATCATAATTGGTAATCGGCTACGATAATCGGAATCGACAATTGGTCATAATACTCGTAACTGATCAATAATCAGCTATGATCGATGATCGGCGTAAGGCAGGGTCCATAGATGGACGACCGATGATGGTCCAAGCAATATCAATAGGGCCCATTCATTTGGATTAACCCACTAGAGAATGATGTGAATGGGCCTAACCAGGCTTAAGGGAAGGTCGCAATGTGGACATCCAACTGTCATTCCCTATCAATGTGTACATTCAACCAACATTGCTCCCAAGCAGTAGCCCATATAGAGTCAAACATAAGGTGGGCCCATAGCCTTACATAAAGGCCTAATGTACATCGCATTGGGCCTCATACAAGGGATATATATATATATATATATATATATATATATATATATATATACACAACAAATGGGCCCTGCACTTGGGCCTCAGATACATCGCATGACCATAACCCATGGGCCTAATGCACATCATAATGGGCCTCGTTAAATGGGTTACAAAACATCACAATGGCCATGTCATATGGGCCAGAAATACATTACAGGTGGGCCTCAAATATCCAACAAATGGGCCTTAAATTGTCAACAGGTGGGCCTCGAATATTCATTAGAGGTGGGCCTTGCACCTGCAGCAAGTGGGCCTACACATCACAGCTAGACCTACCAGTGGTCCAGCCAAACAACAGCCTGGATAACATACACATCACGATGGGTTGCGTCATTGGGCTGCACCAATGAGCCTCATATACAACAAGTGGGCCGCATCAATGGGCCGCACTAATGGGCCACAAATATATCAAGTGGGCTTGATGGATGGGCCACAAACACATCAAAGGTGGGCCTCATGGATGGGCTGCACTAATGGGCCTTACACATCAAGTGGGCCGCACACATTCCCACAAAATGAATCGTATTGAAAGATCATCTGGATCATACTACAACTAGCAATGGAGATAATGATTTCCACTGTTAAAGCCCTACAGGGTCTATCACAGAAAACAGTGAGAGTAGCCACACCCACTGTTAAAGCATTTATAAGACCCGCCTTGTTGTATTTTGAGACTCAACCTATAACCACAAAGATAGGTGAAGTAAAAACAAAGTATCAGCTTGATCGGAAGTACCATGGCCCTAAAAAAGTTTTGAACGGTGGATGTCGTTGTCCCCACTATTTTGAATGGAGGGTCCATGTAGATGGGTCACCCCACTCAAAAGATCAAGCGGGTATTGAGACCCCTATCAAACAGGCCTAGTGGTGGGTGGTCTTCTTGGCCGTTGGGTCTGCCCAACAGGCTGCCCTACATGATCAGAAGATGGATGGTGAGGATGTACTACATACATCAAAGTGGACCCACGCCCATCAGCTAGATGGAGTAGATGAGATCTAAGCATCACGGTGCATCCCACATAGCACCTATCCAGATTTGGACGGTATGAATACAACACTACATCATGGTGGGCTCGGAACTTGCTGACATGATACGGCAGCAGCAAGGTGCTGGCTGCTGGCTCACTAGTAAAAACAGATGGATGGTGGTGATGCAAAACTGATGAACGGCGTACGTGGAGGTAAAATACATATATCACATTAGGCCGCATAGGTGGCTGTGCGGTTTCAATCCACACAATAAGTGGGGTCCACGTCCAACTGGACGGTTGTGATCTAACACATACATCTTGGTATGGCCCACATAATCTGCACGGCCTGGATTCCAGGCACGTGCACCACGTGTGGGACCATCTAAACATCAGATCTGTCCCATTCTCGTGCACTGCCGGAATAGATGGGTGGCATGGAGAATACATAGATCATGGCATGATCCCACAGGACCGTCCCACCTGTCCAGCACCGTCCAGATTTGTCTGGACGGTCTAGATGAAACAAATACATCATAGGGTAGCCCCACAGTAGGTGGACAGCTGGGATATGAGCTCCACGTGGGACACACAGTCCTAACTGCACGGTTGGTGGAGTCACGTGAGGTGACCAAGGTGGGTCCACACAATCTGAACGGTCTAGATTATCAGATATATTAGGGTGGCCCACCAGCAGATAACAGTGTAAATAACATCAACAAGGAGGGTCCCACGTGCTGTGCTCAGGACAGACAGAGTGGATATAAATCACATGCGTCATGGTGGTAAGGCCCACATTACTTGCTGGTGTCCAGGTCAGCATGCTGCATGGGACCCATTGTCCAGATGGACAGCTGGGATGTAAGGTGGGTCCCGTGTGCATATAACACATTCATCAGAGGTGGGTCCACACATGTGGACCCACAACACTGTGACAAGCTGATACGTTCTGCACCAGAAGACACTGGGACCCACCACATTGGACGGTTGGGATTTGGGGTACCCCATATACATCATAGGTGGGTACCGCGTAGGGCCCATCATCAGGTATTATATTATAATATATAAGTATATATTTAATATATTATTATTATATACCCTTTTTTTTAAAAACTGATTGCAACGTCCAGCGTCCAGATGGACGGCTGGACGAACTGCACACTCATCAGGTGGATGAAATCCACTTCAAAGTGGGTTCCACAGAACTTAGTGACGCCAGCAACTGGTGTGGGGCGTACGCCAACCATTCCAATTTCCATGGTCGGTCCCACCTTCAGCGTGTCCAGCACACCGTCCAGCAAGCTGGACGGTGTTGGATGACACTTATACATCACGGTGGTCTCACGTAGTGGGACCAGGTTGGATTAAGCTGATAAGTATTTTTCCCTCATCCGGGCCTGTGTTCGTCGGGTGGCATGGATAAGATACACATATCATAAGTGGGTCATTGATTAAGGAGAGAGACAGAAGCACCTACCTTTGATCTCTTCTTCCTTCTTCCGCCAACATGATCTAGAGCTCCAGGGGGACGATTTCAACGGTTGAGATGTTCTTTGAATGGTGGAGATAAGAGGTAGGAAGTGGGCCACACATAGCTTCTCCTCTCCCATGGAAAATGCTTGGACGTTGGCTTGCTTGGGGTTTGCTTGAGAAATGGAGAAAATGAGATAGAGAGAGAGAGAGAGAGGATGGGATGGGTCTGAGTGATAAGTGAAGTGTACTTGACATGTAAGGGATAAGTTTATAAGAGAGAGTTGACTTTAGGGGAGGGGTGGTTGTACTTGATATGATGTGGTGATTGATGAGATTGATTTGATAAGTTCTCTTTTGAGTTTTGTAACTGCGTGGCGTTTTCCTTGAATTGAACGCTGGCACATATCTCCTGGCCTGGGTATCGCCTTGGTGCGTAATACGCAGCATCAGAATCGCGCCGACGGTGCGGTCGCAATGGTACAAGTCTTGGATTAAGTCGACTCAAATCTATGGGATACGACTTAGAGTTGCGCGCATACGTCGATTATAGGTCGCAGGTCGCCGAAATTCGTCGAGAAGGATTGCGGGAGTCGACAGAACAGTATGAGCTAGGTTAAAGGCCTTACAAATGTTCAAGGAATCGACACATTACTCTATGTCATCGAAATTCAAATCACGATGATATCGAGGGAGTCTCGATGGGATCGAATCTGATCAAAACTGTTCTAGCAAGCTTATGAGGAAAATCATATGGAAATGGTCGAAGAATCGATATAGTCTCGATGATATCGTAATTCAAAAAATTGACGATATCGAGATAAGATCGATGTCATCGAATTTGGACAAAAAATGTCCAGTAAGCTTTCTTGGAATATCTTCGGAAATGATCGATGTATCGAACTGGTATTCGATGATATCGGAGTTCAAACTTTGATGACAATGAATCAAGTTCGATGTCATCGATCATCAGTCAAAAAGTTCCAGGTATATCTTGAGTTGAGTTTGTATCATCGATCCTAAATTCGATGTCATCGAAAGTATACGTTCAATGATATCGAATAAGGTCCGATGACATCGAACTCAGTTAGTCTCTAACAACATTATTACCGTTAGAATTTTTGTCTATATAAGGAAAGTTTACTCTTGGTTGATGTATTGAGAAAATGAGAGAGAGCCTTGAGAGAATACTAGCATATCATCTACCGTAGGTCCTTTTTCTTATGGGAGCTCATTCTTCAATCCACCCTCATCATTGATATTCTGTAGAGTGGATTGGTGAATGAACTTTCTCATTCAAGGATCATCCAGCTACCATCTAAATGACAAATCATTGAGTTGGAATCACTCCGTCTCTTAATGATTAACATTAATTAGAGTAGATTTCAATAAACCTTGACCCAACCTTGTCGCCTTGCATTGGAACATCATTAGTATTGCTGATTAAGGGAGATGAAGAATCTCCGTCATCAAGGGAGTATATTTTCAACAACGTGCAGAATAGGGCTCTACTTATCTGTAAGTCATTAGAGTCCAGAGACCTTGTTGATCATTCCTTGTGTAGGATTGGGTCACAGGTACATCTCACCCTTTTAAGCCCTCATATGAAGCCTCCATGGGAGAGTACATTTGGGTGTTGTGTGTTGACCCTTGCTCTTGTATAGGGCATAAACTTAGGCCCTTTGTGTAGGTCTTTGGCCCGTGTGGCCTAAACTAAAGCCTTTGTGTAGGTCATTGGCCTGTATAGTCTAAACTAGGGTCTTTGTGTGGATCCTTGACCTGTGTGGCCTAAACTAGAGTCCTTGTGTGGATCCTTGACCTGTGTGGTCTAAAACCTAGGTTCTTTGTAGTCTAAAACCTAGGTTCTTTGTGTTGATCCTTTGCTCTTGTGTAGGGCATAAAACTTAGGTGATTCATGTTAACCTTTGGTCTTGTGTAGGGCATAAAAATTAGGTGCTTCATGTTGACCTTTGCTCTTGTGTAGGGCATTAAAGCTGGGCATTTCATACCTGAACCGGTGGATCCGGCCCAATCCGACCCGATTCGAACAGAACCGATGGTCAGGATCGGGTAGGATCGGGTAGCGTAATCTAGATCCGAAATATATACGGTCAGGACCGGGTAGGCCTTGTTCCGAACCGACCCGATCTGGAACCCGATCCGATTGGACCCGATTCGGACTGACCCGATCCGAACTGTATATATTAGAGTATATATATATATATATATATATATATATATATATATATATATATATATATATATATATATATATATATATATATATATATATATAAAATATTTTTTACTTTTACCGCCTAGTTTTAGGTTCGGCACCAAAAAATCCCGCCCTATGTACACCAGCCCGTCAACTCCATCTCTCTATCTCTCTATATCTGTCTCTCCCTGTCTATTGAAGAAGAATCTGTCTCTTCCCGTCTGTTGAAGAAGAAGGCAAAGTTGGGTTCCGGAGCTTTACGAAATTTCTCTAGTGGAGAGAGATATAGATCGAGAAATGGTATATAGCCCCATACGGAAAAGGGAAAGAGAGATAATCGTAGCAGCAACGGCATAAGGCTGTTTACATCTTCTTGATGGTCAGACCCCAAAGTCAGACTAAAGCGGATTGGTAGGTGTAATGTTAACAAGTTCTTTGGGTCTTATTACAAGGTATGTGTTATATCCAAACAGTCCATCCATTTGACAATATCTTATTAAGGCTTGAGACAAAAAATAAGATAGATCTAACTATTAAGTGGACCACACTACGGAAAGCAGCGGGATTGAACGTTTACTATTGAAACCTTTTCAGGGTCACCGAAGTTTTGGATTAATATCAAATTTGTTTTTCTTCTTCGTTTAGTACTTGTGACCTTACGAACAGATTAGATGTAAAATAAACGTGATGGTGGGCCTACAAATTTTTTAACGGTGAAAATCATTATCTCTGCCACTATTTATGGTGTGGTCCAGATGATCTTTGGATATGATTTATTTTTTTTGGATAATGCTCTAAAATGATCTTTAAAAATAGATGAACGGTGTAGATATAATAAATACATCACTGTGGGGCCCATGTAACTTTGATCTCCTTTGAACCATTCTCACAGCTCAGAGCTCGAGGAGCGTCCATGCTGCCTTCGCACGACACATTGCACCTATACAGCTGGTGCTAGGTAGAAACGGATTGCGTACTGAGTAAACTCTGTGGGTCCCACAGTCATTCATACATTTTATCCACTCCGTCCATACATTTTAGAAAATAATTTTAAGCCTATAGTCCAAAAATTAAGAATATACAAGGTTTAAATGGACCACACCACCAGAAACAGTGTGAATTGACAATCTACCATTTAAAATTTCGTGGGGACCACGAAAGTTTTAGATCAATCTTATATTTGTGTTTTCACTTCATCCATGTCTTTGTGATATTATGAACATGTTGGATGACAAATAAACATCATGGTGAGCCATAGAAAGGTTTCAACGGTGAAAATCATCATTCCCACGGTTTCCTGTGGTATGGTCCACTTGAGCTTTAGATATACCTCAATCTTAGGCTCAACCACTAAAATGATCTTAAAACACAGATGGACGGCATAGATAGACCACATACATTCAAGGTGGGCCCAACTAAGTTTACTCAGTACGATAAGAGCGTACTGAGTAACTCAGTATGCAATCCAATTTCGTGCTAGGTAGAGGCTAGCTACAGACAACTACTCTTTTATAAAGCTTGCTGGAGAAGTTATGTACGGGTGTAAAGCTCCCGTCGGGCGAAAGCCTTTCGCTGCGTGTTCCTACGCTCCAACTTAGGTGGGGCTTACAGTGATTTTTTTAAGAAATCCACTCAATCCATCCGTTTCGTGAGCTCATTCTAGGACACAAGCCAAAAAATGATCTGGATTTAATACTCAGGTGGGCCAAAAACGTGAGGATTGAATGTCTACAGTTGAAATATTCGTGTGGTCACATGTTCACTCCCCAAGTGCAGGGTTGTGATGTAGTAATAACTCGGTAAGACCGAGGACGAATCCCAAGGGACTGGAACTTGTACGTTATCTAAAATTAACTGGAAATAGAACTAGAATGAGATGAAATCTGAATTGAATTATAAATTGAGGAATAATTGTAAACTATTAATCTAAAACTTATAGGAGAAATCAGAGGTAAGGAAACTAGGTATTCAGAGGATCCACTTGTAGAGATCAGGGAGATCTTATGCCTGTTTCATGAATCATGGAATTTACTGAACTGCCATTGATCTAGTTTTCAAAGAGATGAAAGGAAGATGAATTAGAATGGATTCCATCACCAAACCATGCCCAAAGACTATGGCAAACAACAGAATCAAACTAATTACCACACAATCACATGTATGCAAGTTAGGAAGGGTACCGACATCCAACCATGCCCAAGAGACTATGATGAACAACAGGGCTTCCTGACATCATAAACATTAAAGAGAACGAAAATATTTAAAGCCATTGTAGACCCATTGTAATTACAGTCACAACAGACCATTAAAAACCTAAAACATTCGCATAATAATTAACTAAAATCAACGTCAATTCATGCATTAAAATTAAAATAAAATTAAATCTCCCATCTCACTACAAGCTTCACCTCTTAGCCCTAGCTAAGAGGTTTAGCCAGACATGGGTGGCTAAATCTCTACAATTGAAATAAACTAAAAAAAAATAAAAAGAAAATACTCTTTTTTTCTTCTGCTTCACGTCTCTGCCCGAGCCTCCACGTCTCTCTTTTTCTTCCTTCCTAGACCTGAATGAATGCTTCCCATGTCCAAAACCTCCTTTTATAGCTGATGGAAGGCTGGAGTCAGTGACAGAGTTGTAGCAGGACACGGAGTGCAATTTTCGCAGCCAAGTTCGGTGCCTCGAAACACGCCACTTTTCTCGCTCAAATTTCAAAGAAACACCATCCCTTAGTACTTTCTTAGGTTCTCGAGCATTAAATCCATGCTTTTAGCCTCTTATTTCAGTTCAAGCTCGTAATTACACCTTGCAGCACAAACACGGTTAAAACGGGCCATTAAACAGTATCTTGTTCGTAAATCTAGGCAATAAATGGGGTCTGATATGCAATATTTGACCCTCAACACAATCCCCAACCAGCATCTTGCTAGTCCCGAGCAAGATATGCGAAAAATAAGTTGAGACTTATATGAAAATTTCTATAAAGCCGAATGATTTTTAAGAAATAATCCAGGCATTAAAATTCTACGATTCATGAATGTTGGGCATTACTTGCTCTTGGACTCAAGCGCACGGTAAACTTCCTAATGAAGTTCAAAGTATTAATCCATAAATCAGACAAATTCTGAACATTATGATCCATGAGTGTATAGTTGAATCTCAGCTAATCACATTAAGATTGAATTTGTTATTTCAGGATCTCATTGGTAACCAGCAAGAGAATTCATGATAACCAAACTTGCCTCATAAATTCCATCTTTTAATCTTTTCAACTTTTTATTTTTCCATTAATAGTTATGCTAAAAAGAGGAATCAAATCCTTACCCATAGGGAGCAAACCTATGGTGAAGACCGTACTCCTAGACCTTTTTCACATATCATTTATGGGGAATTAACTCTACACATATAGGGAGCAAACCTATGGTGAAGATTAATTGTCCAACCTTTTCAATTTTTATACCATGATGGCAAGATATTTCAGGCTGGTTCCTTTCATGCTCAGTGATTACCAAGTTAATCCTTCGATATGGAACTGAAATCTAAATGTGTAGGCGAGACGTGACATGTGAAATCATGACTCAATCAATGTTTACAACTTCTAATCATGGATTAACAATTCAGACTTAACTGTAAAATCTAACAGATACTGAATCTAAGAGTCATAAATTATTAGCATAACGAATCTTAAAATTCTAAGTCAAGGATATCCATCAAAATCACTTCGATATCATATGAATTTTCAGAAAAATGTTAAAAATTTTCACAATTTTTACTCAAGACTTAGAAAATACTGATTGGGTTACCTAATCTCCCACCCCCAACCTAAAATCTACATTGTCCTCAATGTAAAATATATAAACATGCAATGCACATGGGACAACGAAAGTAAATGAGAAGTTATGGGAGGATAGTACCTGGATAACGAATCGAGAGAGATTTTTCAAAAGATCACTGGAAGAGAGTAGGTTAGTACGAAAGAGAAAGTAAAACAAAAATAATAAAAATAAAAGCCTACCTATACCACTTTCGCAGGTGCTCTCGATTGCATCTAGCGTATGCAACAAGCCTTTAAACCCCTAGGTTACCCCTAGTGGACGAGTTATAGTCTCGTGAGGGTTTGCAGTAATGTTACCCACAAACATTGAATCGATCATGCCGCAAGGTTCTTCTTCCGGCCAATATCTTGATAAGTTTCTCAATAAGTTCCCCAACAAGATCATCCAAAAGCCCTTTTTACAATAGGCTTGGGCGTCCTGAAGCATGACTTTCCAGAGAGACTTATGTACCTCATATAAAATCTTCCATTGAATCACTTGAGGTATCCGTAATATATACGATTCACCTATGACAGAAGAAGTTTCAACGTTAGTATTGCATAGTGAATCAAAGACTACAAGTAAATAAAGTTTAGAAAACTTCTTAAAAAGTAATGTAGTCTCAACATATTCCGAAGTTCCAAAATTCGATTTTAGATTCAGCTCCTCTTCCTTTACTAGTAGACGTTTAGGATCAGGGGAAGAGAGGGTTTCAGAATAAGGGTTCGTTCGGTCAGTGATGACTATCGAGATGTTGTCTCGCAAGGTATCCACTTTGTCTTTTAACATGGGATTGTTTGAAACTGCAAAGTGTGCCAAGCAATCCCACGAGTTGGAAAATTCAGATGAGTGTGACTCGTTTTTATGGCTTGTGATGATCTGCGCAAAGAATCCATCATCCTTGAAAGTGGATGGAGGTACGCTCTCTTGCTTCAGTCCTGCACAGATAAATTGAAAATCAGTAAGTGAAGCATTGATGTGATCACTCTGTTCATTGAAATTACTCAATTGAGGCGCTGAATTCTCAATTGTTTGTATCTCAGATGGTGGCCTCAACTGAGTGGTTTTAAATTTCAGAGTCGTAGCGGGCAACTCCTCCTCCCGAATCATATCATCATTCAATTCAGGGGAGTGGTCTAAATATGTTTCACAAGAGTTAGAAGGGTCGGTCGTAAGGGGCTCATCCTCCACCTTTAAATCAGACGTGTCAGGTGAGGGGAGTGGCTCATTATGACCGACCACTTCGTGTACGTCCTGATCATTGATTTGGACCAAATTTGAGAGGGATTCCATAGGAACTATGGGTGCACATTCAGGATCGCAATAATGTTCTAGTCCAGTGAAGTGCACATTTGGGATGAGATCACTTTCCTCACATTCTACACCTAGCATGAGTTGAGGTTCGCATAAACTAACCTCTTCCTCATCATTAAAATCTTGTGTGTCATGTGATTGAAGTGTGTCATCATCATTATATTTAAAAGACACCCATGCATCTTCACCATTCTTTCGAACAGTCATCGAGATCAACTCATCGAAAAATTGAACCACATGATCATTAACGGAATCCAACTCCTTATTTTAAATTCTAGATTCTTTTAAAAGTGAGTGCGGATCACTTTCTTCGCATTATATTTCTAAATTAGGTCGTGACTGGGATGACCGAGCCTCCTCTATCCTATCAAGACGCGCATCGAGTCCTTTCATTGTTTCTATTACTTTTCTTATTTCCACAAGACAGGCCGAAAGATTACGCTGATATGAATCCTCTTGGATCGTTTCTGGATGGATCTCAAAGGTAGGAGATCTAAGAGAATAATCATTGTAACATGTAGTTGGTTCATTTTCCCAATTTTGATGTTTCCACTGGTTATAGTCATACTGATCATAAGTGGGAGAATCTGCTGGTTGGTAATACTTATTATCACTCATGATATAATCACGCATTGTTTTATCGGATGAGTGATAATAATTCTCACAACCATAGTTATGATAACCCCAACACTCACGTATTGTTTTGTTAATCCGTGGGGTGTAATTATTCTCCTGCATATAATCACGTAAGGACTTCTTAGCCGGTGGATCTTTATATTTTGATCGGTTCTCAATGATAGTTTCAGAAAAGTTTTGATACATAAGTTGATTTATATCATCATCATCCCAAAATAAGTTATTCTTCTCAGCATACTGACGTTGCCACTCGTGCATATACATGATGAAATCCTTAATCTGAATTTAATCCTATGAAAAATAGAAGAGAAGATCCTATAGTAAAGTGGAAAGTAAGAGAGGAGAAGTTAGAAAGAATGTACTAGACTAGATATTCCTATAATAAGATCATGCAAAATAAAAACAAAACAAGTTAGTTTCTAAAAATAGAAAGTCTAAGAATAGAAAAGTCCTAATTAGAAGTAAACTAATTTCTAAATAAAAAGAAGAAATTCCAAAGAAAGAGAATTTAGAAAGAGCTTACTAAATTAGAAACTTTCTACAAAACAGAAAAATTGAGTTAGTTCTAAAAAAATCAAATAGAAAGAAGAATCCAAAACTAAAGAAAAATAGGAAATATCTAAAGTTAGGAAAAGTTTCTAACAAGGAAAATAACTAAGCCTAAAATTAGAAAATTCTAAAAAGAAAATCTAATCTTAAACTAATCCTAAAACTAATTAATTTCAGAAAAACGTAGCTGACAGTCCCCGGCAACAGCGCCAAAAACTTGTTCACTCCTCAAGTGTAGGGTTGTGATGTAGTAATAACTCGGTAAGACCGAGGTCGAATCCCAAGGGACTGGAACTTGTACGTTATCTAAAATTAACTGGAAATAGAACTAGAATGAGATGAAATCTGAATTGAATTATAAATTGAGGAATAATTGTAAACTATTAATCTAAAACTTATAGGAGAAATCAGAGGTAAGAAAACTAGGGATTCAGAGGATCCACTTGTAGAGATCAGGGAGATCTTATGCCTGTTTCATGAATCATGGAATTTACTGAACTGCCATTGATCTAGTTTTCAAAGAGATGAAAGGAAGATGAATTAGAATGGATTCCATCACCAAACCATGCCCAAAGACTATGGCAAACAACAGAATCAAACTAATTACCGCCCAATCACATGTATGCAAGTTAGGAAGGGTACCGACATCCAACCATGCCCAGGAGACTATGGTGAACAACAGGGCTTCCTGACATCATAAACATTAAAGAGAATGAAAATATTCAAAGCCATTGTAGACCCATTGTAATTACAGTCACAACGGACCATTAAAAACCTAAAACATTCGCATAATAATTAACTAAAATCAACGTCAATTCATGCATTAAAATTAAAATAAAATTAAATCTCCCATCTCACTACAAGCTTCACCTCTTAGCCCTAGCTAAGAGGTTTAGCCAGACATGGATGGCTAAATCTCCACAATTGAAATAAACTAAAAAAAAAATAAAAAGAAAATACTCTTTTTTTCTTTTGCTTCACGTCTCTGCCCGAGCCTCCACGTCTCTCTTTTTCTTCCTTCCTACACCTGAATGAATGCTTCCCACGTCCAAAACCTCCTTTTATAGCTGCTGGAAGGCTGGAGTCAGTGACAGAATTGTAGCAGGACACGGAGTGCAATTTTTACAGCCAAGTTCGGTGCCTTGAAACACGCCACTTTTCTAGCTCAAATTTCAAAGAAACACTGTCCCTTAGTACTTTCTTAGGTTCTCTACATGATAGACGGTTCAGATCTGCCATATGATCAAAGATGGTGGGCCAAAACTGCCTGAAAAAGTCAGTTTTCGTGGATGTGCGAAACCTTTCGCACCACTTCGCTGTTGTGATCGGTGGGCCCCACAGAAGCATTTTCTGGAAAATCCACCCTGTCCATTGGATTCAGAACGAAATTTCAGTCAAGAATGGGTGGTTTTAAACGTCCATTGACGTGGCCCAGAGAAGAAATCACAAAAGAATCAGTTTTGAAAGTTGCAGGGCAGCCCTTTTGTGGCCCCTGTATCTCACACATGTGCTTGCGTGGATGAGAAGTGTAAACATGGTTTTATAGTGCTCGCAGCTATCTACACGGTGGACGGCTTGGATCATCCATACATATCATGGGTGGGGCCCACAACCATCGGCAAAATGGCCAGCGGCCGGTTACGCAGCACGTAACATTTTTATTTTTTTTTCTTTCTTTCGGTCAGAGACGGTCAAACCGTCTCTGACGCTTTCCGTGCACGGCTAGTGCATATATGCACTATGCACATTATGTATATGTGGGGTCCATGATGCTGTGTTTCTGAAATCTGATCCAGTCATTCATCTTCTCATATTATTTAAACCGTTAATACCAAAGTTGAGGCAGTTCCAGATATCAGGTGGGCCCAGAATCAACGGTTTATGGGCTGATCTGTCGGTTGAGGCACTTCCATAGTGATCCAATGGCTGAAATTTTATGTGTACGGTTAATTTATGGCCCTCATCCCATATATGAAGTTTCAGGACAATCGGATGGCGGGAACCCTGTGATCTTGCATTTTGGATCCATTTCGGGCCACTTGAGCTTCAGTTTCTCGATTTTCTCGGATTTTCGACCATGTAAATCCGTCGATCTTGGTTCCCTGAAGTCTTTCTCTTGCCTTAGTGTCGTCAGAGCATTAAATCCATGCTTTTAGCCTCTTATTTCAGTTCAAGCTCGTAATTACACGTTGCAGCACAAACACGGTTAAAACGGGCCATTAAACAGTATCTTGTTCGTAAATCTAGGCAATAAATGGGGTCTGATATGCAATATTTGACCCTCAACACCACAGAGCTTTGAATCATGCTAGTATTTGTGTTTTCATTTCAACCCAATAGGAACGACGTTATAAACGGTGAAGATGGCACAAAAACATCACCATCGACGCTAGGAATGTTTCAACGGCAAGAATTTCCCTACACATTTTCCTTTATTGCGGCCCACTTGAGTCCTGGATCCTATTCATTTTTGGTGTCAAGTCCTAAAATGATCTCACAAAACTGATGGAAGGTGTGGATTTGTCGCAAACATCACGGTGTGCCCCACCTAACTCTACATGCGGTAACTTCATGTGGAAGGCTTTTACACGAAATCCGTTGACGTGACGAGATGTCCTGCAGCTGGCAGATGTATTGTGCACCACAATGTATATTTGTAATGACATTAGCAAATTATGTGGGTCCCATCAGGAGGTATCTGTTATATCCAAACCATCCATCCATTTGGCATGCTCGTCTTAAGGCTTGAGCCGAAAAATAAGACAGATCTAAAGATCAGATGGACTACACTTTCAAAAAGCAGTGGGGGTTGAACATCTACTGTTAAAACTCTTTTAAGGGTCATGAAGTTTCGGATCAATATGAAAGTTATTTTTCCTCTACATCAGTTGTTACGTTATTGGTGGATTAGATGGAAAAATAAACATTATGGTGGGCTCTACAAAAATTTTAACGGTGATTTTTTTTTTTAAAAAAAGATCTCAGTCCGAATATTAACCAATCAGATCCGACTTAGTTATTTTGACCGATTCAGACTCGGTTCGGGACAGTCTAACATTATAACTGATCGGATTGGGTCAGATGACCCAAACTCGGTCCCGGATATGACCGAGTTCGGGGACCGAGTTTGGGTCAGGCTGTACAAAACTTGGACCTAGTCGAGTTGGGCCGAATCTGATCCGACTCGGTCCGATGGCCAGCTTTATAGGGCATAAACTTGTGTCTTATGTAGGTACGTTCTAGGTTCCTTGTATGGATCCTTTGCTCTTATATAAGACATAAAACTTAGGTACTTCGTGTTGACCTTCGCTCTTGTGTAAGTCATAAATGTGTGCCTTATGTAAGCATGTTTAGATTCCTTGTGTAGGTCTTAGAGTCGACCTTATATAGGTGTAAAGGTTAGAGGTGAACCTGATTTAAAATCCCCATTAGTGAAATTCGGTATACTCAAGGGTTGAGTGCGTCCGCCGGGAGTGGAGTAAGTACATAACCGAACCACTATAAAAGACTGTGTTTGGAATTGCTATTTGCGTATTTTTCTATTATATTTACCTTGAGTGTTCATTTAAAGCATGATAACTTGAATATCTAGAACTAATAAGAATCACATCCCAAACACTTTCACATACTTCATCAATGATAGACTAAGTGCTATATCTTATTTAAATATTTAGTCATATGATTAGATCCTTTACTTGGCTTGGAAGCCATTAGAGTTACAGTGAGCATATCTTGATAATGGCATTTCAAATTAAGATTAGGTTATAAGGATTTTTAATTATCAAGAAAATTCTATAAAGTCCTATTCACCCCCCTCTAGGACACTTTGACCTATTATTTCTTCTACTATAGCGGTCCTTACCGCAATTTCAGTTAAGTCTCCTTGACCAAATGATGCATGTAACCTACACTGGAATGTTGCATTTTATACAAATATATTCTTATAAAATCATCATATTCATCTTAAATAAGAGAACTTAATTGATCTACATCGCCCATTTAAATATGTGGACTTTCAGATCTTGTTAATATGAGTTAACTACTTTTATACCTTGAAATTTTGAATAACATGTATAAATGTTAATGATTAATGTCAATACATTAGATTATAGGTAAATAGTGATACTTAATGCAATGTAGAAATGACCACTAAATCATTAATTACTAAATAGCTCAAAGGTCAACAATTAGATGATAACAACTACGAAGACTGGTCTCATTCAATGCGAAACTTTCTGGATATGGATAGTATATCACATACATTATATAAGGTTCAAGAGGAACCTATATTAGCTAAGAACAGAAATTTAGGAGAACATAGGTTTGCAACAAACTATAACAGCAAGTGGCGTAAACAAAATCGTTATGCCTGTAATGCCCTAATTAGCACATGCACAAAGAACTCATATGGACATATGAAGTGCATGACACCGCTAACGGGATATATGAAGCACTGAGAAATGCTTATGCCTAGAATTCAGATACAAAAGTTCAGGTAATGGAATTAGAATTCCAATAATAGAGAATGTTAGTCGACTACCATATCAAAGATTATATTCATAAGGAGCAGATGATAGGTTCCTTTAGGAATGGGGGTGCAAATTGACTAAAAATTAAAAAATAATAGTAATGCACCGTTCCTTTCCCAAATCTTGGGCCCCAATTAAAAGAATGTTGAACCATACTGATTCTATCACTATGTTTAGAGACTTTTGGGTGTTGTGTGTTGACCATTGCTCTTGTATAGGGCATAAACTTAGGCCACTTGTGTAGATCCTTGGCCTGTATGGTCTAAGCTAGGGTCTTTGTGTGGATCAAAGATTAGATCACCTAATAAACCTAGTACTCTCGGGAACTTAATTGATCATTTTATAGATAATAGATACAATGCAAATCATATGCCATAATTATCATATGATTATGAGCATATCACATGTCAAACTAATAGTATAATCATAAGAGTGACATAATACATACACGATATGTAAGATATAGTTACAAGAAACACAGTCACCCACAAAAGACACATATTAATTACCTTAGAAGAGTTCATCATTATGTTCATTTTCTCCCACTAACTAAGATAACTAAAGTCAATAAATACTCATAATAGCTATCTAAGGGAGTCCAATGAGTATATAAGAATGAACCCTATAGACTAGATTCCTTAGCTAACATTTGATTGGAATCATCAGATAACACCTCAGATCCAATCATATGTAGAAAACACACGAGTGATATAAATTCAGGTGATACATATAATTATTTTGTTACGTGGTGCTCACATTCAGATGAGATAAAACATGTTATACAATTATCATACACGTATATTCTAGAAAAATATTGAAGTTATTTCAAAACCGTGAATAACCATGTATCAACCAATTATGCATCTAGAGCAATAACTCTCATAACACTAGTTAGATGATGAGTAATGGAAAAATTAGGTAGTGCCATATACCTAATTGATAACATATTTTATCCATCTTGAATTCATATGATGCTATGATACTAATAAGTATACATATGCCTTTAGTGGAATTCCAGTGACGGTTGCACGATATCTCTCTTTAATCATGGGTGAAATTTAATACTAATTTTCTCTTATACAAGATACCTTAGAGAGTAAATATATTTACAGTCAATCACACATACTCGCATGATTCATAAGAGAACAATGATAGTTATTGAGAAGAACCAATGTACAGAAATTATGTATGAGTAATAATTATCTGCCTCACATGAAGCAGATTGACGGTCCATAAAATAAGTTTATAAAATTGAGTAGATCGCAAGGGTCAAAGATTTAAGACCAAATCATCCTCAAGATCTACTCTATTTATATCATACGATGACTTTTAATTCCTGACTAATACATATTCATCATCTACTTTACTTTTCATTTTGTTTCTTTTAACTTTCTATACAAGTTAGTAGTCTATCTGATGATACACCAAGTATCATTTCTCGAAATCCATGGAAGGTGAGAGGAGAGAGCCATTCTCATATTAGCCACCTAAGTGAGTAGCTTGCAGTAGATGTACCATTTAGCCTTAAAAATCCCAGCTTCACATACTGATAGCATCCATTTCCACACATACCCTTACCCTCTCTTTGCTTTTCTTATCAGGACGAGCTCATTTAGGGTTGTTTTCTTTACTTTTGCATCTTAATCATTTCAAATTTATTGGCTAATTCAAACTTCCCTACAATATGCTCACTGATCAATGCCCATTCCTTGAGTTTCATATCATATAGTTGTCTTTTCATAAGTTGGGTACCAAACAAACCCTTTAGGCATAAACATATGTCTGTAGCCTTAATTATGTTCTGCACCTGGTTACAGAGCATATCAGAGATAAAAAGCAATATATACACTTTGGCTATCTTATTATCGCTTTTACATTTAGCAAACTCGAAAGAGATTACCAAGCGTTCATCTATAAACTATGGGTCAAGTTTAGGCAGAAAAGGCCCGTGTATTACATATCGAACTCTATTTAAGATGAGTACTAAATAGAGCTTTTGGGAGCAGTTTTTCAATAAATTTCTTGAAATTTACAACCCTAGAAATCATGTTTAACTTCATCACGTCTGTGACCATATCAAAGGGGAACTGATTGAGGCACATGAGAGGTTTGATCAAACAACCCATGACAACGCATCAACGGGGCTTAATTGGATATATAAGTGTCATTAAGTGAGTCCATGCACACTCTTTCCTTGTGTATGATTAAGTGTAGAGTTTGAATTGCCAAACTTGATTAGGTTCTTGTGTATGACCTAAATCAAGTCCTTTTATAGACCATCGGACACAAGTGTGTACGCATTAGTCTTAGAAGGAGCCTCTGATGGGAGTAAACATAAATTTCCTTCGACTATGACCAAGGTTATTTGTTAACTCATAAAAAATCAAATCAAATCTCTTAAGAGAGCCTCCAATGAGAATATATGCTTGGTAGGTTCTTATGTAGGACTGAGGTTTATGACGAGCTTATAAAAAGCCACGTAAATATCTGAGGGAGCCAGTCTTTGTGCAGGATTGTAAATGTTAAATGTGAACTTGATTTAAAACCTCAGATAGTAAACTTCGATACACTCGTAGGTTGAGTGCATTTGTCGTGTGTAGAGTAGGGAAAGTGCACTAATATACATATTTGTGTTTGAGATTGTCATTTTAACACTTGTTTAATTATGCTTATTTAATGAATGTTTAATAATTTGTTTGCATGATTAGATGAATTCTAAGAGTTGATAGGTGGCACATCCCACACACACATGTGCGCTATTATTTACAGACTAGTTTCTTGAATGGCATATCATTTGTAGTATATGTGATTGGACCCACTATTGGCTTGAAAGATTTAATGTTACATTGCCTCACTTAGTTTAATTGCATACTAGTTTAAGTAAGTAATTATGTATTTAAAAGGTAAATAAATTTATTTAGTCCTAATCACCCTCCCCTCTAGGACATGGCCTTAATTCCATAGCTCCGCTGAGCTTCTGTGCATAGCCCGTGGCCTACAATATGCAATTTCGACCACACATGATCATTGGTTTAGATCTGACTATTAGATTATGTAGAATGAGCAATTCATTAAGCCCCACAATAATTATAATAATTAGATATACGTATAAGACATGACACTTGAACCGTGGTCCCTATACATGATTATTAAGCTAGATATGGAAACGTACGGTTGAAGACCATTGAGGGGAGAAGCATGATGGGTAAGCTTCTCTGACTCCCTTTTTTATGCATACATGTCATCGTCCTCTTACCTACACATGACAAAAAACCATAGTCTCATTGAGAGGTTCTCCTAAGAGTGTAAAGTGCGGAAGACCAAGACACATTGTCAGAGAAATCCCAGCAACAGGAATGTCTTCCCAATTAAGTATGCCTTTAAGAATTCAATGTAAAATCTCTACTATTGATGCAAAGATGATCCGATTATTCAGCAATATTTAGATTACATCTAGTTCGAATGCAATGAATATGTGAGATTCACACTATTCATTAGTTTCACATAGGAATCAACAGATATGGAAAAGGGGGGAGAGGGCAAATTTTTGGATTGTTGGGCTCAATGTGATGAACATGTGAGATTCACACCATCCATTAGTTTTGCACATGAATTAATAGAGATAGAACATCCACCATTGAATGCTTTACAGGGCCACTAGTGTTTATTTGTCATTCAAACCCTTTATTAAGTGATTCTCACCTCGATAAAGGGAAGACAAATATTTACCTCATTCAAGCTTCCTTGAACCCAAAAAGGTTGCACTCAATGCTAACTATTTCTTGCTGTTAGGCCTACTTGAATTCAGAACCTACATGATTTCTAAGCTCATATACTAATATAAAAAGGCATAACCATTGGATAAGGGGGTTATAACACAAGGGGAATGATGCAAGCAACACGAAGAGACAAGAGGATCTTTTGTAAGTAAAATTTTTGTCATTTTCGAGCATTTTGTGGGGGTGAAATGTAAATTGTTTATAAATAACTACAAATTTTCAATTCTCAAAATGCCCCTAACTTCGTTTAAAATGTTTTCTCATGTAAAGCTAATTTAAATGTATTGAAAATTTTAAAATTATTTATTAATTTATAATAAATATTATTTAATGTTTTATATTTAGCAAGAGTTTTCTAATAATATCACGAAAAACACATCAAAATTTGATAATCTATTGGTACACTCCCATGGCGAGATATTAACATGGATGAGCTTTGTCCTAAAGAATTAAAGAATTAAAGATGATATGAGTCCCACCAACGAGTCCAACCCAATGCCCCTCCAAATGCACCATTGGGTCTTTGATTTTGCACAAGCACGATGTTGAGTGATCCAAACCATACGATCACCATACACCAAAAATCTTCCACATGGATGAATCTTAAACCTTTCCATAAGTCGCCAACACAACCAAGAAAATAAAATGATGGTTCCTATTCAACCAATAGAAGGTCTGAGTATTTGTAGATCTAGGATCACCTTTGATGCATAGATATAGAATGTAAGGCCCATCATATCAATGATATGAAACATTGATATGTGAAGTCATGAAAGCTGAAAATATGAATATAGTGTACAAACCATCCATGCACCCAAGCATTGTGGAAGTAAAATGGTGTGTTAGAATATTCATTCATTGATAAATGTTAGAGTTTGAAATGTAAGTGTTATGCAACTTTGGGCTAGGGTTGGAAAAGATAATAATTTGCAAATTTGGAAATTTCTAATTTGAGTAGAAATTCAAAACCCCATGAAATAGGATCATTTGTATATAGAAGGATTTTTTCTTCCCAGTACAACATAAAAATCCCATTTCAAGTTTTTTATTTTTATTTTTTTTTACTGACTAACCAATTAGACTAACCAAAATTGAGAGGATAGTCATCTAGAGGGTGGTAGATTGGGTGTGGCCCGGCCTAGCTCAACTTGGTGTGAACTTGACCATGGGACCCACCATGACGTATGTATTGTATATATATACATGTCATCCATCTGTTTTTCCAGCTCATTTTAGGGCATGAGCCCAAAAATGAAGTAGATCCAAATCTCAGGTGGACCACAAGATAGAAAATAGTAGTATGAGTAATGGCATGGACTCATATTATAGGGATTTTTCTAATATCATTTCTGATTGCAGGGAACTGCTTACGAACTTGGCCAACTGAAAAGGCTAAAAAGAATGTTGAGAGAGGCAAACCTGATTGCATATTTTGTGCACCATGAGTTTTTGGCCTTAACCCAGAATGTAGAGTGGCTGGTTATCCTCTTGAATACTGACCATAGATGGATAATGAAACTACATGTAATAAGCCTCTTTTGATTAGCTAATGTTCTTTTCTCAAGTCCCACATCACATCATAGGCATTATTAAAAAAATGCGAATTGGGACCACCCAACAAGCTCGATTTATGGTAGATGAAGATAGTGTATAAAGAAAAGCAGCCTGTAGACTGTGTGCAATCCTAGTAATTGCTTTTTCCCCATCAAGAAATGGGACACCCTAAAATTTAATGCCAATTCAATTATTGGGTACGCCACCATGTGAATTTGGATGTTTTTAAGTGATTGTCCACTTTTCTATGGCATAGCCTACTTTGTTGTGGAAAAGTACATGCATACGAACGTAGTAGGACAAGTCAAAATCAGAAAAGAAATGGCCAAAACAATACAACAAAGACGAGAAGAAAAAATTACGAGACAAAAAGCATAGAGATAACTTAATTAAAGTTAATATGTAATTTTTGATCACACCCTTTTATTACTAACAGACCTTTATATCTTTTAATATTTCAATTAGTTTTTTTTTGTTTAATTAATTTATTTAGGATTGTAAATTCATTTACAATCAATAGCTTATAAACTCATCTATATCTATTTCACTAGAAAATTTTCCATCCCATTAGACAAATGCCTATGTTATTTTAGTAAAAATGCTAGTGTCAGACCATCGTGGATGGAGAGTAACCAAAAAATTACATTGAAAAAATAATACATAGGTATTATGTGCCTGAAAAAGCTGATGTTGACTATGATTATAACTATAAATGACCTCATGTGTTTAGTTCATACCATAGGTGTCATAATTAATTTGTGAAAGACTCTTAACACGATGACTTGGACAGAACAACTAACAATTAAGAAAGACTTGTTTCACGGATCTGAATATCCTAAATTTTATAACAATAATAGAGGAATTGGGCAATTCATGAAAGGTTAAGTACTCATCTAGTGATGAATTAGGATGGTGAGGTCACGAAATTTTTCTACACAATGCATAAAACAGAAGATGTAGAGGTATAAGTCGAACAACACTCGCCTACAATCACCTATTTTATATAGCACATGGAAAGGAGGGGTACTCCATCCAAAGCCCAAGAAAAAGTGCCATGTGTACGAGTACAAGCGTAGGCTCGCACTAAAAAAGACAAAATTCCCTTTCAGGGAGTTTTATCTTTTCACATGTGCCACAACAGTGTAAATTTGCTCCCCGTAATTACTGAAGTTCACATGGTGTGGGCTGACTGAGTTTATACGACTGTGATTTTGCTATCTTCTCTATATCACTGTGAGTTGGTTTTCATGAAAGATACACACCACCGTGGCTTCATGAGCAAACCTACGGTCAGCATCTCATTTACATGGTCCTACAGGGCGGCCAACCTAAGTTGTGAATCTGAATGATCTTTTAACCCATGTCCCCCATGTCTTAAAATTGAGGATTAGCTTTTACCCCATGTCTTAAAATTGAGGATTTAATCCAATGGACGGAGTGGCTTTAAAATTTACATGGCAGGAAGCTCCGTAGATGTTTTACATTTCGCATAAAGTAGATGTTGCATGAATTCAAAGGTAAGATGATGTATTTTTATTATTTTTTAAAAACTTTTTTACTGTAGATTTTATGCATGATACGTTCTGATGGGTGCACCGACATTCAAGTCATTGAATATGGAAAGCAAGAAATTCTCACGGCATATTGAATAAAAAATAAAAAATCATTCATGGATTCTTGCCAAGTGGACTTATGGCAAACCCATCCGTACACGTTGAAGGGGTCGGGTATAAATTGGTTGCATCCGACCTATCATGGATAGCTTATTTTGTAATATAACGTCTAATAGACAATCATTTCGGCCACATTATTCAAAATTTCCCGACTTACAGGACGGTGCTTGTTGGACCCAAATTGATGTTGTTTTATCCATGCTGTCCATCCATTTTGGATCATTATTTTAGAGTATAATCTAAAAAAATGAGGTAGATCCAACTCCAAGGGGTGACATTAAAATGGTGGTGATTGAACGCTTACCATTAAAAACTTCCAATTGCCCATCGTAATGTTTATTTGCCATCCAACTTGTTGATTGGGTTATAAAGACCCGGGTAAAACACAAATATCAGCTCGATCCAAAACATTCGTGGCCTGCAAGAGGTTTTTAATGGTGGGCATTCAATCACCACTGCTTCCCGTAGTGTGGTCAACCTAAGATCATGAAATGCCTTATTTTTGAAATCGTAGTATAAAAATAGCGTTAAAAATGGATAGACGGCATGGATCAAATGCATACATCATGGTGGGACATAGCCATCCGCATCCAACAACGAGCCTACAAGCTTAGGTGTTTTACGCCCATATATGGACGCGGATTGCTTACTGTCCTCTGTGGGTCCGCATGATATATATTTGTTTTATTCAAGCCGTCCATCTATTTTTCTATATCATTATACAGCATGAAACTAAAAATGAGGTAGACCGAAATATTGAATGGACCACACCACAAGGAAACAATGGAAAATGAATGCATTAAAACATTCCCAGGGCTCACTATAATGTTTCTTTATCACCCATACTGTTTATTAGGTTACGCACACCTGGACGAAGAAAAAACACATATATCAGCCTAATCCAAAACTACTGTGGCCCTAAGAAGTTTTTAATGGTGAATGTTCAATCACCGTTGTCTTTCTGGTGGTGTGGTAAACATGAGATATTGATCTGCCTCGTTTTTCAGCTCATGCAGTAAAATCGTCTGGAAAAAATGGATGAATGGCATTGATAGAACACATTAATCACTGTGGGGCCTACTTAACACTATCAGTAGCCACCTCCCTCAAGACGCTGTCAGTAGGCAATCGGCGTCGGAAACGTATTGGCTACTAGCCTACTACCCCTGCCACTAGCCTGGTGGCTGATGGTCGGTGCTATGTGGGTCTCACATGAGGCATGTATTTCATCCATTCCTTTCATCCAATTTTACAGGTCATTTTATGGATTGATCCCAAAAATAAGAGGGATATAAATCTCAGGTGGACCACACCACAGGAAAACAATGGTAATTGGATATCCACCATTAAAATCCTCATAAGGTTCACTGTACTTTTTATTTGACATCCAATCTGTTGATTAGGTCATAAAGGCCCAGATGAAAAGAAAAAACAAAAATCATCTTGATCAAAAAACTTTTATGGCCCAAAAAAGGTTTTTAATGGCCGATGCTCATTCAACACTGTTTCCTGTAATGTAGTCCACTTGAGATGGGGATATACCTAAATTTTAGTCTCATACTATTAAATGATATGAAAAAATAGATGGACAACATGGATGAAACACATACATCATGGTGGAGCCCACAGAGCACCGACCATCAGCCATTGGCTGGTTGCAGGGGGAGTAGCAAAACTATTGTGGCCCCACAAATATTTCAACTGTGAACATTTAATTATCAAAAATTAAATGTTTTTGGCTAACTTGAGCTTTAAAATGAACTCACAAAACGGATGGAAACATCAAAGTGGGCCCACCAAATTGTCCAGCGCAGGAGCTTCCTGCGTTCGCAGGAAATCCACGCCCCTCGCAAAACAGGTTAAACGGGAAACGAATTGGCTACTCCCCCTGACACCAGCCCCAGAGCTGATGGTCGGTGCTTGGTGGGCCCCACCATGATATATGTGTTTCATCCATTCCGTTCATATATTTTTAAATATCATTTTAGGTCTTTATGCCAAAAATTAGGGGGAGTAGTCAATCCGTTTCCTGTTAAACGGGTGGGGTTAAGGACTCGGATTCGGTAGTGACCCTCCATGACTGGTCGGTGCTGTGGGCCCCAAAATGTTTATTGTGCTTTATCCATTCCGTTCATCCATTTTTTAATCTCATTTTAGGTTATGATTAAAAAAATGATTTAAATCCAAATTTCAGGTGGGCCATGTCACGCCCCAAACTCGAAAATCGGATTCACACGAATCCCGATTGCCGAATCTGGTGCCGACAGCCTCTGTAGTACCCCATTCTCGGCTCCTGACAATCAATTGCCAGATTCCGATCCTGGGATCCTACAAGGAGGATTTTCAGAATGAAATTTTTTTTTTTTGTAATGGAGCATAACCACAAGCATAACCAAGTCACAAAACAACATCACCACATATCCACTATATCAAAATCTTTAAGTACAATGCAGAAAGGGAAATACAAGGTGATCAAAAAGCTCCAAAAGGTCCTGATATGCACTCCTGCCTCAGCGCTGCTGCTATCCAACGCTACCTGCACGCAACTGTCGTGCATAAGCTTATAAAAGCTTAGAGGGTGGTGTAAGTGTGTGCGGAGGGCAAACGCCGAGTGTACAAGATCAGGTAATGCGAAAGTATGCGGTAAGTCCATGAATATACCAAGGCTATGTAATGTAAGGCATGATGCGAGATATGAATGCCATCGGCCACACCGATGCAATGCAAGGCCTACATAGCCGAATGTCATATGCGAAATGCAATCCAAGCAAGTCGGTACTCATCATGTACACATATCAGTACAGTTCCTCTTTGGATATCACCGGGGTCTAATACACTTCGCAGTGATTGCCACCTCCCTAGCTGCACAGTTAAGCAAGCGGAATAGACCTCACTATCCGCCTGACCAGTAGTCTACCAATACCTACCCGGCTTGTCGATAGCGGACTCATTTACGAGCTGGTCAAACTTAGCCTAGCTTATAGCCCCCTCACTCAGGCGGATAAGGCCACACCCTCTTTCAATCGACCACGACACAGTGGGAGACGCGACCTACTGGTATTCGGCTCTCGGGTGCTCGTGTATCCACTCGGTCTAGACGTTGGAGCATTTCCTGGTACCAAAAAGGTTCTGGGACTTTCACCCAAGGACATCTTAAGTGCCCACAGTACTACAATAAGTATTTTCGATATCCAATATGGCCATCCACGATGTACCTGTGGAGTCACGGCCCTGATGTCGCTAGAGCGTGCAGTGATCAAGTCATACGTATGTGAGATGCATGAATTACGCCGTCAAATCATGCAGAAATTCAGCGCGTACTGCGCGATCCTATGGGGCACTCCGTCTCATAACGGGTCCCATAAGTGGTCTGCCCCATGGCATATGCTATGATCAGTCACTACTCAAATCACGCATACATATGATGCGTATGGGCATGAGTCATGAGATTATACTAAGCATGTTATAAAGCAACAAATAGTAACGAGTATGGGCCTATCAATGGACCCTAAGGAGAGTTACAATGCGGACATTTAACCAATCACTGTACATACAATGTGGACGTCAAACCAATATTGTTCCTTAGGCACGACTCGCCATAAATGTCATTACATGAACCATGAGAAATCACACATTGCAATGGACCATAAGGTCATTCTGTTGGGCCTCGATCCATAGGCCATAGATACATCAAATGGGCCGAATCACATGAGCCTTACATTCATCGAATGGCTGCATTAATGGGCCTCACCAATGAGCCTTATGTACATTGCAATGGTCCATGGCCCATGGGCCATGAAACACATCAAAGTGGGCCTCACAACTTGGGCCTTAACTATATCAGATGGGCCTACACTCATGAGTTTTAAACATACTAAATGGGTCACTCCATTTGTGCCCCATGTACATCAAATGGGCTTAATCCCATGGGCTTTATATGTATCAAATGGGCTTAGTCCCATGGGCTTTATATGTATCAAATGGGCTTAGTCCCATGGGCTCTAAATATATACCAAGGTGGGCCTCAATGGATGGCCACAATTGAATCAATATGGGCCCTATGCACATACCAAGGTGGGCCTCAATGGATGGCCACATTTGAATCAATATGGGCCCTATACACATACCAAGGTGGGCCCACTTGAACCATAAATCTAACTCATTTTTAGCTCAAGCCAAAAAATGATTTTTTTACAAATAATTGGACGGTATGGATGCAACACATGCACCATGGTGGGGGTCACATGAAGGCCCACCATCATAAACATATTATGTATAATATAATATATAATTTATATACAGTATATATATATATATATATATATACAGTATATATATATATATATATATATATATATATATATATATATATATATATATATCTACACATACACACGCACGCACACGCACACACACACACACACACGTGCACTCACACATACGTGCACTCACACACACATAATAGTGGGCTCCACCGTCCGTGCGGACGGTGGAATTTAGCCACATACATCACTGTGGGTCCCATGTGGGGTCCACCATAATGTCTACATGCCATCCGACCCGTCCATTAGGTCACGCAGACCTGAATGAAGGGTGAAAACAAATTTCAGCTTGATTCACAACTTCTGTGGGCCCCAAAAAGAGTTTCAATGGTAGAATTCAATTCACACTGTTTCTTATGGCGTGGGCCACCTAAGGTCTGGATGAAGCTGATATTTAGGTGGGGCCTACTTAAGGTAGGGACTCACCATTTGGATGGGTTGGATCAACAAACAAACTTCAAAGTGGGGCCCACATGAGGAGCCGTGGGCCCCCAATGTCCGTCCGCCTGGGACGTCAGACGTCAGAGAGGCTTCTGCCTCTCTGCCTCAAATCTCTCCTTTTTTTCTTTTTTCTTTTTTGAAAACTGGAATTTTTGTGATTTTTCAGGTGTGGGGCCCGCGTGTGATGGATCCACTCCGGCCATTGGATTGCATGGCTCAATACAAACCAAACGAGTCTAATATACGATATTTTTTTGACTCAAGGTGGGCCCTAGCCAACTTTTAACGGTAAAGACGATGTTTGCTATGCTATGGCTCGCCTGAAGATCGAATCGACACCATTTTTTTGGCTCAACACCTAAAATGTGTCGGGAAAGAGGATGGACGGCATGGATTAGAAACATACATCAAGGTGGGGCCTATACATGCAGCCATTTCCAAAGGCTTTGAAACAAGCCATCTTTTTTTTTTTTTTTTTGTGTTTTTCCTTCCAGCGTCCAGACGCTGGACGTTTTCTTTTTTTTCTTTTTTTCTTTTTTCTTCTTTGTTGTTTAGGTGGGCCTCCACAAGATGAAGGTTACATCTAAGATGGGCCCCGCCATCATGGAGAGCTTGGGTAAAATACATATCTCATGATGGGGCTCATTCAGGTGGGCCACATGGTCTCATCAATATAGAAAAAATTAATAAATAAAAATGAGAGGGAGAGAGAGAGAGAGGAAAGTGGGACACACGTGTGATGGAGGGACCCCGATACTATGGGCCCTCCGTTTCAACCATCCAATCATACATCAATGGGTCCCATTGTATATGGGCCTTCCAAATAAAAGATCAACGGTGGAGATCCTTTCTCCACCGAAATGGATGGTCTAGATGACCATTTATGTAAAGAAATTAAACATCATGATGGGGTCCATGGAGAATGGCCCCATCATGGATTGATCTTGAAATCAAAGTGGGCCATTGGCCACATTTAGGATTCCAAAATGAGATCCACACCATTGATCGGTGGGCCTCACTTGGCCCATCATAGAAATATAAAAATCTAGCTTATGAAAACACCCACCACTTGATCTTCTTGGTCCGCTAGATAGCCGGTCTCCTAGAGTTTCACTTTGATGGTGTAGATGAGAAATGGATGGCTAGGATGAGAGATTTGGGAGTGGGAAGTGGGCCTCACACATGCACTTTCTCCATGGGAAGGCTTGGACGTTGGAGTGCTCTCTCCTTACTTGGGAGTGGTGTGAGAAAAGAGAGAGGGAGATGGGATGTAAGGAGGAGTGATGGGGTGATGGTTGATGGATGTGAGTGATGGGTGAGGTGATGTGTTAGTTGACTTTGGTGGTTGCTTGACTTGTGGAGAAAGGAAGCATGGGTGCTTTGTACTTGACATGAGAGGTGATTGATGGGATTGATTGATGTGATTGATTTGACACTTTGTAGAGATTCTCTTGGGAATGTAAATGCGCGGCATTTTTTCAAAATAAACGCCGACCCACATCTCTTAGTCAGGGTATCGGATCGGTGTGTGAGTCGCGGCATTAGAACTGCGGCGACGGTGCGGTTGCAACGATACAAGTCTCGGATTAAGCCGACTCAAATGTATAGGATACGACTTACGGTCGTGCGCAACGTCAACTATAGGTCGCGGATTGCCGAAATTTGACGAGAAGGATCGCGGGAAGCGACGAGACAGTACGGATTAGGATACGGGTCTTACAGGCTACACCTAAGGAAACAGTAGTAATTGAACGCCCACCATTAAAAACTTCTGGGGGACACAATTTTTTTGGATGAATATAATATTTGTGATTTATTTCATCCAGGTCTTTGTGACCTAATAAACATTACAGTGGGCTTTAGGAAGTTTTTAATGGTGGGCGTTCATTCACTTAATGTTTCCCGTTGTATGCTCCAAATTAACTAGTATATGTCTCATTTTTGGATGGGAAAGTGGATGGACGGAGTGGATAAAACACATACATCATGGTGGGGCCCACAACACTGACCAGTATCGAGACCTCAGCACCGAGGAGTCACTACCGACTACCGAATCCGAGTCCGTGTGGTAGTGTTGTAGAGGACTCTTGTCTCACATTACCTCTGCTCAAGCGATTAGCTAGGTAGCTAGCTACCTTCTCTATCACTCGTTCGAATCCTAAAAAAGCATGATTTCTAAAAGGATGGCGTTTTCTTCTCCATTTTTCTCTCTCCAACTCCTCCCACTCTCAATCCGTTGTAGGAACCCTTTCTCAATTTCTGAAAGGAAACTCGACGATTCTCTCTGATTCCATACTCCTTCCAAAAATCTCACCCATTCTCTCTGATTCGGTACTCCTCCTTCCAAAACACTCAAATGCTTCTGTGCTCAGAGACAATCTATCCAACAATTCGAGAGGCTCTTCTCCAACCTCAATTAGGCTACTCTTAAGAGAGAACTAGGTCAGTATTTCTATACTATTGACATATCTAGGCCGTTCATCGGGTCTATCCTACGGTGCATACGCCTTGTTCGGAAATTGGGTCTGGGATCCGTTCATTGGGTAGGCCACATTGATGCACATTCCATAAATTTGATTTTTGTGTAACAGCCCATAAAATATGTTATAGATCTAATAAATAAATATTTTAGGTATCTTTTTGCTGCTCAGTGGCAGACTCACAAGAGTTTCAATGCTAAGACCTTGGGTTAAGTACCCATGTGTTGTGACTGTATGCAGGTGTAGGTGTAGGTGTAGGCGTGTAAAAAAATAATAATAATAAATCAATTGGACCACCCAAGCGATGGATGCAACCATAATGAGAGCACTTTAGTAAACTAGCACCGTAGATGAGTTCGTACCACGTCGGTTTTTTTTTTTTTTTTTCTGCTCAGAAACTTATCTCACCAAAGGCGATTTTTAAGGTACGAATATTATTTTTTTAACGAAAATACCCCTACTATTAAGGTAAGCAACTAGAAAAAGCAGGGGTATTTTTATCTTTTTAGGTTCGTCCGTACGAATAATAATTTACTTTGGTAATTAAGATTTTTTTCGGGTAGAATGAAATAACGTGGGCAGTCCACCGGGTCTATACTAAAAACGTACCCAAAGCTCATTCTGCATCATTCAACCTAAGGCTTAGCCCAACTCAAGCTTGTGACAAGACAAAATAGTCCATCCTCAACTTAGCTCAAAAAGAGTTCGAGCCGGGGATCATCTGATTAGAGCAGAGAGAGGGATGGAAAACGCGAGTAAGAGTACAAATACGAGTAAATAACGATTTTTACTGTGTATATTACAAATTGGTCATTTAAACCCTAACCATCGTCCATGGGCCTGAGAGTTGGGTTGAGCCGACAATGTACTGTACATTGTCGTCTAATTGAGAAACGATTTTAAGCTCGAGATCTTTTGAGCCTATACTCTAGCGTAAGCCTAGCTTGAAGTGGGATAGGCCCGAAAACCTAACAGGCCAGCCCCATGCATTGACAGCCATAATAGATCAACTAAAATAACTAGTGATTTTGGACATGGTAATCCATTCCCTTGCATCCCTTCTTTTCATTTATCTAGTTTCAAAAATTTTATTTTTATTAGTCTTTCAGATAAGTACTTGCAACCTACCATAATCTTCTATATCTGATGCTAAAGCTATAGCATCCAAGCTGTATCCTGCAAATATTATTGCATTTGTAACATCCACTCCCTTCATGCGATAAGAATCCTTATGTTTACTGTACATACAAAAAAATTAGATTGATAGAAAAGTAATTTGGGCTACATGCACGATCTACATAGTTTCTGTGTGTCCATTCTATTGCTCTCTTTGATGTGGCCAATAGAGTATGACTGATTTTTTGCCACAAGACCCATTACGGATAGACAAACCTGATGTACTGAGTGGATTTTTCTTACACAGCATGGTGGGGCCCACAGAGATAGAATGTTGTAACACCCTGCTGTATCATGTCATCCATCAACAGGTACTTCAGCTGCGACGTGCATGGCATCTGGCGGTTGTAGGCTAGTTGGGTACTTGAAATGAATGGAAATGCTCTTACCGGAGTTTTTGGTAGGATGCTCGCCCGTCACAATAGCCTCATTTGCACTACATGTGTGTGATCGATGTGCGCCGTTCATTAGGTAGTTCACCTTGCAAACATGTGGAACACTAAAATCAATGTGGTAAACTCATAGAATGAGCCACGTATAAATGTTAATTAAATTGGACCGTTGGATTTTTTCTTAGTGGCCATCTCATTTGACCGTGATCTACTATAGTAGAACATAGCCTACTGGGGCTCACTGGTGGGCAATCAGTAGTAGGTGGGTCCATGAAGTTTAACCTCTTTTTTATTAATTATTTATCTTTCTTTATTTTGAAGTTGAATTATAAATTCAACTTTAAATAAAGATTTATAAGATCATATGAGGATAAGATCGGATAATTTATGGTCTCATTCAAAGTCTTCATCCTCTCATACGGAAAAGATTCTCTCATGAATAATACATCAAGTGATAACGAGAATAATAGTAGTAAATTGAGAGATTAATATTTGTTCATCTAGCTTGTCATTTGAATGATCTAAGCCATATGTCGTAATCCGAGGCCATTTATATTGTATAATCAGAGGGTTGATTAAACCCATATGCTCCAATAGTAGTTAGGTGGACTACTAGATGTGGACCATTCATCCTTGGCTTCATGGAAGTTCCATATCGTGTAGACCGTCAAATCTTGAGGGATCGCTTTTCCGCACAAACTTTTAGTGGTATTAAAGCGGCTCAACTGCGGACCTCCGATTTATTATTTTAATTACGAAAGGTTAGTGGCCCTTTTTATTATATTCTATATTTTATTTTAATTATGCATAGATCATTTATATATTCGATTATTAATTATTATTATTTATTTTCTTCCTGAGGTATGAGGATTAAATAATGAAAATAATAATAAGAGTAATATCAAATGTACGATATTTGAATTTACATCTTATTGGCTCGGAAATATATATATATATATATATATATATATATATATATATAAATGAGTCAATCTTAGGAATTAGTAAAATCAGACATTGGAGATTTGATTAAGCCCAAATATGATGGTATATCATAGATTAATTTGAGATAAAAATCAATGATAATAGAGAAATTGAAAAGTCTTCTTTTTGTTTGACCATCAATTTCTCTATTATCATTGATTTTTATCTCAAATTAATCTATGATATACCATCATATTTGGGCTTAATCAAATCTCCAATGTCTGATTTTACTAATTCCTAAGATTGACTCATTTATATATATATATATATATATATATATCTAATTCCTAAGATTGACTCATTTATATATATATATATATATATATATATATATATATATATATATATATATATATATATAAATGAGTCAATCTTAGGAATTAGTAAAATCAGACATTGGAGATTTGATTAAGCCCAAATATGATGGTATATCATAGATTAATTTGAGATAAAAATCAATGATAATAGAGAAATTGATGGTCAAACAAAAAGAAGACTTTTTAATATGAAGCCTTTTTAATAGTCACTGCCTTTCTCTTATAATATGGTAATCATAATGGACTGATAATGGTGTGTGTTTATCATGTTCCTTTAACAAATATGTAACTAGAATGTGCATCAATTCACAATGTTTTGATTATGAGGTCCTTTTCTTTTAAGGATGATAGCTCAGAAAAAAACTAAGCAATCTATCTTAGCTTATCAAATTAATGGTATGAAATGGATGACTAAAAGGTAAATAATTAGTAATTTAAATCCAATTATTTTTTTTTGGTGATGTTTTTAGACCCTGTATTTTGAATGGTAAGGATTGGGGTATATATATTTGCTACTGTAAATGAGTTACCACCCATTATTTCATAATTATTGAAGGCGTGAAGTCTCATTTAGTGAAATCGATAAACAACAATTTTATCCAATTGTTGTCGAAAGGCTCCTTAGTCAGGTGGGCTCAAATCTGGACTTGGGCCCTTTATTCTTGTAGTAGCAATTTTTTTTTGTGAAACTATCTAAATCTGCCTTTCGTAACAAATATAAAAGGGACTATCATTAGCTAGCCATGAGTGGTTGGAAAGCCCATATGGACCCATATTAATTCACAATTTCAAATGGGGCGGAATGGAAGCCCAATTCACTTTCTTTCAACATTTAGTATATCTAATTAAAGGGTTATTGTTATTATTATTATTTAAAATCAGCCATGATTTAAGCCAAGTAGTAGGAAGTGGCTTGGGGTTTTTTTTAAAGGAAAATCTACCTATAGTGCGGTCCGTTTTTATAATTAACGGTTAAGATCTCTTGAAATGATAATTATTGATATATGTATTAAAATAAATGATAAATAAATAATTTTTTTGTGATCTTGATTATGATATATTAGTATCATGATTGTAATCATTTAAGGTGAGCTACGCATTTTTGGAGTTCGATAATTAAAATGTATAGCTCACGTGTTTCTTGATTATTACATGTACGTATGCATGCATGGAAATATAGTTTCCTTAATATATCCTTCTATTCACTATTGAGTAAGGGACCATTAGTGATCGAAATCATCATCAATCGTGATGATCAACGTTAATGAGAAGATCCATCATCAACGGTGATCATTAATGGTAATAATCGGATCCATCACGAATTGACATGATCATTGGTGATTATAAGACTCTCTTAATATCTAAGCACTTATTTTTTTTCTAATGATAAAATTTATATGTGTGATATAATTAGGCTTGGTGCAATTAGATTTAAACTCATTTTTCATTAGAAAACAGAAAACTTAGTGCTAAAATACTCCTTATATATAAAGGTCGTGCATAACCTGAGTGAGAGTTAATGAAAGTGCCCTAGTTTGTCTATTAGCGTGTAAGTTGAGTCGGTTAGTCAGGTGAGCCTCATATGAAGATTGATCAACCTATCACCTCAATCGGATGTGTGTTCTGAGCTCGTCACAGGTAAATCAAGCCTTACATCCCAAATCCCAAAACACTAAGGGCCTGTTTGGTTTTTCAATTACCACAGTAGTTAGCCGTAAAGACATCATAATTACTTTTGTACATGTATTATCAATGATTGGCATAATACCGATATTCTGCTTTATCATGCTTATTTTTCGAAATGTTGAGGGTGTATTAAAGGGCAATACAGTAATCGCGTGTTTGGGCATACACTGTAGTAGTCAATTCAATTAATTTTTTATCTTTTGGTGTCCACCATAATAGCTATACAACAACTGCAATCAGCTATTTGTTTTTCTACAGCTACGTTGAATGTATAAAGTTTTCAACAACGTGCGCCAACGACGGCCCATCAGTGCACTACGGTTAATGTCCAGTTTGACCCAATCTTTCTCCACTGTTATCCTTCATTCTGTTGATACAATCGTACCAATCTCTTGGTACGATGTTTTTTCATCAGTGGGGGTCTTCTGTGTAGGTATGAACGTGGGATAATCTTATTGGGAATTCTTCCAGGCATATTGTTTGGTCCACATGCCATTGCACCAAGCGTCAATTTAGGATATAGCAAATGATGATCTTTCTTCATATTGTCTGATTTACAGTACAAACCAAAATGGTAGCCCAAATTTCTATTCCAGCTCTATGTGGTGGACCTGTTGTAAATGGAAGTATGGATCAGTGTTGACATATGAACAACAGAAACTATATGGCCACTAGCAGTGGAAGAAAAGCACAAACATAGGAGCTGACCTGTTCTCCCTAATATAGCAATTGACTAGAACGGTCAGCCTGTGATGTAAATGGGAATTCCATAAATATAGTACACTATGATGTCCAGGAGATGTCAGTGACGTTTACCATCTACTAGGTACACAAACAAACATGGATTCAGATATACAAGTGCTAACCATGCAAATGACTAGTCCAGAATTTAAACATTAACCATGCGTTTACGTATAGTCCATGACACTATAAAAGAGTTGTAGATCATTGTCCAAAAACATATCCCAAAACGTCCAAAAAAATCAAACAAAAACAACCTAGTAGAGACACGGGAAGAGATGAATGGCGAGGATAATAATCAAGCAACCGATTATCATTCTTATCAATGCCTCCAGTCCATCCGGTGTTTCTTCAATGCCATCTCCCTCTGTCCCATGCCCGGCACTGTTCAGACAGTCATATGAAGCTGATTTAGAGCTCCCTAAAGGATCGTTGCTGCAACCTGCAGCGCTACACGATCCATGCGTCCTGACCATGTTGTCATATTCCGCTGCCACCTCGCCCACTCTTGTATTCTATTAAGCTGACACATCACAGAAAGCTATCCACTGAGTAAATGCCTCAAACACTGATTTGTAGCCACGGAAGATCGCTGAAGAATATCCTTCAACTTGTTGACGACAATCCTCCCACGTATAATAGATTTCAAGACAGGGACCTTTAAAAATAACGTACATCTTTTTACTCATATGAAAATAACGAAATATTATCATCAATGTCAATCTATTTCCACAAATAATGGATAGGTGGAAGAATACTATATATATATATATATATATATATATATATATATATATATATATATATATATATATATATATATATATATATATATATAAGCACATGAAATTAATGCAGCTATAATGACTGTTAGAGCATACCTGAAGCGATGAGTAGAACTGTTAAATCTGTGCATTTACACTATACACGTTGCAAATATGAACAGGATAGTCATAATTAAAAATTAAAAAATAATAGGAGATTTAAACAGGTAATGCAGCTTAATAGGCATCGATGGATATATCATTAAATGCAGATCACAATCCAAAAAATTAACAAAAAACAATATCATCCAAATTAACCCACATTCATCCAGGTAGTGAACACAACTAGCATCTATAACCATAAATAGTTAAGTCCAAAAAATGATTGGCTGTCCAACCAATCAAAACAACAACTATGACGATCAACTTGAAGGGACTATGCTCAGTCGGATAACTGATCTAGAGCTAGCAGCATTAACGCAAACTCCAACCTTCTATTGTAATTGTGAACGCCTCCCCCCGCACGCGCTCACGTCCGTGGTGGTGCCATCGCTTGGTTGGCTTTTGTATTAATTTTTGCTATTGTGGGCGATGTATGCTATTGACTAAGGTGTAAAAATGTATTTAATTTGGAGTCGCTACTAGCCAAATGTAGCATAAAATCTACAGCCAGTTAGGAATCGTATAATCGCTTAGGAGTCAGGCAATCTCACGATTTTCCAACTCAAGTGACTCCCATGGTTGGTCTGCAGCTATAGATTTTGAGTAAGGGCCTCGATGATGAAAAAGGAAGGTTTTAAGCGCCCTTTTCCGCCTGCACAATGTGCGGTCTCTACTTCACAAGATTTGTAATTTTTAGAAATTTAATAAAATTTTGGCATTTTATACTTGGTCATGCTTCACATAACCTATGTGGGCTAAGCAGGCAGAGATAAGAAAAAAGAGTTAGCTAGCCTTACATCACAAGGCCAAGTGACCTTGGGTAGGTAAATAAAGTAAAAACAGTTAATCAAAATAAGTGCTAACTAGCCTTACTTCACAGGATTTAGGGTCCTGGGCAGGCAAATAAAGTGAAGATGGAAAATGAAGAATGATGCAGAATAAAATGTGAAAGTGATTAATGTAATAGAAATGTGTGGAGTAGAATGTGAATTAAATAGAAATGGACAAATTCTTAGCCTTTTTGACTCATTTGATGACCATTTTTGTTTCCTAGGTTGGTAGCATGTCGGTACGTTGGAAATATTTAAGGTACTTTAGGTAGCACCTCAAGGCAAACTCCAAACCTCAGACACTCTTTGTTTCTCTTTATCTCTCTTTCTGCTTTCTATTTTCTCTCTTTCTACTTGAACTCTCTTCCCTCTCTCTGTTGATATGTTTCTTTCTATTGTTCTCCTCATATCCTCCTTTCTCCATCGATTGGCCAGACTGCCTTATATAGGCATCGGGCCACTTACATGGATGGAAAAAAATGGATAGCGGGAGTTTGCATTGTAGGTGCCTACCATGTATTGTGGGTGCCAGTCCTGGCATGTGGGCCCTGTACGGGACGGACGTTGTATACATTAACATATTACATTATAATATAAAGGAGTTTGCCAGCCCTGGCATGTGGGCCCTGTACGAGACGGACGTTGTATGTATATTATATTATAATAATGAGGAGCAGCGTCCTGGTTTGTAGGCCCTGACTTGTACAGTTACTTTTTATAATATATTATATTATAACATATATATATATATATATATATATATATATATATATATATATATATATAAAGTTAAAAAAAAGTTTTTATTATCTTTTATCTTTTATTGTAAATATTTAAATATCCATATCTTCTTCGTTATTCGCCTGTTTTGGGTAATTTTTATCTTGTTGGAAAGTTAATCAGGTAAGCTTCCTAATAAGACTATGATCACTTCAATCAGACCTCGTTTGATGCACCGAAAATACGTCCGTCCAATATATGAAATCGATTGCTCGCAACTTGACCAATGGTCTGCCTTTAATGATATTAGGATTTTTAGAAACATCTTCTAATAAGCTTTTCATTGTAACTGAAATCAACTCAATCAAATCCCATTTAACTAGTTTAGAGTGCAGCTAAAGTTTTTCTTAATTTTGGTCAATCGGTAATGCATGGTTTTGATAAACGGGATGGATCTTCCTCATCATGACTCAGATTGGAGTAAATTTGAGTTTGTTAGGAAGAACATTTGACCACCTTTCCAATGAATCATAAATCATCCTAAACGGTCAGGATTTGTCTCAAATAATATCATGACCATTTCATATATCGGGACGACCGTATTTTTCCTTGATTTCGAAGATATGACCTTTTAACCTCGACACAATGCTACTCGGAAAGACTAAATGATACAAAGAGTGATTCGTGGGAAGAGAGTATTTGTTTTATCCATTTTTGCATGTCGGTTGTGTTATACAGAGAGTTTCAGGGGTTTTGGAGTTTGGAGGGTTGGAGGTGACCAAATCGCTACTAGATTTAGTGTCAGCCAATCTGGTCCGTTGGTTATTTCTGGCGCGTACCGAGTATACTTCCATCGTGATTCGTTTGAGTTTTTCATGATTTTCCAGTCTGCAGGAGACAATTGATTAAAGTCCGGTTAATGCTCAAAGAATGTCGTATCCTTATTTTAGGTGGGGTGTCTACAGTAACGTCTCGAAAAAAATCTGTACAAGACCTGAGTACCACCTCAGGCAAAAACCGCTAAGGATCAAATTCTTTAGAAATTAGGTGTAAATGAACTAAGTGTTAAACTAGATTACCTGTGAAATTAGCATTGATCACTTTAAATACAATCTGTAGACCCAAAACGAGTAGAACCATTAATGCTACATTACCTAAAAACTTAGGATCCATCTTAAAATCCAGTTGCTCTTGGGAGCACCATGAAACTCCGTATCGAATCTGGACTGCGCGTCGAAAGTTTGATTACCCCAAAACTATATGGTTATAATCGGCTTACTGGACTTGACAACCATCTCAGAAATCAAGTCCTAAAGGTATCCAGAAACACACAACTTGAGCCCGGAGCGAAGTGTGTGAGAAACGCGAATACCTTTAATAAATGAACTGAAACTTAAGTGAATTGAGTTGTTCGCTTGCAGACCGAATCTAAGGATTCAGACCGTCATATTTTGACCTAACTAAACCCTCAGATCAGAAAAATTTTCAACACAGGTCAGTGCACTTGTGGCCCTAATCGATTACCGGTGATCGTTGAACTGAAATTGGTCTCTCGTGGCCGATCCACTAATCCGATCGGGCCGAGATCTTAACATAGCCTAGATCCAATATCAGGGAGCTTAATCTCGACCGCATGCAGAAAAGAGGCCTCCAGATGTGCTCCGTTGGATTGAAACGACCACTCCTTGGCTATAACCTAAGTATACCATGACCCTGGGGTCATTTCCATCAGTTCTGAGCTTATATAAGGGACTTAAACCCTTTCTCTCCCTTCACATACAAATTTTCAAACCCAGGAGAGAGAAGAGATCAAAGAGAGAAGGAAAGAGAGAGAAAGTGGGAGTTAGATCCTGGGATTTGATTCCCTTGCTCCACGTGCCGAAACAGTTTGTCTGTATCGCTATCCCCGCGATTCCGACTCCGTCCTTGGGTAAGAAATCCTAACCCTAATCAGTTTTAGAGATTAAAATAGAGTAAATTTTGAAGTAGCTAACCTATTTCCTGCTATAGGTTGTCATTGTGTCGTAGGCGAGGACTTAGTGTTTAAACTGAGTTCGTTAAGAATCTACCGACGAAAGGTGCGGACTATAAATGTTTAGGTTATGGTTTTCAAGGCTTTCAATGTCAGTAATGATTTATAACTGACTTGATTGTTGTCACATATGCATAGATACGACGTTTTCCATATACTATATATATATATATATATATATATATATATATATATATATATATATAAAGACTATGTTGATTTTAAGGCATTCCACATGTTTGTTGAAACATTTGAATGAGTATGAAATTATGATTTATGCTTGCCATGTTCATTGACTGAGAATACATATTGTTGTAAGTATGGTGAACCCTTTGTAAAGGGTTTTGCTATAATACCTGTTATAAATACTTTATTATATATATATATATATATATATATATATATATATATATATATATATATATATATATATATATATATATATATATGATATGTGTAGCATAAGTGTTTGATAAAATGTCTGAATGTGAAAATGTTTGTTTAAATGCATGTAATGAGGGTGTTGAGATAGGATCCTCAATTTCCTTATCTATGGTTATAGTATCTTTTATATAACCCATCTTACTACTCTGTGAGTTAAGGATGGAATGCCTATATACGGTAATATGTATAGTATGTGTTTTGTCGAATTGCTCAAGTAAGATTTATATTCAATTTTAGTTGTCACATGTTGTCTTTGACTACTACATGCATATACTATTGCTTGGAATGTGTTTGGGGCTACGACGTAGTCTAGGCGATCGGTAATGATTTCTGAGTTGGTGGCCGAGGTCGTTTCACCACACTAGATAGGTTCGAGGAATCCGAGTCGTACACCGCTTGTTGACAGTGGTTAGACCACACGAAGTGCTTACGCGCTCCATTTCGATCAGCTCTACATACGCTCGTACCAGTTGAGTATGTCAAGCAACTCAATTGGCCTAATATATGTTCACCATGTATGGACGTTACTATTTGAATCTAAGGTACCAACTTACCAGTGCAAGCCCGTTCAACCTTGGTACCATGATTTGCTAAGACTCATGAGTCGGACATGGTGGTATGGGACACCGTGGTCGAGTTGTCGGCCTACGCTGGGGTAACGAGCCTCCCCGTAGTGTTTAGTGAGCAACCAAAACTCGTGAGCCGAATATGGTGGCATGAGACACTATATTCGAGCTATTGGCCTATGATCAGGTGACGAGCCCGTAATGACCTCGAGTATACACTAGGACTACATTGAGGTGACGAGCCTTTCTGTAGTAAACCAAAGTACAAACCAGTCCTGTGCTGAGGTGATGACCCTCTCCGTAGCAACCTGAAACTATGTATCGTATGTGACTAACTAGGATTGACGACCCTAGATGGATCATTGTTTGGGTATATGATATAAAGGGAGGTGCCTTAGCTTCCCAATCCTACTGTATGAATATGTTTAATTAAGAACTTGGCCAACACGACCATGCATCACATTACACGGTGCTTTGATGAGGAAGTGCATAGAAGAAGGGGTGTTGTAACGCCCTGAAAATTGGGGATGAAGCATAAGTCCAATCCCCCAATCCCAACGCATCACTTATGTAACATAGGAAATTATAAATTAATGTTGTCCGTATTAGTGCATTAAACATGAGTGGGATTAATCCAAATTAGCAAAACATATTCTAAGGACAGTTGTACTACGCAAGCGAAAGTCTAAAATGAAAATGTATAACTGTATAAGTCAATATAAGTCTCCAAAATATGTATGCACTGCCAGGTCAATAATTATAATGTAACATGTCAAAAGGTCAAAAAAAATATGATAGTCCACTACAAGTAAAACCCTGAAGCCCTGTCGATCCGAATGATTTATATGAACCCGCCTGAGAACTGCATGTAGGAGAAGGCCTCCTCGTCATCCTCAAAGTCTGGCTCCTCCTTGAAGGCTAAGATAGGGTCTGGTTGGTGTTGCAAACACCGTCCCAGAACGTGGGAGTGAGTGATCAACTCAGTGGAACTATACAACAAAGGTTAACATGTTATCATTTCAGTCAAGTAGTAATGATAAAATAATACAATCAAACATTCCTAAGTATTGTGGTTTAATGCAAAAATGATATGTATAATGATGCATGCCCTCGCCTACTCTCCCTCACTGACTTCATCTTACGATCGCGGCATGCACCCCTTCCTCAGTGCTTGACCTACAACGCCTAAGGCAAGCGCAACGCGATGCATGCACATGATTACCAAGTTCTTATTAGTCTTTTTCATATAACAGGATTAGAAAACTAAGATACCTTCCTCATATCAATACCCAAACAACGATCATTCTAGGGTCGTCAGTCCTAGTAAATCTCATACGATATTGTGGTTCTAGGTCACTACAAAGGATTCGTCACCTTATCAGTGTAGGCCTAGTTTATACCCTAGTCGCTACGGAAAGGCTCATCGCCTCACGTAGACTTAGGGTATGCTCGCGGTCACTACAAAGGGCTCGTCACCTTATCAGTGCAGGCCGATAGCATGAATATAGTGTCCCATACTACCATATTTGGCTCACGAGTCTGGTTTGTTCACTGGTCACTACGGGGAGACTCGTCACCCCAGCATAGGCCAACAGCTTTACCACGGAGTCCCATACCACTATGTCCGGCTCATGAGTCTTAGCGGATCGAGATACCACGGTTAACAAGATTTCCACTTATGAGTTTGGTACCCTAGGTTCAAGTAATAGCGTCCATATATGGTGAAAGTGCGATTGGCCAATCGGGTTACTTGACGAGCTCGACTAGCATGAGCATACATTGAGTTAACCGACATGAAGTGCGTGAGCACTCCGTGTGGCCTAACCACTGTCGACAACCGTAGTACGACTCGGATTCATCGACACGTCCTGTGTGGTGAGAGCAACCTCAACCACCAGATCAAAGCCTGTTACTGATTACCTGGACTAAGTAATAGCCTCAACCACAATCATTTGCAACAAGTCATCATATGAGATAGTGAAAGTAATAAGGAATAAACAATTCAAGTCCTACAAGCATTTGAGCATATGAAGGAATACAACTTTAAACATAAAGTTACGCATGTACATTCCATAAATAAATTAAATATTATCATATACTGTACATGGAGGAAATCATACACATCATTAAGGCAGTTGAGAATCTCATCTAAACACCCTTAATTGGCATCATTTAACATCGACTCAGTCATGCAGACATTTCTACAAACACTTAGACTACACTTTCCAACATACATGACGTATGTTGGCTACGTTACGTATTAGGGCAAATCCTTTGGCCAAGGAGTTGTCGCATATTTAACAATCATGTATTTACGACAGCTAATCATGTCAAACACACATCCAGATTTTCAACACAAACAAATATTTCAACAACATATGGAATATCCTAAATACAACATAGTTTATACATATACGTAAAGCAAAATAGACAACGCATCTGGCATATGTAATTGCACCCTTGTCAGTAATAAATCATTAACCAACATTGAAAGTCATGAAAATCATAACCTAAACGTATATAGTCCACACCTTACGCCAGTAAATGCGTATCAGATTCGTTTTAAATATGTAGCCTTTGGCACCGGCAGAAAGGCAACCTATAGCTTGAACTAGGTTAGCTATTTCATCATTTCAACTATTTGAAACCCTAGAACGGATTAGGGTTAGGTTTTCTTACCCAATAGTGGAATTGAAAGCGCCGAAATAGTGATCCGGTAGTGATGTTTAAGCACGTGGAGTAACGAGGATTGAATCCCAAGATTAGCTCCCACTTCTCTCTCACTTTCTCTCTCTTTACTCTCTTCTCTCTCCTAGGATTTTCTCAAATTCGTATGCAGTGAATGAGAAGGGGTTTAAGGCTCTTATATAGGCCCAGAACTGATGGGAATGGCCCAAGGGCCAAGGTATACTTAAGTTATAGCCAAATGAGGCCTGTTCCGATCCAACGGAGCACTTCTGGAGGCCCCTTTTTGGCGTGCGGTTGGACTTAAGCTTCCTGACCTTAGATCTAGGTCATGCTAAGTTTTCATTCCGATCGTGTTTACAGATCGACCGCAGCGGACCGGTTTCAGTTCAATGATCACCAGAACACGATCAGGGTCACAAGTATCCTGCCATGTGCTAACAAGTATCCCTGATCCAAGGGTGTAATTGGGTCAGATTCTAATGGTCTGAATGTTCATAATCGGTCCACAAGTGACATGACTCAGATTACTTAAATTCATATTTAATTTCCTAAAAACCTTCACGTTCTCACACTTTTCACTCCGGACTCAAGGAAATAGTCTCAGGACCTCATCTGCACTTGATTTTCGGGGTGATAGTCAAGTCCAACTAGGCGATCTTAATTATTTAAGTTCATCACTATTGGACTTTCGACGTGCAGTACGGGTCCGATACGGAGTTTCTGAATGCTCCTGAGAGCAAATGGGTTTAGAGATGGATCTTAAATTTTAGGATAACATAGCGTTAACGATTTTACAAGTTTTGAGTCTTGCAGATCATATTTAAAGTGATTAGTGTAAATTTTACAGGTAAACTAGGTTAGCACTAGCTAATTCTCGCCTAATTTCTAAAGGATTTGGTCCTGAGTGATTTCTGCCTGAGGTGGTACTCGGGTATTTGTACAGATTTTTTCGAGTCGTTACAGGTGCATGCCGCTATCGTAAGATGATGTCGTAGAGGAAGTGTAGGCGAGGGCATGCATCATTATCATATACCATCCTCGCATTAATAAGTGTACTTAGGACCTGATTGTTGTATTGCTTGATCATTACTGCTTGACTCAATTGATAACATGTTAACCTTTGCTTCATAGTTCCACTGAGTTGATCACTCACTCCCACATTCTGGGACGGTGTTTTAAACATCAACTAAATCTTGTATTAGATGCAGATGATGGCAATGCTTGCGAGGTAGAGCTGGACTTTTATGATGATGAGGAGTTCTCCTACATACAGCTATCAGGCAGGTCTATGTAGACCGTGATCTGATCGACGAGGTTACAAGGATGTTGATTAGACGTCATTACACTTGTTATTTTGTACTTTTGGAATACCCATGTATATTCATTTTTGGAGTATACATATATATACTTAACCTAGTAATATGTTCACACTCTGGAGACCTGCATCAGTTTATATATTTTATATATCTATCACAGTCTTCCGCTTATGAAATTTAACTGTCTCTGGAGTATGATATGTTGTTTTGGTATAATCTCACTCATGTTTAAGGCACTAATACAGACAACATTTAATCATCATTATCTATGTTGCATAAGTGATGTGTTGGAACTCGGGAATTGGGCTCCTACTCGACTCCTAATTTTCAGGGCGTTACATCTATGCTCTGGGAGAGAAAGGAATGAAGCAGATTGTTATTCATCTTTCGATTGCATCTTTGTAGCGCGTATGATCTCATGACCTGTAAGGCCCTCAATTTTCTCCAGAGCTGGTACAACCTGCGACATACGTACCATGTCCTTCCCTTGCTGTATGGTAATAGCCGGTGATTTCACAACATCAACAACTTCACTCATCCCTTTGCCTATGATATCACAAGGGTGATTCATCCTAGCTCACTTCCTTGAACTGGTTGTGCTTCCTGTGTTGACGAAGTTGTTCCCATTCACAGACGGACTTCTGTTTGCAAAATGATTACTATCACGACTTTCATATGACCAGTAGATGTTAGGCATACTATCCCCTACATCGTCACTGGATAACATGAGAGTTTTGTCATTTAGATCAACCGATGGTGTCGGTGAAGTCTCGAGATCCTTAGACCATCTCGAAGGCAGAGTGTTACGCATGTTTCCTGTGGAAGCATGCAATCCAGTCGCTTAGTCATTACCAAATAGGTATGTTAGGTCATCGTACCTTCGCACCATTTTTCCCGCATACATGTTGTGTGTAAGGATGTGAATATTGATAACAACAAAGATAAATCGGTATAAGTAAACAAACATGAGATGATACGTATAACTTAGGAATAAAAATAACTGCTAAAGTTATATAAAATTTTATTTCTAATAATCTCTCACCCGTATGTAATCCTCCCAAACATCGTCTGGAGCGGTTATTGCCTTTAAGTCATCGTCCAAACCAAATCCACTAGCGTTCAGGGTATGCCGAACATCGAAATACAACCTTTTCATAGTGCGGAAGTGATTCCCAACATGTTTATCTTACACTGATATTCCTATTGCACTCCTCACGCTCTCCACGACTGTTTTATACGTCTCATTCTGAAAACCATTCACACTCTTGTGGTCATTTGCAACCACATCTATCAGCGTATCAATCAAATAGTCATACATTTCATTTGTCCGTCACATAACACCACTCGAGGATCCATTTGCATCAGGTGATTTGATTTTATATTTTCTCGGTGTCCTGCATGGTGTAACATACTGTTCTTGTCTAACTTCTTTTGTAGAGGTGGATTGGTTGTTTCGGTTGGGCGGTGACATTTCACTGTCACTAACTTTAATTATCTACAAATAGTCATATGAAAATAACCTAAAATTAACGATTCATTGTTGAATATAATGCATATAATGAAGGTAAAATTTTCATTAAGTTGAAGGAAGATACACACAATTACAACATGATACAAAACTTGGAATAGAGAATAGACATATTTGAAAGTCTCCTTTAATGTTACTAAAATCTAAACACAAACATGTAGGTAACTGAGATTACCATCACATATTTCTATTAACTATTATAAAACGACAATTTTGCATGCAGTAATCATACTATACGACTCACAGGAATATATTCATTCGACATCCTCTATGCGATATTGTCTCGATATGTCGCTCATTCATCTTTTTAACGTTGTGTAGCATTACCGTCACATGGTGATAGATCCACACTCTCTGTTACTTCCGTTGAGGTGACCTCCTCTTCTATTAAACCATCTCCTCTAAATATACGAATAAAGTTATATAACACACAACATGCAATCACTATCTTCACTTGTGTGTTAAGGTTATATGGTGGAGATGATTTGAGGATCGAAAATCGGCTTTGAGTACTCCAAATATCCGCTCAATAATATTTCATAATTGAGCATGTTGATAGTTAAAAAGTTCTTTCTTATTCATAGGATTGCGGCCCGTGTGGTATTCATTGAGGTGGTACTGTACACCACGATAAGGAGCCATAAATCCAGGTGAATGGGCATAACCAACATCACTATGTAGTATTTACCTACAATTAATTAATAGTAAATATCATGATACATGAAATTTAAAATCATCTTATGAAGATGTTCCATCATATATTTATATTCAAAGTACCCTGGGGGATAGTAAAACGATCAGCGATATGTGTCAATGCACTCTGTAAGACGCGTGCGTTAGAGGCAGATCCTTCCCATCCGGCGAACACATATATGAACTTCATATCAAATGTACATGCGGCTATTACATTTTGAGAGAGGATCCCTTTCCTGTTACGGTAAGTTACACTTTCCAATGCAGGCACATAGGCGGGTACATGGGTGCCATCAATTGCACCAATACAATCCTAAATTCAACTTGTACTATCAACAAAGAAATAGTAATAAAAGTTTACAACATGAAGGGTTGTTGCAAACAGTGACGACAATTGAGCTTACCTGAAAATATGTGCTCTATTTTGGATTGAATAGAATCTCGGGAAGTGTTTCTGCACTTAGAAGTTTTACAAAATTGGGATAAGTCTGATAACAGTATCCAGAGCTTTTGTAAAGTAACGGCTAACCGTTTCTCCCGACCTTATAAACCAATTTTCAATTATACGGTTTCTCACATTATGGCCTACTGTATGAAGGAAAATGACCAGTTGTTCTTCCATAGAAATATGTTTCCTATCTGAAAGCATATTTTTATCCCTGAGAAGGGAACATAAGTTGAAGAATGTTGCCTCGTTCATTCTGAGTTGAGCAACACACACTTGCTCGCCTTCTCTAATTATCCCATTTATTATCCTACTTCTTTCATAGTTTCCAAATTTGAGGGTGTCCTAAATAAATAATTGATGCAATATTCTCCCACTGCAATAGTTGTTATTGCTGTAGCAATTGCAGTTCTAAAAACAGTCATTTCCTCTTTCGTCCAGCCATGTCCTCCTTCCATGTTATGATTATTTCTTGTACAACACACTAAAGGACAGTTAGTCAGCAACTACGACACAATATCAAATTCCAGTTTCTTATCGGCCCGTGAATTTGGAGAGCAAAAGAAGACATATAAACAGTTACTTACTGCCAATAGTCATCGCTTAATTGATCATAATCAGCAATAGTACAACACATTCTAGGTCTCAGCCTAACCCATTCAGGTAGTGTAACACTTGGATGGTACATAACTTCATCAAGCTTTTGACTACATGTTGATATACACATGTAAACACTATTTGATTTACATTCCTCTTACATATGCAATATATATGAGGCTAGGAGAAATGAAAATCTGTATATGCAATCTGTAAATCAGTTTGAAGAACATGACAAACCATGTTTTGTGTTACTACAGATATGAGAATGAAGGTAATCTATATGGAACTCTAAATATTTAATATATAATTCAGTTTTCAGATTATGACAAACCAGTTTGTACAAAACTAGAGATATCCAAATCAAAGTTTTCTATATGGAACTCTGAAAATGTAATATCTATATCAGTTTTAGTTACATGTCAACCCAGTTTTCGCAACAATAAACATATGAAATTCAAAATGATGTATATGGAAATCTATATATGTAATATACAAAATTCTTCCCTAAACTATGTAGATTGAAGTAAGAGAAAAATCAGAAGCGATGAGTACATGTTCTAAGGATTGAGTTTTGAATGTAACTACAAACTGAAACTGAAACCAATTATCATATTCACCACCGCAAAATATGAACACTGAGAAAATGAGGCATATGAAGCTACTCCTATCAAATTGCACCTTCACTTTCATGACAAGTATATATGAACACCCATCTTCTCAACAGGTTGAACACATCATCATGTATTATCATTCACACAACCAAATCAGGGAAGGTATGTTTGACAACAGAAATGACCTATATCACGATATCCATCCTGTGTCATATATATGGTGTTGTCATTGGGAGTCCCTTATAGTCTATCAATTCAGGGAGTATGAATTGAAATTTTCTTAGTCATCAGTCAACCATTAAAATATCGTAGAAATGGAAAGAAATGTTATACAATTGTTGAATGTGGGGAATAAAAAAGCGAGCTTCAACTTTTTTCTCATTATCTTCATATGTAAAATGGTTCCCTTTCATACAGAAACTGTAATTGAAAACAATAAGAACATGATCCGCAAATGGCCACAACAGAAAATGTTACAACATATTGATAGAAAATTTAAGGGCATAAACTTGTTGTGAGTAGGATCATATATATATATATATATATATATATATAAGGTTAAAATTTTTCCCAATGCGTTAAGAATTAAAAATTATCAGAACATTATAATCCAACATCCCACAGCAACAAAGTTTGCAAGACATTGATACAATAATTAATTTTACCCATATTGTGATTAGGATCATATGTGAAGTAGGTCCATTGAAGTCAGCAACTGTAAATTAAAAATTATCAAAGCATGAGCTTCCAATAGCCACAACAGCAACTGCTATCAGCAATTGTAAAAGAACCAAAAGCGCAACAATTTTTGGTGAGTAGTATCATATGTCAAATGGGTGCGTTTTAATCAGAATCAGTAAGATAAAAATGATCATAACATCATCTTCAAACGGCCTCATCAGCGACTGCTAGAAGAATATGTTAAAAATAAATGTGGGGGAGACATTTCGTGATATTGGATCATATGTAACATATATCCATTTTTTTCATAATTTTTTTCTTATAAAAACAAAGTTAATAAAAAAACAGATCTGCATACGGCCACAACAGCAATTGCTAGAGCAAATGCTTTAACAAAAAACTTTTTTGAAAAAAAGAAAAAAATAAATAACAAAGAAACAAACTTATTAGAGATATATGGAAAAGCAAAGACCCATACAAAAATGGGATTTCTGTTACGCCAAGACTACTCAGGGTTATTGTTAAGAATCTGGAGCCACATCTAGGCCGCCTTTGACCAGTCGTAGGACGTCTTCGACCGGTCGTAGGGGCCTGCTCGACTGGTCGTGGACTGGCTCGACTCAAAGTCCAGCGATGCTGTTTTTTACTGTTTTGGGCCCTAGGACTGGTCGTAGGGACTGTAAGACCGGTCGTAGGAATCCTACGACTGGTCGTAGCTATCCTAGGACCAGTCGTAGGTTACGCAGATTGTTTTTGAAACTGATACGGATTGTTAATTTTGGTGTCGCCTTTCGCAAGGGTGCAGAAGGAAAGTTACCTAAACTATAAATACGGGTTCCTAGGGCTTTTCTAGGTAGATGAGAAAGAGGGGCAAGTGGAATCAAACATCAGAAAATGATTCCAGGGACACCACAACAGAATAGTGTGGCTCAGCACATTAACATGACCATCCTTGAGCGCGCCAGGAGCATGAGGTTACATGCAGGGTTGCCCAAGACCTTTTGGGTAGATGTTGTAAATACTGTCGTATATCTTATCAATAAAAGTCCCTCAGCACCATTTGATGGTGGGCTACCAGAAGAAACGTGGACTGGGAAAGAAGTGAACCTTACACATCTTAGAGTGTTCGGTTGCACTTCATATGTTCACATTGATGCAGAGCACAGAAACAAGCTGGATGCGAAGTCCAGGAGGTGCACGTTTATAGGCTACGGGCAGGATGATTTTGGCTATAGGTTTTGGGATGCAAAAAATAGGAAATCATCAGAAGCAAGGACGTAGTCTTCAATGAAAAAGTGATGCATAAGGACAGTGTGCAAGATAATAAGGCCGAGAAAAAGGAATTCGTAGAGTTGGAAGAGTTACCGGATGTGGGTGTTACAGTGCCACAGGATGATCGTGCACAGGAGCATTATGAGGCAGAGCCACAGACACCGGTTGTGAGGAGGTCTACTCGGGAGAGGAGACCTGCGGTCCGATACTCACCCTCCTTACATTATCTACTGCTGACAGATAATGGTGAGCAAGAGTGTTTTGAAGAGGCATTACAGTCAAATACACGGGTTAAGTGGGAGCAGGCCATGGATGAGGAGATGGACTCTCTTGAGTCTAATCGTACATGGGAGCTAGTCACTCTACCCAAGGGTAAGAAAGCTCTTCATAACAAGTGGGTTTACAGACTGAAGGAGGAGCATGATGGTTCGAAACAGTACAAGGTGAGACTGGTTGTTAAAGGGTTTCAACAGAAGGCAGGTATCGATTTCACCGAAATATTTTCACCTGTGGTGAAAATGTCTACTATTCGTATGGTCTTGAGTATAGTGGCTACAAAGAACTTACATCTAGAGCAGCTAGATGTTAAGACAGTCTTTCTTCATGGGGACCTTGAAGAAGAAATATATATGCATCAGCCGACATGATACGTGGCACCAGGTAATGAGAACAAGGTGTGCAGACTAAAGAAAAGTCTATATGGCCTGAAGCAGACCCCGATGCAGTGGTATAAGAAGTTCGATAGTTTCATGTCGGGAAATGGTTTTAGGAGATGTCATACAGACCACTGTTGTTACTTGAAGAAGTTTGATACGTCATACATCATCCTTCTTCTGTATGTTGATGATATGCTTGTTGCCGGTTCAAGCATGAAGGACATCTCAGATCTCAAAAGACAACTGTCGAGAGAATTTACCATGAAGGATTTAGGAGCTGCAAAATAAATCCTAGGCATGAAGATAAAGCGTGACAGGAAAAATAAGAAATTGGTTTTGTCATAGGCAGAGTACATAGCCAAGGTACTTGATCAATTCAATATGAGAGGTGTTAAGCCAGTTAGCACTCCATTAGCTAACCACTTCAAGCTATTTAAGGAGCAAGGCGCAAAGACGCAGGAGGAACGAGACTACATGGCCAAAGTCCCATATGCATCAGCGATTGAGAGTCTCATGTATATTATGGTAAACACGAAGCCAGACATTGCTCAAGCAGTGGGAGTTGTTAGCAGGTTCATGAACAACCCTGGGAAGGAACATTGCGAAGCTGTGAAGTGGATCCTCAGATACCTGGTGGGTACTAAGGATGTAGGGCTGTGTTATAGTCGATCAAAAATCAAGCTACAAGGCTACATAGATTCAAATTTGGCAGGAGATATCGACAGTAGAAGAAGCACTACAGGTTATGTATTTACTCTGGGTAGTGTTGCAGTCAGTTGGGTCTCTCAGTTACAGAAGATAGTATCTATCAGTACGACAGAAGCAGAATATGTTGCGGCTACAGAAACATGCAAGGAGATGGTGTGGATGCAAGGTTTTATGGAAGAGTTGGGTAAGAAGCAAGTAGATTGTAAGCTGTACAATGACAGTCAGAGTGCAATACAGTTGGCTAAGAATTCAGCCTTTCATTCAAAGACCAAGCATATTGCCATCAGATATCACTTCATACGTTCGTTACTAGAAGATGGATCGATTGTTCTGGAGAAGATTCATACAAGTGAGAATCCTGCAGATATGTTGACTAAGGCGGTCACAAGGGAGAAGCTGAAGCTCTGCTAGCTTTGATTGGTATTCAGGCTTGAAGACGGGGAGGTGGTGCACTTCGGATGAAGAAGACGAAGGTTTTGGCGATGTGTCTCCAAGTGGGAGATTGTTGAGAATGTGGAGCCACATCTAGGCTGCCTTCAACTGGTCGTAGGACTTCTTCGACCGGTCGTAGGGGCCTGCTCGACCGGTCGTGGACTGGCTCAACTCAAAGTCCAGCGATGCTGTTTTTTGCTATTTTGAGTCCTAGGACTAGTCGTAGGGATTGTAAGACCGGTCGTAGCTCTCCTAAGACCAGTCGTAGGTTACAAAGATTGTTTCTGAAACTGATACGGATTGGCGATTTTGGTGTCGCCTTTCGCAAGGGTGCAGAAGGAAAATTATCTAAACTATAAATAGGGGTTCCTAGGGCTCTTCTAGGTAGATAAGAAAGAGGAGAAAGTAATTCTAAGGTGTGGACTAAGAGATTTCTCTGTTCTTCCAAGGGAGAGGTTACTATTTTCACTTGTAATCTTTGTTTCTTCATAGTGGAAGTTTGCATCCGTGGTTTTTTATCCTAGTTTGGGATTTTTCCACGTATATCTTGTCTTGTGGTTTGTTTGGATTGCTTCGATCTGTTTCTAGTTTATATTCCTTTCTGTTTATCATTTGTGGGTGAGGCCTGAGATTGGATCTCGGCCCACTGCGTTGTTGGCATGCTGCGTAACAGTTTAAAGAATGAATAACAATGAGTAGGGCCACACGCTTGTCACTGAAGATGAGGGGTATGAATGCCTACCCTCTAGGAATAAGCACAGGAGATGGAGAAGAAGTCCGGATCTGATGGCTGAGCAGTCCGCTTCAGGAAGACGAAGTGGATATCAAAATCAGAGATGGAGAAAAAGTTCGGTGCATGCAATACAAGGCTTTCCAACAACATGAAAGGCTTGAATATTGCAGGACATGCAAGGAGCTAAACATGCATGAACATGCAAGTGCCCTGTAGAGATCAAACATTTCCTTCGTACATACCTCTCTGCGTTTGAATGTGCTACGATACTGTTCGACGATCTTTGGCAAGATCTTTTCCGAGGCCGGTGCGTATGAACCAAGGAAAAACAGACGAACATGGTGTTAATGAAGGGATGACTAGAAAAACATTAGAGTTTCAGAAGGAGGCGAAACTTTAAGGGTGTCATATTCTCACCGTATACGTCCAGAAAATATGATTAAGCCGAATTGGTTCCTCCCTGCCAAGAACTACTGAGATGCCATGAGAAGGATTTAAAAAGATGTAATTGCTCGAACGATGGTCTTTCGATGCACCCGTGGACCACTGTATCTGCGAATGATTGATCTGCTGAGAGACAAAAATCCTCTCGATTACCTGCAGCAGATTTGAAAGTTGGGTGGCTACGTTACATCCGTCTATCGCCAACTCATATATCAGGTATTTACGTATGAAACCAAATTGGCGTCGAAAGTCATCATGACTACTTTACTCTTAAATACTGGTATCTCGGAAAACCAAACAGGCCGTAAAGTAAACAAAAGTCGAACAACATAGGATGTAATAGTCTGAAAACTTACGTTTCAAACAGAAAAATCTTCCAAGTGTTTCGGCGAAGTTCGATGATATCGAGTCTGTGATAATGTCATCAAACATTCATGTTCGATGACATTGAAAAGTACTCGATGATATCGAATTAGGCCTTTTTATGTCGAGAAACCACAAAGTAATTTGGATAAAATGTTCGATAAATTGAACATACATTTGATGATATCGACCATCAGTAATCGATGATAGTGAAGGTCAGTCGATGATATCGATAGACTTAAAGCATTATCCAACAAAGTCTTGAAAAGTATTTTGATACTGGTTCAAGAATGAAAAAGAAATCGTTGTCATCAATATTCAAATCACGATGTCATCGATAGGGTCTCGATAACATCAAATTGGGATAAGTTTTGTCCAGCAAGCTTCAAAGGAAAATCATCTAAAATGTTCTAGGAATCGACACATTACTTGATGTTATCGAAATTCAAATCATGATGATATCAAGGGAGTCTCGATGGGATCGAATCTGGTCAAAACTATTCTAGCAAGCTTATGAGGAAAATCATGTGGAAATGATCGAGGAATCGATATAGTCTCAATGACATCGTAATTCAAAAATCAATGATATCGAGATAAGATTGATGTCATTGAATTCAGACAAAAAATGTCTAGCAAGCTTTCACGGAATATCTTCGAAAATGATCGATGTATTGAACTAGTATTCAATATTATCAGAGTTCAAACTTTGATGACATCGAATCAAGTTCAATGTCATCGATCATCAGTCAAAAAGTTCTAAGTATATCTTCAGTTGAGTTCGTATCATCGAACCTAGATTCGATGTAATCGAAAGTATTCGTTCGATGATATTGAATAAGGTCCGATGACATCAAACTCAATCAGTCTCTAACAACATTATTACCGTTAGAATTTTTTGTCTATATAAGAAAAGTTTACTCTTGGATGCTGTATTGAGAAAAAAAGAGAGCCTTGAGAGAATACTGGCATATCATCTACCCTAGGACCTTTTCTCATGAGAGCTCATTCTTCAATCCATCCTCATCATTGATATTCTGTAGAGTAGATTGGTGAATGAACTTTCTTATTCAAGGATCATCCAGCTACCATCTTAATGACAAATCATTGAATTGGGATCCCTTGAATGCTTAAAACCTTAGAATCACTCTGTCTATTAATGATTAACATTTATTAGAGTGGATTTCAATAAACCTTAACCCAACCTTGTCGAGCATCATCAGCGTTGCGAATTAAGGGAGCTGAAGAATCTCCGTCATCAAAGGAGTATAACTTCAACAACGTGCAGAATGGGGCTCTACTTATCTATAAGTTATTAGAGTCCAGAGACCTTGTTGATTATTCCTTGTGTAGGATTGGGTCATAGGTACATCTCACCCTTTCAAGCCCTCATATGAGGCCTCCGATGGGAGAGTACATTTGAGTGTTGTGTGTTGACCCTTGCTCTTGTATAAGGCATAAACTTAGGTCCTTTGTGTAGGTCCTTGGTCCGTGTGGCCTAAACTAAAGTCTTTGTGTAGGTCCTTGGCCTGTATGGTCTAAACTAGGGTCCTTGTGTGGATCCTTGACCTGTGTATCTTAAATTAGGGTCCGTGTGTGGATCCTTGACCTGTGTAGTCTAAAACTTAGGTTCCTTGTGTTGATCCTTTACTCTTGTGTAGGGCATAAAACTTAGGTGCTTTGTGTTGACCTTTGCTCTTGTGTAGGGTATAAACTTGTGTCTTGTATAGGCACGTTCTAGGTTCCTTGTGTAAATCTTTTGCTCTTGTGTAGGGCATAAAACTTAAGTACTTCGTGTTGACCTTTGCTCTTGTGTAAGGCATAAACCTGTGCCTTATGTACGCATGTTTAGATTCCTTATGTAGGTCCTAGAGTCGACTTTATGTAGGTTGTAAAGGTTAGAGGTGAACCTGATTTAAAACCCCTCATTAGTGAAATCTGATACACTCAAGGGTTGAGTGCGTCCGCTGGGAGTGGAGTAAGCATATAACCGAACCACTATAAAAGACTGTATTTGGGATTGCTATTTGCGTATTAGTTTATTATGTTTGCCTTGAGTGTTCATTTAAAGTATGATAACTTGAATATCTAGAACTGATAAGAATCACATCCCACACACTTTCACATACTTCATTCATCATAAACTAAGTGCTATATTTTGTTTAAATATTGAGTAGTCATATGATTAGATCCTCTACTTGACTTGAAAGCCATTAGAGTTACAGTGAGCATATCTTGATAGTGGTATTTCAAATCAAGATTAGGTTACTAGGATTTTTAATTATCAAGAAAATTCTATAAAGTCCTATTCACCCCCCTCTAGAATACTTTGACCTATTCCTGCTATGGTCTATAACACCTCATCCCTTCTGTACCATTTTTAATGCATACGTACACAATGATTGACGCCCTTAGCTAGACCTGGATTGACCGTTCATAGTACACACCCGACTGACTGGAACCCCAAGACCTCGAAACCTATCTCATATCGACCACTCCGTCGCTACGATCGCATAGGTACCACTCGTGCATTTATACAATACCCCATTAGTAAAATACGCCGTGAAGAATCATTGATGTATCATGTGCGCAAGGCGCCATGTATTTCATTCCACACATGTGCACCACACATGTCATACACACATGCACATGCCACACATGGGTGAGAGAATCTCTACCCATGTGTGTGATGTCACACACCCATACCTCCCATCTCTCATGTCTCCCCAAGTCAACTCTTTTATATGCCACACCTTAAGCATGACATCATCACATCATGCTATCCCATGGTCCTTTAATCCACCATTAATTACAAATCATGAATCAATTGATATAATCCTAGTCTAAGCTAACCAAGATCATATTAAGTGAATCTAACCACATTTTTTTATAATTTCCCTACATATACCCCTCCAACCCTAAGCATTTCACCATTTTTTTCTATGGAGAGAGAGAGAGAGTGATCTTGGTGGGCCATCAACTCCATCAATCCCATCCCTTCCATCCATCTCAACTATTGCATCTAATCCATCAAGGTGAGTACACCCACCTACTCATTCTTATTTTGTTTTTGTTGTGTTTTTGTGTGGTAGAGATGATGTTCATGATAATGATGTGATCAATGGTGTGAATATGTAGGAGAGTGCATATAAAAAGATGATCAATAATGGTAATGATATGATGAAAATGATGTGTTTAATGGTGAGGATTTATGGGAGAATGCACATAAAAAAAAAAGATTTTATATGGGACCCATTGATTGTGGGCCCCATTAGAATTTTGTAGGCTATCCAAATCATCCAAAGTATGGCCCATTATGTTGTCCAAACACACACACACTCACACTCACGCACACACGTGCATATACACACCAAAAAAAAAAAAAAAGAGAAGAAGAAGGCTGGACGCTGCAGCGTCCAGACGCCTTGCCGCTGGAAAGAAAAAGAAGGGAAGAGGAGTGGGTCCACAACGGGCCCCACCAAGATGTATTTATTTAATCCATGCCGTCTATTTGACTTCCCAGCTCATTTTAAGCCTTGAACAGAAAAATGAAGCCATTCCATTTCTCTGGTAGACCACACTATCAAAAATCATGTGAATACATGCAAAAATATATAAAAGTACTTACTGGGGCCCACCTGAAATTTTTATGTATCTGAAACTTCGACTGACCCCTCCACCATGTGGGACACACATAATAGATGGACTGGATCGTCCTTTTGTGAGCCCCATATATGAAAAAAAAAAAAAGAAAAAAAAAAAAAAGAAAAAGAGTACGCTGCCGCTGCAGCGTCCAGCACAAGAGAAAAAAAAAAGAAAAAGAAAAAGGAGGGGTTGGGGCTGTGGGTCTCAACAGGCCCCACCCACAAAGTATGTATTAAATCCATACCGTCCATTTACTTTTTCAGATCATTTTATGCGTTTCTCCGAAAATTGGATCTACTCCAGTTCCCTGGTAGGCCACACTAGCAAAAATCATGTAAAGACATGCTTAAACATATAAAATCACTCATTGCAGTCCACCTTAAATTTGGATGCATCTGAAACTCAGAATGACCTGTTTACTACATGAGACACATACAACAGACGGACTAGATCGTCCTTTTGTGGGGCCCATGTATATATATATATAAATAATAATAATAAAATAAAATAAAAAAATGTAACGCTGCAGCAGCAGCGTCTCCTGCTGACGCTGGATCGAATGTGGCCCCACCACAGGCCCCACCTTGATGTATCTTGAACATCAGCACCATGCATTTGATGGTTCTCGTTTAAAAATGGGTCACCCCCAAATTTCAACCATACACAGAACTCAGGTGGCCCACACCATCAGAAGTCATATAAAGACATGCTAAAACATATAGAAGTACTTGCTGGAACCCACCTGAAACTTTGATGGACCCCTCCACTAAGTAGGACACACACAATGGATGGACTGGATCTCTCAAGTGACCCACCTTGATGAGAAAATAACATATAATATAATAATATTATTATTAAAATAAACTAATGGCCTAGAGGAGGTGACGTCCTGGGAGGACGTCCACATTTTGGAAAAAGTTTTGTGGGGCCGATCATGGCCACACCATGATGTCTGTGCTAAATGCACACCATTCATCTACCTTACTAGCCTCATTTATTCTATAGTCCTAAAAATCAAGTTGATCAGAAGTTCATGCAAGCCATGCCACTTGGACAATGAAAATTGTACACAAAATACTTAGATTTTTCTGGGGGCCACCTTGGTGATGAAAGGTATATTTAGGCCATTCATCCACTCCTTCAGACCATTTTAAGTCATGAGTAAAAGAATGAGGCAGATCCACACCCTAGGTGGACCACATTATAAGAAATAGTGGGAATAAAAATCTCTACCGTTAAATCCTTTGAGTTCTACGGCAAGGTGTGATTCCCACCAAAGTTAGGTCAGCCATTAGACCATGGAGCCAACTCGGTACATATATTTTACATCCAAGTCATCCATCATTGAGACCATCCATGTGTTATGAGCCCCCACCCGACGTACGTACCTTCTATCCACGTCATTCATGTAGTGGGTGGTATCGGTTATGATGCTATTTGTTGTACAAATTGTTTATGGGGTGAACCCCACCATGTCAATGGGACCCACAATTATACAAAATATAATAATAATAATAATAAAGAAAGGAAATTGCATGCTTACCAATCAAAGCTTCCCTGGACATAATGTGATGTATGTGAAGCCCACCTAGGTGCATGTGTTGCATACCCACACTGCCTATATGTTTTCCAGTCACTTGGGAAGTGAGCCCACCTCCTGTCCATGGACACAAGATGAAGTAGAACTCAATTTTAGGTGTGTCATGCTACAAGTAAAAAACAGTAGTAATAACCATTGAAAATTCTTAGGCTTTAATGTACCCCTATATGCTGGGATGCTTCCTTGACCATGGACTTCATCCTGTAGTATGATGTAGATTCATGTCATTCATCAGTTTATCCTCGTCATTTTAGGGTATGGTCTCATAGACTAGTCAGATCCAAATCTCATGCCACGGGAGCAATATTGATCATTTGTCCACCGTTAAATATTTTATAGAGCTGCAGTAATGTTTGTGAGAAATCTATCTATGTATTCTTTTTAACCAATCATGGGACACCTAATATACATGTTTTACTAGCCATTCATCTATTTTGATTAGATCATTTTAGAGTGTGGGGTTACCTATATATTTACTGCAATTCAAGTCGCTTTCATGGTACCCATTGTAATGGTTATTCCTCATTTAGACCGTCAGTTAGTAGGAATCATGTGGATCATTACACTATAGGAATTTGTTTTCTTGGGTGGCCTAACTAGTAGTGTGGATTGGTAGAAGTTGTGTGGACCACCACATGTGAGTGCTTGATTTTTTATAGCCCACCTAACTGTATGAAAATTGGGGCAATCGTGTGACTACTTTTCTAAGTAGATTTATGATTGTTGTGACCCTTAACCATGCGACACCGAATATGGGCCATTATCTATGTAACGTGTGAAGTGGCTGTGGTATAAGATTTATCATAATTAATGTAACCATGTATTCGTGGCCTATGGGTAAGGCCCATTGGGATATATTTTCGGCCCATATGATAAGGCTCATTGTGGTGTATTTCCATCCCATGTGATGTGGCCCATAGTGACGTGTATTAGGCCCAGGTATGTGACCTACTTGTGAAATAGATTTAAGGCCACTTGCAATGTATTCGAGGCCCAATGTGATGTATTTGAGACCCATGGGCGTGGCTCATTGAGATGTATTTTAGGCCCATGGGTTGTGGCCCATTGTGATGTATTTGAGGCCCATGTGTAGGGCCCACGTATTGTGTATTTGAAGCCCATGGGTTGTGGCTCATTGTGATGTATTTGAGGCCCATGTGTAGGGCCCACCTATTGTGTATTTGAAGCCTATGGGTTGTGAAGCCTGATGTGGTGTATTCATGGCCCATGTGTCGAGGCCCATTGCAATGTGTAAGGCCATATGATACAGCCCAATGTGATGTATATGCGGCCCATAAGTGAGGCCCATTGCAATGTGTAAGGCCATATAATACAGCCCAATGTGATGTATATGCGGCCCATAGTGAGGCCCAATGCGATGAATATGTGGCCCTTGTGTGAGGCCATGGGCCCATTATACGTTTAACTCTATGAGGGCCACTCCTTGGGAGCAATGTTGGTTAGATGTCCACATTGACAGGCAATGATGGTTGAATTTCTACATTGTGACCTCCTCTTAGGCCTTGTTAGGCCCATCCTCACTGATGTCGATTTTTTTATACCGATTATGAGTATGTAACTGCATAACATCATAATACATGCTCATACGCATCATTTGCATGTTTTGAGATGTGGTTGACCATTGCATATATCATTGGGCAGGTTGTTATAAGACTCCCTGATAGGTGGAGATCATCTCATATGAGCACACAGTATGTGCATGATTGATGCATGATTGAATTGTATGACTCATGCATCTTGCATTATGACTACTATACGTCCTAGCGACATCAGGGTCGTAGCCTCCATAGGTATATCATGGATGGCCAGATGGGACACCGAAAATGTTTGGTTCTAGCATACGGGCGCCATAGATGTCCCTGGGTGAAAATATCTAAACCTCCGTGGCCAAGAGATGACTTCAACGTCGAGACCGAGTGGATATATGAGTGCACGAGGGCTGAATACCAGGAGGTCGCGTCTCCCACTGTGTCGTGGTCAGTTGGAAAGGGGTGTGACCTTACCCGCCTGAGTGAGGGGGCAATGTCTAGGTTGAGTTTGACCAGCTTGAGGAATGGGTCCGCTATCGACTAGCCGGGCCTGATATTGGCAGGCGGATAGTGAGGTCTCTTCCACTTACCCAGTTGTATGCTTGGATAGGGGCGGCAAGCTGGCATAGAGTGTAATAGACCCCGGTGATGATCCTAGAGGAGAATTGTGCTGATATGTGGACTTATTGATTAGGAGATTTCATACCCATTCATTCATTCATTCACTATCCACTTGGGCTGGTGGTGCGCAACTGTTTGTTACGTGTACCTTCGCAATGGCCAGGATTTCGGTTGGGGCGCGCAACTAACCTGAGATCAGGAGTTTACCACATTGAGTCTGACTATCCAAATTTAGGTATGAGACTGGTTTGGATAGAAGTTCCTTGTGATGGACTCCATAGCCTGCGATACTGCGTACTATCATCCCAACTTCACACTCCAGCATGGTCATTCCATTCGCACCGTATATTGCATTACATCCGCGGCATATGAAATTTTGGGTTACCTGTGGTTCTACATTTATATGATTTAGATACGACATCTGATATTTAACTCTTTATGACTCTTCATTTGTACAGTTGGTCTGTATCGCGTATCCTGTTATTGTTCCTCATTTATATAGTTAATTTGTATTGCGTATTCTGATATTGTTTGACTCATGAACTTGTCAGTATTTTTGATATTTTATAACTATCACATGACAATATGATAATGATGATGTGATTATGGATGCGTATAATATGGTTATGGCTGTGGTATAGGAGAAATGAAAATATGACTTGGTGATGCTGGTGGCATTAACTTGGAGTATTACTATGATGCATATGCATTGCATTGGCATTGACATCATACTTTATGTGTTACACGTCTTTCGCTCGTATGATTTCCTTGTAACATATTTATCTTGCTTGCATATAGGACACACTGCACACACGTGTGTACTCACTAGGCTTTTTGCCTAAGCCTCCTATTTCTCATTTTTTTTCAGGACTGGAGTAGCTTGGAAGGCTATGCTTTCTCGATGCATTGCATCTATTTTTCGATTTGGCAATGTTGACGTTATGTACCTTTTGAAAAGTATTGTACTTGTAACCATCAGGATTTCTATTGGAGAGTGTCGCTTGGTAATTTGATCATGATCTTTATGCTCAGGTATTATTTTATATGTATATACAAAAAAAAATTCAGTCAAAATCTTCCTTGTGGTGCGCCGAACTCGGGACTTGGTGTATGAAAATCGAGTGCCGGATTCGGGGCATCACGAAGCTGTCCGTCACAGGGTTTGGGGCGTGACATGGTCCTTACAACAATTTCAGTTAAGTCTCATTAACCAAATGATACATGTAATCTACACTGGAATATTGCATTTTATACAAATATATTCTTATAAAAGTATCATATTCATTTTAAATAAGAGAACTTGATTGATCTACACCGCCCATTTAGGTATGCGGACTTTTAGACCTTGAAATTTTGAATAACACGTATAAATGTTAATGATTAATGTCAATACATTAGATTATAGCTAAATAGTGAAACTTAATGCAATGTAGAAATGGCCACCAAATCATTAATTACTAAACAGCTCAAAGGTCAACAATTAGACGATAACAACTACGAAGACTGGTCACGTTCTGCAACAGCCCACGCCCACACAGTATAATATTGTTCGCTCTGGGCACAGCCCGCATGGTTTTGTTCTCTGGATTTTCCCCAAAAGGCCTCATGTGGGGGAAGGATACTAGTAGCTCGCACACAGACCCGGTGCTCTCGTGGTCTCACCCACACAACACCTATCCCACAAGATATTGTCCACACCTATACTGTACAGGCCAGCGGTGGGTTTTGTTCCCCTCAGGGAGGCCTCATACAGTATAGGGTGACAACTCCACATATAACCACCATTACTTCAGACAACTCTTCCGATGTGGGACAAATTACGCTATAGTCAACTACAACAGTAGCTCGCCCAGCACAGTAACCTGCCAGCCAGCTTGGGGCCCGCCCACATGTGCGCCCGCCCACATGAAACAGTGACCGGAGCACCACATTATCCCCCACCGAGGGGAGAGCCGTCCTCGGCTATGATACCATTTGTAACAGCCCACGCCTACACTGTATGATATTTTCTTCTCTGGGCACAGCCCGTACAGTTTTGTTTCTTGGGGTTTTCCCCAAAAGGTCCCATGTGGGGGAAGGATACTGGTAGCTCGCACACAGACCCGGTGCTCCCGTGGTCCCGCCTACACAGCACCTATCCCACAAGATATTGTCCACACCTATACTGTACAGGTCAGCGGTGGGTTTTGTTCCCCTTAGGGAGGCCTCATACAGTATAGGGTGACAACTCCACATATAACCACCATTACTTCAGACAACTCTTCTGATGTGGGACAAGTTACACTACAGTCAACTGCAACATTAGCTCGCCCAGCACAGTAACCAGCCAGCCAGCTTGGGGCCAGCCCACATGTGCGCCCGCCCACATGAAAGAGTGACCGGGGTGTCACACGTTCAATGTGAAACCTTCTGGACAAGGATAATATATCACATACATTATATAAGATTCCAGAGGAACCTATATTAGCTAAGAATAGAAATTTAGGAGAACATAGGGTTGCAATAAACTGTAACAGCAAGTGGCGTAAACAAAATCGTTATGCCTATAATGTCCTAATTAACACATGCATAAAGAACTCATATGGACATATGAAGTGCATGACACCGTTAAGGGGATCTAGGAAGCACTAACAAATGCTTATGCCCAGAAGTCAGATGTAAAAGTTCGGGTAATGGAATTAGAATTTCAGGAATAGAGAATGTCAGTCGACTGCCATATCAAAGATCATATTCATAAGAAGGAGTAGATGATAGGTTTCTTTAAGAATGGGGGGTGCAAATTGATTAAAAATTTAAAAATAATAGCAACTCACCATTCCTTGTCCGAATCTTGGGCCCCAATCAAAATTTTTTTGAACCATATTGATTCTATCACTATATTCAGAGACTTTTGGGTATTGTGTGTTAACCCTTGCTCTTGTATATGGCATAAACTTAGGTCATTTGTGTATGTCCTTGGCCTGTATGGTCTAAACTAGGGTCCTTTTGTGGATCAAAAATTAGATTACCTAACAAACTTAGTACTCCAGGAACTTGATTGATCATTTTATAGATAATAGATACAATGCAAATCATATACTATAATTATCAAAGGATTATGAGCATATCACATGTCAAACTGACGGTATAATCATAAGAGTGACATAATACATGCACGATATGTAAGATATAGTTACAAGAAACACATTCACCCACAAGGACAAATATTAATCACCTTAGAAGAGTTCATCATTATGTTCATTTTCTCCCATTGACTAAGATACCTAATTAAAGTCAATAAATGTTCATAATAGCTAGCTAAGGGAGTCCAATGAGTATATAAGAATGAACCCTATAGACTAGATTCCTTAGCTAACATTTGATTGGAATCATCAGAATAACACCTCAGATCTAATCATATATGTAAAAAATACACGAGTGATATAAATTCAGGTGATACATATAATTATTTTGTTATGTGGTGCTCACATTCAGATGAGATAGAACATGTTATACAATTATCATACACGTATTTGCTAGACAAATATTGAAGCTATTTTAAAACCATGAATAATCATGTATCAACCAATTATGCATCTAGAGCAATAACTCTCATCAACACTAGTTAGATGATGAGTAATGGAAAAATTAGGTAGTGTCATATACCTAATTGACAACATATTTTATCCATCTTGAATTCATATAATGCTATGATACTAATAAGTATACATATGCCTTTAGTGGAATTCCAGTGACGCTTGCACGATATCTCTCTCTAATCATGGATGGAATTTAATGCTAATTTTCTCTAATATAAGATACCTTAGAGAGTAAATATATTTACAGTCAATCAAACGTACTCGCATGATTCACAAGAGAATAATGATAGTTATAGAGAAGAACCAATGAGAAGAAATTATGTATGTATATCAGATGAGCAATAATTAATTACCCGCCTCACATGGAGCAGATTGACGGTCCATAAAATAAGTTTATAAAATTGAGTAGATCGCGAGGGTCGAAGATTCAAGACCAAATCATCCTCAAGAGCTACTCTATTTATATCATACGATGGTTTCTAGTTCCTGGCTAATGCATATTCATCATCTACTTTATTTTTCATTTTGTTTCTTTTAGCTTTCTATATAAGTTAGTAGTCTATCTGATGATACACCAAGTATCATTCCTCGAAATCCATGCAAGGTGAGAGGAGAGAGCCATTCTTATATTAGCCTCCTGAGTGAGTAGCTTACAGTAGATGTACTATTTAGCCTTAAAAAGCCTAGCTTCACTTAGTGATGGCATCCATTTTCACACATACCCTTACCCTCTCTTTGCTTTTCTTATCAGGACGAGCTCCTTTAGGGTTATTTTCTTTACTTTAGCATCTCAATCATTTCTAATTCATTGGCTAGTTCAAACTTCCTCACAATGTGCTCACTGACCAATGCCCATTCCTTAAGTTTCATACTATACAGTTGTCTTTTCATAACTTGGGCACCAAACAAACCCTCTAGGCACAAACATATGTCTGTAGCCTTAATTATGTTCCGCACCTAGTTATAGAGCATATCAGAGATAAAAGGTAATATGTACACTTTGGTTATCTTATTATCTCTTTTACATTTAGCAAACTCGAAAGAGATTACCAAGCACTCATCTATAAACTATGGGTCAAGTTTAGGCAGAAAAGGCCTGTGTATTACATATCGGACTCTATTTAAGATGAGTACTAAATAGAGCTTTTGGGAGCAGTTTTTCAAAAAATTTCTTGAAATTAACAACCTTAGAAATCATGTTTAACTTTGTAACATAAATTTCCTTCAATTATGACCAAGGTTATTTGTTAGCTCATAAAAAACCATATCAAATCTCTTGAGGGAGCCTCCGATGGGAATGTACGCTTGGTAGGTTCTTATGTAGGACCGAGGTTTATGACGAGCTTATAAAAGCCACGTAGATATCTGAGGGAGCCAATCTTTGTGTAAGATTGTAAATGTTAAATGTGAACTTGATTTAAAACCCCAGATAGTAAACTTCAATATACTCATAGGTTGAGTGCATTTGTCGTGTGTGGAGTAGGGAAAGCGAACTAATATACATGCTTTTGTTTGAGATTGTCATTTTAACACTTATTTAATTATGTTTATTTAATGAATGTTTAATAATATGTATGTATAATTAGATGAATGCTAGAAGTTGATAGGTGACACATCCCACACACACATGTGCGCTATTATTTATAGACTAATTGCTTGAATGACATATCATTTGTAGTGTATGTGATTGGACCCACTATTGGCTTAAAAGATCTAATGTTACATTGCCTTACTTAGTTTAATAACATATTAGTTTAAGTAAGCAATTATGTATTCAAAAGGTAAACAAATTTATTTGGTCCTAATCACCCTCCCCTCTAAGACATGACCTTAATTCCGTAGCTCCGCTAAGCTTCTACGCATAGCCCGTGGCCCACAATGTGCAATTTCGACCACACATGATTATTGGTTTAGATCTGATATTAGATTATGTAGAATGAGCGACTCATTCAGCCCCACTGCAATAGTAATAATTAGATATGCGTATAAGACATGACACTTGAACCGTGTGTTGAGGATTTTGCCCTGCGAAATCACACAGATCTAGATCTAGGATGGCAATCCAATGACACCAAGCACACAAGAGAACACAAAGAACACTCAAATTTAACGTAGAAAATTCTTGCGGAAAAAAAACCACGGCACAAAGCGACAGATCTCCACTATGAAAATAGAAATTACAAAGAGAGAGGACTTACCCGATTCGAACAACCTCGAATCTCACCCTTGCTACACCCTTTAATTTCCCTAGAACCCCTTTAAAAAGTCTTAGAATTATTTCTCATACAATAGAAAAGTCATAGGAACACCTATTTATAGTTTAGGAAACTTTCCTTTCACATCCCAGTTGCGAAAGGACCCTTTAGCATCCCTGTTGTGAAAGGACTCAGATTTAAGACATCTCGCAACAATCTCCACCATATCTTCAATCTTCAACCGTGTAGCTTCTTGACCTTTTCTCTTATTTCTACATCACATCATAGCTTCTCTTGCACACTCCGTCTTCCTTTTACGCCATCGTCAAGCCCAGAAAAGTTGCACAGAACTTGAACTTCTCTGTAGGAACATTCTTATTGATCATGTCTGCCGGATCTAAATCCACATGCCCAGCCACCTTTGCTCCTGTCTTCTCAAAAAAATAGACGTAGTCTTCTTACTATCTCACCGCTACCCAATATTGCTTGCCGGGGTACTTGTTCACAACACTGACAGCCTATGAAATAATCGGTCTAATTCAGATCATGACATACACTGCCAACCGCATTCGAATAAGGCTCATGAGATATCCTGTTTTTTTCTCATCTGTTTTAGGATATTTCTTGAGGAAAACTTGAGGAGAGACGCGTAGGGAACGCTCTCCGGCTTTACCTGGCCCATCACATCCTTAATCAATACCTACACACAAGGTATTCCTCCTGTGATTACCAAAGTCTACTCCTCCTTCAGTCTCAATGCCGAGAACCATCTTTGCAACCCCCCGATCCTTCATTCATGAAGGAATCAAACCACTGCCTAGGCGACAGGTCGAACCATGACCTCCTACAAAGTCTTTTCTCAGCCCCTTTAACTTCAAACCGCTCTGGTTGCTTCATGTAGATCTGCTTTTCACTTTCCCTTACAGAAGTGCAGACTCCACATCCTTCCTTCCAGCTCAAGATCACATTGGCCAACCAGCACCAATCACTGATCTAATAGACACTTGTTATACTGTCGGCGTAAATATCTCTGAGAAGCCGATCCCTTCTCCTTGACCATAACCCATCGCCACCAACCTCGCTCTATATCCATGTTGTATCCTCCTGAAGATCCACCTGCATCCAACCACTTTTTGGCCCACTAGAAGCTCCACCCGCTCCCATATGTCGGTCTGTAATCACCTTTCACTTCTCAGCACCATGCTCACCTAGAGCCATCTAAATAGAAGATGAATACTTCTGTGATATTGGAGTCATCCATATACCTCGTTGATATCCCACGATCATGCCGTGTGTTTCTTCTCACAGGTGGCTGCTCCACCTGCTCTGTATCTCTGTCTGCGCATCTCAGCCTTCCTACCCTGCCCGCTCATGTGGTCATGCCCAACATGCCACACATGTGCAGAGGTGGAATTCACTACATCCACTGTAGCTCCACCTTTTGAAGTGCTCCCGATCAACTTGTACAAGTTACTAAGTCGTTGCGCTTTCATGATTACCCGTGCCTCCTTGGATACTTTAAGAGCACCATCAATACCTATGTACTTGCATCCTTTTACCTCAAGCACACCAAGAGAAATCAGATTCTGCTTCAAATCAGGAATGTGCCTCACATCTGTCAAGGTATGCTCCACCCCATTAAACATCCTGATGCGCACAGAACCAACAGCCACAATATTACAGGCAATATCATTGCCCATAAATACCTGTCCACCATCGCACTCCCTGTAGCTGGGGAACCAACTTCGATGAGGAGTCATGTGAAAAGATGCCCCTGTGTCTAGCATCCACTTATCCTTACGATCATCGTATGACTGTCTAAGCGAAAACACAGATAAAACATCACCATCACATCCACTCGATCCATCTGACGTGGCAACATTAGCCTCTCTGCATGAAGCCTCAGAATCTTCCCTCTTCGATTTATGATTTTCACAATCCCTCTTCACATGTCCTTCCTTCCCACAATTCCAGCACTTTACCTTTCCTTTGCCCTTGCCCTTAAATTTGGATCTAGAACCAGAAGAACCTGTACCTTGTTTAAAATTCCTACCCACTGTAAACAGTGCATCAAAAGATGTCTCCATGTCGCTATTCAATTGTCTCATATCATTCCCTTGAAGGGCTGAGATAACTGTGTCGACACTAAGGGTTTTATTCATGCTGCATATAGTGTCCTTGAATGCCTCATAGGACGCCGGGAGAGAATTCAACAACATACATGCTTGTTCTTTATCTTTCATCACTTCCTCCATATCCAGCAATTTGCAAACCAATTTATTAAAGTTGCTGATGTGAGCCTCCAGATCTCCACCCTCTGCCATCTTGAAGTTATACCACTGCCGCTTCAAGTGTAGGCGATTTTCTGAGGATTTCTTCGCATAGACATCCTCTAACTTCGCCCACAAACTAGCTGCAGTTTTCTCCCTCATGACATTGTAGAGAACCTCATCCGTGAGACATAAATGGATCGGTGATAAAGCTTTCTTATCAAGAGCATTCCAATCAGCATCATTCATAGTAGACTTCCGCTCCTCAAGAGCACTATCCTCGCCTTGCTTGGTTAACAGGCTAATCATCTTAACCTTCCATAACTCAAAATTATTTTTTCCTGAGTACTTCTCAAACTCATACCTGACACTTGCCATTATTACTAATCCTTCAGATTCAGATCTGTGCCCCAACTTCGCTCTGATACCACTTCTTGGGGATTTTGCACTGTGGAATCACACAGATCTAGATCTAGGATAGTAATCCAATGGCACCAAGCACACAAGAGAACACAGAGAACACCCAAATTTAACGTGAAAAACCCTTGCGAAAAAAAATCACAGCAGAAAGCGACAGATCTCTACTATGAAAACAGAAATTACAAAGAGAGAGGACTTACCTAATTCGAATAACCTCGAATCTCACCCTTGCTACACCCTTTAATTTCCCTAGAACCCCTTTAGAAAGCCTTAGAATTATTTCTCATACAATAGAAAAGCCCTAAGAACACCTATTTATAGTTTAGAAAACTTCCCTTTCGCATCTCAGTTGCGAAAGGACGCGAAAGGACCCTTTCGCATTCCTGTTATGAAAGGACTCAGATTTAAGACATCTCGCAACATCGTGGTCCCTATACATGATTATTAAGCTAGATATGGAAACTTACGGTTGAAGACCATTGAGGGGAGAAGTGTGATGGGTAAGCTTCTCTGACTCCCTTTCCTATGCATACATGTTATCGTTCTCTTACCTACACATGACAAAAAACCATAGTCTCATTGAGAGGTTCTCCTAAGAGTGTAAAGTGAGGAAGACCTAGATATATTTTCTGAGAAGTCCCGGTAATAGGAATGTCTTCCCAATCAAGTATGCCTTTAAGAATTCAATGTAAAATCTCTACTATTGATGCAAAGATGATCCGATTATTTGGCAATATTCAGATTACATCTAGTTCCAATACAATGAATATTTGAGATTCACACTATTTATTAGTTTCACATAGGAATCAATAGATATGGAAAAGGGGGGAGAGAGCAAATTTTTGGGTTGTTGGGCTCAATGTGATGAACATGTGAGATTCACAACATCCATTAGTTTTGCACATGAATTAGTAGAGATAGAACACCCACCATTGAATGCTTTACAGGGCCACAAATGTTTAATTATTTGTCATTCAAACTCTTTATTAAGTGATTCCCACCTCGATAAAGGGAAGACAAATACTTACCTCATTCAAGCTTCCATGAACCCAAAAAGGTTTCACTCAATGCTGATTATTTCTCGTTGTTAGGCCTACTTGAATTTAAAACCTACCTGATTTCTAAGCTCATATACTAGTATAAACAGGCACAACCATTGGATACGGGAGTTACAACACGAGGGGAATGATGCAAGCAACACGAGGAGACAAGAGGATCTTTTGTAAGTAAAATCTTTGCCATTTTTGAACATTTCGTGGGGGTCAAATGTAAATTGTTTATAAATAACTATAAATTTTCAATTCCCAAAATGCCTTTAAATTCATTTAAAATGTTATCTCATGTAAAGCTAATTTAAATGTATTGAAAATTTTAAAATTATTTATTAATTTATAATAAATATTCTTTAATATTTTATATTTAGCAAGAGTTTTCTAATAATATCACAAAAAACACATCAAAATGTGATCATCTATCGGTACACTCCCATGGCGAGAAATTAACAAGGATGAGCTTTGTCCTAAAGAATTAAAGAATTAAAGATCATATGAGTCCCACCAACAAGTTCAACCCAATGCCCCTTCAAATGCACCATTGGGTCTTTGATTTTGCACAAGCATGATGTCGAGTGATCCAAACCGTAGGATCACCATACACCAAAAATCTTCCACATGAATGAATCTTAAACCTTTCCATAAGTCGCTAACATGACCAAGAAAATAAAATGATGGTTCCTATTCAACCAATAGAAGGTCTAAGTATTTGTAGATCTAGGATCACCATTGATGCATAGATATAGAATGTAAGGCACATCATATCAATGATATGAAACATTGATATGTGAAGTCATGAAAGCTGAAAATATGAATATAGTGTACAAACCATCCATGCACCCAAGCATTGTAGAGGTAAAATGGTGTGTTAGAATATTCGTTCATCGATAAATGTTAGAGTTTGAAATGTAAGTGATTATGCAACTTTGGGCTAGGGCTGGAAAAGATAATGATTTACAAATTTGGAAATTTCTAATTTGAGTAGAAATTCAAAATACCATGAAATAGGAGCATTTGTATATAAAAGGATTTTTTCTTCCCAGTACAACATAAAAATCCCATTTCAAGATTTTCTTATTCTTTTATTTTTTTTTAAATAATAATTTTATTTTAATTTTTACTGACTAACCAATTAGACTAACCAAAATTGAGAGGATAGTCATCTAGAGGGGAGTAGATTGGGTGCGGCCCAGCCTAGCTCAACATGGTGTAAACTTGAACATGTGGCCCACCGTGATGTATGCATTGTATATACAAGTTGTCCACCTGTTTTTCCAGCTCATTTTAGGGCATGAGCCCAAAAATGAAGTAGATCCAAATCTCAGGTGAACCACAAGATAGGAAATACTATTATGGGTAATGGCACGGGCTCATATTGTAGGGATTTTTCTAATATCATTTCTGATTGCACGAAGCTGCTTACGAACTTGGCCAACTGAAAAGGCTAAAAAGAATGTTGGGAGAGGTAATCCAGACGGCATATTTTGTGCACCTTGAGTTTTTGGCTTTAACCCACAATGTAGAGTAGCTGGTTATCCTCTTGAATACTGACAATAGATGGAGAATGAAACTACATGTAATAAGCCTCTTTTGATTAGCTAATGCTCTTTTCTCAAGTCCCACATCACATCACAGGCATTATTAAAAAAAGCAAACTGGGACGACCCAACAAGCTCGATTTATGGTAGATGAAGATGGTGTATAAAGAAAAGCAGCCGACAGACTGCAATCCTAGTAATTGCTTTTTCCCATCAAGAAATGGGACACCCTAAAATTTAATGCCAATTCAATTATTAGGTAATCCACCGTGTGAATTTGGAGGTTTTTAAGTGATTGTCCACTTTTCTATGGCATAACTTACTTTGTTGTGGGAAAATACATGCATTCAATCGTTGTAGGACAAGTCAAAATCACAAAAGAAATGGCCAAAACAATACAACAAAGACGAAAAAAAAAGAAGAGAAAAAGTACAAAAATAATTTATTTAAAGTTAATACTTAATTTCTAAGCACACCCTTTATTACTAACAGACCTTCATATCTTTTAATATTTCAATTAGTATTTTTATTTATTTTTATTATTTTTTTAAGATTGTAAATTCATTTACAATCAATAGCTTATAAACTCATCTATATCTATTTCACTAGAAAAAATTCCAACCCATGAGACAAACGACCTTGTTATTTTAGTGAAAATGATAGTGCCAGACCCTCATGGATGGAGAGTAACCCAAAAATTACATTGAAAAAATAATACAACGGTATTATGTGCCTTAAAAAGCTAATGGTGATGACTATGATTATAACTATAAATGACTTCATGTGTTTAGTTCATACCATAGATGTTATAATTAATTTGCGAAAAACTTTTATCACGATGACTTGGACAGAACAACTAACAATTAAGAAAGACTTGTTTTGCGGATCTCAATATCCTAAATTTTATAACAATCATAGTGGAATTGGGCAATTCATGAAATGTTAAGTACTCATCTAGTGATGGGTAAGGTTGATGAGGCCTCGCATTTTTATTACACAATGCATAAAACAGAAGATGTAGTAGAGGTATTAGCCAATAAAAGAATGCCACTGAAAACGACAAAATCCTCGTTTCAAGGAGTCTTTATCTTTTCACATGTGCCACAACAACGTCAATTTGCTTCTCGTAATTACTGAAGTTCACATGGTGTAGGCTGAGTTTGTACGACTGTGATTTTGCTATCTTCTCTTTATCACTGTGAGTTGGTTTCCTGAAAGATACACACCAAAGTAGTTTCATGGGCAAACCTACGGTCAGCATCTCATTTACATGGTCCTACAGTGTGGCCCACCTAAGTTGTGTATCTGAATGATTTTTTTACCTCCTGTCTTAAAATTGAGGATTTTAAATTTACAACATGGCAGCTCCGCAGATGTTTTACATTCCGCGTAAGGTAGATGTTGCATGAATTCAATGGTAAGATGGTTTATTTTTATTATTTTTTTAAAAAACTTTTTACCGTAGATTTTATGCATGATACGATCTGATGGGTGCACCAACATTCTAGCCATTGAAAATGGAAAGCAAGAAATTCTCATGACATATTGAAAAAAATAAAAAATAAAATCATTCAGGGATTCTTGCCAAGTGGACTTATGGCAAATCCATCCGTACACGTTGAAGGGTCGCATAAAAATTGGTTGCATCCGACCTATCATGGATAGCTTATTTTGTAATATAACGTCTAATAGACAATCATTTCGGCCACATTATTCAAAATTTCCCCACTTACTGACGGTGCAAGTTGTGATGGTGCTCGTTGGACCCAAATTAATGTTGTATCTGCGTCGGCCATCCAATTGGGATCATTATTTTAGGGTATAATCCAAAAAAATGAGGTAGATCAAAATCCCAGGTGAGCCACGTGACATTAAAATGGTGGTGATTGAATGCTTACATTTAAAACTTCCTATTGCCCACTGTAATGTTTATTTGCCATCCGACTTGTTGATTGGGTTAGACCCAGGTAAAACACAAATATCAGCTCAATCCAAAACGTTCGTGGCCTGCAAGATGTTTTTAACGGTGGGTGTTATAAAAATGGATAGACGGCGTGGATCAAACGCATACCTCACGGTGGGACACAGCCATGCGCGTCTGACAACGTGCCCCACAAGCTTGGGTGTTTTACGCCCCTACAAGGACGCGGATTGCTTACTGTCTTATGTGGGTCTTCATGATGTATATATTTGTTTTATTCTGCCGTCCACCTATTTTTCTATATCATTATAATTTATAGGGCATGAAACTAAAAATGAGGGGATCTAAATAATGAGTGGACAACACCGCAAGAAAACAATGGAAAATGAATGCACACTATTAAAGCATTCCGAGGGCTCATTGTAATATTTATTTATCATCTATGATGTTTATCTGGTCATGCATACTTGATGAAGAAAAAGCACATATATTAACTTAATCTGAAATTATTGTGGCTCTAAGAAGTTTTTAATGGTGACTGTTCAGCCACCATTCTTTCCGGTGATGTGGTACACATGACATGAGATATTGATCTGTCTCATTTTTCGGCTCATGCAGTAAAATGGTTAAGGAAAAAAAACGAAGGGATGGCGTGGATAGAACACATTAATCATTGTTGTCCCACACAGCACTTTCAGTAGCCACCTCCCGACTGACGCTGTCAGTAGGCAATCCGCGTCCCCCGCAAAACAGGTTAAACGGGTGGGGGCAAGGACTCGGATTCGGTAGCGCGCCCTCCAGTACTGGTCGGTGCTGTGGGCTCAAAATGTTTATTATAGTTTATCCAATCTGTTCATCCATTTTCTAATCTAATTTTAGGTTATGATTAAAAAAATAATTTAAATCCAAATTTCAGGTGGGCCACACCTAAGGAAACGGTAGTAATTGAACGCCCACCATTAAAAACTTTTTGGGGGACACAATTTTTTTGGATCAATATAATATTTGTGATTTATTTCATCCCGGTCTTTGTGACCTAATCAACAGATTGAACAGTAAATAAACATTACAGTGGGCTTTAGGAAGTTTTTAATGGTGGGCGTTCATTCACTAATGTTTCACGTAGTATGCTCCAAGAACTAGGATATGTCTCATTTTTGGATTAGTTCCCTAGAATGAGCTGGGAAAGTGGATGGACGGAGTGGATAAAACACATACACCATGGTGGGGCCCACAGCACCGACCAGTATCGAGACCTCAGCACCGAGGAGTCACTACCGACTACCGAATCCGAGTCCGTGTGGTGGTGTTGTAGAGGACTCTTGTCTCACAATACCTCTGCAGCTCTGCTCAAGCGATTAGCTAGCTAGCTAGCTAGCTAACTTCTCTATCACTCGTTCGAATCCTGGAAAAGCATGATTTCTGAAAGGATGGCTTTTTCTTCTCCATTTTCCTCTCTCCAACTCCTCCCACTCTCAATCCGTTGCAGGAACCCTCTCTCGATTTCTGAAAGGAAACTCACCCATTCTCTCCGATTCCATACTCCTTCCAATAATCTCACCCATTCTCTCCGATTCCATACTCCTTCCAATAATCTCACCCATTCTCTCCGATTCCGTACTCCTCCTTCCAAAACACTCAAATGCTTCTGCGCTCAGAGACAATCTACCCAACAATTCGAGAGGCTCTTCTCCAACCTCAATCAGGCTACTCTTAAGAGAGAACCAGGTCAGTATTTCTACACTACTGACATATCCAGGCCGTTCATCGGGTCTATCCTACGGTGCATACGCCTTGTACCGAAATTGGGTGTGCAATCCGTTCATCGGGTGGGCCACATGTGTGTGTTGAAAGTCAGACCGTTGTATTCTCAAAGGTGTTTGAGAACTAACCACTTAACTAACACTGAATAACCCAAGCTTTGTTATGCCTATCCTAGTTTGCATGACCACATCAGCCGAAACTGTCTCTCAATTTAGAGTACTCAGCTAATACACACACTCATCTAACTTATCTAGTGTATATGGAAAACTTAGATTTCACGGACATCGGTTTAAGAAACTCTTTTAAAGTAACAATATACTAAATATACTTTTCAAAAGAATATTATTTGTAGATTCTTATCAAAATTTGATTAGTCTACATGGACAAGTCTTCAAGTGCATATTAATAGTTCTAGAAACTTGGAATTGATTAAGCTGCTTTTCTAGTGTAACCAAGTCAGGCCAAAGGAGAGACCTTTGTTATCATACACTAAGGGGCTGTTTGGTTGAGGAATTTGGTGCAGGGATCCATGAAATCCATGGATATCAAATCTCTCTCTCTCTCTCTCTCTCTCTCTCTCTCTCTCTCTCTCTGTAAGGGACTTGCTGAATAGATTTTCCAAATTGCCTCCATAAATCTACGAGTTTTGTGTTAAATCCAAGTTACCCAAATCAAACTCTTATAAAAGTAAAAACAAGTTCTTTCACTGCAATAAATGATCCACTATTGTAGATAAATGCTTCCTAAATTGATCAGTTTTTATCCCAAGTGTACTTTAGAATTTACCCTACCAAACTTCAATGAAAATCCATGAATTGACAGGTTAATGGATTTATCAAATTTACATTCTCATTTCCTTAGTCCCAAACAAGCCCTAAACTAATGACACTCAATTTCATCCTCCTATACACAAGAAGAGGGTAGGTACATGCACAAAATGTCACGAAAAGGGCTGGCTACTCGCATAGTATAATGATTAGATCAAATGAAACATTTTATAAGTAATAGGTCCATGACATGTGGCTACAATCCATGTTGTAAAGTCGACAATACTAGACATATGTCAGGTATATAATACTTAAGTTGTTACACATGAAGTATGACTCATCTCATATCCTCATGACCTGACTTTTAATCAGGCTATAACGTTAATCGCATGGAAGAGCAATGAAGCGATTATGTTATTTTGACTTTGATTAGTCTCATCTTCAGTTTTGTATGACCAAAGGTGGATATGGAGTCTCATTACTTGTATCCTCATTCTTTATTCTTCACAATGGAGGGTGGTTCACACTTCAATGTATGGACATCACCCTAAATGTACCTCTCTTGCATATTTAGGGTTGGTCTACGTATACAAGTGGGTAATTAGCCTGCCAACAAATAGAGATCTCTCAAGATCTCAAGGTAAATATTGATTATCTAGACACCTAGTTAAGAATAGTGCGCAATACAAAATAAAGGGAATGATCATTTATAAATGAGAGATAAGAGGTATATCATAAAAGGTATAGATATACAATTATGTAATTCAAGCTGTTCTCAATCCCATATGCTTGACATCAACTTGGAATAAGTCTTATAGCCATAGGTTTCATCATGGGCTTTGCAAACATCTCTTTGGTGGGAATGTAGTTGAGGAGAGCCTTTTTATCTATCACTTCAAGAACGTAATAATACTTGATCTCAATGTAGTTAGATTTCTGGTAGTGTTTGGAGTCCTTGGCCAAGTCAATAGCAAAGGTGTACGCACTTCTCTATCATTGGGGACTTGGGCCCACGAATGGCTTGTACAATACCCAAACTTTATAAGAATCTTTGGACCCATACATGCTCCTAAATAATAGCACAATATGAAATGTATTCAACTTCCATGGATGAAAGTGATGTGAATGCCTGTTTCTTGATCATTAAATATTATCTTCTTTGAGTAAGAATGCATAGTCTGAAGTTGACTTTCCCTCATCGGGGTTATTACCCCAGGTTGTAATAAAAATTCTTTAAGTTCGAGATTCGTGCCTCCATAACACATCATTAAGTCTTTGGTTTATCCGAGATAGCATAATATTCTTGGATGGCTTGCCAATGAGACTATATCGAGTTACTTTGGTAACAACTAATTACATTAATTACATAACTAAGATTGGTCTAGTGCAAAGCATGATGTGCGTTATATTACCTACTGCAGATACTTAAGGTATTGGGGACATGGCTGGTTTCTCAGTATCAGTTTAGAGACACGACTTCCTATCCAGCTTGATAGCACCTCCACAGTAGTTTCAACTGGTTTCAAGTTTTTCATCCCAAAAAACCAAACTCTGCCTTACGTAGGTAGTTTGAGTCAAGCCCAAGAACCTATTATGGCAGTTTTTAATGATCTTCACCTCAAGAATAAAGGTGGCCTTACTAGGATCTTTCTTCTCAAAGTTTGAGAAAAACCAATCTTTGGTCTCATCAACAATCACATATCATCACTAGCTAGTAGGATATGGTTTACACAAAGAGATTATTAGAAAAGATCTTCTAAACAACTTCTTCTTAACTAATTGTGAACCAAAGGTAGTGATGGCTAAGTGGAATCTCATATACCATTGCCTTGAATATTATTTCAGCACATAACTTTCGGTAGCTTGTAGACTTTCTTTGGGTTATTTTTATTCTCATCCGGTTGGCTATTGCAGTTATATTTAGGTCTTTACATTTAAAAATGTAGTCTTTACATTCATTTCATACAACTTTAGGTCTAAATTTGCAATTAGGGATGAAATCATGTGGATCTAGGAGAATCTATCAACGGGTGAAAAAGTTCATTGTAATCAACTCCTTCAATATGTGTGAAACCTTTAACAACTAATCGTGTTTTATACTTGTCCACTATCATATGCCTTTCTTTTGATTTTGAGTACCCATTTATTCTCTATTGCTTTGTGATTGGGTAGTAGATTTAGAACTTCCTATCTTAATTTTTCTTTATGGAGGTGATCTGCTCATCCATCACAATTGACCAATCGGCTGAATTAGGAGACAATAATGCATCTTAATAAGGATCGGGTTCATCATCATTAATCGCAACGCAAGAGTATACTTCACCCTCAATTTGGAAGTATCTTTGGGGAATTAATCTTCTTTCACTTCGACATAATTCAAGAGCCTACTGAGGTGTACTCCCACTGTCCCGATGAATTATGGGAGTAGCATCTACATTATGAGAAGTGGAACTCTTACTCTCTTGAGATACATTGGTGATTTCATAAATTTCTATCTCAACTTTATATTTCTTTTGACTGGGATATCTATCTTAGACAAAAGTTCATGTCTAGATGTTCTATCTCAATCCTTCATGGTTCTTATGAATTAAAACATATCTCTTTGAGTGTATATGGTCCCTGATAAATATATACTCAATGGTTTTACTATCAAGTTTACCTCTATGGAGAGCAAATAACAAATATATTTCAGAAATTTCCAAGGGCATAGGTGGGTAAAGAAGGAATCATCCTAGTCTTCATCTCATATGGGGTATTGGAAATGGATTTAGATGAGATGTTAAGAACATTGACTGCTGTGAGTAGCACCTTTTCATCCCTTTTTTATTCTTTTTAATTTTTTTTTTTTTTTTTTTTTAAATTAATTGGTTGCCATGTATTTGCCTTCATTGATGTACAAACCAAGAAGATGGGTGGGTTCTAATTAGAGAATGGCGTTATATGATGATGGCAATCAATTTATGAGTAATAGGCATTAATTAAATAATAAGATTTGAGATAGGGTGGGATACTTACCTTGATGTCGATCCACGCAAATTGGAGATGTTGTAGCTGCTCTAATACCACTTTGAAATGTTCGAATGGGTGGGTCCGCTGGATTTGACAACATCTATATGATCTTAGGGACTTTCACACAAAACCGAAGATGGACGGCCCACGATCAATGATCTGCCTAACAACTACGAGATAAAAAATGAACTAATCACCCCTCTGGTCCTACGGTTAGGATGGCCACCGGATGTGATCCACAATTTAGCTCGTTTAGAGGTAGCCTAATGGACTATGGATATTCTCTCGTTATTCCTCTCTCGATTTTCTCTCTGGGAAAGGGAATGCCTCCTGTTTTATAAAAAGGAGGAACCAAGAGGATTAGAAGGAGGTCAAATTTGATGAGGCTTATTCCTGACACTTCCAACCTCTCTGCCTTATCACAATCCTCTCTCTTGTTTGAATTTGAATTTTGAGAGAAGGGGATTGAGAAAAAGGATATCCTATCGGAAATGTTCAGAGGTATAACTGTGTGGAACCCAACCATTATCGTCTGTCCATAAGTGGGTCCCACAGGCTCATGGCAAACAATTACTGGATCGTCTTGATGATCTAGCTCGGCCTGATGAGTGTCCTGGATATTGCACTCGTTGAGAAGATAAGTGCTAAGGTGGTTCACGGCATTCACAACACACATGTGAGAGATCAATGCGGTTTACAGCTTGGCCCATGTTAAACATTTATTGGCCTGAAAATTGGGTCTGGTATCTGTTCTTGGGTAAGCCATAGGCGTTGTTGAAAGCGGATGGTTGGAGAAAAGATGACCGCTTGGTCTACATTCAAGGCACATGAGTGGCCCACCTTCAGACGCTTGGTTATAAGGCTCGGCTGTCGTGTTCAGGGTGGGCCCCACTTGATAAGTGTCCCAGAATTGCATTTGTTTTAATGAAGTGCTAAGGTGGTTCCTAGCATTCATAGCACATATGTGATATATCCAATGCATTCATCAGCATCGGCCATGTTGAACGTCTTGATCCGAAAATCAGCTATGGTTTCCATTAATTGGGTGGGCCACAGGTGTGTTGAAAAATGAATAGTTGGAGAAAAGATGACCATTTGGTCTACATTCAAGGTACATGAATTGCCCACCTAATGACTGGACCAGCCTGGTTATCATGCTGGGTCATATTCACAGTGGGGCCTACCACCCACCTGATGAAGTGTCCCAGATTCCTGGATATTGCACTGTTAGTGGCATTCACAGGTGTGAGGGATTCAGTACATTTGTCAGGCCTGTCCCATGTTGAATGTGTCTTGGCCTGAAAATCGGGTTTGGTTGCATTCATCAGGTTGGCCATAGGTGTGCGTCCGAAATGAACAGTTAGATAAAAGATGACTCTTTGGTCTTTATTCAAGGCACGTGACTGGCCCACCTGATGACTAGACTGGCTTGATTATCACGGCGGGTCATGTTCACGATGGGCCCCACCTGATAAGTATCCTGGATATTGCACATGTTGGAAAGATAAGCACCAAGGTGGTTCATGACATTCACAGCACATATGTGAGAGATCCAATACATTCATCAGGCCTGTACCATGTCGAATGTCTTTTGGCCTGAAAATCAGGTTTGGTTTGGCATTCATCGGGTGGGCTGCATGTCTATCCAAAATACATGGCTAGATAAAAGATGACCATTCATTCTGTATTCAAGGCACATGAGTGGCCCACCTGATGAATGGATCATCTTGATTATTAGGCTGGGTCATGTGCACGGTGGGTCCCACTTGATCCTGTCCTGGATATTGCACTCATTGGAAAGATAAGCACCAAGGTGATTTGTGACATTCACAGTACTTATGTGAGAGACCCAATACGTTCATCAGGCCTCTCCCATGTTGACCATGTCTTGGCCTGAAAATTGTGCCTGGTTTGCATCCATCGGGTGGGTCCAAGGTGTGTGTCCAATGAATGGTTAGAGAAAAGATGACTGGCTGGTCCATATTCAGGGTACATGAGTTACCCATCTGATTAGCGGACCAGATTCATTTTCATGGTGGACAACACCTGATGAGTGTCCCAGATATTGCATTTGTGCCACATTGATGGTTGTGCTATGAATCACCTCTCCAATGTCTATTTGCAGGAGTCGCCTTAGCCTTTTTACATGAAGAATGAAACTTTGTTATGGGCCTTATGGCCATCTTACTCCACTAAGGGTGGGAATGTCAATTTTAGAGAGGAGCATTCTGCCGTCCTCTCGTTTTCTTTTCTTTTCTCTTCTTTTTGTAGGTGCTTATATTTGTTTTGGCTGTTTGGTTGTTAGGAAGCCTTAGCAGTGCAATTTTTTTGGTTGCCGGCACCACGGTATGTGTTTCTCATAGACAATCCTACTTTTGTATGTACGTATGTAATCGATACATGTACACATGCATGAATTGTACATACAATTTGTTCTTTCCTGAATATGTACAGTTGCTTTTGGATTTGTGTGGCCTTTTAGATGCTTTCCACTTTATCACGCAAACACCTCTATGAGATTATTCATGCTTTTCTTTCCTGCATAAGTGGATCTGTTAATTAGTTTGATTGCACATGACATATTATGTATGCAGTTGTTTTTTATTAGAAGTGAATCTAGTTTCCTCTGTTTTATTTTTCTTGCAATCCTAGCAGTTGAGATTTTCTTATCACATTAGCGTGTGCAAATTTTGATTGTAGTTTTGTAATTAGTTAATTATTTTTAAAGTAGTTTCCTTGTTGCAGGGAGCTTGCTAATTTTGCTAGTTTAGGGTTTTAGGTATCTATCTATTTTTGCTTTGGGTTTGATGTACAGCAGTTTTTGAGGAATAGAAGTTTTTATTTATTTTAAAAACTCCATCAGTTGAGAAATTTTCTCCTGCATGGCAGCATCAAACACATGGACAGACAAATAAATGCATGTATGGAGAAATACAAACACTCAAAATATATACATATACTTGCATACTTTGCCAAACGAAACATATGGATGCGCATTCATGACACATTCATACATGTCTGCATGCATGTCCTTTTAATGCTTCATTCTTTTTAATGCACGACAATTAACCACTTGCTCTAAAAGCTCGAACTGTTAGAGTATAGCGAATTAATCCCTTTATCTCATAGCCTAGGCCCCACATCGCATGGGTTAGGACCTCGGCCGAACCCCCTTTGTGGGCCCCAAATCACATGGGCAGCCCACCCCGAGTGTGTCCCCGCATCCCACGGGCTACCCCACTCGAGCCTGGTGTGAAATGCGCATTAATCACCCCCGGTGAGGAGTCTCGAACACGAGACCTCTTCCGTGGGCCGCACCCACCTTAAGTGTGCCCTTGCATCCCACAAGCGACCCCACTCGAGCCCAGTGTGAAAATGCCCCTGCATTAATCACCCCCAGTGACGAGTCTCGAACACGAGATCTCCAACTCTGATACCAATTTGATGCAAGATAATTAACCACTTGCTCTAAAAGCTCGAACTGTTAAAGTATGGCGAATTAATCCTTTTATCTCATAACTCAGGCCCCACATCGCATGGGTTAGGACCTTGGCCGAACCCCCTTCGTGGGCTCCAAATCACATGGGCCGCCCACCTTGAGTGTGCCCCTGCATCCCACAAGCGACCCCACTTGAGCCCGGTGTGAAAATGCCCTTGCATTACTTTTGCCCTAATTAAAGGGCGTGAAAGTTAGCTTTCAACTTCAAAAAATTTTGCCTTAATTAAAAGGCATGAAAAGTTAGCCTTCAACTTCAAAAATTTTTCTTGGTATATCTTTATCAGTTTATCTTGAAGTAGAATTAGTTAACATATACATTTTTTTGTTTGGATCATTTACCTATATGCTCTCTTACAATGCTCAAATGCTATTAAATTTTATAGGTAGGTGCAGGTATCCTTGCTATCCCTGCTGTTACGCAAGAAGCTGGATTTCTCGCCTCTTCAATCACATGCATTCTTTGCTGGATGTATATGGTAAAAGTCAACGCTTGGATGCATTTATATGGTGATCCTATTTGGAACAGATTGACAGTAATGGCCTGGGCACATCCACACACACAGAATGTCACCTATCACACACACATGGGATGTTCACCTATAAGGCGTACTGCATGTCACTTCTGTAAAACATCATAACATGTGCAAAAGGTGGGCTATGAATGTCACCCAGTGCAAAAATTAGGCTGGTTGACTCATCGGGCGGGCTATGCAGTACACAAACAATGGAAGCTTAAATCATAGGTGCTGAAGGTTTGATTCCGCAAACATGTTTGCTCCCCTAGTGGGTGGACTGTGGACCTGTAGGGTTTTGCGGTAAGTGATATTAATGGCAGGGTCACCTTAGCTTGATTTAGATGCTGTACACATCCTGTGTGAATGCATTGTAATGGGAAGTTCACATGCAGTGCATTCTAGCTGAACGGTCCTCTCTGAGAGAGGCAGGGAGGGACTGGGGAGCCTTATGATGTCGAGTCAGACCATTAGGCTGATCCACTCATTAGGCGGATCCATGTGATCTGTCTATGGTCCATTTATGAGCCTTGTGGTGACTGAATGGTTCAGGTCACCACACACATGCCACATTGGTGCATAAAGTGGGAGGACAGATTTAATCCTCCTGGATTGATTGGATCTCCTCCCATATACAGATATATAGGGCAATGATCCTGTGCAACTCATTTTCACCGTACTATAATATAAATGAGATCTTTTTAGTATGTGGATTGCCAAATCATTGGTGTTGGCCACCCATTTGGTCCAACCTACTCTTCTTGGGTCATCAAGTCAAAACTATATAAATTGGATGATCCTATCCATCTGTTCATGCCTTTGAAATGCATGGTCTGGAGAGCTTCTAACAACACAAATCATCAACGTCCATAGTCAATGTGGTCGACAACATCTTGGATTGCTTGTTTCTCAAGAATTACTTCGACCTGACAATCATAACTATTTGATTGGTGGCTTGAGAAATAAAAGGTATAATAAAAAGGATCGTTCAGGGCTTTTTCTCATTTCTTTCCTTTTCTCTTCATCATGTGTTTCTTGAGAAGATTTCTCGTCATCTTGTTCTATAGCTTTGGCATTTATTGTCTTCTCCTCTAGACATCAAGAGGTTTAATTAGCCATCCCCTATTCTCTTCATCAGATTGATTGTTTTATTGCTGAAATGAAATGTCAGTCTCCCTAAACCAGTCAATTTCAATGCAGGTTGTGACAGGATTACTGATTGCTGAAGTAAATGTAAACACGATGTGCGAACTTGGTTCTGGTGGTGTCTCATTGGTAATTGCATTATATATATATTTTTTTATCTAGAGTTTGCTTCCATTCTATTGCCATTGCAAGGCTTAGCTCTCAAGTTGCATCTTTAGTTGCACAAACATGAAGGGAAGTGCCTGCAGATTCAGTTGCTGGACCAGGGAAGTGTCTGGTTCAAAATGTTAGCAAGCATAAATAGATAGGAAGTAGGAGTGGGTGGTACAGGGTATGATTTGAAGCAGGAGCGGCACCCATGTTGTTTGTTCCTCACATATCTTGTACAATTTTTTGCTTAGCACAATTCTAGAAATTCCATGTGTGCACACACCATCTTTGAAAAAAAAGGCTATCCTATTTGACCGTTCCATTGAAATGCTACAAAATTGAAGCTTCTTACGCAAGCTTAAGGTTATGGAAGTGGACTGTTCAGAGTGACTTGTGATGTATTACGCTAGGAAGTACTATGCACAAAAGCCTATTTGAAGTTTTTCTTTCCATGATCTATGTGGCAAGTGTACATTGCATTATTATTTTTTATTAAATTGGTTAGGTGGTGCCTTGAGCACGTAGGAAAATAGCCTAAAAGCATTGTAAAATGGAAAAAATAAAAAATAAAAATACATGTTAGCTTGGTTGCAAGATGCCTAAATGCATAATGGAACAACTAGACAACCAAACCTAATTGTAACTTGATGCATAGGGTGTGTTTCAATTAAATGTATAAGTTGGTAGGTTGCTTCCCATTAAATCCAAAGCTCGTTGCTTGGAGCTCAATATTGATAGCTCCTTGGGCAACCCAAAGGCTTCTAGTATAGGAGATTAGGAGGTATCTTGAAGGATGAGTACAATAGAATTAAGTTCTCTTTTGTGGGGCTGGTGTGGACTGAAAATCAAATATAGTGGAATTTGTTGGCTATTAAAGTTTTGTCGGAATCAAGAATTATAGAGGGGTGGATGGCCTATCGATGGTAGAGGGGGACTTGTTCATGGCAATATCTTGGGCATTAGGAAGGAGTGCCTCCCCTTGGAATTGAGCCTTTATTTCAAAAGATCCAAGGATGCAGACACTATTGATGGAAATCAGCTATCATGAGGTCCTTACAGAGGTTAATTGTATTAGAGAAGCTAGCAAAGGAAGGAGGCTATAGATCTTCTCTTTGTAGGACTCTTATACATTGGCTTGATGGATTTTGTATCTATTATTGATCTTCGTCAATAAATTCTCTTTGTTACTGGTAGAAAAAGGTGCCATTGGTTTTATAATCATCTACAAGCATGGTGTAGCATAAAGGCCATTGCATAAAAGTAATTGTGGCAACTGTTACATGTTATGGGGTTGTAACGGCCATAACTATTGGAGTTGCAAACCAAAACCCATGTACCAGCAACAGCCGGTGACTGTTGAACTCCCAATGCAGCAACAACAGTTCTCAAGGAGCTGTTTTGGAAGACGCAAAGCTTGTGTAGGTTTGTAAAAATATTAAATGTTGGAAGCACCTTGTAGGGGTGTTGCAGTCTTTTCGCATTTCGTGCAAATGTCTATATAAAAGGTCTTGTGCATCCGGTTACAGTAAGGGTGAAGAGGTGTGGAGTTTTCATTTTCATGGTGAGATGCTTTGGTATAGTTGGATCGTTCATTGTAATCCACTTTACTCCAATAGTCAGAGGAATAGTGGCCAATCTTGCCGCAATTGTGGCATTGTAAATTTCTTGTGTTTCCACGACCACGCATGGATTTTTCTCTACCAATTCCTCTTCCACGGATATTGGTAAATTTCTGTTGATTTTGAACATGACTTTGATGATAGTCACACCCTCTACCCCTTGCACGATTGCTATTAGTGCGGCTACCTCGAAAATGGGAGCTTCCACGACCACGATCGGTCTTTTGTTCATTTAGAGTCAATCTTGACACCAATTCTTGCTCCAAACTTGTGGAACTAACAGTCTTTTGTATTATTTGTTCATGAACTTGCAATGATCCCATTAGTTCCTCAATGGAGAGCTTTTCAAGATCTTTTGATTCTTTAATGGCCACAACCATATGTTTAAACTTGGTTGTGAGCAGTGTTCGAATTCTCTCTGATATTATCTTTATCTTCAGCTCAGCTCAGCGATAACACTGGTAGTGTCAGAAATTCCAGGTATTGGAAATGTATCGCTAAGTATTGCCAACGTATCAATAACGTTAATGTAATTGTCAATATTTTCAACTATGTAAATTCTAGGTGTTGCTTGTATTGCCAATGCATAAATATCGCCAATGTATCGCCAATATTTTCGACTATGTAAATTCTAGGTAATGCTTGTATCATAAGTGTATTGACGATATTTCGATAATATTGCCAATTTATTAATATCAAAATTTTGTTTATTAGAAAATTTTTTTATTAAAATTTTGTTCTCATGGGCACATGATTGTATGTAGTGTTCAATTTGTCATTGATAATATTGATAATATTGATACTATTTCGATATTATCAATATTACAACATGCGAGATACTGAGGACACAATCTTTTGTTTCCTTTCCAATTGTTGATGATTTCTTGGTGAAATATTATATATTGTTGATATTTTGTAATATCGATGGATGTTTGGATGGAAGGTTAGATGGTTAAATAGGCTTGAGGGGATGGTTGAACTAATTTCTTACAACAACACATGCTTTTAAGGCCCTATTAAATGGAAACCTGTTATGTATGCATTGTTTTTGCAATTTTTTTTCCCTTCTAAATATGCAAATATGTACATTTTAACATCTCCTAAAGTTATGTTGAAAATTCCACTGCTTTTCCTATGTTTCCCTGCATTTCCGATTATCAATGATATTATCGGCGATATCGAGATATTGTTTTCGTATCCCTGGCCAACAAAACTTGTAGCGATACCAATACTTCGAACATTGGTTGTGAGGGATCGAAGCAACTTTTCAACTACACGAATGTCTTCGATCTTTTCACCATTTCTTTTCAAGTTATTTACGACTACAAGTAATCTTGAAAAATAGTCATAAATGCTCTCATCTTCCTTCATGTGTGCGGCTTCGAACTCGACTCTAAGAGATTGTAGGTGAACCCGATTCACACGATCAATGCCTTCGAAGATGGTGCTAAGGATCTCCCAAGCTTGCTTACTTGATGTTGCTTTGGCAATCTTTTTAAAGGTTAATTCATCCAACCCTTGATAGAGAAGGAACGAAGCCTTCTTGTCTTTCTTCCTTTGATCTTTGATGACGGTCTTTTCCTCGTCGATGAAGGCGACTTCTTCCTCTATAGTGGGTTCTACATACCCATTGGTGACGATTTGCCATAGATCTTGCGACCCGAACATCACCTTCATTTAGATGCACCAATTTTTATAGTTGTCATTTGACAACTTAGGAACCTGTGGCTGGATTGTGGTGGCCATCTTAACACAAACAAGCTCTTTATGGGTTAGACGAGCTTTACTAAGCCTCAAGACGACCCAAGCAATATGATTTTTGGAGAAGGGAGAGATGGAATGGAATTCTGATTTTTCCTGAACTTCTTAAACAGATTTTTCTGAAAAAAAAACTTTTTGTTCTTGGCTGAAAACTGTTGCTGACTTCAACTAGGGAACCCTAGGAAAAAAAACTGCAGCTCTGATACTAGTTTGTTGGCTGTACAAACCAAATTTATTTGCTTTATAAAGCCTCAAGACAACTCAGAAAATATGATTTTTGGAGAAGGAAGGAAGAGAGAAAAAAAACAAATTAGAACTTATTTTCTTGACTTTCAAACTGTTTTACTGGACTGAACTTTCTATACAGATTTGATGTTGCTGTGGTTTTCAGCTTCTTCACTCTTACTGTAACCGGATACATAAGACCCTTTATATAGACATTTGCATGAAATATGAAAAGACTACAACACCCCTACTAGGTGCTTCCAACATTTAATATTTCTAGAAACCTACACAGGCTAGTGTGATTGGCTGGACGTGTAGTATCTCGACACTAGTGCGAGCAATCATATGAGTGGCAACAAAGGACTCTTTATGGAACTGACCAAAGATGTTCATGGCAATGTGAGTTTCGGTGATCATCAAAGGTACCCATGCAAGAATAAGGAAAAATCAAAATTTATCAAAAGAATGACGTGCCAAATTACATCTCCAATGTGTATTACGTACCAAACATGAAAAGTATCATACTTTGTATCGGCCAACTCATTGAAAAAGGGTATGTTATACACATGGAGAACTCTCTTTCCTTAAGAGATGCGCATGAGAGACTTATTGCTCAAGTCCAAATGGCAAAGAATCGCATGTTCCCATTCCATATCAACACAAAACTTGAGAAGTGTCTCTATGGTCTTGTAATGAATGAATCATGGAGATGACATCTTTGCTTTGGGCATTTCCATTTTAATGGCCTGAAGCTTTTGTCTTCATCAAGCATGGTACATGGATTGCCAGCCATTAAAGATCCAAAAAATGTGTGCGAGGCGTGCACACTAGACAAGCAACAAAGAAATTCATTCCCAAGTGAAGTGTCACGAACAGCAAAAGAGCCATTGCAATTGGTTCACACAGACATCTGTGGACCATTTGAAACACTTTCTCTTGGAGGTAATAAATACTTTATTACCTTCATTGATGATTTTAGCAGAAGGCTATGGGTGTACTATATCAAAGAAAAATATGCTGCTTTCACCATCTTCAAGAATTTCAAAGCTCATGTTGAAACTGAAAGTGGATTCAAAATCAAAGTTCTCAGATCTGACAGAGGTGGGGAGTACATCTCAAATGCTTTTGGAGACTATTGCAGGGAACAAGGCATCAATAAATGGTTCACAACAGCCTACACGCCACAACAAAATGGCATAGTGGAATGAAAAACCGCACCATACTCGACATGATGAGGACCATGTTGAAAGAAAAAGGACTGTCAAAGAATTTCTGGGCAGAGGTAATTGCTTGTATTGCCTATCTGCTTAATCGGTGCCCTACGAAAAGTGTCAGGAGCATGACACCATAGGAGGCATGGAGCGGCTACAAACCAACCGTGGCGCACCTAAGAATCTTTGGGTGTGTTGCATATGCTCAAGTTCCAGAGGCAAGAAGAAAGAAGCTCGATGATCATGGCGAGAAGTGCATCTTCATTGAATATAGTGAAGTATCCAAAGCTTACAAGCTCTGCAATCCACTAACCAACAAAGTAGTGGTAAGTAGAGATGTGGTTTTCAGTGAGGAAGATGAATGGAAATGGAATGAAGAAGGAACTTTTAAAGAAAACCGGTTCGAGGTAGAAGAACAAGAAGAAAAGCCTAAAAGTCAGGAGCAGACAATTGTAACTCCCTCTTCAGCCACATCATCGGTACATAGAAGTTCAGAAGGATAACTCATCTCTCTAAGAAGTACCTCATCAGCCTGAAGTTTTGCTAGCTCCTCCTCATCCATGATTCCTATCAAAATGAGGAGTTTAGAAAAAATCTATGAACAAACAGAAAAAGTCAATCTTTTATGCCTGTATGCAGATCATGAGCCCCTTACATTCTATGAAGTTGTAAAAGAACAATGCAAGATAATTGCCATGAAAGAAGAAATTCATGCCATTGAGAAAAATGACACTTTGGGAGCTGACTTCGCTTCCTCAAGGCCAAAGAACTATTGGTGTCAAATGGGTATACAAGATCGATTGCTATAAAGTAAGGCTCGTGGCTAAAGGTTACAAACAAAAGTATGGCGTGGACTCTGAAGAAATTTTTGCTCCAATTGCTTGACTTGACACCATAAGGATGATAATCTCTCTTGTTGCTTATCACAGTTGGAAAATCTACCAATTGGATGTGAAGTCTGCATTCCTGAATGGAATACTTGAAGAAGAGGTCTATGTTGACCAACCTGATGGCTTCATTGTAAAAGGAGAAGAGCACAAGGTATATCATTTGAAGAAAGCATTATATGGGTTAAAGGGTTAAAGTGGGCCCCATGTGCTTGGAATGCACGTATTGACAGCTATAATCAAAGAAATGGCTTCGTCAAATGTCTATATGAGCATGCGTCTATATCAAGAAGAATGCTCATAGCCTGCCTGTATGTTGATGACTTAATGTTCACAGGGAACAATCAGTAGATGTTCCATGAATTCAAGCAGGCTATGTTCAAGGAATTCGAGATGATTGATGGCGAACTTATGACCTTCTTGTTGGGCATCGAGGTGAAACGACAACCTAGCGACATCTTTATAACACAAAAAAGATATGCAAAAGAACTACTTGAAAAGTTCAAAATGGCTAACTGTTATGTTGTGAATACACTCGTATCAACGAACTCGAAATTGACAAAAGAAGGAGAAGGAAGAAGCATGAACTCGACCATTTTCAAGAGTCTGATTGAAAGCCTCAGGTATCTCACAATCATAAGGCCGAATATTGTCTACAGTGTTGGGCTTCTAAGCAGATACATGGAAGCGCCAAATGAATCACACTGGCTCGCTGCAAAAAGAATTCTCAGGTATATCAAAGGGTTTATAGAATTCAGTCTCTTTTATCCATACAATGATGAAGCGAAGCTATATGGATACTCAGACAATGATTGGGGAGGTGATCAAGACGAAAAGAAAAACACCATAGGATATGTTTTCTATCTCGGGTCGACGACATTCACATAGAACTCAAAGAAACAAAGCGTAGTCGCTTTGTCTACATGTGAAGTTGAATATGTGGCAGCATCGTCCACCGTTTATGAAGCAATCTAGTTGAAGAACTTGCTAAAAGAGCTAAAGCATCCTCAAGAAGAATCCACGGTCATATACGTGGATAACAAGTTTGCAATCGAGCTAGTAAAAAATCCAGTGCAACATGGAAGAAGCAAACACATCGATACTAGATATCATTTTCTAAGAGATCATGTAAAGTAGAAAACAATAAAGCTAGAGTATTGTCATACTACTGAACAAGTGGTAGATATTTTCACCAATGCATTGCCAGTAGAAGCATTTTGACGACCAAGGGAGAAAATCGGAACGAAACCACTTTTGGTTTGGTTGGAAGGGGAGTATTGGAGTTGCAAACCAAAACCCATGTTCCAGCAACCGCCGGTGACTATTGAACTCCCAATGCAGCAGTAACAGTTCTCAAGGAGCTGTTTTGGAAGATGCAAAGCATGTGTAGGTTTTTAGAAATATTAAATGTTGGAAACACCTAGTAGGGGTGTTGTAGTCTTTTCACATTTCATCCAAATGTTTATATAAAGGGTTTTGTGTATCCGGTTACATTTAGGGTGAAGAAGTTGAAAACCACAGCAACATCAAATCTGTACATAAAGTTCAGTCCAGTAAAACAGTTTTAAAGTTCAGAAAATAAGTTTCTATTTGTTTTTTTTTTTTTTTTAAATAAAATTTATTTCTCTTCATTCCTTATCCAAAAATCAGATTTTCTGAGTTGTCTTGAGGCTTTATAATGCTAACAATTCTGTTTTTTGAAGTAAATAAATTTGGTTCGTACAGCCAACAATAACAACCGTTATGGGAAAAAGAACCTATAACTACAATGACAACCGTTATGGAAAAAAGAACCTATAACCGCCATTAACGGCCCGTTATGCCCCTTGTAAAGGTTGTAACAATCATTCTCGCAAAAATAACTTATAATCGTCATAAATGGCCTGCTATGCCCCTTGTAAAGGCCATGACAACCTCGTAATGGTCTGTTAAGAGGCAAATATAGATTTTTATGAATTTTTCTTTATGTTATGGGATAAAAACAAGTTTTTTGGTTTTTTTTTTTTAATTAAAAAAGAGACAGTAACAACCGTTATGACCTGTATTGTAAAGGTAACAGTGTTGACCGCTATGGCCACCATTATTGTTACGAAATACCTTGTCTGCAAGAGTTTTGTGTCGCCTTCAAAAATAAATATAAAAATAAAAGAAGAAAGAAAGAAAAACAAAACAAAAAGAAAAAAAAGAGTTCTGCATCACTTCCACTAATTATGTAGATATGCTAAAATTTGAAAGATTGTGATGGGATTTATGGTATTCTAAAATTTTAATCGTAAGTTTGATCAATTGTCAATCCTTGTTGACTGATCCATGTTAAGTGCAATCCTGTAATTATTAAAGAAAAGTTACTACTTTCAAATGTTTTAACACCTCGTTTGGCACCTTGGATTTGGTGGTAAATGGGTGTATTTCAAATCCAAATACTTGCATTTTGCGTTTAGCAATCTTGGATTTAGAGGTAAATGGAATTAGAGGTATTTCAATTATACCTTTTTGGTGTATTTTGAAATCTCAACAAAATATTGGGATTCCGGCGAAATTCAAAAGAAATGCCTTTTTTGTCTCCTTTTTAAGGGCAGGAGAATCACAAATGTAACAAAAGTGTCTCTAGGCTACTAATCTACTGGACACATGACACACTGATGATACCCCAAAACAATCCAATTATCGGCTGTAACACTAAAATCACATCAATAGAATGATTTGAACTATCCAAATGTTGGACATCTAAATGGATAATTAGAAAACGTTGGTGAGTTGCTTGTTTGTGATCCTTACATTTGTGGCCCACCCAAGCCTTGAAATTTCCTCTTTTTTGGCATAAGTATATATTTTAATGAGTTTATTACAATCATTCTATCAAATATCACACACATATACACACACAAAAATTTGGAATATGAAAGCTGATTTAGTGCATCAAATCTAAGTCCTAGGAATATATTGGAGAATTCTAATGCTCTCCAGATACAAGCTTCCAAATGGAAGATTTGGATTCCAGTGCATTTCAACCAAACACACGAGGAATAAGAATCACATTGATTCCAATGTAATTGCGATTTGGATTCCAATGCATTCCAAATCCAAGCTCCCAAATGGGCCCTAAGTAGAAGCTTGATAAATCCAAATGTTTGAAAATTGTAGGGACATGTCTACTATATTGAAAATTGATTTTCCCTGCAAGTTTCATGTATATGAGACTAAATGAGATCTGAAGGGTTACTCATTTTAGAACTCTACATTTACACTGACTTGCCTTATGAGAATTGCTAGTGCTGTTGTCGCCATTGCCATCCCCTCTCTTGCTACTCCCATCACCCTGTCACTGTTGTCACCTCCGTTAGATGTGGATAAAGTCTCGTTGTCATTGCCATCACTCTAGGTTAGGCCATGCGATCCCCTCTGTGAAGCTAATGCGTCATGGCCCTCATTCCAAGGTTTTGTGCTCCTCATCAACATGTTAATAGAGTCAACTTAAGACTCCACATCAACCATAACCTCATCGATGTCAATGCCCATACCTGTTGCCCCTCTTAACTATGTTCTTATCAGGACGTTGATCTTCTTCATCCAAGTCAACAGACTTAACTCACTTGCAAAGTGGGTAATCCTCACCCTCACCCTCACCCTCATCCTCATCCAATGTTGTCAAATGCGATTGCATATGCGCATATGCCATATGCCATGACATACTTTATTATGCGATCACATATTGCCCAACAAGACTTTATTTATTTATTTTTGCAATTTCAGTCACTTTTTGCCTATAAATAGGCACCCAAGTCCCCTCCATTTTCACTATTCTCTACTCTAAAGCTTAAAATCTCTCACTCTGTCTTTCTTTACCCCTCTCTTTTACCATCTTTCTATTTATGTTTGAAGTATTTAATAATTAATTCTCTCTTAATGTTGCTTGTAAATTGTTTTTGTTAAAATTTATGTAAATATAATATAAGTAATTAACTATATAACTTAATGAAACACTCAAATTACAATGAAATAAGTAAAATAAGTTAACCAATCACTTTTACTGAATAGGCAAAATTTCCCTAATTTTTTAGAATTTTTTTAAAGATTTTTTTCCTTCAAATTTTCCCTTTTATTTTTTTATTTGTCATAAAAAAAAAAGCGATCACATATGCGAACAACATTTGTTGATCGCATGCAATCGCATATACGATTCGACGACTTTGCCCCATCAATGATGCATCTCCACCAATGTGCATTAGGTTCAAGTTGTATTATTTGCCTATTGTTGCCTCTGTTACAACTTCATATTATAGTGGTAGAAAACAAGTTTTTAGAGCTTTTTATACCCTAATTTGTTCCTCTTAATGGTGCGGACGAGTGATCACATGCTCTAGTTCCTCTCGCACAACAATGATGAAACAATCTTGGATACTAAATGAATCACTAGTAACAGAATGGTAGGAACCTCGATAGCATACATTGACCACCACTCGCTAATTTATCATACATATATGTTAGTTTAAGTTAGTAACATAGGTTTGGTGCTTAGTAATAGTGTAAAAATAGCAACTAACTTTTTTTATTTTTTTTGAACGAGTAAATAAGAGTCATTAATGAGCATTGCACTCGCATGGCAGCATTGTCGCCCTCAATGCCCTTGCAACCTCAGACGAGCATGAGCCTTTTGCATTTCTAAACTGCACTATTTGTTGAGTAAAAGTAGAACTATGTGATAATAATCTATGTGCTACTTGATAGGTTACACAGATATGCTATAAGGTGCATAACCTCATTCCTGAATTATGCTTTCCCCATCGACATCAAGAATAGTTTTGCATAAACATCATGAAGGGCCATTTTAAAGTCATTATCTTCTCAGAGGTTATGCTTCTAGTGTAACTTGAGGTTTGGGAAGTATGTCAAAACCCAATCAAAATTGAATTAGCAAATAATAACATAAATGGTGGCTGTGAATGCCTACTATAATATGTTGGAAGGATTAAAAACTAACAGTAAGAACATACTAGCCATGTGAAGTAGGTGCTCAAGGGTATTATACCATTGATCTTTTAAGATTTTTGTACTCATTTATAAGATTAAGGGGCTGCAATCTTTATGGCCTCATTCATGAGCCGTATCATCTCATGCATCGACCCTGTCAATGGTCATGTCTTGTTGTTCACCACCCTCACTGCTCTACAAATCGACTCAAGGATGGCAACCACCCTATCCAAGAATGCATTGCTCATCACCATTTCTTCAACCCTTAGTGTCATCTGAGTACGGTTCTAATTCCAACTATAGTAGTGGGGGGAGTTGAAGAGGTTTCTCAATCTGGCCTGTGCTTGGTTAGGTTCTCTAGCGCAACGAAGTTTGTGGCTAATTGTGTCGCTCCTGGCCGAACTATGACCCTTCGACTCCATGTGCACATCTCAACCAACAACCAAGTATTACCATATATGAAAATTTTCATCTCCTCACATCCTCAATCACACCTCTCATTGCCGGCATCTCCCTATTGCCTGGAGCATTAGGTCTATGCAGTGAGCCACACATGGGGTCCAACAGAATTGTACTTGCTGATCAACTACTTCTGGGGCTTCACAAAGTCACCACCATTGTCTGTCCAATCTGGACAGCATTCTTCACCTCAACTCCTGTATCATCTCCTTCATTTATTCTTCAACCCAATTCCTGTAACACATCCTTCATTAGTCCATATGTGTAGTTTGGGTCCTTTTTTCTGTTGGACACATACATGAACGTCAAAATTTTGTCCTCCTACATTACACTATAATATCCTCAAAATTCAAGAGAGTTTTGTGGGTCTGAAATTGGTTACAACATGCCGCTCCCTAATCAGTGGATCTTCAAAGGATCAAATGGGAAAGACGATTCTCCGAGCGGCCGTGCTATGCAATTCCAACCGCAAGTTTCCAATAAAGAGATCAGTTCAACAGATAAACAAAGACCATCCACCAAACTAGTGCCACCGGGATGGAGCTGTAAGCAATGAATGCTGTTACCCCAATACCAACACAGACATTAACACAAGCAGCATGATAAGCTGCTACAACCTGATGTCCCTCACATAGCAATAGTTAAGAGCATATCGTAAAAATGATTTGATGTGAGAAGTGTCTCTAGGAGCATCCCCGAGCCCCAGATTCCTATTGTGATGATCAAGCAATAGTGCCTTTCCATTGACACTGATGGAGCTCCTCAAGATTGAAGTCTTTGTGGCTTAACAGGTTCGGCAGGTTTGGCATCTACTACAAAAGAGAGAATCCCCTTCAGATAACCACACCTCTGCTGGGCAGTGTGTGGAATGGCTGACAGCAGACCTTTTAGGATATATAATCCAAGTTGAGAGTGGAGTTACAGGAACAACTGTCTGATGGAAAACAACTTTCACGTTTCAGAGAGTACTTTTTTTGTTGAGAATTCCTCGTTCCCTTTCATGTGAATTCCTAGCGGCAAATAACAACTTGTGGGGCCCTATCTATTCCATCTCTCGAGCCAAGTTTTTATAAACATGGCAGCTATTCTTTTAATAATGATGTTTGTTCACTGCATTATCCCGTAATGAGTCATCCATTAGATGAAATTGAATAATTCTTTCCTTCGTTGCATGAACTTTCCACCCAAGTGGTGCTCCCACTTTCAATTGTTCTTCCTAGAAAACTTGCTAACAGTGGAAAAAAGACACTTCTCTGCTGCCACACCCGATGTGATGGGGACATCATGCGCATGCCCCCCACCCTATGCACATTCAAGGAGGAGGGCCCCACTTTCAATCTGGATCAACGACATCCTTGGAGGCCCTCACAGTTAGGGGCTGCACTATGGGGCCATCACATAGATTCTACCATCGGATCTCATGATCGTGGCCCACTACCTTAGATGATCTAGGATTTGGAGTTTTGGCTATTCTCGTTATTAGAAACATCATGAACAACTGTGATTGCATAGATTAGTTATTATTTTATTTACTTTAGCTCTAAGTATTAGTGTGCGCACATGGCACAAGGGTAAAGTTGTCTTTTGGGGTCTAGGGTTTTCTTATAAATAAGTAACCCCATGTAGGTATTCTTAATGAAGTTTATGAATAAAAATTCCGCATTTTTCTTTTTCTCTATCTCTTTGGGTTGAAGAATCGAATTGGGTGCGAAACCCTCCCTTCCTCAAATGGCTAACTACTGTGGTGCGAAGCCACAACCATCCCAAATCATCCCCACTTCTTTAAACTCCACACTCATCATCCTCCACATCCCTTCCACCTTCAGATGCACCCTCTTTCGTATCCAAGTTCTATCCTATAACAGTGCACAAACAGATATTCAGATTCTAGCTCATCTGAGGGCTGAAACTTCGGTGGTGCGCCACGCACAAACTATGCATCGGATTGATACAAAATTTGGCATGGAGGCAGTCCTACCCTGGCCGATCCTAGTCTGGGAGTAGCTTTTCGACTTTGTGAGCCTCACACGTGCGGACGAGTGGTCATGCACGTGCGCCCAGGGCCAGCTGTTGTCCACGCACGTGGCTTATCTCAGGTTTTATTTTTCCTCTATTTTCCTCCTCTTTAGAGTTAAATCTAGATCCTTAACCCTAAAGAATCCCAAATCCCAATTATCCCCAAATTTGAGCCTTAGATTTTCCCTCGAATTGAAACATGGTGAATCTCTTGAATCAGGGAACAATCCTTTGCAAGAATGGATGAATATTACACTCCTTTGGGCTTGTTTGGTTTATAATTTTATTTGATCTAGCCCTAAACTTGTGTAGGCTTAGATCCTGATAGATTCTCCTTTTTGAATATTTGATCGTATGTAGAATGTAGAATTTTGTGATTGTTTAAAATTGGTCTAATATAAAGCTTGAACTCTTGCATGTCATATTTAATTTCATGTCTTGCATCAAATTTGGTATTAAAGCTTAGCTTTTTTATAGGGGAATGCATTGCAGGTTTGGGGTTCAGTTTATTTATATCCATTATGCATCAAGTCTCCTCATATAAGGTTGTTTAGGACCCATAATTCACACTATGGGCTGCTGAATTTTCTGTTGTTAGAAAATCTACAAATTTCATGATTCAATTTTCTGTTAACAAATTATTTGGGCAGTTATATTGCTGATATTTTAGTAGCGTTGTGTGATTTCCTTCATATAGAGTCATATAGGATCATTTAGTCCCATTTAGACGCATATAGTTGTAATAAAGGGTCTTTGAGTTGAGTGAGTGGTTGTATGCCCACACGTACTGGTCGTGGTTTTGGTTTGCACCCTACGCTAAACATGAAGCAATTGCAAGAGTCAATGAACAACATAACCCGACAGTTTGAGTCTTTGGGTAGGCACTTGGAACAATGTATTGACCAACGCTTGGATCAACTTAATGTGCGCGTTACCCAACTAGAGACCTCCACTCGGGCAAACCCCACCATTGGGGAAGATTGCCAATCTCAGGCATGTGGTTAAGAAGATAGACAAGGGAATGGGGGTGGCCAAAGAAATGGTCATGGGCACGCACCGGTGCACCCATCCTGCGAGAGGCATCATAATCATTATGACCCAGATGCGCAATTCCTCAAGGGAGTTAGAGTAGAGGCCCCAACGTTTAATGGCCACTTGGACCTTAAAGCTTTTCTAGATTGGTTGGTGGACATAGACCACTATTTTGAGAGGTACGACATGTCGGATGTTTGTCGAGTTCGATTTGCCAAGATGAAGCTTGTGGGACAAGTAAAGAGGTTTTGGGCTACTGTGGAGTGAAAGAAAGAAAGGTTGAGGGAGCCCCCAATAGTCCATTGGGGAGAAATGAAAGAAATTCTAAAGGAGAAGTACCTCGCTTTCTCTTATGACTTGAGGTTGGTTGAAGATTGGCAGTCTCTTCGACAAGGTTTCATGAGTGTGGCTGAATACATTAAGAAGTTCGAAGAGTACTTGACCCGGTGTGAAGTTGAAGAGGATCCCGTACTCACTCTTGCTCGATTTAAGACGGGCCTCCATTCTGACATTAGGAGAGAGTTACTCGCCAAGGACATAGACACTCTTGAACAGATGTATCAAGTAGTGTTGAAGGTCGAGCAATACCTCAAAGCATTTGTGAGAAGGTGGTTTGAGTTTCGTGATTCTGGCGCTAAGGCCAACCCTTCTGAGGCTAAGCCTAACACTAGATATCAATACAAGCCTTCCAGTAGTTCTCAGTCTAGGCCCAAGGATGATAAGGGTAAAGGAGTTGTTGAGTTTAGCTCACGCAGAAGCGATGCGACTAGGTGTTTTAGATGTCAAGGGTTTGGTCACTTTACCTACTAGTGTGACACAAAAGAGGGCACCAAGGTGTTCCTTATTGATGGGCAAATAGAAGTAGTGCCCCTAGAAAGTGACAGTGAAGAGGAAAAATATGAGCTAGTAGAGACCCCTAGTGATGAAGAAGTGGGAGCGCAAGATTCTGCGACCCTTGCAGTTGTGCGTTGTGCCTTTGCACAAGCAAAAAATATTAACGATTGGCGTCGTAACACGATCTTCTATACTTGCGTAAAATGTGGTGATAAGAGTTGCGAGATGATCGTGGATAGTGGTAGTTATGCCAATGTGGCATCAACTGGCACTGTGAGCCGTTTGGGCTTGAAGCTTGAAGCCCATCCTCAACCCTATAGAGTGTCTTAGGTTGATGAGACTTCCATTCTAGTCTCGCACCGTTGTCTTGTTCCTATTTAGTTTGAATCTTATAGAGAAAAACTCTAGTGTGATGTTGTTTCGATAGATGTTGGCCATATCATTTTGGGTAGGCCCTGGCTCTATGACGGGGATGTCACCATATTTGGTCGTTTGAATTTGTATACATTCTGGTTTGAGGGCAAGAAAGTCAAGCTAAATCTGCTTCCACCCAAGAACACAACTAGAAAGGAGTCCACTACAAAGAGTGGTGTGAGCGGCTCGAAGGAATTGAAGGAATCGAAGTCCGAGTCTAAGCCTCTCCATATTTTAAATGCGAAAGACTTTGAGCGAGAGACTGAGTTGGACTCGATGGTGTACGCCCTTGTGGCTAGGGAAAGTGCACTAAAGGCAAGTGTAGAGTTACCCACTGAGGCCATTCCGGTAGTGGATGAGTTTCGTGATATCTTTCCTAATGATCTACCAAATGAACTTCCCCCTATGAGGGATATACAACACACCATTGATTTAGTCCCTGGGGCGACTCTACCAAACCTCCCTCATTACAGAATGAACCCAAAGGAGCATGCACATTTGAAGAGGCAGATTGATGATGAAAAAGGTGTGCTTAATAGTCCTAGAGGAGGGTGAATAGGACTATTCCAAATAAAAATTAAAGTACTGAAATAATAAATAAATCAGAAACTCAATCATTCTAGTATTGAAAAATTGATTCAAACTAGTTCGTAGGACAACCTTCACCCAAAACAAAGTTTAGGTAGGACAACCTTATTTCACAAACAATCGTAAGGATCATGATCTCAAACTAGGCAAGATAAAATAAAGCTATCTATTACAAACATTCACAACTTTTGCATAAATAAAATTACAACCATTCTCGACAAATGTAAAAACTAAACACTCACCACAACACCAAGAGTTATAGTAGTTTGGTGTGTACAACAACTGTTCTCAAATAGCCACACCTACTCCACTCCCAATAATCACAACCCACGTGATATTGGCTTTCACTAAAAAACAAGGTTTTCACAGGGTCATCTTAAAACCTGATACAGTTGTGATTTTAACGGGTCATTACAAACAAAAACCCCTCGTTGAGATTTTCTGGCTATCTCAGAAAAATCAACAATTGAGATTTTCTGGCTATCTCAATAAAACCAAAATACAAAAGATAGAATATACTTATGCCTTAAAGACGTATCTCTTGATATAGCCTGTAAAACCACTTCTCTTGAAGTAGATTGTTCAATGTCCAATCATATGAATGAGGATTCTAGGTTCTAAATAGATTTTAAATCGATTCAAAGCAAAGGCTACTTGTTTGAATTCTTCAAGATCTCAAAGAAGAGTATCTACTCTCTTTATAGAATAAAATTCATAAAAAGGAGATCAAGGAATTGAAACAAAAAGCTATTAAATATTAAAAATATCATGCAATAGCTTGACAATAATAGAGACTTCTCTCTTTCTTGATGAAGGCTTTTTTCAGCGTGAATTAGTAATTTTGTATTGAGAGAAGGCCCCTATTTATAGGTTGAAAAGTTGTTGCTTTGACTCGTCTAAGGATCAACAAATTTTTAAATTTTGAGCGCGATTGGATAAAACAGAACTTCGACTGGTCAAAGGCCTTGCTCGACTGGTCGAGGGTGCCAGATTTTAGTTGCTAGACTTTGAGTCAAGCGACCCTCAACTGGTCGAAGGCCTCTCTTCGACTAGTTGAGCAGTCTGCTCAACTGGTCGAGGAAGTAATGGAAAAATCCGTTTTTCCGAGTTTAAACTTGGACTAGTTGAAGAGTTCTTAGACTGGTCGAGCCACAGCTTAGACTAGTCGAACCTAAGCCTAGACTAGTCGAAGTTAAGCCTATATAAAGCATAAAGACCCATATAAGATAATGTTTTGAAAGGACCTAAGCCTAAGGTCTTTCTAGGGTCTATTATACTTGAAAAGACTGAACATTGAAGTAACTTGAACTTCTTGGAATAAGAATCTTCAATAGAGCTTGAAGATGGAGCTTGATCTCCTAGTTGAAGTGTAGTAGATCTTGAACTCAGTCATCTTGAGCTTCAGTAGATTTTGAACTTTCCAGCTTGATCTACTTCTTGACTTGAACTTCAGTAAAGTCTTGAACTTAGTAGATTTTGAACTATCATGACTTGAAGTAACATCTTGAACTTTCCATCTTGATCCATATTAGACGGACCACTTCTTAAGCTATTTTGTCTAAACGAAATTTGACAAACAGAGGTGTCCTTTATACAATATAGCACTTACAATTTCCCCCTTTGTCAAATTCGTGACAAAACATTTAACATTACAACAAGTAGAGTGACATCTTGAATTCCGTGTTGTAGAAGGTGCAGCTTTAATGAATGTGCAATTTTACTCCCCCTCAATGTGAGCTTTTCCAGTGTTCGAAATATCGGTATCGCGCTATGTATTGCGCCCTTGGGATATAGATATGTGTCGGTTATTGCATGGGATATATCGTTTGTATCGCATAATTTATTGCACTTTTTGGGAAACATGGGGAAACATTGGGAAAATGGTTGAATTTTTCAATAAAACTTTATGGATTGTTAAAAAGGACCTTAATACACACTTTTAAATCATAACATCTCAAAAAAAAGTGCACATAATAAATTTCCTTTGTAAATGGTCCTAAGTTATGCGATGTTTAATTGAACTAATGCAACTATATTTAAATTGAATGCTTGACATTTATAAATGTATCAAAGACATGTATGAAAACACAACCAATTCATTGAAAAGCAAAAAAATAAAATAAAATTGAGAAATATACATATCAATGATAGAGATTGGTTGAGGATTGAACGTACACAATTGAAATATTCTTGGGGTCACAAAAGTTTTGAATCGGATAATATTTTTCTTCTCAGATCATCTCAGTAGGAATGACGTAATGAATGTTATGGATGGTATTTAAGCATCACTGTTGACCTAGGGAGGTTTTAACGGTAAGAATTTCCCTACCCACCTTTTCCTTTAGTGCGGCCCGCTCGAGTCTTGGAACTTGCTCACTTTTGGTCCTAAGTCCGAAAATGAGCTCACAAAACGGATGGACGGAGTAGATTTCTCACAAACATTATGGTGGGCCCCCACCTACATTTTTAGTGTAGGAACTTCCTACCAAAGGCTTTCCCAGGAAATCCACGGAAGTGGATTAGCTGGTGTACCACACACCACCAATATGGTTGTGTTGACGTCAACAAGTTATGTGGGTCCTCATGAGGTATGTTTTATATCCAAACCGCCCGTCAATTTGGCGAGCTAGTCGTAATGCTTGAGCCGAAAAATAAGGCAAATCCAATTATTAAGTGGACCACATTGCAAAATGTAATGGAGGATTGAACGTCTACCATTGAAACCATTTTGGGGTCACATAAGCTTTGGATCAATATGATATTTGTTTTTTTTCTCTTCATCTAGGTATGTGTGACCTTATGAATAAATTGGATGGAAAATAAATGTTATGGTGGGGGCCTTACAAATGTTTTAATGGAGAGAATCATTGCCCCACAACTATTTGTGGTGTGGTCCACTTGAGCTTTGGATATGACTTATTTTTGGGCTCATGATCTAAAATGATCACGCCAAATTGATGAACAAGGTGGATATAATAAATACATCATTACGTGGCCCATGTAACTTTGATCTCCTTTGAACCATTGGTACAACTTGGAGCGTCAGCGCTCGTCTTTGCACTACACAACCTATGTGGTACAACAACTAGACTTGTCACAGGATCTGTGGAGTCCAACTTGCTGTATATATTTATCTAGGCTATCCATTTATTTTTTCATATAGTTTAAGCATATTAATCCAAAAATTAAGTAGATAAGTAGATCCAAATCTTGGGTAGACCGCATTAGAAAAAATAAGCATATCCATATCATTTAATCGTAAGTTTTCATTAATCATTGTTTAATGTGGTGTGGTCCACCTGATAATTTGAATATGTTTTGATTTTTGGGATTACATCATAAAATGGGCTATAAAAACGAATGGATGGATTGGATCTACAACATATCATCAACTTGGGCCCTACAGCAAGCGTAACACCAAGTTGTTACTCACGTAGCATCAATCCACCCATGACTTACAGGTGCATTTAGGGTTGCATTTTATTTTGTGTACTTAGTAAACACTGTGGTGTCCACCGTGATTTATATTTTTTATCCACTCCTTCAATCCATTTTAATAGGTAATTTTAGGACTTGAACCGAAAATTAAAGAATATTTAAAGCTCCAATGGACCGCACCATAGGAAACAACCTGAATTGAACATATACCATTGAAAAATTCTTAATGGCCACGGAAGTTTTGGATCAAGCTTATATTTATGTTTTCCCTTCATCCCTGTTTCTGTGATCTTATGAATAGGTTGGATGACAAATAAACATCATTGTGGGCCTAGCAAGGTTTCAACGGTTGTAATCATTATTCCCATTGTTTCATATGGTATGGTCCACTTGAGGTTTGGATATGCTTCAATTTTGGGATCAACCCCTTAAATGAGCTGGAAAAATAGTTGGATGGTGTGGATAAACCACATACATTCACAGTGGGCCCATGGAGTTTTATCGGTACGATAAAGCGTACGAGTAACTCAGTATGCAATCAGATATCTAAGAGATTCAGCAAAGATGCTTTTTGAAAGAGGGAAGAGGGTTTCGGAAGCTCCGGAACCCTAAAAATCTCAAATCTTCACCTCAATAGGCCCGATTTCTCGCTAAAATCTCGGTTGGAGAAATCCCTTCGCCAAAATCTCTGTTGTGTTGCGATGCATCTCCATTGGATTCAAAGACAAAAAGAAAGAGGGAAATCAAAACCCACCAAATTCGACCTCCAATCACGGTACTGAAATCCTCCCTCCAGTTTTTCCTCTCTTAAAAAAAAAAAAAAAGAAGCTCGAACTGTTAGATCGGGGTGGGTTGTATCGGCGATATCGACGATAATATCGTACAATATATGATGTTTTGGATTTTTGGTATCTTCCGAGGGTTATCAGAGGAGTTTCGTCTCGCAGTGGTGCAATACCGAAAATATCAGCCGATAGTATCGATATTTCGAACACTGAGCTTTTCCCTGTTTTATGACATAGACATATATATTTTCAATGCAAAACTCCAACCATAAATCAATGTATCAACATTTATAAATCAATACATCAACATTCATATCCTGCGCATTGCATCTTCATTCATTCATTCTACTTATAAAATTAGCAATTCTCTCCCCCTTTTTGTCACAAGATGACAAAGGGAAGACCATTCATGTGATTATAACCAATAAACCACAACAGAATCAGTAGAATAATAAGAAGAAAATGCATAGAAATATGTCAATGAAGGAGTTAACAAAATGTCATTAACAAGCATTAAGAGAGTAGTGTTAGAAAGTTATCAACCAACACACACAAAGTATAAAGGTATACAATCCAAAGATAAATGAAAATATGCTTAATCAGATCCAAAAGAGGATGGAGGAGGTATAGAAGGATCAATCTGGTGAAGTCCTTTTATAATGCAATGAAAATATTTTCGCATATATTTCATGGAAGCTTTATGACTTTCAGCCAGAGTATCCCGAGATACCTTCAACTCAACTACTTTCTCTTCCAAAGACTTGAGCCGATCATCAACTTGGGAAGGTTGATAGTCAGGATCAGCTTTATCATCCGATCCCAGCTCGACAAAGATGTCATTCATGGATGTGTCCTCAGGCAAAGGTGTGTCTTCATCCTCATCTCTCTGGCCGGGAAGGAATGCCAGGTTCATCTTATGGATATTTGTATTATCAAAATGGAGAGTGGACTCTGGCGCCTCAATCGATGGAATGACAACGTTGCAATAGATAGCAAGGCTTGTCATGAGATATGCAAAAGGTATTGACCCATGACCCGGATGGATGCGAAATTGGATAATCAAATAACATATCAATATGGTCTACGTTCACAATCCTTTCAATGATAATATCCCTAGAGCGGAAATCCCTAACACGTTCTGAATCTTCTTTGGGAGATCTTAGGGTTCTCACCCTAACTGGAGTCGACCTGGTGGAGGAGCCGCTAGGGCCCTTGCGTGTAGCCTTCCTCTTAGTGCGATGCTCCATGTAGAGTTTGCAAAAGAGAATATTAAAGAATATAGATGGGTTTGGCTTAGATCAGATTTTTGCATAAAACCCTCTAGAAAAGATGCAAATCTCAAATAAACCACAAAATGAAGATTAACTAGCAAGAATGAACCCAAATCTAGAAGGAAACTTGAAATAAACCACTTACAATGACAAAATGGAGATGGGTTCGACGAGTGGAGCCACAGCTAGTCGAGGAAGAAAGGTAATTAAAAAAAAGAGTTTTTCCCTCGTTTAATGAGCAAACCCGCGCACTTCGACCTATCGAGTATGGTCCTCGACCTGTTGAAGGTCGACTAGTCAAGGACGTGTTCGACTCATCGAGTAGCTAATATATTCTAAAACTTTGAAATTTGTATGTTTTGCATTTTAAAAATCATAAACATTTAATAAATAAATATGTATAAACAACATGATTTAATTAAAAGTACACAAACTAATATCATGTTTTAATTTGGAATATCTATTCCTGTCAAGCAGTTTGGTCATAATGTCAGCAAGTTGCTTTTCAGTCCGAATCTATTTTGAAGAAATGCTCGTCCTCAACTAATTCTCGAATGTAATGATATCGAATGTTAATATGTTTCGTATGAGAATGTTAAATAGGATTTTTCGAAATATTAATTGCGCTTGAATTATCACAATATAATATCATAGTATCTTGTGCAATCCCATAATTAGCTAACATCCGTTTCATCCAGATCAGCTGGGTGCTAGCATTGCCAGCTGCAATATATTCAGCTTCAGCTGTTGAAAGTGATAAATAATTTTATTTCTTGCTGAGCCAGGAAACCAAACAATTCCCAACGTAAAAACATCAACCACTAGTAGATTTTTTATCATCGATGTTTCCTGCCCAGTCTGCATCAGTATATCCGGCAAGTTGTATGTTTGTATCATATGGATACCATAGACCGAAATTAGCAGTACTTGTGTAATGCTCTGAAAATCGGGGGTCGAGCAGAAGCTCAGCTCTCGAGTTTCAACGCATTACTTATGCAACATAGATAATGATGATTGAATATTGTTCGTATTAGTGCATTAAACATGAGTGGGATTATACCAAAGCAGCATATCATACTCTAGAGAGTTAAATTTCGCAAGCGGAAGACTGTGATAGATGTATAAAATATATAAACTGTTGTAAGTCTCCAGAGTGTGAACATGTTACGAGGTTAAATATATTCATGTATACTCCACAAATGAACAAAATGAATATATATGGGTGTTCCAAAAGTGCAAAATAACAGGTGTATTGGCATCTAATCAGCAACCCTGTAACCCTGTCGATCAGAACATGGTCTACATAGACCCGCCTGATAGCTGCATATAGAAGAAACCCTCATCATCATAAAAGTCTGGCTCCGCTTCGTAAGCATCGCCATCATCTAAAACCAAAACAGGGTCTGGTAGGTGTTTAAAACACCGTCTCGTAATGTGGGAGTGAGTGATCAACTTAGTGGAACAATAAAGCAAAGGTTAACATGTTATCAATTCAGTCAAGTAGTAATGATAATGCAATACAGCAATCAGGTCCTAAGTACTCTTGTTAATGTAAGAATGATATGAAATGATGATGCATGGTCTCGCGTACGCTCCCTCAGCGACTTCTTCTCACGATCGCGGCATGAAACACTTCCTCAGTGCTTGACCTGCTACGCCAAACGCACACGTAATGCGGTGCATGCACGTGATTAGCTAGGTTTTTACTTAGGTTTATTTATACAGCAGGATTGTGAAGTTAAGGTACCTTCCTTATATCAATTCCCAAATAATGATCCATTCTAGGGTCTTCAGTCCTAGTAAATCTCATACGGTGTTGTGGTTCTAGGTCACTACAAAGGACTAGTCACCTGATAAGTGCAGGCGTAGTTTATACTCTAGTCGCTATGGAAAAGCTTGTCGCCTCAACGCAGCTTCAGAGTATGCTCGAGGGCACTACAAATGGCTCGTCACCTGATCAATGTGGACCTACAGCACGACCACGGTGTCCCATACCACTATGTCCGGCTCATGAGTCTTAGCGGATTGAGGTACTAAGGTTAAACGGGATTTTCATTGGTAAGTTGGTATCTTAGATTCAAGCAATAGCGTCCATACATGGTGAACACACAATAGGCCAATCGGGTTACTTGACAAGTTCGATTGGTACGAGTGTACGTTGAATTAATGACATGGAGTGTTAACCACTGTCGATAATCATCGTACGACTCAGATTCACCAAACGCATCAAATGTGGTGAGACTAGCTCGGCCACTCGAACAGGAATTGTTACCGATTGCCTAGACTACGTCGTAGTCCCAATTATAGTCAAATGCAATAGGCATTCCTGTGTACTAATCAAAATAGCATATAACAACCAATTCAACTATAAATCTCATATAAGCATGTTAACGAACACGTAGAGTACATGTCACCATACATAAGCATTCATCCATAAATTACATAGTAGCAAAATAGATTATATAAAGGAAACGGTAACTATATACAAGGTAATTGAGAAATCCATCTCAATGGCCTCATTAAATACATTTCAGCAAGCATTTACTCATTTAGGCATTTTATCAAACACTTAGGCTACACACTTCACATACATATAATAAATTTGTTAAAACACATATTATAGCAAATCCTTTAACAAGGGAGTTGCCACATGTACAACAATTATGTATTCTTAAACATCAATCATAACAAGCACAAATAATCATTCCATATTCATTTAATCATTTCAACAAACACCTAGAATGCATTAAAATCAACGTAGTTTACATATATATGTAATATAAGGAAAACATCGTATTTAAGCATATGTGACAGCAATCAAGTCAATCATAAACCATTACTGACATTGATAGCCTTGAAACCATAACCAAGACGTTTATAGTCCGCACCTTTCGCCGGTAGACTCGTAACGAGCTCGGTTTGAACACGATGTCTTTGTCTACGGCAAAATGACAACCTGCAGCATGAAATAGGCTAGCTACTTCACCCTTTATTTGAATCTCTAAAACAGGTTAGGGTTAGGATTTCTTACCTAAGAATGTAGTCGGAATCGTCGGAATAATGATTCAGAAGCAGTGGTTAAGCACGAGGAGTGGCAAGGATCGAATCCCAGGAACAACTCCAGCTCTCTCTCTCACTCTCTCTCTTTCCTTCTCTCTTTGCTCTCTTCTCTCTTCTAGGTTTCCAAATTCGTATGGAATGAGAGGGGTGGGTTTAGGCCTTTATATACGTCCAGAACTGATCTCAATGGCCCCAGGGCCATGATATACTTAGGTTATAGCCAAATACGGGCCATTTCGGTCCAACGGAGATGTTGGAGGCCCCTTTTCTACATGCGGTCGGACTTAAGCTCTCTGACCATGGATCCAGATCAGGCTAAGTTTTCGGTCCGATCGGATTAGTGGATCGACCGCGGGGGACCAGTTTCAGTTCAACGGTCACCGGTACTCAATCAGGGCCACAAGTGCACTGACCTGTGTTGAAAATTTTTCCTGATCCGAGGGTGTAATTGGGTCAGACTCTGACGGTCTGAATCCTTAGATTTGGCCTGCAAGCGAACCGACTCAATTCACTTAAGTTTCAGTTCATTTCCTAAGGGTATTCGCGTTTTCTCACACACTTCGCTCCAGGCCCAAGTACATAGCTTAGGGATACTATCTGGACTTGATTTCTGATATGGTTGTCAAGTCCAGGAAGGCGGTCATAAATGTATAGCTTTGGGGTAATCAGACTTTCGACGCGCGGTCCAAGTCCGATACGGAGTTTCGGTGTGCTCCTGAGAGCAACCGGGTTTTGAGATGGGTCCTAAGCTTCAAGGTAATGTAGCGTCAACGATTCTACACGTTTTGGGTCTTACAGATCGTATTTAAAGTGGTTCGAGCTAATTCTATTGATTGTTCAGTTTAGCACTTATTTAAATCGTGCCCTAATTACGACAGAATAAGGTCCTAGGGTAGTTCTACGTCCCTTTCTGGCACTTTTAGTTGGTATATTATTTTAATTATTTTTCTAGTAGTTCGTCATCAAGTCCACTTCATCCCTACCAAATTTCATTAGATTTCGTATCTTTAAAAAATTCTAAAAATTTCAGAAGCAGCAGCTGTCCAAACTAATGATTTTCAGACAATTGTTACAACGACTTATATGTAACTATATTCAATATTTTATTATATTTTTCACTTATTTTTATATGAAACTAAACTTATCAAGCTTCAATCTGGCTTTTGAATCAGCTAAATTGGAGTTAGAACGAGGGAGAGATGACTTTTTGAAGTCAGACAAAAATTGAAGAAAATATGTAAAAAGGGGATTTGAGACTTTGGGATTGAGTTCCGAGAAGTCAATTAAGGTGTTATGATCGACTCATTGCCCAAGGACGTCTCTTTCCAAGTTAGCAAAAATTCGGGATGTTACAACTTGCGACATATCGAATTATCCATTTAACAACGATTACATGTGATTCCTTATGATCAGACTGATATCTAGCACATATTCCAACGCTAAAAGTTATATCAGGTCTACTAGTAGTCAAGTATAGAAGACTACCAATCATACTTCGATATAAACGGGAGTCTATGCTTTTACCTGTTTCATCCTTAGAAAGTTTGAGAGTTGTGCTCATAGGAGTATCAAACTTATTCCCATTCTCAAGCCTAAACTTCTTTACTAGATTTAAAGCATATTTGGTTTGAGAGATGAAAATACCATCTTCCTGTTGTTTTACTTGTAATCCAAGAAAGTAATTTAGTTCTCCAACCATACTCATTTCAAACTTGGATTTCATCAGATCTGCAAACTCAATGGACAAGTTAGTGCATGTAGATCCGTAAATAATATCATTAACGTAGATCTGTACAATCAATATATGTCCATTATATCTTTTGACAAATAATGTTTTATCAACGCTTCCCATGATAAAGTTGTGACTAAGTAAAAATTTAGTTAACTTTTTATACCATGCCCTGGGAGCTTGTTTTAGCCATAAAAGTGCCTTTTTAAGATGGTATACATGATTTGAAAGTTTAGGGTCTTCAAAACCCTTAGGTCGTTCAACATATACTTCTTTTTGTAAATCACCATTTAGAAACGGACTTCTAACATCCATTTGATATATCTTGAATTTCTTATAATAAGCAATTGAAATGAATAATCTAATGGATTCAAGGCGTGCAAATGGTGCAAAGGTTTCATCGTAGTCAATTCCTTTTATCTGAGTGTAGCTTTGTACAACCAGTCGTGCCTTGTTTCTAATAATATTTCTCATTTCATCAGATTTGTTCTTAAAAATCCATTTGGTTCCAATTATATGTTTATCAATCTAGGAACCAAAAAATCATTTTTGGCGAATTGATTTAACTCTTCTTGCATATCCAATATCCAACTTTCATCGGCAAGTGCTTCATTTACATTTGCCGGTTCAATTTGGGAAGTGAAGCAGACATAATTACAAATGTTTTCTAATTATTTTCTTGTCTGAACACCAGTACAAGGGTTACCTTATATTTGATCAGTCGGATGGTCTTTGACTGATCTTAATTCAGAATTATCTGATTTAGATGAAGAGTTAGGTTTGTCGATAATGTTGCCTTCATCATAATCTTAACTTGGTATGGGTGTGATCAGGTGATCATCAATTACAACGTTAATTGATTCTTGAATCACTCCTGTTCTTTTGTTAAGAACACGATATGCTCGACTATTCAGAGCATAACTCAAAAATATTCCCTCATCCCTCTTGGCTTTGAACTTTCCCAAAATTTCTCAGTCATGTAAAATGTAACGTTTACTTCCAAAAGTTCGAAAGTATTTGACTGTTGGCTTCTTATTAAACAATAGCTCATAGGATATTTTATCTTTTGCTTTTCTAACATACACACGATTTATAATGTAACAAGCAGTATTAACAACTTCAACCCATAAGTTTTTCGGTAAGTTCATGCTATTTAGCATTACATTGGCCATTTCCTATAACACTGTTCTTTCTTTCAATAACCCCATTCTGTTGAGGTGTTTTAGGAGCAGAGAACTCATGTGATATACTATGGTTTGTACAATACTTCTCAAAATTGCTATTTTCAAACTCAGTACTATGATCACTTCTGATTTTGATCACATGTGCTTCTTTTTCAGTCTGAATTCATTTTAGAATTCTTTTGACTTCATTGAGAGTCTTTAATTTCTCTCTCAAGGAAGCTACCCAAGTATATCCGGTAAAATCATCAACAATAACTAGAAAATACTTCTTTCCACCTCTACTCTTCGTTCTCATTGGTCCTACCAAGTCCATATGGAGTAGTTTAAGAGGTTTGGATGTGACCAAGGAGTTCACTTTCTTGTGACTACTCCTGATTTACTTTCCAATCTGACATGCACCACAAATCTTTTCTACTTTCTTTTTTTAATTTGGGTAAGCCATGAATATGATCTCTCTTGCTCAATCTATAAAGATCTCTAAAGTTGACATGTCCAAAACGTTTATGCCATAGATCTTTTTCGTTTGTTTGGACCATGTAACATGAAAAGTTAGAAGAGCATGAGTCATTAATAATGTAGCAATTCTCAGAAGTCCTATGACCATTTAATATCACACTTCCCTTCTCATTTGAAATCTCACATCCGTGATTTGTAAATTTTACACTGTGTTTGTTATCACAGATTTGAGAAATACTTGGGAGGTTATGTTTTAGACCTTCAACATACAGTACATTCTCAAAGGGAGGAAGATTGGAGAGTTGAATAGTAACTTAGCCTATGATTCTGCAGTTGCTTCCATCACCAAAAGTAGCTGAGCCCCCATTTACTTCTCTTAAGTTGGTGAATATCGCTTTGTCACTTGTCATATGTCTTGAACATCCACTATCCAGGTACCATTTTGAATGGCTAGTGGCTTTGAAGGTTGTGTGGGCAACAAGACCTAACCTTGGGAACCCATTTCATTATGGTTCTGGGTTTAGGAGTTCCATTGGTTTTTCTCTATATTTGGGAGTTGGAATTTTTCCACTTTCTATTAACTCTAATTCCGTCCAAGTTGGATTTTAGAAACTCTTTGAGTAAGTCCACTATTTTTTAGCTAAAGGAGGTTTATTATATTTTTTATTTCTATAGCTGATGGTATTCGAATTAATCTTTGAAACTTGAAAAGGTTTTGGATTTTTGAAATCATTTCGACCATAATTTCTCAAATTCTTACCTTTAGAGTTTGAGAATTCTCCTTTTACAAATATAGGAGATGAATTCTTCTTTTTCTGAGAATTATCTTTAATATAGCCTAGACCTAATTTGTCACCACATTTTTTGGATGATGATAATAATTTTTTCAGTTTTGGGTCTCCATGGGTGTATCTCCAAGTATCCTTAGAACTCAAAAGGGAAGAAACTTCAAGTTTTAGATTCTCATTTTCAATTTTGAGTTTTTCTAACTCTTACGTTTTGAAATTTAAGTCTAGTTTTGTTTTTTTAAAACAAGCTGAAATATGAGATTTTTCTAAAACATTGTTTTCAAGTTCTTCTTTTAACTTAAGATATTTTTCTCTTTGAATTTTTAATTTGACAGCAATTTTGCAACTTTCCCTGTATAGGGAATTGTGGGTGTCTTGAAGATCATCTTCATTGTCATTTTCAGGGTCACTTCTGAGATTTTTATAATCAGATAAGTTACAAATATCTGAGGAGGTGACTCCGGCTATAGTCATCAAGGCTTTTAAATCATTTGTATTTTCATGTTCTGATTCATCTGACTCAGAAGAACTTTCAAAGCCAGATGATTTATCCCAACTAGCTATCATGCCCTTTCTTTTCGACTTATCCCTTTTAGGACATTTATTTGCCAAGTGCCCGTATTCATGGCAGTTGAAACATTGACTGTCCTTTACAGATTTCCAAGATTTAGATTTTCCTTTTCTTTTGTCAAATGATTTTTGAAAATATGATCTTTTCTTATTTTTGAAAATTCTATAAAATTTCTTAGTAAGTAAAGTCATATCATCTTTTGTATCTTCAACATTAGAATTACTACAATTTTCTTTTGAAACAGATTTAGATGATCTAAGAGCAATGAACTTACCTTTAGGAGCTTTAAAATTTAACTCATATGTTTGGAGAGAGCCAACTAACTCCTCAACCTTGATATAATCAGTATCTCTTAATTCTTGAATGACAGTTACTTTAGAATTGAATCTCTTAGGAATAAATTGTGGTATTTTTGCGCAGACCTTGCTTTCTGGGATTCCATCTCCTAGACCCCCACATGGAATTTACTATATCATTTAGTTTCGTATAGAAGTCCATGAAAGTTTCATTTTCTTCCATATGAATCTCCTCAAATCTAGTAGTGAGGATTTAAACTTTAGATTTCTTGACTATATAAGTTCATGTGTCATTTCAAGAATATCCTGGGCTTGTTTGGCTGTATCACATGAAATAATTCTCTTGAATTCATTAGGTGATAGAGCACAAGTTATGACATTTAAGGCCTTAACATTAGCACCGCTTTCGCTTTTCTAAGCTGCAGTCCATAGAAAGAATGCAGTTTCTCTCATAGATTTAGTTCCATCACTGCCTAATACTTTAGACATAGGAGGTTTCCATTTAATTACAGTGGCTTGCCACACGCTTTCATTTAAGGATTTTAGAAAAATCCTCATTCTGGCTTTCCAGTATGCATAATTGGAGCCATCAAAAGGTGGCGGCCTGGTAATAGACAAGCTATCGAAATTTGACATAATAAAAGCTCTAGATCTTTTAACTCAAGGAAATTAATCCTAATAAAAATGAGCAACAAGGCTCTGATACCACTTGAAAAAGGCGAGCTTAACAGTCCTAGAGGGGAGGTGAATAGGACTATGCCAAATAAAAATTAAAGTATTGACATAATAAATAAATCAGAAACTTAATCACATTAGTATTGAAAAATTGATTCAAACTAGTTCGTAGGACAACCTTCACCCAAAACAAAGTTTAGGTAGGACAACCTTATTTCACAAACAATCATAAGGATCAAGATCTCAAACCAGGCAAGATAAAATAAAGCTATCTACTACAAACATTCACCACTTTTGTATAAATAAAATTACAACCATTCTCCACAAATGCAAAAACTAAACATTCACCACAACACCAAGAGTTATAGTGGCTCAGTGTATACAACAACTGTTCTCAAATAGCCACACCTACTCCACTCCCAATAATTACAACCCATGTAATAGTGGCTTTCACTAAAAAATAAGGTTTTCACAGGGACACCTTAAAACCTGATACAGTTGTGATTTTAACGGGCTATCACAAACAAAAACCCCTCACTGAGATTTTTTGGCTATCTCAGAAAAACCAAGAATTGAGATTTTTTGGCTATCTCAATAAAACCAAAATACAAAAGATAGAATATACTTATACCTTAAAGACGTATCTCTTGATGTAGCTTGTAGAACTGCTTCTCTTGAAGTAGATTGTTCAATGTCCAATCATATGAATGGGGGTTCTAGGTTCTAAATAGATTTTAAATCAATTCAAAGCAAAGGCTACTTGTTTGAATTCCTCAAGATCTCAAAGAAGAGTATCTACTCTCTTTATAGAATAATATTCATAAAAAGGAGATCAAGGAATTGAAACGAAAAGCTATTAACGAAATATTAAAAATTCCATGCAATAACTTAACAATAATGGGGACCTCTCTCTCTCTTGATGAAGGCTTTTCTTACCTTGAATTAGTAATTTCGTAATGGGAGAAGGCCTCTATTTAGAGGCTGAAAGGTTGTTGTTTCGACTTGTCTAAGGTTTTCTTCAACTCGTCTAAGGATTAACAAATTTTTAAATTTTGAGCGCGATCAGATAAAACAGAACTTCGACTGGTCGAAGGTCTTGCTCGACTGGTCGAGGGCCCTGCTCAATTGGTTGAGGGCGCTGTTCGACTAGTCGAGGGCGCCAGATTTTAGTTGCTGGACTTCGAGTTGAGCAACCCTCAATTAGTCGAAGGCTTCTCTTCAACTAGTTGAGCAGTCTGCTCGACTGGTCGAGGAAGTAACGGAAAAATCTATTTTTCTGAGTTTAAACTTGGATTGGTCGAAAATTTCTTAGACTGGTCGAGCCACCACTTAGACTAGTCGAACCTAAGCCTAGACCAGTCGAAGTTAAGCCTATATAAAGCATAAAGACCCATATAAGATAATGTTTTAAAGGACATAAGCCTAAGGTCTTTCTATGGTCTATTATACCTGAAAAGACTGAACATTGAAGTAACTTAAACTTCTCGGAATAAGAATCTTCAATAGAGCTTGAAGATGGAGCTTGATCTTCTACTTGAAATTTAGTAGATCTTGAACTCAGTCATCTTGAGCTTCAGTAGATTCTGAACTTTCCAGCTTGATCTACTTCTTGACTTGAACTTCAGTAAAGTCTTGAACTTAGTAGATTTTGAACTATCATGACTTGAAGTAACATCTTAATCCACATTAGACGGATCACTTCTTAAGCTGTTTTGTCTAAACGAAATTTGACAAACAAAGGTATGCTTTATACAATATAACACTTACAGATGAGCTCTTAGAAAAGGGTTTTATTCGAGAGAGTATGGGTCCGTGTGCCGTGCCCGCCCTTCTTACACCTAAGAAGATGGCTCATGGAGGATGTGTGTTGATAGTAGGGCCATCAACAAAATCACAATCAAGTATCGGTTTCTCATATTGCGTCTTGATGACATATTGGATATGATGGTCAACGCTATATCTTCTTAAAAATTGACCTCAAAAGTGGTTATTACCAAATCTGTGTACGCCTTGGTCATGAGTGGAAGCCGGCCTTCAAGACGAAGGATGGGTTATACGAGTGGCTAGTCATGCCTTTTGGGTTGACTAATGCCCCAAGTACCTTCATGCGTGTGATGACCCAAATGTTGAAGCCCTTCATGGGGGAGTTCCTGGTCATCTACTTTGATGATATCCTGATTTATAACATGACCAAGGAACAACACCTAAACATTTAAGGTAGGTTTGTGGGATCCTTAGAGCCGAAAAATTGTACTCCGACTTAAAGAAGTATGCGTTTATGTCCAGCAGTGTTATCTTTTTAGGTTTTGTTGTGTCAGCTGAGTGTGTGTTGGCAGATCCCGAGAAGGTAAGGCCATCATCAATTGGCCTGAACCACGCAGTATTCACAAGGTGCGCAGCTTTCACGGCTTGTCCACCTTCTATAGACGGTTCATTCGAGGCTTCAGTTCCATTATTGCTCCCATCACGGATTGCATAAAAAAAGGAGAGTTTCAATGGACAAAGGTAGCCTCGAAGGCCTTCAAGGAGATAAAGGTCAAGATGACCGAAGCTCCAATCATGCGACTTTTGCATTTTTCGAAAGTTTTTGAAGTCGCTTGCGACGCGTTAGAAGTCGGCATAGGAGGAGTATTTAGTCAGGAAGGGCACCCTGTCGCCTTCTTTAGTGAGAAACTGAATGAGGCGAAGCAAAAATACTCCACCTATGACAAAGAGTTCTATGTGGTAGTGCAATTGTTGCACCACTGGTGTCATTATCTATTGTTGCAAGAATTCGTCTTGCTCTAAGATTACGAGGTCTTGAGATATCTAAACTCTCATAAGAAATTAAACCCTAGACACGCCAAGTGGGTCCAGTTCCTTCAAGAGTATACTTTTGTGCTTAAGCACAAGGCTGGTGTAGAGAATAAGCCTGCCGACGTGTTGAGTCGTTGAGTTGCGTTATTCAATTCCATAAGTGTCGAAGTCACAAGTCTTGAGCGTGTCAGAGAGAATTACTCTGAGTGCCCAGATTTTGGAGTTCTGTACGCATCGTTGTTAGAGAGTCCGTCAGGATCTAGCAGTGAGTATTTGATATTGGAAGGATATTTGTTTAGGAGTGACCGTTTATGCATATCTCGCACCTCCCTCTATAATTTTCTTGTTTGGGAGTTACATTCAGGAGGGGTCGTGAGTCATTTTGGTCGAGACTAAACCATTGCTCTAGTAGAGGATAGATTTTAGTAGTCAAGCCTCAAGCGAGACGTGGCCAAAATTATAGGGCAGTGTCGTACTTGTCAACTGGCAAAGCAGAAAAAAAAAAAAATGGGGCTATACACACCTCTGCCAGTTCCATTCGCCCCTTGGTAGGACATCAGCATGGACTTCGTGCTTGAGCTCCCCAAGACTATTCGGAAACACGATTTCATATTTGTTGTCGTGGACCGTTTTTCTAAAAGGACTTTAACGCATCTCATGTTGCCAAGTTGTTCTTTAGTGAAGTCGTCAAGCTTTATTGGTTATCCAAAACCATAGTGTTTGACCGTGACATGCGATTCATGAGTTATTTTCAGAAGACACTGTGGCATATGATGAGTACTAGGCTCCAATTTTCTTCTGCCTACCACCCTCAGACTGATTGTCAGACTGAGGTGGTCAATAGAAGCCTAGGAAATTTGCTTAGGTGTTTAGTGGGAGAGCACACCAGGACGTGGGACACTGCACTAATCGCCGAGTTTGTATTTAATAGTTTTGTCAATAGATCCACAGGTTTAAGTTCTCTTTTATTGGTTATAAACCTAGGAAGCCTATTGATCTTGTCCCAATGTCTCTGTCCCATAGGCCGTCAGAGTCTGCAGAGTCCTTTGCACATCATATTCATTCATTGCATCAGGAAATCAAGCGAAAGATTAATACTAATAATGAACATTACAAATTTTCTATAGACCAACATAAACGATTCAAGGAATTCAATGTAGGGGACTATGATGGTCCGCATCAGGCTAGAGCCATATCTTCAGAGAACCGTTCGAAAATTACACACGCGCAGTGTTGGACCATTCAAGATTATAAAACGAAACGGTTCCAATGCATTTATGGCAGATCTTCCACCTTCCATGGAAATTAGTTCCATATTTAATGTGGAGGATCTAATTGCATTTCATGGGACCACTGATATATTGTTTGGCCTTTCACCTAACCATCCTGATTCCCAAGACCTTTCCCTTAACCCATGGCCCTTTCCCGACCCATCTTCCCAGGCGCTACCTCCTATACCTACCCTTCCCACACCCAGAGAGGATATAGAGGATATTCTAGACCATCACATAGTATCGACGTTGGACGACGGCTTTCAAAAGTTTCTTGTCAAGTGGAAGTCATGCCTAGCTTCAGACAGTATGTGGCTCACTGAGGAGGAGCTTCAGAGACTTGATCCAAATATCTTGGAGCGGTTCAGGAGTTTTGTTTCGCCATTGGAGAAACCTTCGCAGCCGGGGAGAGTTGATGGGGTCATCATACGCACGCCCCCCACCCTACGCACATATTCAAGGAGGAGGGCCCTAATTTCAATCTGGATTGACGACGACATCTTTGGAGGGCCTCACAATTAGGGGCTGCGCTATGGGGCTTTGGAGTGGACCCGATCATCACATAGATTCTACCATCGGATCTTATGATCGTGGCCCACTACCGTAGATGATCTAGGATTTGGAGTTTTGGCTGTTTTTGTTATTAAAAACATTATGAATGGCTTTGATTGCGTAGATTAGTTATTATTTTATTTACTTCAGCTCTAAGTATTAGTGTGTGCACATGGCACAAGGGTAAAGTTGTCTTTTGGGGTTTAGGGTTTTCTTATAAATAAGCAACCCCATGTAGGTATTCTCAATGAAGTTTATGAATAAAAATTCTGCGTTTTTCTTCTTCTCTATCTCTTTGGGTTGAAGAATCGAATTGGGTGTGAAACCCTCCATTCCTCGAAGGGTTAACTACCGTGGTGCGAAGCCACAATCATCCCCACTTCTTTAAACCCCACATCCATCATCCTCTACATTCATTCCACCTTCAGATTCACCCTCTTTTGTATCCAAGTTTTATCGTATAACAGTGCACAAACAAAATTTCAAATTCTGGCCCATCTAAGGGGCTGAAACTTCGGCAAAGTATCACGCACAAACCGTGTATCGGATCGACACAAAATTTGGCATGGAGGTAGTCCTACCCTGGCCGATCCTAGCCTAGGAGTCGCTTTTCGACTTTGTGGGCCCCACACACGTGTAGACGAGTGGTCATGCACGTGCGTCTGGGCCAACTGCTGTCCATGCACATGGCTCATTTCACGTTCTATTTTTTCTCTATTTTCCTCCTCTTTAGACTTAAATTCAGATCCTTAACCCAAAGAATCCCAAATCCCAATTATCCCCAAATTCAAGCCCTAGATTTTCCCTCAAATTGAAACATGGTGAATCTCTTGAATTGGATAACAATCCTTTGCAAGAATGGATGAATCTTACACTCCTTTAGGCTTGTTTGGTTTGAAATTTTATTTGATCGAGCCCTAAACTTGTATAAGTTTGGACCCCCATAGATTCCCCTTTTTGAATATTTGATCGTATATAGGATGTGGAATTTTGTGATTGTTTAAAATTGGTATAATCTAAAGCTTGAACTCTTGCATGTTATATTTAATTTCATGTCCTGCATCACGATGTCACCCAACTTTTGTTGCCTTGCCTTCATGCTTCTTGCAAGAATAGTTCTAGTAGGACAATTCATTTATAGTGCAATGGTTTTCTGATTTTGTATTCTGTACTATGGAACATCCGAATCATGAAAGTAGTTGTATGCAGAACAAAACTATCATGCTTCTGGAGTTGTGCAATATCCCAATATATATATATATATTAAAAAATAAATTAAATTAAATCTATGATTTCTTGGCTTGGGCCTATTTTTCAGGTGTCAATGGCTGAAAGAACTCTTGGAAAAGTTGGAGTTCAGGTTGCTTGGTAGGTTATTAAGTTATGCAATATGTCTGTAAGTTTTTTTCTTGTCTACAATGTATTGTTAAGATGTTGGTCCTATGTTATGTTATGAGACCTCAGATGTCGTTATAGTAAATATTTTATATGCAAGTTGTGTTTGTTTGTCTTTTCTTACTGATACTAAAATCTATTGGCAGTTTTTAATTAATGACCTATTCAACCCTGAATCACGTAATGTTTCCAGCCAATACCATTATGTAACTGTTTAGGTGCACCTTCCATACAACATAGTTTTTAGTCATAGAACCAAATATATCTACGTCGACTGTCACTTTATCCATGAGAAAGTTAACAATGGTGAAATTTGTAGACTGTATGTCAACTCTCAAGATAAGCTTGCGAGAGCTCTTGATTGTAGTCAGTTTGAACATACCTTTTCCAAGTTAAGCATCGATTGTGTCTATGCTTCTTCTTGAGGGGAGTGTTAAAGCTGATTAATATGGGCCATAATGATTATATGCCCACCTATTCCTCCCTTTTTATCCTTTAATTCCTCTTCTTATGCATATTTTATATTCTGAGGGGCTTATATGGTAAATTGTATCAAGTGAGGGGTATTATTGATATTTTGGTTTTACGACTAAAGTGAATAAAAGCAAGAGTGTGGGGCATCCACACCTAATGTCACTTTTCTCTTTTCCATTCTTTTTCTTTCCTCTCCTCTTCCTCTTTTATCACAACTTACAAATTGGATTAAATAAAACCAACTTAAAACAGGATTTAACTTCCTAATGATCCAACCAAGTTTGTATGGATGCATGCTGTAGACGTGTGAGAGTGCACAGATGAACAGATCGCACATATGAACAATGCACAGACAGAGTGCAATGTGAATGATACATGCGAACATTACGTGTGTGAACAGTGTTCATCTCTGCACAATGCATGCGGGGGATCTACAATCCACATGAATGACCTGTGATGCCCACCATTCTCATCTGATTGCCTGCTGGGCCCATCCCTTCTGTTCTGAGATGCCATGGTGGGGTTGATTGCATCAAGGTATGTTGAAGGGTTTTCCATGCAGGTAAAAGATGGTGTTTGTAAGAGATGTTAGATGTCAGGTAAAACCAGTGCATATTATAGATTTGTTCATTTGAGAATATATCTTAATTTGTCTCTGTGCTTTAGCTCCCACAGAGACCTGCATATACTTCATACTTAACACAGTTCCTTGCTTCTCTCTTCATATATTATTTGCAACTGCAATTGAAGAGCTATAGGCAGTTCAGATGTAGCTTTATTTTGTATTGGATTCTCATTTTCATAATATTTGTCAATTTTATATAATTTATGTGTCCTGCCTTTAGTGTGACACCAATAGTTGTTTGTGTTGCAGCTGGTCATATATTTTCATACACTATGCCCTTCTTGTTGCCTATGTGGCTCGTTCTTCAGAAATTTTGACAAATTTCCTCGGTATCCCATTGTATGAACTACAACTCTGCTGCTTAAAATTTTATCGAAGAATAAGATTATATTATTTTGATACTTGTTGATTGTTTCATCATTTTGATAACTGTGCTAACTCTATAACTCTCTAGATCTATGTAGTTCTACCCTTACTTGTGCATCATTGCCCTAAAGTTTTACTTTGCAAGAAAATAGTCTGCTCTTGGGGTTATGGCTATAGAGTTTTCAGAGTAACGTAATATGTAATCAAAGATGCCTGATGAGTTATGGCATTTTCATAGCTCCTCCAAATGAACTATTTAAAACCGAGAAATGATATATGCATGTGCCCTAGTCAATGTTCGAAATATCGGTATCGCACCCTTGGAATACAGATACGTATCGGTTATCGCACGGGATATATCGTTTGTATTGCATAATTTATCGCACTTTTTGGGAAACATGGGGAAACATTGAGAAAATGGTTGAATTTTTTAATGAAACTTTGGGGATTGTTAAAAAAGCCCTTAATACACACTTTTAAATCATAAGATCTCAAAAATAAAATAAAATGCACATAATAAATTTCCTTTGTATAGGGTCTTAAGCTGTGCGTTGTTTAACTGAACTAATGCAAATATATTTAAATTGAATGCATGATATTTATAAATATATCAAAGTAATGTATGAAAACACAATTTATTCTTTGAAAAGCAAAATAAGAAGTAAAAAATTGAAAAATATATATATCAATGATGGGACTGGTTGTGGCCTAAACCCACATAGAGTTGTGTGGTGGCTCGTAATCATCGTCTCCATCTCGACGGGGCTGGGAATAGTACTGCTGCTCCACAAATTAACAATATTGTGCCTAGGTCATAGTAGAGTGATACCAGTTAAGATACTCCCTGACATAACACTAGTACTCATCCTCACCGAACTGAATCAATACGCCCATCCGTGGGTACTGCATAATTGTCACAGTCTGTAATTGATATGGATCTGGGAAGGGCACATATGAAGCTCTCTGGTATCCATATTGTTGGTCATATCCATACCGCTGCTCATATCCCTGCCCATATGCAGAAGTGAACTCCTAATCATACTTGAAAAATGATGTGCCGTAACTGCTGGAGTCACTCGCCGCGTATCCACTAGGTCCATATCTATGCCCATATTGTGGCACAGAACTCGAGCTACTCTCCTGTGTTTGTGATCCGGATTCATGTTGGATGCACTATTTCTGGGTTGAATAATAAATCTGCACCAGTGTCTTTGGATCTTTTGATCCATATATGCTGACGCATTTACTATCCATTCAGATGGTTGAAATGGACATGGCCTATTCATCAGAAGATCAAAACTACTTGATGAGCTGCAGGACTACTTAACCAATGTGCAAGCTTGTGAGTGGTCATCATCTTTCGTCCATGTCATATGTTCCACCTGATAGACCTTGAGTCACTGGTGGGATGATCTGCATGGTGGATCCCACCATGATGTATTTTTTGTATCCCCACCGTCCATCCATTTGAAGAGATCATTTTAGGACATGACCCAAAGAATGAGTTGAATACAGATCTCGAGTGGACCCCACCATAGAAAACAATGGAAAGAGTGACGCCTATCATTTAAAACTTCTAAGGGCCACAAGGGTTTTTGATTAAGATGATATCTGTGTTTTTCCTTATTTAAAATTTTATTTAACTTATCAACGGGTTGGATCTAAAAAAAAAAAAAAAAAAAAAAAAACATCACAATGAACCTTGAGAAGGTTTCAATGGTGTGCGTCACTCTCGCCCTAGCGTACAAGAACGGATTGGCTACTCCTGTTTCATCCATTCCATTCATCCATTTTTACAGATCATTTTAGGGATTCATCGAAAAAATGAGAGGAATATAAATCTTAGGTGGACCACACCACAGGAAAACAATAGTGATTGGATATCCACCATTAAAATCCTCCAAAGGCCCACTGAACTGTTTATTTGACATCCAACCTGTTGATTAGGTCATACAGACTTAGATGAAGGGAAAAAACAAAGATCAGCTTGATCCAAAACCCTTATGTCCCCCAAAAAGTTTTTAATGGTTGAAGTTCATTCAACACCGTTTCCTGTAATGGGATCCACTTGAGATTTTTATTTACCTCATTTTTGGTTCCATACCATAAAATGATCTATTAAAATATATGGACAACATGGATTAAACACATACATTATTGTGGGGCCCACAAAACACCGACCACCAGCCATTGGCTAGTGGCGGGGGGAGTAGCCAATCGGTTTCCCTAGCGTACAGAGTAAACTCTATGGGGCCCACCATCATATATATACATTTTATCCACCCTGTCCATCCATTTTACCAGATAATTTTAGGACTCTATACCAAAAATGAAGCATATACAAATCGCAAGTGGAACACACCACCAAAAACAGTGTGAATTGAAATTCTACCGTTGTAAAGTTCTTGGGGGCCACGGAAGCTTTAGATCAAGCTGATATTTTTTTCTTTCCATTCACAAGTGGAAGATCCTTGTCTGTGTGATCTTATGAATATCTCGGATGACAAGCCTTAGAAAGGCATCAATGGTGGACATCAATACTTCCACTCTTTCCTGTGGTATGTCCACTTGAGGTTTGGATATGCTTCAATTTTGGGATCAACGACTAAATGATCCTTAAAAATGGATGGATGGTGTGGATAGGCCACATACAATCAATGTGGGCCCAACAGAGTTTACTCAGTACAATAAGCTTTCTTCAAATGGAAGCGGATGGCATACTGAGTAACTCAGTACGATAAGCATAGTGAGCAAACTATGTGGGGTCCAGTGTTATTTATGTATTTTATCCAATCTTTCCAACCATTTTACCCGATAATTTTAGGTCCTTAGATCGAAATCTAAGCGTATATAGAGCTAAAATGGACCACACCACATAAAATAGTGTGAATTGAATGTTAGCGTTGAAAAATTCTTTGGGCCCATAAAAGTTTTGGATCAACATTGTATTTGTTTTTTCCCTTCAACGTTTAACGTGATCTTATGAACCGTTTGGATGACAAATAAATCTGATATATTGTCCTAGAAAGGTTTCAACAGTGGAAATAACCATTGTTTCCTGTGGTATGGTCCACTTGAGCTCTGGATAAGCTTCAAATTTTTTAACAACCCCTAAACTGATCTGGAAAAATAGATGGATGGTGTGGATAAACCACGAACATTTACGGTGGGCCCAACAAAGTTTACTCAACATGATAAGAGCGTACTGAGTAACTTAGTAGCCAATCCGATTTCTCTTCAGAAGTACCCAATCCGATTGCTCTTCAACAGTCGAAACCTAATCCGCGTCCCTCTCCCTCCCTTTCGAAATGAAAGAGGGCTGCAAGGGTTACGACAATGAGATTTCGGCGAGGGTTCCGGAAGTGAAGGGTTTCAGAAGGAAGAGGGTTCCTCAATCGCATTCAATCCGGCCCGATTTCTCACCGAAATCTCTGAGATATCCTATTTCGAAGAAAAAATAGAAGAAAATTGGCAAAAGCAGGGAAATCAAACTTACCTCCATCAATCGATGGAATGGCCCACCTCCGAATCTCCGATCGCTATGGCTACAGGTACTCTCCGATTTTTCCTCTTTTTTCTTCTTTCTTTTTTTTTTTTTTTTTTTTTTTGATTTTCTGTTAAACATGCAGCCCCTTTTTATCATCGTTGCGGGTTGTTGGCTACAATGGACTCGTGAGTCCTCTGTAATGAACCTGTGACTTTGTCAAGTTGAGGATATCGATGATATCGCACGAAATCTGCGATATATTGCGTGATATTAGCTGATATATCGTGCGATAACTGAATTTGCGGAATTTTTTAGGCTTCTGATGGAAATATAGCGGGTTTCGTATCGCTGGGCTGCAATACCGATACTATCGGCCGATATTATCAATATTGCGAACACTAGCCCTAGTTGAATACTTGGACCATTGCCATGTTTTTGAGGTGGACCACTCTTGAAGTGATTTCCCATGTGTGGCTGCAAGCTTAACAACTTCATGCCTAATCTTGATAGCAGGAATTGTCAATTCCCTTCCACTCAAAGGTGTGCTAAAGCGGTTACGTATCGGCCATAACGGCCGATACGTATCGTAATGGCCAAGTCCGTTACGCTATATAGGGGTCGAAACGGTGAACCCCCTAGTTTTTTGCTTGGATCGGCCATTACGCCCCATAACGGCTAACGGTTAGGGCATAATAGTCATAAAAAGCTAGATTTTTTTTTTCTTTTTAAGTTTCAATCGTTCTCATTTTTTGGCACTTTTCTCTTCTAAGTTCTTTCTTAAACTATTCTACTACAAATTCCGACCACTCTTAGCTTGAATTTGAGGATCAAAACAAGTTATTTCAAGGATTTTATTGAATTGAAGCTCCGTGTTCCATTTTCCGAAAAATCTTCAAAAATAGGTATTTATACCCTTTTTTTTTAAAAAAAAAATCTTTGTTGTTATGGTTGAATATAATGCATTATTCAAATTAGAATATACGAATGTGCATTTTACAGATTATGCAACTAATTTTCTTTTTTTTTTTTTCTTTTTCTTTTTCTTTTTAATTTTTGGACTATTTCGGTCAATTTTTAAAAATTAGCAAACACCTACATATGTGAGATATTTCGATATTAAATTCATTCTAATATATCTATCATTAGTATTAGATAGTTAGAAAATTAAATATATGAGTTTTGCAGTCAATTCCAGGCTGTTAGGTTCATAAATTCATCAAAGCACCCGATATAGCTTGCTCACCAAAGAGTGCACTGTTACACCACCATTAACAGGTTCAAAATTACAAATGAATCCATATTTGGAACATTTAGGATTTTCTAGGTTTAATGGATATTTTTTGGATATTTTTTAGAACAAGAAATTTTCTTAGCATTATAAGGGGGCATATCGGTCATTACGGCCCTGTAACAGTCGATATGGCTTGTAAACTTATCGATAATGGTGGGCACTGTTACGCCCACCGTTACAGCAACACTATACCGTATACCTTGCTTCCACTAGAAAGTGCTTCCTTGTCAAATTATAAAGTTAATCCTGTGTAGAGTGTAGTTGAATGTAAACATCTTAATTGTCTCTATGGGACTTGTATTTATGGGGTAGAGTGGTCTATTGGCCAAACCCTCTAGCATCAGGTTGATGCAATGGGTACCATATTAGGTCTAATAAAATGTCATATGGGATGAAGATATTTTTCCAATCCTTCAAATGTCCTTATTGTGGAAGGTCATTCGACAAGTACAACGCAAAACTAGGAAAGTGTTTGGCACCCTAGAGTCTCTCTTCCTTGTTAATGAGATTTTTTTTTAAAAAAAAAGAGCTTCCAAGAATCACCTTTATTTGGGAAGAATCGTTTGTTGGACAAACCCTCCACCATTAGGTTGATGCAATGGGTACAATATTGGGTGTAATAAAATGTCATATGGGATCAAGCTCTTTTTCCAATCCTTCAAGAGTCCTTATTGTGTAAGGTGATTCGAGAAGTGCAATTGTGGACCTACAGAAAGCTTTTGCCACCCTGATGTAGGACTGATGCATGAACCAAATATGATGTAAGATCAAGTAGCAAACTTAAGGTAATTAACAAAAAAAACATAAAACTTGCCATTATCATCACAAATACCAAGAAAACCAAAAGAATATCATGCATAATCCTAGCCTAGGTTACTAAACATCGTCGTACAAGATCATTAAATAAAGGAAACTAGGATCTCATGGATGTAGGGACATCCAATTAGCATAGGGAAAAGTCTATTTCAAAGTAGGAGATCTAATACTACCTAGGGTAAAATTAGGGTTAGGGAAATTGGGAAAAATTAGGAATTAGGGTTTATGGGATCAAATTGGGAGAAGGGGTTAAAGGATTTAGGTGTTAGGATATGAGAATTAAGGTTTTAGATAGAAGGGGTATAAGGATTTTGGGTGAATTGAAGAATGACAGAAGTTAGGGTTTGGGAGTTTGGGAAAATAGGAAAGTTGGGGATTTCTAGGTTTAGGTTAGGGTTTAGAAAAACGAAGAAGAGGGATTTGCTTCAAAGGTGATGGGAAACCAAAGGGGACAAAGGGACGTTCGTACGACTAACCCGAGAGGTCACATGTGTGGTCATACGGGCACACATGTGGCTAGATTTGTAGGGTTTTAGGGTTTTTTTAGGGTTTGGCTTGTGGATGGATATGAGTAATGGGGATTAAAAGAAAGGTGAAGGTTTGAGATGGGAAGATCGAAGAATTTCAAATGAAATACCTCGATGGTGGATGAATGGATGAGGATGTGGGGATAGATGGAGACCACGCACCTCTGTTGATGAAGATCGACGTCACACCAACCTCTCTTCCAAATCACATGAAAGATATCTTCAAGTCACATGAAGATAGAAGAAGAAAAGCAATGGAGTTTTTCTCCTCTCTTTTTTTTTCCCCCCTCAAAATCTAATGGTATTAGGACTTCACACTCCTATCTTTCTCTTTTATAGTCTCAGAAAAGACCTTTTACAAAAAGACGCTCTCAAATAAGATTTTCAACATAAAGACGCTTAATAAATTAAAAGTTGTTCCTAACTCCCTAATCTCAACACAAATATAAGGTATACTAAAAATAACGAAGCATGTAAACAATATAAAGAACTAAACTATTTTGTGGCCCATGGGGTCTATGATCAAGATGTTCGATGATGATCCAACGGTCCGATGTGTCCATCAAACTCCTATATGTAGACCATGCGCATCTTCCTGGTGTGGGGTCTTCCAAATGCTTGCACATGCACATGGGGTCTTCATCACGACCATGGGTACTCGCCTAGCCACAGGGAAATCGGTGCGGCTTGCCTCCTCTAATACATATGCAAAGGTGTACATGAATTGATGTCCTCATCACACCCTTGAGACACCTTTCCTTGTTAATGAGATCAAAGAGAGGATAGCTTCAAAGAACCTCCCCCATGAATATATTGAGGTAGGCCAACTCCAAAGCAGAGTTGTTGGCTAAGGATCCTCAAGTGCACTGCTTTATATTGTGAATAACTATCCATTGCATGCATGGGTCTTCTATTTTCTAGCTTTTTTTGCTTTAATTACATTAGTTTCAACATTCATTAAAAAAATGAATAATGGGAATTCTGTGCATTCTTTATGCATGTGTGTATAGCCTAAGGGTTGTTGAAAGTTTCAAATTTGAAATGCTCACTGGATTCTCTCCACCATCTTTAAATGGTGAGATATGTGAGAGCATGCCTTCTTGGTGTTAAGCGAGTGCATTGAGTCATGCCCATAAAATGTTAACTTGTTTGAGTGAATGAGTGCTGATTTTTGCCAATAACTTCACGACTAGTTTCATTGCCACTTATAACTTACACGGCATATTTTGGCCTCACCATTTGCTCAACCTCATTAATATAAATGCCAATACATGGTATTTTCAGTAAAACACTTGCCTTGAGAGATTTGATGAACGTGACACCCTTGGCTGGTATGTAAGAATTTTAATTGGAGTATGTTCTTCTCCATCCACCTGCACACCTGCTGTTGTTTAGTGAGCACCCATTGCGGATTCAATTTCTATAAACTTAACTATGCACCTCATTCACAAATTTCAAAAGTTCCCTTAAACCATGGTAAGAGGAAATCTAGTAATGAAAACCAATTGAAGTGATGTCAATACTATCTGCCACACATTGCCAAAATTTTGAACTAGTCGTCTTAAGTGATACTTTTGCATGAAAAACCATCTGCCCACTTTCATGTATGTGGTATTTTTCAGCTCTTTTGTAGTCAGAGAAGATTTAATGCTTGGCATTGTGAGCAAACTCCATGCAACCTTTCTTTTCTTTGTCACTCTTCTTTTCAAAATCTCTCCTTCCATTCCTTGCAGGTGCATGTGAGTCATCACAACGGCCAACCCTGTTTAATCTTTCTCTCGCTATTTTTAATATCGGTGCAATTGTGTTTGTGGAAATCATGGATTGTTTGTTTAAAATTCTCTTCACAAAGCTTGAGGGATGCATGAGGTGATTCGGTGGTGATGGTTAGCTTGAGGGAAGCATGAGGTGATTCAATGGTGATGGTTTTGGGGGGTGTCTATTGTTTACATTATTATTATTATTATGGGTTGTTGTTGTTGATCCTTTTGGACTAACTCTAGGTTGGCTCCATGCTAATTGGGAAGGGACACATCGGCCAAGTTTTGGGTCATGGAAGAGTTGTCCTACGGTTCTTGAGCATCTTAAATTCTATAACCACTCTGAGATATTGGACCATTTGGATCATGTTTGTGGTTATCTTGTGCGTTTATGTGAACCAAAATGTCTCCATCTCCACCATCGAGTCAATTGTGGAGTATTTGTTTTGGGTTCTTCACCACACAGGAGTATGAATATTCATATATGTATTGGAACATTGGTCAAGGATTGGATTTGCTTGATCATGCATTAGCTTGGACCTAATATCATTTGACTCGAGGATCCAAGAGGTGATCTTTATGTTGATGTGATAATTTTGACACATATGGCAATGCTATAATACTTGGTCGACATGGATGTGATCGGGTAGATGCATCAACACTAAGGAACCTCTTGTGATCTAATAAAGGATCCATCATTGTCGTGGACTAATGGTTAGCAGTATAGATCATGGTTATTGGGACTTCATCAGGCTTGTCTTTGTGGGCTCACATTTCCAGATGTTTTGAAATTGTTTTTCAAAGGTTTTTAATCATTGGATCATTTGTTTTAACCGTTGATTTTGTTTTATCATGCTTGGACAACTAATGGTCATGATCTATTAGTGGCCCGCCCTTCGTTTGGCATGGGGCTAAGATGAGTGGGTGGCCATAATAGTGTAGGGATATGTTCTGTTGTGGTTGGGTGCATGGATAGATGTGATGTGTACACATTTGATGATGTAAGGCTTATTGAAGTTCACGAGGTGGAGCACCATAACCCTAACCTCTATCCATAAATGGATTATATTATCAAGAGAATAGGTGCCCTAACATATAGATCGCGGATGTCTAAGGCTCCTCCCCTCCCTCCACATTGATGGGGACATCATGCACATGCCCCCTCTATGCACGTATTCGAGGAGGCGGGCCCCACTTTTGATTTCGATCGACGATGACATCTTTGGAGGGCCTCATAATTAGGGGGCTACATTATGAAACATTGGAGTGGACCCAATTATCATATAGATTCTACCATCAGATCTCATGATTGTGGACCACTACTTTAGATGATCTAGGATTTTGAGTTTTGATTATTTTTGTTATTAGAAACTTCATGAATGGCTTGGATTGCTTAGATTAGTATTTATTTGCTTTAAGCTTTGATATTAGTGCGTGACATGGCATAAGGGGAATTTCGTCTTTTTTGGGTTTAGGGTTTTCTTATAAATATAGCAATCCCATGTTGGTATTGCAATGATGTTTATGAATAAAAATTCTTACATTTTCTTCCTCTCTCTTTCTTTGGGTTGAAGAATCGAATTAGGTGCGAAGCCCTCCCTTCCTCGAAGGGTTAACTACCGTGGTGCGAAGCCACATCTGCTCCAAACCATCTCCATCTTCTTAAGCACCAATTCCATCTCCCTCAACACCCCTTCCATCATCAGATTCACCTCTTTTTGCATCCAAGTTTTCTCGATTGTGGGCCCTACACACGTGCATCAGATCGACGTGAAACTTGGTATGGAAGGCGTTTCTCGATTGTGGGCCCTACACACGTGCGGACGACCTGTTATGCACGTGCGTCCAAGCCCCTTGGCTATCTAGTGTGCGCAACCCCATCCCAGGTGGTCTCTTCCCTTCTATTTTCTTCCTTTTTGTCTAAAAAACCCTTCTCATCCGAATCCCTAACCCTAAAGAGTCCCAAATCTCAATTATCCTCGATTTTCAAACCCTAGATTTTTCCCCAAATTGAAACTTAGTAAATCTCTTGAGTTCAGAACAATCCTTTGCAAGAATGGATGACTTTACACTCCTTTGTGCTTGTTTGGCTTATAATTTTGTTTGATCTAGCCCTAAAGTTGTGTAGGCTTGGACCCCCATAGATTTCCCTTTTTGAATATTTGATAGTATGTAGGATGTGGAATTTTGTGAGTGTTTAATATTGGTATAATCACACGCTTGATTTCCTGCACTCCATATTTATTTCATGTCCCGCATCACACATGTTCTTCAAGAAGAGAGAAAGAGAGAAGAAAAGTGAGAAAGAGAAGGGGATCTTCTCATTCTTCCACATGTGGTCCATCTCTTGGGTTAATCTCAACCACTGTTCGAAATATTGGTATCGCGCTATGTATCGCACCCTTGGGATACAAATATGTATCGGTTATTGCATGGGATATATCGTTTGTATCGCATAATTTTTCGCACTTTTTGGGAAACATGGGGAAACATTGGGAAAATGGTTGAATTTTTCAATGAAACTTCATGGATTGTTAAAAAGGACCTTAATACACACTTTTGAATCATAACATCTCAAAAAAAAGTGCACATAATAAATTTCCTTTGTAAATGGTCCTAAGTTATGTGATGTTTAACTAAACTAAAACAACTATATTTAAATTGAATGCTTGGCGTTTATAAATGTATCAAAGACATATATGAAAACACAACCAATTCATTGAAAAGCAAAAAAATAAAATAAAATAGAGAAATATACATATCAATGATAGAGATTAGTTGAGGATTAAACATACACAATTGAAATATTCTTGGGGTAACAAAAGTTTTGAATCGAATAATATTTGTCTTCTCAGATCATCTCAGTAGGAATGACGTAATGAACGTTATGGATGGTATTTAAGCATCACTATTGACCCAGGGAGGTTTTAACGGCAAGAATTTCCCTACCCACCTTTTCCTTTAGTGCGGCCCACTTGAGTCTTGGACCTGCTCACTTTTGGTCCCAAGTCCTAAAATGAGCTCACAAAACGGATGGACGAAGTAGATTTCTCACAAACATTATGTTGGGCCCCACCTACGTTTTTAGTGCAGGAACTTCCTACCAAAGGCTTTCCTAGGAAATCCGCAGAAGTGGATTAGCTGGTGTACCACACACCACCAATATGGTTGTGTTGACGTCAACAAGTTATGTGGGTCCTCATGAGGTATGTTTTATATCCAAACCGCTCGTCAATTTGGCGAGCTAGTCGTAATGCTTGAGCCGAAAAATAAGGCAAATACAATTACTTGTGATGTGGTCCACTTGAGCTTTGGATATGACTTATTTTTGGGCTCATGATCTAAAATGATCTCGCCAAATTGATGAACGGGGTGGATATAATAAATACATCATTATGTGGCCCATGTAACTTTTATCTCCTTTGAACCATTGGTACAACTTGGAGCGTCAGCGCTCGTCTTCGCACCACACTACCTATTTGGTATAGCAGCCAGACTTGTCACAGGATTTGTGGAGTCCAACTTGCTGTATATATTTTATCTAGGCCGTCCATTTATTTTTTCATATAGTTTAAGCATATTAATCTAAAAATTAAGTAGATAAGTAGATCCAAATCTTGGGTAGACTGCACTAGAAAAATTAAGCAGATCCATATCATTTAATTGTAAGTTTTCATTAATCATTGTTTAATGTGGTGTGGTCCACCTGATAATTTGAATATGTTTGATTTTTGAGATTACATCATAAAATGGGCTATAAAAACGAATGGATGGATTGGATCTACAACATATCATCAACATGGGCCCTATAGCAAGCGTAACACCAACTAAGTTGTTACTCATGTAGCATCAATCCACCCACGAGTTACAGGTGCATTTAGGGGTGCATTTTATTTTGTGTACTTAGTGAACACTGTGGTGTCCACCGTGATTTATATATTTTATCCACTCTTTCAATCCATTTTAATAGGTAATTTAGGACTTGAACCCAAAATTAAAGAATATTTAAAGCTCCAATGGACCGCAGCACAGGAAACAACCTAAATTGAACATATACCATTGAAAAATTCTTGATGGCCACGGAAGTTTTGGATCAAGCTTATATTTATGTTTTCCCTTCATCCCTGTTTTTGTGATCTTATGAACAGGTTGGATGACAAATAAACATCATTGTGGGCCTGACAAGGTTTCAACGGTTGTAATCATTATTCCCATTGTTTCATATGGTATGGTCCAGTTGAGCTTTGGATATGCTTCAATTTTGGGATCAACCCCTTAAATGAGCTGGAAAAACAGTTGGACGGTGTGGCTAAACCACATACATTCACGGTGGGCCCACGGAGTTTTATCGGTACGATAAAGCGTACGAGTAACTCAGTACGCAATCGGATATCTAAGGGATTCAGCAAAGCTGCGTTTTGAAATAGGGAAGAGGGTTCCGGAAGCTCCGGAACCCTAAAAATCTCAAATCTTCACCTCAATAGGTCCGATTTCTCGCTGAAATCTCGGTTGGTGAAATCCCTTCGCCGAAATCTCCGTTGCGTTGCGATGCATCGCATCTCCATTGGATTCAAAGAAAAAATGAAAGAGGGAAATCGAAACCCACCAAATTCGACTTCCAATCATGGTACTGAAATCCTCCCTCCAGTTTTTCCTCTCTTAAAAAAAAAAAAGGAAAAGAAAAAGCACGAACTGTTAGATCGGGGTGGGTTGTATCGGCGATATCGACGATGTATCGCACGATATTGACGATATATCGCACGATACCTGAAGTTTTGGATTTTGGTTATCTTCTGGGGATTATTGGAGGAGTTTCGTCTCGCAGCGGTGTGATACCGATAATATCGGCTGATAGTATCGATATTTCGAACACTGATCTCAACCCCCTATAGTGAGATGTGGACTTGCTTGGGCATCCACTCTTCATCGAGGATAAATTGTAGAGTCTTCTTCATTTTGAAGAAGAATAACATCGGCAACCTCATCCTTTGCCACATCAAGGTATCAAATTTAGACTATCCATTTGTTTTTTTTGTTCACAATTTCAGAAACTACACATTGGGTCGATCTTAATTTAGGAGATGCTAAAATACATTTATTTGCATATTTAAGAATCAAATAATAGCAAAAAAGATGCATATTTGCATATTTAGGCCTTTATTGGAGGCCCAAAAGCATGTATCGTTGACTCAGGGAAACATGGGGAAAGTGGTGGATCCATCCATCCATCCATGCACATACATACATCCAAACACATGCATGATCCATCCATGCATCCACATGCACACACACATCCATCCAACCATCCAATCATTCATCCATCCATGCATACATACATACATCCATGATGCATACATATATATAGGTCTGTACACGAACCGAGTTAGCTTGGTTAGCTTGCTCGACTCGACTCGAAAAAGCTCGATTTGACTCAGTTCGAAACTGAGTTCGAGTGAGTCGAGCTGAATTTTTTTAGCTTGAAAAAATTTCGAATCGAGTTCGAGCTTGCCTGAGCTCAACTCAACTCGGATCGAACTAGTTCGGTGACTTGGTTATTTTGATATTGATGTTGCTCACCAAGTGTTTGATGAAATGACTCAACAAAGTGTTAGCTGGTGGCGAGGAAGGTATGGATATAAAACAAATACCCTTGTGTCTTGATCAGTGTTTTAAATATTGACGATATCGGTCGATATATCCCACAATATGTCTTGTATCCCACCTGTGCGATACAAACTGCACAGGTAGTGCCGATATATCCAACCTATTCGATTCAATGAGCAATTTTTGACTTTCGATCCTTTTTTTTTTTTTTTTGGCTGTGCATTAAATCAGTGTTAAATGGTTACAAATATATGATTCTTCATGTTTTCCATGAAAAATCATGGATTTGGAGCTTTGATTTCGAGATTCAGGGGAGATGGGCCCAGTTGCAGATAATTGAAAAAATGAAAATTTCTCAATTTCTTGCAAATTAGTTGTAATCTTTGTATTAAGACACAAAATCAAATGTGTATGTAACCTGATCTAGTGATTCTTCTTTTGCTTTGGAATGTATTGCTTGTGTTTCCATACATGTCTTATTACGTTTATAAATTATATAAATAGACTTTGAATATACTTGCGTCAATTCAGTTGGATAATGCATGTATTAGAACCCCATACAAAGGAAACCCCTATTATGTGCATTTTTTTGTAATGTATTGATTTCTAAGTGTGTATTGATGTCTTTTTCAACAATCCTTGAAGTTTCATTGAAAAATTCGATCAATTTCCCAATGTTCTCATGTTTCCCAACAACAATGATACATTACGCAATACAACCGATATATCCCATGCGATAACCAATATGTATCCATATCCCAAGGGTGAGATACATTATGTGATAACGATATTTAAAACATGGGTCTTGATTTTGATGTTGCCTACTAAGTGTTTGATGAAATACCTATAAAACCGTTGTTGTTGTTTTACATACAGTGAGAAATTGAAGGTGCACTCCATGTGTTTGTGAAAATGCTGCACAGGCGAACTCGGCTCAATCTTGGCTCGAACTCTGCTCAAACTGGCCCGAGCTGCTGACTGAACCGAGCCGAGTTCGAGCTGGGATCAGCTAGTGGCCGGGCCGAGTTGAGCTGTGCCAAGCTCGACTCGTATACACCTCTACATATACACACATACAAACATGCATTTCATCATACAAGCATGCACCCATAAAAAATGTGCTGGAAATTTTTTTAATAAACAAAATTTTGGTGTTTGGTGATATCGATACGTTGGCGATATTATTAAAATATCACCAATACATTGGTGATACAAGCGACACCTGAAATTGACTCAGTTGAAAACATTGGTGATATCTGGAATGTTTTTTTATCAGTATCGGCAAACTAGGGATTCAGATGATATTAGGGATATTATCGATAATATAACAGATACTCAGAACAATGCGTGAACACACCAAAGACACGAGAGAGGTGTGTGCGTGTGTTTGTGTGCGTGAGAGAGAGAGAGAGAGAGAGAGAGAGAGAGAGAGAGAGAGAGAGAGAGAGAGAGAGAGAGAGAGTGCCCGGGGGGGTGTTGGGTTTATCACAACAAAACATTGCTGTTGTTAGATCAGGTTGGTGAAATAGGTTCATGTTCCTATGTGTGGTTGATTTGAGTGGCCACTGAGTTTCGTCTTTCAGCTCCCCAATTAGGTCGTCGTTTAGTAGTGTCACTCGATCCATAACCAACCCGAAATGAAACATGCAATATAATATGGCTACACATCTGTCGAGTTGTAACCTGTGAACTGTATGGCACATCTTATGCAAATTTTATCAACCTTACTAGTCAACAGCTAGTGTGTAAGTTGCACGATCATCCTCTCTCTCTCTCTCATTTGCATCATACAAGAGTGAACTCATCCTCTTTTGTTGTTCGTTTGCTTATACAAGGGTGACTCTCTCTCTCTCTCTCTCTCTCTCTCTCTCTCTCTCTCTCTCTCTCTCTCTCTCTCTCTCTCTCCACAGCCAAGTCCTGGCCTGGCACGTTGAAATCCCTATATGTCTAGGTCAGCAGACGTTTCTATATAATCCTGAGTATCCAATTATGTGGTGCATTTACAGCCGTGGGTTTTGAAGTTTTGATAATTAGATGCTTTAAGAAACTGGATAACTGAGTTGGATAGTCGGATATAGTGTTTCTTTCATAAACATGGCGAGTGCTGTCTGGACATTAATGGCTTTAGCAAAACACAAGAGCTGCTTTTGTTTAAACCAATTCAATAGTATTTTTCTCTATTTTCATTTGACTTCACACTGTATTTCTGTTCTATCCTATTTACCTGTGATGCATGTCACTGATGTCAGTGTCATGCCTTATGTACTTGAACTTTCATTAGTTGAACTGAAAAGACTATAACAAGGTACTTCCAGATGTCTATTTGTTGCTGATCGGAGGGCATTCTTATTGCAGATGGGAAAGTGCTACCTTGTTTTCATTGGTGTTTGGAGGCATATGCTACTTTGGAAGGTTAGGTGCTGTCTTTTTAGGGAAATGAGATCTCATACTCAGATAATGAAAGGAAGACCTCATTTTATTTATTAAACTGCAAATAAATCCTTGTATTTGTAAAACATCACTTTGGGTGCTGTCTTTTTAGGGAAATGAGATCTCATACTCAGATAATGAAAGGATGACCTCATTTTATTTATTAAACTGCAAATAAATCCTTGTATTTGTAAAACATCACTTTCCAAACTTAAGAAAACAGTCTGTGGGCCTACGATTGTTATGTAACAGAGAGAGTTTGCAGCTGCTGACCTTTCCAAAAAATAAAAATGTCAATCAAGGTTTAAAAACTTGCTTTTAGTGCTTGACTTGTTCCTGAAAATATCCAATACGTGTAGGTGAGTCCGATATGTCTCCACTGAGATTTCTTGGGGAATAATCTGCACTTAAAAAGGCTGAGTTGCCTATTCAACTTTGCCCTTATGGATACATATTGGTTGACTCTCCCTAGTCGTTTAGGCGGGATATAAATCACTAGTTACATAAGTGGCTTCTATGTGATGTCCGAAATTGAGTCAACTTGGCTGAGTCTTTGAAACCTTGATAACAATGGATCCTTGAATATCCTATTTTTGACAAGATAAAACCTCCAATAATGCCAACCCTTGTATGGTTGAGTTAATAAATTATTCTCACCCATTTTGTTTGTGGATTTGCTGTGGATTTGCTTTGGGTTTGCCTCTTACATTTTGGTTCATGGGAAACATGGAATCTCATTCTGATAATGATCTAAAGTCCTCAAGAAGGGACCTTGACTGGCACAATGACAAACCTGAATATTCTGGTATTTTCAAAAGTTCTATGCCATTGATTAAATTCTCGAAAGTTGGATGTAGTGGTTAATACAAAATCCACCTTGTCATCACTTATCATATGTTTATAGCTCCTAAATCCTTAGTTCATAAATTTATTGAGGATGTTAGGTGAGCAAATAGGTTACACAGTGGCTTTTCTCCTATAGGCATGTGGAAACCCATTTTTTATAGGAGTTTAGTAGGAAACCCGGTTCAGCTGGGATTGGGGAAATCACAAGGGAAGTCATGGGGATGACTCATCCCATTTTTGTGGGCCCATTGGAACTACTTAGTCCAATGAGACTGATTTTACGGGCCATGTGTAGGGATGGAGCACAAATGTCTTATATTACTGCCTATGATTATTTTGGGGGATTTGGCTGATGTTATAAAGTGGGCATCCTGAAATGAAACTTAACCTTGGAGAGTCAGAGACTTGTTAGATGAGTGGAGGAAACAAGGAAAATTAGGTCATATCCATCTCGTTTTTTAACTCTCAAATGGAAGGAATTGTGGAAGTTGATGCTTTTGTTAGGAAGAGAATCAACCTCCTTTCTTTGTTGATGGGGAATTGTGATCTGATCTTTCTCATTAATAAATTCTAACTTAATCTTACAAAGGGGGGGGGGGGGGGGGACATCAGCTTTCGAAAGCTGACTTTAAACTGATCTTTGTTGTAGCCAGCGTTTCATTGGAGCAGTCAATGGACTTCTAGTATTCGGTATCGTTGCCTCTTTCGCCGCTCTTGTGGTAAGTCTCTCAATCAAGTTAAACTCTGGTTCTTGATTTTCAGTACATATTAGAGCATAAGCTTCTCAAAAACATGACTGGATTTTGTTGCTCTGGATTTATTTTTTTTGGGTGTGTGTATGTTTTTTGAAGAATTTTAATCCAATCATGCCATTATTTCCTCAAAGTACATCCAAGACGACCGACCAATTATCAAGTTATAAGTTATGCTGAATATTACCTAATTATTTTGTAAGCCTTGAATGGGGAAAAAAGGTTATGGTCCTTCATTAATACTATATTGTCAAGAACAAAAGAATTGTTAAAGATGAAAAGGGAATTTGGTTAATAATCCCAATTTTATCATAATATATGTCTAATGTTTCATAACAGTGTAATTTACAAATGGACACATTGTTAGTATTGTGAGACACAAACAAGGAATTTGTCCCAGTACTTCTGGATAATCCCACACATTGACACATTCGTATTGTTATATGATTAAAATATATTATTCCATAAATGTTAGTTCATTAAATCATGAAATATAGAAAAATATGTATTTGATGAATTAAAATATAATGATGCCAAATAGACTGTGTGCAAGTTCCGCTAAATTACAAAGAAAGAAAGATGTTGTTAAACCACAAGACTCTACATTGGGAAAACTGTAACTTCTTTATTTTACTGAAAATAACAGGAAAATATAGAAGAGGAGGAAGATCTGTACAGATATTAATAGATACAAATTTTAAGAAAAAATGAAATATCTTAATCTAATAAGCACTCCCCCCCCCCCCCCCACACACACACACACAACACACGTTACTTTGAAAGGAGTAACTTAAGTTTAGAAGGTACTTGTAAAAAAAATTCAAAAAGCAAAATGTCGATGATGACGTGGTGACAAAACAACAAGTATCATGGGGTAAGTAGGCACTTTTGATGACTTCTGGAATGCGAACCTGATGCGGACACAAGCGCATTCAAGGTGTACCAACGAAGAAAGCGCCAACCACAAGTGCCGTCCTTGTGGATAGGCGACTATTGAGGAGCTGAAGACCTTTCACATGTGATTGGACATATAGAAGACCCCACTTAAGGAAGACACATGTGAAGGAAGATTGGAGAAAGAAGACTGGACGCCCTAACTTTTTCGTACTTATGTTATTTGCGCGTTTTTGCCTAGTTTAGGGTATTTTAGTAATTATGTCTTTATTTGCTTATTCTAGGTGTATTTTAGTAATCATATGTCTTTATTTGCTTATTCTAGGTGTATTTTAGTAATTTTATGTCTTTATTTGCTTATTTAAGTGGGCTAAAGCCCTAAACACGAATTTTAACTATTGATTAATGAAAAGTAAACCCTTTGGTTGCCTCCTTCCTTTCTTCTCTCTAACGGTGCTTCTTCTCTTCCATTGATCTTCTTCTTCTAATTTCTTCTTATGCACCTCCAAGTTCTTCAAGGTAATTATTTTCTTCTTTCTATTTTTCAGTTTTGGCTAATCCTTCTTCAATCAAAATCTTGAGAATCGATCTAAACCCTAAACTCCCAAATTCTCAAATCCCTAATCCGAAAAACTTCCTGGTTCTTCGGACTAGTGATCTTCATTGATCGATTGGGTGTGACCATGCAAGATCGGGAGGTCTCATCCCTCGCCGGATCCAACCCAAGTAATAATTGAATTCCATATTCTGTGGTTGTGATGATGGCCCGCTCCATTGCATGTTTCCTTTATGATTTTCTCAATTATGATGATTACTGCTAGAATTTTAGATCATTATTTCCTTTTATTTTCACTGTTTAATTATGTTCATGAGCATGCATCATAATTAAGGCTGTCCTGCATCAAATTTGGTATTAGAGCCTAGGCTTGCGTGGTTTTTGTCTAGATCGAGTTATCGAATTAGGGTTTTTATTTTTAGGTTTAATTTGGGAAAGTTCCAGATTTAGAAAGTTTCCAATTTTAGAAACTTTCCAATTTTAGAAAGTTCCTAATCTGGAAAATTTTCATATTTGAGTTGTTTCCTGTTTCAACTTAATTGTGACAGTTCATAGTAGTTTTGCATTCATCACATTCATCTTGAAAGTCATAACACCTAGTAGTCTAGTTGGGTAGAGTTTGGTTCAAGTCTTCATTGTATCCCTACGAAAAGTGGTAGAGGTTTCGAACTTCAACCTACCATGAATAACGAGCAATTATCTGAGCAACTTGCTCAATTGATACAAAAGATAACTGCCCTAGAAGCGAGTCAAAAGCTTGAATTTGCTCGCCTTGAGAACCAAATTACCACTACCATGACTAAGGTCGAGCAACTAGGGGCATCCCAAAAAGAAACCCTCGCTGTAGGGGATGATGCATACTCCCAAGTGGGAGGAATCATTGAAGAACGTGCTGCCACACGTGGTGGTCGTGAGAATAGAGATCGTGATAATGGTCGTGGTGTGGTGCGAGAGGCACGGGCCACATGTGATCATCAAGACCGATATGATCCAGATGAGCGTGCGATGAAGAGTGTGAGAGTTGAGGCCTCGAGTTTTGATGGGCGCTTGGATCCCAAGGCATTCCTTGACTGGGTTGCTGACATGGACCACTACTTTGAGTGGTATGGCATGTCGGAAAACCGTCAAATGCAGTTTGCTAAGATGAAGCTTGTGGGTCAAGCGAAGCTCTTCTGGACCAACACCGAGCGTAGGATAGAGAGAGTTGGTAGGGCCCCTATCACACATTGGTATGAGATGAAAGAGAAGTTGAAGGAGAAGTACCTTCCTCTCTCATACCGTCAGAAGCTCCTTGACCAATGGCAATCCTTACGCCAAGGTTTAATGTCTGTCACTGACTACATCGCTAAATTTGAAGAATATGTGATGCGGTGTGATATCCAAGAAGACCCTCTAGTAACGCTCTCGCGTTTCAAGACGGGCCTTCGTGCGGATCTTCAGCGCGAGCTTATGACTCAGCCCTTAACGGACTTGGATGAAGCATATCAAGTCGTGCATGAGTTAGAGCAATATCTGAAGGCTCCTGTCGTTCGTCGTTTTGAGTCCCGAGACTCCAGTGCTAGATTTAGTTTCCAGGAAACTAGACCTAATGTCGGTAGTCAACCTAGGGCACAGGCGACCATTCCGCCTAGGCCTAGGGAGGACAGGGGCAAAGGGGTTCTTGGTGCCGGTCCTAGTAACATGAGCCAAGTGAGGTGCTATGAGTGTGGTAATCTTGGTCACATGTCTAATCAGTGTCCTATGAAGAACCGTAGGAGAGCCTTAGTTATAGGCGAGTCCCACGAGGGTGGAGATGACCAGGGTGATTATGAAGTTGAAGAGCATCACCCTGAAGGAGGACTTACTGATGAAGAAGAAGTGGATGGAGAAGCAACGCTTGCAGTAGTCAGACGTGTGTTAGCTCAGTCTAGAAGTAGTGCTGACTGGCGTCGAAGCACTATCTTCTACACTATTGCCAAGTGTAGTGAAAAGAATTGTAAGGTGATAGTGGACAGTGGAAGTTGTTAGAATGTGATTTTCACTAGCACCTTAGATCGCTTAAAACTGAAATCCACACCTCATACAGACCTGTATAAAGTTTCTTGGGTTGACAAGACATCCCTACCTGTCACCCAGCAATGTCTAGTCCCCATCGAGTTTGGGTCATACAAAGAGTCCCTGTGGTGTGATGTTTTACTTATGGATGTGGGACATGTTTTCCTAGGTAGACCGTGGCTATTCGATAATGATGTCACGATCTTTGGCCGTTCGAATGCGTGTACTTTTATGTATAACAGTAAAAAGATCAAACTTAATCCCATGCCGCCTGAGAATACACTAGGGAAGAAGAAGGATGAGAAGGCAAGTGAGCCTAGAGAAGTGGGGAAATTCAAACCTAAGTCTCTACATATAATCAGCGCAAGAGAGTTTGAAAAAGAGGCTAAGGAAGATTCTATGGTGTATGCCCTTGTGGCTAGAGAGATTACACCTGAGGTTCCATCAGAGTTGCCCCGTGAGGTGACCTCGGTCCTGAAGGAATACAGTGATGTATTTCCTGAAGAATTACTAAATGAGTTACCACCTATGAGGGACATACAACATGCCATTGATCGTCCCAGGGTCTACTCTACCGAACCTTCCTCACTACAGGATGAACCTTGCGAAGCATGCAGAGTTGAAGAAGCAAGTTGATGAGCTTCTGCAAAAGGGTTTCATCCAAGAGAGTATGAGCCCGTGTGCCGTGCCTGCATTGTTGATGCCAAAGAAAGATGGCACGTGGCGCATGTGTGTGGACAACCGTGTCATAAACAAAATTACTGTCAAGTATAGGTTCCCTATACCTAGACTTGATGATATGCTTGACTTCATGGCTAGGTCCACTATATTCTCTAAGATAGACCTCAAGAGTGGATATCACCAAGTCCGTATACGCCCAGGAGATGAGTGGAAGACGGCGTTTAAGACGAAAGATGGGCTATATGAGTGGTTGGTCATGCCCTTCGGCTTGACTAACGCACCCAGTACTTTCATGCGGGTGATGACACAAGCTTTGAGGCCGTTCATGGAAAAATTCCTAGTGGTGTACTTTGACGATATTCTTATTTATAGTACCACTAAGAAATCACACCTTGAACATTTAAAGAAGGTCTGTAGTGTCTTTAGGGAGGAAAAGTTGTACGCTAATCTTAAGAAATGTGCATTCATGTCTAGCCAAGTTGTGTTCTTAGGATTTATAGTGTCATCTGACGGGATGTGTGCAGACCCTGAAAAGGTCAGGGCCATAGTTGAGTGGCCAGAACCAAGGAACATTCATAAGGTGCGAAGCTTTCACGGCCTAGCTACTTTTTATCGTCGGTTCATTAGGGGTTTTAGCACGATCATGGCTCCCATTACCGAGTGCATGAAAAAGGGAGAGTTCGTGTGGTCTAAAGCCGCAGTCAAGGCTTTTAAAGAAATTAAGGGCAAGATGGTGGAAGCTCCTGTCATGCGTCTACCTGACTTTTCTAAAGTCTTTGAAGCAGCGTGTGATGCGTCTGGTGTCGGGATAGGTGGAGTGTTGAGTCAAGAAGGACACCCAGTGGCCTATTTCAGTGAGAAACTGAATGAGGCAAAACAAAAATACTCCACTTACGACAAAGAATTTTATGCGGTAGTGCAATCCCTGAGATATTGGCGACACTATCTCCTACCGCAAGAATTCATTTTGTTTTCTGACCATGAGGCTTTGAGATATTTGCATTCTCAAAAGAAACTCAACCCAAGGCATGCCAAGTGGGTAGCGTTTCTTCAGAAATATTCGTTTGTTTTGAAACACAAGGCCGGGGTTGAAAACAAACCAGCGGATGCCCTTAGTAGGAGAGTGGCATTGCTCAACTCCTTGAGTGTAGAGGTAGTCGGATTTGAGCAACTGAAAGATGAATACCCCATATGTCCTGATTTTGGGGGTACTTACGCGTCGCTCTCTAGTGACCAGCATATTATGGGTGAATATGTTCTTAAAGACAGCTTCCTTTTCAAGGGAGACAGACTTTGTATTCCCCGTATGTCCCTTCGTGAATTCCTCATCTGGGAGCTTCATTCAGGAGGGATAGCTGGCCATTTTGGTCGTGATAAGACCATTGCCCTCGTGGAAAATCTTTTCTATTGGCCAAGTCTCAAGCGAGACGTAGCCAAAGTTTTAGGGCAGTGTCGAACATGTCAGCTGGCAAAGCAAAGAAAGCAAAATACCGGGCTATACACGCCATTACTAGTGCCACATGCTCCGTGGCAGGACATTAGTATGGACTTCGTGCTTGGGCTTCCCAAAACTATAAAAAAGCACGATTCCATTTTTGTCGTTGTGGACCGTTTTTCTAAAATGGCGCATTTCCTCCCATGTTCGAAGACGTCGGATGCGTCTCATGTTGCTCGTCTCTTTTTTGATGGTGTGGTGCGTGTCCATGGGTTACCTAAAACCATAGTGTCCGATCGTGATGTTCGATTTACTAGCTATTTTTGGAAGACACTGTGGCACATTATGGGAACTCGTTTGCAATTTTCTACTGCTTACCACCCACAAACAGATGGTCAAACTGAAGTGGTAAACCGTAGCCTTGGAAATCTTCTACGTTGTCTAGTGGATGAACATATTAAGACTTGGGATCTAATTTTACCAACTGCTGAACTTGCTTATAATGGGTCAATTAATAGATCTACAGGGTTGAGTCCTTTTGAAATTGTAAGTGGTTATAAGCCTAGAATGCCCATAGATCTCTTACCTATGGCTGTTACCCAAAGGTCTTCTGAGTCAGCCGATGCATTTGCACGCCATATTCATGATTTGCATACACATATTAAACAGCGGTTAAATAAGAGCAATGATGATTATAAAGTTTCAGCTGATTCTCATCGTAGAGTGCAAGAATTTCAAGAAGAAGACTATGTAATAGTGCGAATAAGGCCAGAGCGATTCTCTCAAGGATCTGCTAAAAAATTACAAGCGCATAGTGCTGGACCATTTAGGATATTACAAAAGGTTGGGTCCAACGCATATCGGATTGACCTTCCACCTGCAATGAGCATTAATCCAACTTTTAATGTGGAAGATCTAGTCCGTGTCCATACTCCCATTGTTGATACATCGTCCCTTTCATGGCCTTTTTCTGAGTTTGCTACCCAACCCCTTCCACCCCCTCCTCCACCCATTACCCATACAGAAGAAATTGAGAAAATCTTGGATGATGAGATAGTATCCACGAGAGATGGAGGTTTCCAAAGGTATCTTGTCAGATGGAAGAACAAACCATCGTCTGAATCTACGTGGCTGTCGAGCGACGCATTGCAAAGTATTGATCCAGATCTACTAGAGCGCTACAAAAGTTTCAACTCGTCGGAGTCGAGTTTTTCTCACCCTAGGGGAATTGATGCAGACACAAGCGCATTCAAAGTGTACCAACGAAGAAAGCGCCAACCACAAGTGTCGTCCTTGTGGATAGGCGACTATTGAGGAGCTGAAGACCTTTCACATGTGATTGGACATATAGAAGACCCCACTTTGGGAAGACACATGTGAAGGAAGATTGGAGAAAGAAGTCTGGACACCCGAACTTTTCCGTACTTATGTTATTTGCGTGTTTTTGCCTAGTTTAGGGTATTTTAGTAATTATGTCTTTATTTGCTTATTCTAGGGGTATTTTAGTAATTTTATGTCTTTATTTGCTTATTTAAGTAGGCTAAAGCCCTAAACACGAATTTTAACTATAGATTAATGAAAAGCAAACCCTTTTCTTGCCTCCTTCCTTTCTTCTCTCTAACGGTGCTTCTTCTCTTCCCTTAATCTTCTTCTTTTAATTTCTTCTTATGCCCCTCCAACTTCTTCAAGGTAATTATTTTCTTCTTTCTATTTTTCAGTTTTGGCTAATCATTCTTCGATCAAAATCTTGAGAATCGATCTAAACCCTAAACCCCCAAATTCTCAAATCCTTAATCCGAGAAACTTCCTGGTTCTTCGAACTAGTGATCTTCATTGATCGATTGGGTGTGACCATGCAAGATCGGGAGGTCTCATCCCTCGCCGGATCCAATCCAAGTAATAATTGAATTCCATATTCCGTGGTTGTGATGATGGCCTGCTCCATTGCATGTTTCCTTTATGATTTTCTCAATTATGATGATTACTGCTAGAATTTTAGATCATTATTTCCCTTTATTTCCGCTGTTTAATTATGTTCATGAGCATGCATCATAATTAGGGCTGTCCTGCGTCAGAACCATTGATACTAACCAGTGTTTTAAATAGCGTATAGCGTAGTATTTCACCCCTTTAAAGCGTGAGGTGTAAGCTACGTATTGTGCTTCTAGATTTTTAATCAAGGTTGCACTTGGTTGCGCCAATTCATGATATTTTGCACCAAATTAGACTGATTAATAATGAAATTTAACAAAATTTCATAATATTTGTTACAACCAAAAGTAACCTAAAGTAATAGGAAAGGGCAATAATTAAATATAAAAGTAAATAAAGAACAAGGAAATAGACTTGATAGTTACTTATATTATTTTACTAAAAGCATTGAAAAGATTAAATAATTTTCATTGAAAATAGAAAATTTTAGCCAATCATTGAAAACATTAATGGATTTTAATGTTATAGTGAAAATAACTTATAATGTGAGCTATGTAGTGTGTAACGTACTCTATGTAGCATGTAACATACGTAAATGATCATGTGCCACAGGTTAGCACAACCAGTGTTTTGAATGTAAACAAAACAAAAACAATGAAGGCTTTGAGGAAAATGATTATCCTTTGCTTTTCTGTGTATTTGAGACAACCTTGAAGGGTTGAATATAAAGAGTTCTACAATGACTATACAAGGTAAAATGATAAATACAAAATCTTTTATTTATACATCGTCTATCTATAGAATCGACTATACAAGGCAAGGCATGGGGCCTGTCTAACATCCCCCCTCAAACTAATGCGGGTCATTGACAAGTAATAGTTTGCTAACTAGAAATGAGTGTCGTGCAGAAGTGAGGGACTTCGTGAGAATGTCGGCAATCTGATCATGGGAAGCGACATGTGGTAGCGAAATGAGCCGAGACTGAAACTTCTCGCTGATGAAGTGATAGTCAACTTCAATATGTTTTGTCCATTCATGGAAAACCGGATTAGAGGCAATCTGAATGGCACTCAGATTATCTACATGGAGTGGAGTAGGATCTTGTAGATGAACGCCTAAGTAAAAAAGAAGTCTACGTAACTAGATAATCTCACTACAAGCTGTTGACATTGCTCTATACTCGGCTTTCGTGCTTGATTTGGAAATAGTGGCCTGCTTCTTACACTTCTAAGAGATGAGAGAAGTGTTAAGAAAAATACAGTAGCCAGTGGTAGATCTGTGGGTGAGAATACAACCGGCCCAGTCAGCATCTAAATGAGCACGAAGATCATAAGAGGCCGTAGAGGAGAAGAACAGAGATCGATCCAGAGTTCCACACAGGTATCATAAGATGCGCAATACTGTAATCATATGAAGAGTTTGAGGAGTAGAAACAAATTACCTGACAACTTAGACCGCGTGGGCAATATCAGGACAAGTCATTGTTAAATAAACTAGACTCCCAACCAAATGGCGGTATAATGTGGGATCTGCAAGGAGTTCACCATCGTCACGGCCATATTGAACGTTAAGTTCCAAGGGAGTCTGAACTGTCTTCTGAGCCGTTAAGGAGGCCAAGGTGAGAAGATCCTTGGTATATTTATGCTGGTTGATCAGGATTCCATGTACAGAATGCGAAAATTCAAGTCCAATAAAGTATGTTAGATGACCCAAGTCCATCTTGAAGGATGACGTCAAAACTTCCTTTAATGCCAAGATGTCAGTATCATCGCTACCAGTCATAAGTAGGTCATCAACATAAACGAGACCAATGACGATTTCATGCTCAGAGGTGCGTAAGAATAAGGATGGATCATGACCACTTTGAGTAAAGCCAGCTCCTATAACAACATCATGAAAACATTTGAACCTTGCCCGAGAGACTTGTTTGAGACTGTATAGAGCTTTCTTCAGGTGACAGACTTTATCGACAGGGATTAAAGATCCAAGAGGAGGTTTCAAATATACGGTTTCTTGGAGGTCTCCAAGAAGAAAAACATTTTTCACTTCCATCTAAGTGAGTGGCCAAGAGCAAACTGATGATACTGCCAGAAGAGTGCGAACAGTTTTCATCTTGGCCACAGGAGTGAATGTCTCATCATAATCAATTCCATGTTCATGTTTGTATCTCTGAGCGACAAGTCGAGCTTTATATCGATCCAATGATCCGTCAGACTTGAGCTTCACAGAATAAATCCATTTACTGCCAATCAATTGGTGGTCATGAGGTCGAGTAACAATGTCCCACGCATGGTTATCATCCAATGCTGCAAGTTCTTCTGCCATAGCCTTCTTCCAACAATCATGACTGGCTGCCTGATAGTATGAAGTAGGAATAGATACAGTATCCAGGGTAGTATTCATGGCAGACAGAGTATATCAAGCGATCAGGCTGTCGATGTTCATGAGTGGAACGACGTACCAAGATAGGATTTGGATTGGTTACAAGTACAGTAGGGAGAGTTGTAGGTGATGGATCTGTACGTGGTCGTTGGGAATAAACCTGCAATGGACAAGGAGGTGTACTCGACGCAACCGAAATGTCAAGAAAAATAGTAAGACCAAGAGAGACTGGTGTGGGCGAAGGAGGAATAGATGAATGGAAGGTAGTATGCTCAAGAAAAATAACATGTGATACCTGTACACAATGAGAGACGGGGTCATAGCAATGAAAATCCTTCTGAGTTTCTCCAAATCCCAAGTACATATATTTTACTAATTTTGAGGAAAGTTTGTTACGTTCACGTGATGTCAAATGAACATAACACACACAACCAAAAAGACGAAATGTGCAATATGTAGGAAGAGAGCCAGTGAGAACAAAGTAGGGAGATTTATTATTCAGGACTGTGGTTGGCAACCGATTAATCAAGTAGATGGAATGCATTATAGTTTCCGCCTAGAAGGAACGAGGAATACTCATAGCTGTCATTAAGGTATTGGTAGTTCAATAATATGGTGATTTTTTCGTTCAGCCACCTCATTCTGTTGTAGAGTATCCAAATAGGTGGTCTGATGAGTAATCTCATGACCCTGAAGATATGTGCGAAAATTTGTGGAGAGATACTCTCCCCCTGAGTCAGAGCGGAGAGTTTGAATTTTTCAAACACTTGACTTAGAGTGCAAAAAATAAAATCTAGGTGTAACGGGTGAAATCATTAATGAATATAACATAATATCGTAGTCCAGAAAGAGACATTATTGGGGAAGGACCCCAGACATCCGTATGCACTAGTTCAAACATAGATGATGATTTTGTAGTACTTAGAGGAAAGGGAATACACTTACTTTTTGAAAGGCAACAGGAAAAACAAGAATAATCCAAATCACTTTTATTAAGATAAATATTCCCTAACATGTCAAAAGAAAAGAGCTGAATCAAATGATCAGAATGTAAATGACCTATGCGAAAGTGCCAGAGTTTCCACATTTTATTTGCCAAACAAATATCCGAGGAAAAGGAAGAGAAGAAAGAACGAGCTGAAGTAACGGATGGATGAAAGTCCAGCATGTACAAACATTCATGCCACCTACCCTTCCCAAGTACCTTCTCCGTTGCTAAATCCTGCACAAAACAACAATTTGGAAGAAAGATGACCAAGTAGTTATTGGATGTAAGTTGACCAACAGAAATTAAATTTGAGGAGAGTTTAGGGATATGAAACACATCATGAAGGGTAAATTGGCGATGGTTAGAAGGAGAGAAAGTTAAGGAACCTACAGACTGTGTGGGTAGTTTAGTGTCATCTGTAGTAGAAATAGCCTGATTGCAAGTGTAGGGACGAGTATTGCGGAGATGTAATACATCACCAGTCATTTGATTTGAAGTACTGGAATCGAAGAACCATGGAGAAGATGAGGTGATACCTGACATACCGGCTGCAAAAAGGGCCTGCACGATCTGCTTGAGCATCGTAAGAGTCAAAGGTGAGGAAAGACCTTCAACAGAACCAATGGATGCAGTATCACTAACAGAAGGCTTGGAAGTAGTTGCAAAAGTAGCAGAAAGAGCACGACCATTGCCACGACCTCAACCACCACGTCTATGGCCGAATGAGGATGCGTAGGCACATGAACGATAGTCCTGAATACCATAACCAGTCCTTCGACAATACGTGCACCAATCTTTGCACTGAACGACGACATGTCCTACTTTGTTATAGCCGCGACAAGTTAAAGAGGTGAAACCACGATTTGGTGCAGAGGTGGATATAGTAAGTGTCAGGTCAGATGGTCCTTGAGATGTCCCCTGAGAGAGGACCTGTAGTCGTTGTTCCTCGGCTAATAAATCATTAATGACCGAATTCATTGAAGGAGTTGGGCTACGGTTCAGAAGAACAGCCCTGCAATGCTCAAATTCTGGACGCAGTTTCATAAGAAACTGTCTAGCTTGCGCACTCTCGCGCATTGTGTGGAATATTTTAAAGTCATTTGGGAATTCTGAATCCATCATAGCCATCTCTGTCCAAATTGTAACTATTGTAAAGTAGAAAGTTTGAATACTTTTGTCACCCTGAGTAAGGTGAACCAGATCTTGTTCCAGGCGGTATAACCGAGCCGCATTACTCTGTTGATATATTGTTTGGAGATGATCCCACATAGCCTTAGCAGTGCGATGTGGTGTGAGGCCAACAGCTATTGATTGATCGACTGAATCAAGAATCCAGGTAATAATCCTTCCATTTTTCATTTCCCAATCAGTCATTTTGTCGGCATCGGTAGAGGCAGGGATAGTAACAGATCCATCAATTAGTCCCCACAAACCTCAACCCTTGAGAAAACTTTAAAAGTGGATGGCCCATAGATTGTAGTTGGTGCCATCGAAACTACATCGTGGGGCCTCTGTATGGGAGTCTTTATCCATAGATAGGACGAGATAAAAACGATGCTAAAGAAGAAAGTACCTTGCAGCCACAGATCAGAACAACAACCAGCAGAAGAGTAACAGACCAACAGATCAGGACGTGCAACAGTAGCTGTAGCAAGAGATGCTGCAGTAGGGAGCGGATGTAGCAGAAGATGATGCAGCAGGAGAAGAAGAGAGAGTAGGGATCGGATGTAGTAGGAGATGATGCAGCAGGGATATGCGTGCACAGGGATGTGCGCAGGTGCATATGCAGGGACATGTAGTAGGTGTGTGCACTGGGCCGTGCGTAGGGGACATGTAGCAGGGGGCGTGCAGACAAGCCTGGGACGATTGGACGAGCTTGGTGCGCAGGGGACGATCGGACAGAGCTTGGTGCGGATAGAGTTTCGGGCGATCGGACGAGCTTCGTGAGGGCCGGATCTAACAGGGGAGGAGCCGGATCTGACTGGGGAGTAGTGGATCTAACAGCCGGTGGTGCCGGTGATGAAGAAGATGCCGGATTAGGATCGGTATTGCTCTAATACCATGTAAACAATGCAAAAACAATGAAAGCTTTGAGGAAAATGATTCTCCTTTGCTTTTCTGTGTATTTGAGACAACCCTGAAGGGTTGAATATATAGAGTTCTACAATGACTATATAAGGTAAAATGATAAATACAAAATCTTCTATTTATACATTGTCTATCTATAGAATCGGCTATACAAGGCAAGGCATGTGGCCTGTCTAACATTGAATAGCATCCGTAGCATAACGGTAGTGCTCGTAGCGTAGCTATGATGCTACGTAGCATTAGCAAATAGCTTAAATCCCTTATAGCATATGCCATAGGGGTGGTAACATATGCACACACTTAGCACATGTTGCGTCTTGCGTGTACACTACATGTAGTGTATGTAGTGTATGCTACATTTTTTTTTAATAAATGATAATTGTATTTTGTATTTTCTACTTAATACTCTCTACTTGTGGGATTTTAATTTCTTTTCATACTTGTGACTTGTGGTTTCAACTCGACATTATTAATTAATGTGGATTGCTTAGAAAGTTATTGATGTGATAATGATTTGATTTGGTTTATATATGTGGATTGGCTTTTAATAAATGATAATAAGTAATTTGTTTGAACATGCTTATGCTTGAAAAAATGAATCATCTTTTTGGCAATTTTATTTTTCTTACCATTTAACAAAAATTTCCTATTTTTAAATTAAAAAATAGAAGTATCGTGTAGCTTACAATACATGTTATTGTACTTAGGCAACACACTACCACTAGTTAAAACATTGCGTACAACTTAAGCTATTTTAAGCTATTTTAATGAGCTACGTAGCATTAAGGGCAAGGTACCCTACGTGGTGTAAGCTACATGCTACATAACATAGTTATTTAAAATACCAATACTAATAATGATTGGAGAATGGTTTGGTGACACTTTCGGTGCCCACGATTTCAACCATTACTCTTCTGGTGGATACATACTTCCAGTGGTAGGGAGTTCAATCTTTGCTCTTCCGGTGGCTCCAAATGTTCCAATTACAAAGAGAAACAGGTTTGACCAGAAGGTCGATGGGGTAATGGGGTATGGTCCAAACAACCTACATAATAACAAGTTCAGTACATATGCCTGGTGCAAACAAAAAACACATCTTGTCAAAAGGCCTAATAGAAGGAAGATATGTTGTCAAATGTGAAAGGAGAAGATGAGATTGATTGAGGCCCATGAGGATAAGGAGATGAGGCAAAGATGGTGGATGTCTAGGTAGGGAGTCCAACAACAGAAGCGTTAATGGAGGTGGATTGTAGAGGATGAAGGGATAACACAGTGGATCTGAACGTGCTCCAAATTTGGTGCCCTTGTAGAGCAATAGAGGGAAGCACAACAATTGAAAGTGCACTTACAGAGCACCGAAAACAAAATGAGAAAAAGAAAAGGGCTCTGAGCACCCTTTCCTTCTTCCTCTCCATGAGGGGCAGAGTGAGCAGAATAACGGAGAGACGATTGTCGGGAGTTGTAAAACTAAGTAGGTGACAATGGTGGTTGAAGCAATGCTAAGCTTCAATTCCGGTGATAAGGGATGCAAATAGATGATGAAGATTGGTTTTGATGGTGGGTTTGAGCTGACGACGAGATCGGCAATGACGGTGGTGGGTTGTGGTGATTATATTTACATTCAAGTTTCTTTGTTGCTAGAAAAGATGGCTGAGATGTTGGAGCTTAGAATTGAAGTGGAACGATTAAGAGCCGATTAATGGCTGATATGGGTTCTAGCAATTGGATAATGTCCCAGATTTGATGGTTGATATCTGTTAGATTTAGATTGGTGATGATGGTGCAACAAAGTTGCAACAATAGAAACGATGATGGATCCTGTGACAGTTAAAAATATTGTGGTAGCAAGTAGCAACACTGATGTTTGTTGAAAAAATGGAGATGGGTAGTGGTTTTGGATGCGGCAAACACGAGCAGGTTCTAGATATAGGTAGTTGTGGCAAATGATAGGTTGAGGTTGATGTTTGAAAACCTCACCAGATTTGAGGCTATTGAGCAGAGAAGATAGGAGTGTCGGAAACGATGTTGAGATATGGGACTATATTCGATGGCGAATGATGGTTATGTTGGAGATGGTCTACAACAAAGGTTGGGATTAGTCTCACTTCAAAAAAGAGCCAGGCACACCCTGTGTCTTCAAAAAAACAAAAAAACAAAAAAACCAAGAAACAACAAAAAAGGGACTGGTGGAATACCTGATCAAGTGAGAGAAGGGGCAGCACCATGGAATAACGATGCAATGGTCTCAGGGCTGCAGGACAACAAAGGCGACAATGAGATTCAGCGACGACAACTTTGCCACGACTGTGTAGTAGTTGCATTGCCTTGTCTAATACCATGTTAAACCACAAGAGACTAAATTGTGGAAACTGTTACTTTATTTCACTAAAAATAACGGGAATATATAAAAGAGGAAAATCTGTGTGGGATCTGTAGAGATCTTAACAGATGCACATCTTAACAAAAAAGAAAAAAAAAAAAAAAAAGGAAATGTCCTAATCTAGTAAATCACCCTAATCTACTCTAACATATGTAAATTAAGTTTCTTCCCCGACAACAGTGTTGATGTGTGCTTTTCTAAGTGTTGGATACCAACATGAGTTCGATAGGGAAATTTTTCAAGAAATGGGGTTTTCTTATTATATATTGATTAACAAATTTAAACTAGAATTTAAAAAAATAAAAAAATAAAAAAATAACATTGCTTCTATATATGAAGCACATTTCCACTCATTATCAACTTTTGTTGTTTAATGCCATTTTCCATTATTAACCCCCATCTTAGGGCCTGTTTGGTTTTCCAATTACAAGGGAAAATTGGCGTAAATCGGTAATGATTATTGACTCTTGTAATTGTGTGGACATCACTTGTATTTTACTACAATGATGATTTTGCTAGTATTTCACCTAGTGTTTTTAGTATCCCATGATGTCGACTGATATATCCCACGATGTATCTTGCATTCCACCTATGTAATACGAAACGCACAAGTAGTGGGATATATCCTACATGTCCGATCTGGTGAGCATTTTCGATACTTTTTTCTTCTTCTATAAATCATGTTAAATCAGTGTCGAATTGTTACAAATCAACGATTTTTCATATTTTGCATGAAAGATCATGGATTGGGAGCTTCGATTTCGAGATTTGGAGATGGGCTGAGTTGCGGAAAATTGGTAAAAATAAAAAATTTCCAATTTCTCACAAATTGGTTGCAATCCAAACATAGAATCAAACATGTAACTTGATATAGTGATTCTTCTTTTACTTTTGAATGTATTGTTTGTGTTTCCACATGTCTTCTTATATTTATAAATTATATAAATAGACTTTGAATATACTTGCATCAATTCAGTTAGAAAGCACATACATTAAGACCCTATACAAAGAAACCTATTATGTGCACTTATTTTTTGTAATGTTTTGATTTATAACTGTGTATTGATGGCTTTTTTTAACAATTATTGAAGTTTCATTGAAAAATTCAACCAATTTCCCAATATTTCCCCATGTTTCCAACAACAACGATACAGTACGCGATACAACCGATTTATCCCGTGCAATAACAGATATGTATCTGTATCCCAAGGATGCGATATAAAACACGATATCGATATTTCGAGCATTGGTTTCACACACAAATCTACATAAAGAGGGTAGTTTTATAGTATGAAAATGTAATGTTTGTAGCTTACTTTACCTACTTTATGAGGACATCACGTACACCCTTGCATACGTATCAGATGAGGCGGGCCACACCTATTTTCCTTTGGCTAGGCGAGTATCCATGATCGTGCTGAAGACCCCATGTACATGTGCGAGCATCTGGAAGACGCCACATTGGAAAGAGGCACATATGTTGCTTTATGGAGTGATCCAAACCGTTGGATTGGAGGGATGTAACGATCGGGCTGTTGAATCACATTCTCGGGCCGTTAAATTACATTTTTGGGTCATTGATCGTGGATCGTCCACATTTGTTTTTATCAGCTTTTATCAATTTATAGGATTTAGTTTTGTTTATGTTATATTTGAATGATATTATGAGTGTTTTTAGTTGATTTTAGTTAGGCTATGGCTATTTTCGTCAAAATTCACAAAATATGGTGTTTATTGTAATTTTTGAACTTTTTTGAAGCTACAAAAGAGGGTGGTCGTGTGACCCTCTCCCTCATTGGATTTTGTGATTTTAAAAAAATAAAAAAATAAAAGCTCTTGATTTCTTCTTCCAAAGATACTTCCATGCGACTAGAAGATACTTCCATGCGATTTGGAAGGGACATTGGTGCGAGGCTAATCTTCATCAACGGAGGTGCAAGGTATTGATCCATCCCCACACCATCTTCTCTCGTCTCCTCCATCCAGGTATTTTCTTTGAATCCTTCGATTCTCCTATCCTAAGCCTTCATCATTTCATAAACCAATCTTTCATTTACCTATCCACAATCCCAAACCTTAACCAACCTAACCCGTCTATCCCACGCCACACATGTGACTGTACGGCCACACATGTGAATCCTTCGGGTTGGCCGTATGGCCACACTTTGCCCCTTTTGACTTTCCATCATTCTCATATCAAAACCCATTTCTTCCATTCCCAAAACCCTAAACCTAAAATCCCTAATTTTCCTACTTTTCCAAATTACCTAAACCCTAATTTTTACCCTAGGTTGTTTTAGGCCTTCTACTTTGAAATAGACTATATCCTATGCTAATTGGATGTCCCTACATCCATTAGATCATAGTTTCGTTTTATTTAATGATCTTGTGTGATGATGTTGGTAACTTAAGCTAGGATCATGCATGTTCTTTTGATTTTCATGGGATTCATGATGATTATGGTAATGCTTGTGTTTTTTTGTTAATTATCTTAATTCTGCTACTTGATCTCACATGTTATTTGAGTTCATGCATCGGTCTTGCATCACTACTTCATTTAGAAGTATATTTGACTCTTGATTTATGAGCCATAATTCCTTTTAAGCAAACACCTAGAAATGATAATGATGGCTTGTTTATTTTGCATTTCATAGGAAATTGGAAAACCAAACAGGCCCTTAATGTTGGTATATTGCTTGGCAAGTTTTTCCATTATGCCTAATTAATAGTCAACAAGGAAAGTGTACCTTTGTAGGGGGTAGCATGTGGGGACCTGCAATGGAGCTCTCTTCTAAAAACAAACTATGAAGCTGTTCCACTTAGTATACCCATAATAGCACTCTCATTTGTGTACCAGGTAAGCCTCCTTACTTTCAATGATTGTTCAGAATCAAAAGTGACTAACATTTGTTTTCTTTCGCCTTTCAGAATGTAGTACCAGTGCTTTGTACAAATCTTGAGGGAGACCTGTCAAAAGTAAGGTGACAAATCTTATCACTGGATTTGGTTTTTTCTTTTATACAGTTTAGTTCGAAGTCATGTTTGATGTAATCTAATTTAGAACTTTGCTAAGCCTGAAGGTACTTCTACATGCACCTCTATACAGCCACGCTCTGATATGTCACTCGTGGGACGTCTAAATCATGTATCAAGTGGGCTCCTCTGTCTAAATGAGCAGGCCTGAAAATCAGGCTGTTCAATTCATCATGAGGAGGCTACACATGTATGGAACCAATGGATATGGGGCCTGCTTGAATCAGTGAACCGTTCTTATTTTGAGCCAGTTCATCTACTGGGTTGGTCTTCCTTAAGCATAGCTCAGATGTCCATCACATGTTTGACTGATTCTAGTGGTGCCTATTGGCTTAACACCAGTCTGATTTATTGAGTTAGTGATACTTCAACCTCTAAAAGAATTGGATATTTCATGTGGTCGCCAGTAAAGTAACTCTAGGCATTGCTTAAGATGGGAGAAACTTGAGGCTATTTGCCTTTGTGATCTATGAAATATGAATGATGGATGTTTAGATATCTTTAGAAACATGCAGTTAGAAGCATGGCTTTTATATGATGAATCAGCATTACTGTCAAATATCTCTTATTCAATTTACATGGTCAGAATCATTGTTGTAATGTGTGTCACATATGCCATGTTTTTTAGAAGGATCGTATATGCCATTGTGGCATCTGCGATCCAAGATAGTATGCAATGGCATACTTTTTTGTGCAATAAGTACGTGATTGCATATGCGAGCATGTGATGGCATACTCCATATGCGATGGCATACTTTGCAAGTTGAACTTAATTTTTTTGGTGAATTGTAAAATGTATTTGTAAATTAAGTTGTAACTTGTAACTTATAAGTTGTCCAAGTTATCAAGGAATCATTTATCAATAAAATTTCTATGTTCGAAGTTTTAAATAATTAATTCTCTCTTAATGTAACATGTTTGTTTTGTTAAATTTTATGCAAATACAATATAAGTAGTTAAATATATAACTAATTTTGTAGATGGGAACCCAATCCAATCACTTGTAGTAATTAGACATAGTTTTTCCTAATTTTTTATATTTTTTTTCAATTTTTTTTTCCATTTTTTCAAAAAAAAAAAAAAAAGCCAGAGCAATATCTGATTGCATATGCGAGTATGTGATGGCATATGCGAACAACATATACCAGTCACATACGATGGCATATGCGATTTGACAACATTAATCAGAATCTAGCATGATGAGTAATTTAGTATTGTTAAGATCCTTCAAGAAAGACAATTGAAGCTTAAGGGGTCTTGTATTAAAAGATTTTTCTAATTAGGCATTATTTTATAGTTGTCTAGTTGCCTTAAAGAAGAGTCAAGAATTTAGTTGGATTCTCATTCACAAAAGCATTACGCCTAATTTTCTAGGAATATATGTGGGAGCTCTAACATGAAGTGTAGAAGAAGCCTCTTTTTGGCTCCTTATTGTTAGATAGGTGAGTCCTGTTAGTGTTTGACATGATAGAGAAAGTTCCAAGTCCGTAGGGTTGGTTTTAGTTGTTTTAGTGGTTTTAGTAATGACACACCTACACAGGAAATTGTGCAATAATATTTATTTTTGAAACTTTTACCATGCATTCAAGATTTTCTTCTTATTGTTTCTTTCTTCATTATTGTGATTAGGTTGAGGATTTTTGTTTGAAATATTGTCTATCCATATATTCACCCTTTATGTTTCCATCCACTCGTACTTTCAAGTGGTACCAAACATTTCCTTTTTGGGGCCCTAGGGACATTATCACTTCTAGTTGATCCAGGAGTGTTTCTATGTGATTCAATGGCTAGATTCCATCAGAAACACCTTACCCAGGGGGGGGGGGGGGGGGGGAGCATTCCGCTCTCTTAGGGAAATGGCTTTGGCATTTCGGAACCGAGTCAGGAAATTGGGAGAGGGAGATCATTGTTGCTAAATGCAGGTTGGAGGAGGGAGGATGGTCCACTGAACCGTATTCCAATTATCAAGCTTCCTTGCTCCTAAAAGCTATCTCTAGTTTAGAAAGAACCTTTCTAAAAGGTGTTTCTTTTAGCCTTGGAGACGGCTCAGGATTAGATTCTGGTTAGATCACTGTATTTCAGACAGGCCCCTTTCTTCCCTGTTTTTGAGATCAGCCCAAATCTCCTCTAACTCCAACACTATCTTTGATTGCTTCTCTTTTGATGGTTCAATGGCTTGGTGCCTCCTTGTAGGAGGGTTCTCCCAGAAGCTGAATCAGAGGATCTGCTGGAGCTTCTTCAACTTCTCCATGGTACCTAGCCCTTACTTGGAGAAGCAACAGCCTATCTTGGACCCTCTCTGCTTCTGGCAAATTCACTGTGAAATGTTTCTTCAGCCACATCACAGGATCATCATCCAATCAAGGACTTATTTTTCCTTCATTTGGTTGCTCAAAGTCCCTCCTAAGATTGCAGCCTTCATATGGCTTCTAGCGAGAATTTATCCTCCCTAACGTTTGCCTCGCGTGCCTTGTCAACAAGAAGTACATCCCTCACTTATTCCTCCACTGTAGTATGCAGCCGAAGTGTGGTCAACTATCTCCAACAAATTCTAAGTTTCTTAGGCTATGCCTGGTTCGATTCAAAGCTTCTTGTTCACTTGGAATGACTTAGACCTTGCGAAGAATCCCTTGCTCATTTGGAAGATGGTTGCCATGGCTACTTTTGGGCTCTCTCTAGAAGGAAAGGAACAATCACTGTCTTCCTCCCTCTCAAAGTAGATTATCTGCGATCTGAAAGATCAGTTGTTCAGGCTAAACCTGTTAGACAGAACAGTCATCTCCTCGATCTTGGATTAGCGTGTTTGCTCCTCAGGGTCTGGTTTCGAGTTGTATAGTTGTTTTCAGGTTTCTTCTTTGTTTATTTTGTTTTGTTTTGTTTTGTTGTTGCCTTGTTCCTTCATTTTGCTTGTTTTTGTTTTTTTTCTGGCATTTTGCCTTCTAATATATTTTCTTACCAAAAAGGAAGAAAAAAAAAAAAAAGATTATATCCTAATCAAAGTAGATAGATTTCTATGATAGATCATACAGCTGATCGGATCGAAACAAGAGGGAAAGAATGAACTATCTCCAAGTCACTCTTCAAGAATTCTATCAATCTAATCAAGAACTTTAGAGATCTAATTAAGTGGTTAGGGACCTATTGGAACAATTGACTAGGAACATGGGCATGATGCATTTGCTTGTTCAAGATGAGCCACTAATGCTGCCAACCTCATCAACATCCATTAGGGCAGTAAGAATTTGAGACCAGACTACATGCAAAATTGCATATGAAGGACAGTGATCCTAGGGCTGGCTGTAATAGTGACTAGTGTTCGAAGTATCGGTATCCCTATAGGTTTCGTTGGTTGGGGATATAGAAACAATATCGATATCGTTGAAAACTGGAAATGCGGGGAAACATGGGGAAAAAGGTGGAATTTTTTAGCAAAACTTTAGGAGATGCTAAAATACACATGTTTACCTATTTAAGAATTAAAAAAATTTGCAAAAAGAATGCATACATAATAATTTTCCATTTAATTGGGGCCTAAAAGCATCTTTTGTCATAAGAAATCAGTCCAACCATCCCATCCATCTCATCTGTCAATCCAACCATCCAACGTTCCATCCAAATATCCTTCAGTATTTCAGAATATCGACAACAGATGATATTTTGCCAAGAAATCGTCGACAACCAGAAAGGAAACGAAAGATTGTGGTCTTGATATTTCCCATGTTGCGATAACGATATTATCATCGACAAATTGAATATTGCATACAACCATACGCCCATAAAAAAGTTTGAAATAGATTTTTTTTTAATGAATAGATTTTTAGCAATATTATTGAAATATCGCCGATGCATTGGCAATACAAATGACACTTGGAATTTACACAGTAAAAAATATTGGCGATACATTAGTGATATCGATACATCGGTGATAATTAGCAATACATTTTCGATACATGGAATTTCCAATACTTCAAGTGTTATCGGTATCGCTGAGCTGGAGATACTGATAAAATATCGGGGATACTTCGAACATTGATAGTTACTATAGGGTCAAAGTGGACTCACCATAGTTTACTAGGCAACTGGTGGTCGTGAAGAAAGTTATCATTTATATGAAAGTGATATTGGTATTTTGCAAGTTCAAGGGATGTGCATATGTATAGTGTACTAACTCTAGATGCATTGGCTGTGTCAAAGTAAGCAAATGATTTGAATGTGGTATCGTATGTGAAGATTGTTATAGCTACGAACATGTACTCTTTCATCAATTCCAATTGTGCCATCAAGAGAGGAACCAATAAGAAGCCAAGGTAGAGCCTCAAAGTCAGCCCAAGTGAAGATTGACACTCGAATGCCTTGATGAGGAGCAGCCCGCAAAAGGGAAAGAAGTGGAGACGATAGACTCGCCAATCTGGCACACCGTGAGTCTAACTATAACAAACCTAGAGATGACAATTCCAGTTTTCCTATTTCCATTTCTAGGAGTGAATCTAGTAAATGCAAACGATGTGGTGTCACTATTCAACCAAAGGCATGAAAACCAGTTGATGAGGCAAAGGTAGAACCATAAATACTATCTGCAATAGTATTGTGTGAGTATCGTGTGATGTATGTCTAGATTCTAGAGAGTATTGCACAGCAAACCGAGGGATGACAATTCCATTTTTCCTATTTCCATTTTTGGAAATTACTTGTTTTTCCTTCGCTGCGAGTATTGTGTGATGCATATCTAAAGAGTATTAGTGTATAGTGTGTGTGATGAGTAACCCTTTTAATGTAAATGCATGTGCATACTTTTCTCTTCTCCTACAATGTATTATATGTTCTATTCTAATAAAACATTGTGTTAGGGCATGTTGGCTAACACACTACATTTCCCCCAAACTCTTTTCTTTCCTCTTCTTCTCTCTCACTCCTCTTTTCTCCACACTATAATCATCAAATCATCTTCTAATTGGTATCAGTGCATAATCAGGGCATTCCGCATCAACAGGTTGAGAGGCGACACATCACTTGCTGACATTAATGTTGTACGAACGCATGGACCCTAAGTGAGCTAAAAGTTTAGGAGTTTGATAAATCTTGATTTTAAAAGATGTCATGACTTTTTTAGAATTTTTTAGACATTCTTTCATGGTGTTTTGGCCGAAATAGAGAAATTCGAAAATCAGGTCCCTAATCCATTTTTCTTCGATCTACCTCAAATCGATAAGTTTTTCTTTGGTTTCTTTGCTCAAGATGGACTTAAATCTTCCTCCCAAGCTACTCATGAAGTAATTTTTGGCTATGATTCATGTGTGAGTGGGTTTTAAACCCCAAATGGACATGCGACTGGGCCGTTTTTCACTCGTTTGCATCAAATTTGACTGGATTTGTTGTTATTTTAGAGGATTACTAATTTTTTGGAGTTTATCTCTCATTCTCTTGAATGATTGAGTGAGAAAGAGTTGTTTGAATCAATCCTTCTTACCTAAAGTCTCCTTGGACAACAAAGGGCCCTCATCTCTTAACATGGGCTCTCTTAAATCCAACACCTTGCATATTACCTCCATTAAGTTGAATGGTGACAAATATCTTTAATGGGCACAATATGTAAAAGTATTCTTAGGAGCCCGTGAGAAGTTGTCGTATATTTTAGATGATCCTCCAAGCTTTATAGATGCTACCTACAAGTCTTGGACAAAGGAGAATTATCAAGTTATTGCATGGTTGTTGAATAGTATGGATTCTTTGGTTAGCCACTCAGTGATGTTTTTATCCTTAGCTAAAGGCATTTGGTATATGCTTCATGATATGTTCTCAGAGTTTCAGAATTTTTCACGGGTATTCTATCTTATTCAAGAAATTGGTTGGTTCCAACAAAACTCAAGATCATTAAAAGATTACTATTTGACACTTGGGGGCATGTGGGATGAGCTGGACCTATATCAACCTCTTCCTTCCAAATGTAAAGAGGATCATAAACATGCCCTTAAGCAGCTGGATGATACTCGTATCATGCACTTCTTAGCTGGGTTGAACTCCGATTATCTTCATGTTTGGGATTAGGTTGTTGTGCAGGATCCTCTTCCCCCATTGACGATAATCTATGCCATGTGCTAGCGCGCTACTGTCTCTGCTCTTGATTACCATTAATTTATGCTACTAGAGCGTTCTACTCATCTTGTTGGCATTAGGTCTTCTCTTCTTCTTGGCCTTGGGCACCATCCTTGAGTTCAGGTCGCATTTTTTATTATGGTGGTCGTGGTAGAAGCTGCGAGGGAGATCGTAGTCATGGCAATCGTGATCTTTGTATTCATGGTGGGCGTGGACAAGGACGAGATGGTTCCCTCATTTGTCCGCATTGTGGTGGAACCAATCACACTGCTGATTATTGCTAGCAGCTCCATAGTCGTCCTATGTGTGCCACTACTTCGGTTGCTTCCACAGTTAACTCCTAAGGGTCAGTCTTCCACCCTGACAGTTGAGCAGTCTTCTTCATGGGAGTCTCTCATCATTTCTCGGGCTGCATATGATGCCTTGACGCGACTTCATGTTCGTGATATTCCTAAGCCTTCTCACGCGGATTCGGCCCAGTCAGGTACTGCTCTTCTTACGTCATCCTCTCATACCTCTTAGGTCATAGACTCTAGAGCTTCCTCCCATATGACTGGTAAGTTACAACTCTTTTCCTCTTATTCTCTTTCTCCCCACACTCAGTATATCATAGTCGCAGATGGAACCCAAACTCCCATATCTAGGATTGGTTCCATTTCTCTTTCTCCTTCCTTACCTCTGTTCTCAGTCTTGCATGTGCCTCGTTTTCCATTAAACTTATTGTCTGTTATCTCTCTAACTAAATCATTAAATTGTTTCATTATCTTCTTCCCTTGTAATTGTTTGTTCCAGGACCTACAGATGAAGAGGGTGATTGGTGGGGGGCATGAGCAAGAAGGTGTTTATCTTCTCAATAATACACTTGTTGCTGCTTCTAGTACCCTTTCTCTGAATCCAGAGTCCATGACACGGTGGCACTGCCGCTTAGGCCACCCATCAATAGATAGAGTGAGAATTTTGTTTTTCTCCTTATCTGTCACTAAACGGTTATAATCATGGTCTGCCGTAAAGGCCGTTACATATAGGTAACGGTGGCAACCGTTACGCGTTACAGGGTCATTACAGCCGTTATGAGAAAAAATGACTCGTGATTGCCGTTAACGGCACGTTACGTCCCCTATAAAGGCCGTAACAATCCCATAGTTGTCTATTATGGGGCAGATACAGGTTTTCCGTACTTTTTAATCAACATTATGGGGCAAATACAAGTTTTCCATACTTTTTAATCAACATTACGGGGCAAATATAGGTTTTTCAGGTTTTTTTCAATAAAAAAAGAGACCGTAATGGCCGTTACTGGGGCCGTAACAGCCATTACAACCCGTATCATAAAGGTAACGATGGTGGCTGTTACGGCCACCGTTACTATTACATAACACCTTGGTTATGATGTGATATTTATGAATTGTCTAAAGATCATCGTGTTACGTTTCCTCTAGCTCTTCTAGTTATATGTCTACGGCCACCATTACCATTACATAACACCTTGGTTATGTCTACTGCCTTTCTTTCCTTCTTGCAGGAGCATGGTATTTTGTTTCAGACATCGTGTGCTCGCACACCTCAACAAAATGGTATCACAAACGAAAGAATCGTCATCTTCTTGAAGTTGCTCGCACCCTTCTCCTTAGCATGCAACTACTTAAATATTTTTGGGGTGATGCTTTTCTAACTACTACTTTTCTTATTAATCATATACCCTCACGTATCTTGTCCTACAAATCTTCATTTACTATACTGTATCCTCATGACAATCAATTTTCGCTACCACCTAAAGTTTTTTGTTGCACATGCTTTGTTCAAATTTTGGATGGAAGTAATGATAAACTTAGCCCCAGGGCAATTAAATGTGTCTTCATAAGGTACACTCGAAGTCAAAAAGGGTATAAATGTTATGACCCCTTAACTGGCAAGAAATATGTCTCTGCCAATGCAACCTTCTTTGAGGATTTTTCTTTGTTCTTGGCTCTAGGATGATCACCCTGTGATCCTCTTGTGAGTCAGGGGAGCATGACTCTTAGCTTCTTCCTCTTCCACTAGTGATCATGGGGAAACTCATCTTCCCTTCATTCAACATACTATTGGTGATTCGGATGACCTTACCATTTTCGAGATAAATCTTCACACGCTCAACCATCCACCCTTCCACCCACTTTGGATGTTAGCTCAGGTGACTTTCTTACCTCGAGTCCGGATTTCTCCATTGCCTTGCGCAAAGGGTCATGATCTTGTACTCAGCACCCCATTAGTAATTTTGTTTCATATGATCATCTTTCACTATCTTTTCAGTCATTTGTAGCTTCCCTTTCATCACAGACTACTCGGTCTCTCTCACAAGACGAAGGTGATAATAGAAGAAATGTCTGCTCTTGAAAAGAATCATACTTAGGAGCTTGTGCCTCTTCCTTTAGGGCATAAACATGTTGAATGTCGATGGGTTTACACAATCAAGTTCCTTGCAAACGGCTCCATTAATCACTATAAAGCCCGTCTTGTTGCTAGGGGCTACACGCAGACTCATGAATCATGATGTGGATTACTTTGAGACATTCTCTTCGCTGGCTAAGCTTAATTCTATTCGTGTTGTGATCTCATTAGCCATCAATTTATCCTAGCTCTTGTTTCAACTTGATGTTAAGAATGCATTGCTCCATGTGGACCTTGCAGAGGAAGTCTACATGCATCAACCTTCTATCTTTGTTGTTTCCCACAACCATACGCTTATATGTCAGTTGAAGAAGGCTCTTTATGGACTCAAACAATCCCCGCGTGCATGATTCGAAAATTTTAGTCAAGCTCTCATGGAATTCGATTTTCTTCATAGTCATGCCGATCATTCCCTCTTTATATATCATCGACCGACGGACATCATGGTTCTCATTATGTATGTGGATGATATTGTTCCGTCCGGTAGTGATTCGGTTGGAATGTGGGAGGTCAAAGAAATTTTGAAGACCTAGTTTGAAATCAAGGATCTTGGTTCGCTACTTCCTAGGAATTGAAGTTGGTTGCTCCGCATCCGGATTGGTCTTGTCACAATGAAAATATGTGTTTGATCTTCTCATTGAGACCGACATATTAGGATGCAAACTTGCTACTGCCTCCATGGATACTTCGTAAAAACTTCAGCTAGAGGATGGTGCCCTCTTTTTTTATCCCGGCATGTATCGAGGACTTGTAGGCCGGCTCGTTTACTTGACTAGTACTCTCTCAAATCTCTCCTTTGCGATGGGCGTCGTTAGCTAATTCATATAAGTTCCCCGTGCTTCATGTCTCATGGCTGTATACCGCATACTTAATTATCTAAAATCAGCCGCAAGTCTTGGCCTCCGCTTTCAGTCGCATGATCATCTTCATCTTTCTGATTATTCTGATGTCGATTGTGCAGGTAGTACTTATAACCACCGCTCTACATCTAGCTTCTGTACCTTCCTAGGTGGCAATCTTATCACATGGAAGAGCAAGAGACAATCAGTTGTTGCTCGGTCATCGGTTGAATCAGAATATCGTGTTATGTCTTATGCGACGTGCAAGCTCATGTGGCTTCACACCCTTCTTGAAGAACTTGGCTATCCTCTTTCAGCTCCTATTCCTCTTCATTGTGACAACTAAGCGGCCATCCATATTGCTCATAACCTGGTTTTCCACGAGCACACCAAGCATATTGAGGTCGATTATCACTTTATTCGATAAAAAGTTGCCTATAAGGAAATCATCACACCTTTTGTTCAATCTGCGGATTAGCTTGCTGATGTTCTTCTAAAGTCCTTGAGTCGAGATGCTCTTCATTATGTTCATGACAAGTTGGGCATGATCAACATCTATGCTCCAACTTGAGGGGGAGTTTAGAGTGTTAGTGTATACTGTGTGTGGTTAGTGGCCCTTTTAATGTAAGTGCATGTGCACACTTTCCTCCTACAATGTATTATATGCTTTATTCTAATAAAACATTGTGTGTCAGGGCATGTTAGCTAACACACTACATTTCCCCCAAACTCTTTTCTTTCCTCTTCTTCTCTCTCACTCTTCTCCTCTTTTCTCCACACTATAATCATCAAATCATCTTCTACTGTGTAAGACCTTCCGTACGCTTAGTTTCCGATGTTTATACACCAAGGACGGACCAGATTAGCAAATGTCGATCTAACCCTTGATTTTGTATTGCAATGATTCGAGTCCTATACCCCGGCAATTGTTGCGATTCCAACGTTGTGCGGCACGCCCCATTGTAATGCCCAATTAGTGAGATACGCATGTTTGTGTAAATTGAGGCAGTCGCACATTACGATGCGTGTATGCATGGAGTGGGTCCCACTTGCCTAAATCCCTCCATGATAGTGAAATTTCCTTTGCTCATGTAAAAAGGTTATCATGGCCAAAGAAAAACACAAGCAAGGGGGATATCACTATCATGAAGCGATCTAGGCAAACAATGTAAGAAGGTACACTACCATAGCTAAACGGAAATTAGAGAATCCATTATTATTGCCCATTAGCAATATCTTGGAGAATCAGTTGTTATTTCACAAGCAATTGTCCTTGTTGAACCCCCCAAAACAACTGATTCTCCAAACCCCCTACTAGGTTTAGAGGCGCCCCTCAAGGAAAGAAAGAGAACGCTTTCACTAGCAAAAAGAAGAACATTAAGTAGTTAAATCGAGTGATATTTAAGGAATTCTTTCAGTTATCTTCCCATGGTGGTCTTGTGGAGACTGAATATCAATTCTTACCAGATTTGTTGGTGGGTTGAGATTACTAATTCAAGATCAAGCATCATAAGATTTGTATAGTTGTGAATTTAATTAGTGACAAAAGCAGAAAGGTAGTAAGAAATGATTTAGCCCTACATGAGATTTTGGACTATTGTGAACATATTAAAGTTAATGACAAAAACCAAGAGGGTGGTAAGATATGATATATCAATGCCTACTTCTCTGAATAATAGAGGATCAGTAGTTTTGGGAAACAAGCCATAGGATAAAGGGGAATGCTCAACTTATGTGGTCATTTGATCAATAGTTTCACCTTCTAAAGTGGGACGACATGTGCAAGCCATATAAGGGGGAGTGGAAGTACAAAGGCCGGTGCAGGTAAATAAAGCCCTCCTTGGTAAATGGCTATGGAGGTTTGGGAGGGAGGGAGGAAGCTTGTGGAGGGAAGCAATAGCAAGCAAATATGGCCTACAGGAAGGCAGGCAATGGGTGAAAACATCATTGCTATATAGGGTGTCGATGTTGTGGAAGGGAGTTACATCTGTGATGAACAAGCTCAATGCTAGAATCTAGTTCTCGTGGGACGATGGGAAAAGAATTTGATTCTAGAAGGATCTATGAATAGGGGAGAGCCCATGTACATGGTATTCCCGTCCATACCTAGAATAGCTAAGGAGTTGGAGATGACCATTGACAGGTGTGTATAGGTGATTCTGTCATTTAGGCTTCACCATGTGGAAGGAATTTGTCAAATAAAGAAGCAGATTAGTATGCTCGGTTATGAGAGTGGGTTCACCATCTCAAGTGGCAACTGGTAAAGGACTCAGTGTGATCATTGGATAAATCAGGGTTTTTTATAGTCCTTCTACAAATCACTAGGCAACCCAAATTTGAGTGATGATAGTGGGAGACTATCATTTGTTTGGTCTTGTGATTCTCCTTCCAAAGTGGTAGCATTACATGGTTGGCGGTAGGAATAGTAGAAGATGGTTTGATGATTATAGTGTGGAGAAAAGAGAAGAAGAAGAAAGAGGAGAGAGTTTGGGGAAATGTTGTGTATTAGCTAACATGCCTTAACACAATATTTTATTAGAATAGAGCATATAGTACATGGGTCCTTACTCTTGCCCGGGTGGTAGACTCTCAAGAGTTTCAACTCCCGGTCAAGGGTTCAAGTACCCATAGGTGGTGAAATTCCACCAGCGTGAGTGTGTGAGGTGTGTGCGCGTGTGTAAAAAAAAAAAAAAAAAAAAAGCATATAGTACACTGCAGGAGAAGAGGAAAGTGTGCGCATGCACTTACATTAAAAGAGCTACTAACCACACACACTATATACTAACACTCTCTAGACTCCCCCTCAAGTTGGAGCATAGATGTTGATCATGCCCAACTTGTCACAAACACGATGAAGAGCATCTCAACTTAAGGACTTTGTAAAAACATCAGCAAGTTGATTCCCGAATCGAACAAAAGGGGTGATGATTTTCCTAAAAGCAACTTTCTCCCGAATAAAGTAATAGTTAACCTCAATATGCTTGGTTCGCTCATGGGAAACCAGGTTATGAGCAATATGGATGGCCGCTTGGTTGTCACAATGAAGAGGAATAGGAGCCGAAGGAGGATAGCCAAGTTCTTCAAGTAGGTTGCGAAGCCACACGAGCTCACACATCGCATAAGTCATAGCACGATACTCTGCTTCAGCCGAAGACCGAGCAACAACTAGTTACTTTTTACTTTTTCATGTGATAAGATTGTCACCTATGAAGGTACAGAAGCTGGATGTAGAGCGGTGATCATAAATACTACCTACACAATTAGCATCAGAATAGCCAAAAAGATGAAGATGAACATGCAACTGAAAGCGGAGGCCAAGACCCGAGGCTAATTTTAAATATCGAAGTATACGGTATACAACCGTAAGATGTGAAGCACATGGAGCTTACATGAATTGGCTAATGACGCCCACCACAAAGGAGAGATCTAGGCAAGTAATGGTCAAGTAAATAAGTCGGCCTACAAGTCGTCGAAATATCTGGGGATCAGAAAGGAGAGCACCATCATCCGATCGAAGCTTTTACGAAGTATCCATAGGGGTGTTACCGGATTTGCACCCTAACATACTAGTCTCTATGAGAAGATTAAGTGCATATTTTCATTGTGACAAGATCAACCCGGATGAGGAGCGACCAATTTCAATTCCTAGCAAGCAGCAAAAAGGACCAAGATCCTTGATCTTAAAGTAGGTCTTCAAAAATTCTTTGACCTCCCACATTTCAATCAAATCACTACCAGACAAAACAATATCATCTACATACACAATGAGAACCATTATGCCCGTCAATCAATGACATATAAAGAGGGAATGATCGGCATGACTACGAACAAAGCCGAACTCTAAAAGAGCCTGACTAAAATTTTCGAGCCATGCACGCGGGGATTGTTTTGAGTCCATGAAGAGCCTTCTTCAATCGACATACGGAAAGCAAAGCGAAACGATTCTCCTTTGGTTTTCTTGTATTTAAGACAACTCAAAGGGGTTGAATATATAGAGATCTACAGCCATCTATACAAGGTAAATGATAAAGACAAAATTATCTATCTATGGAAATTAGCTATACGAGGCATAACATCCCCCCTCAAACTAATGCTGGTCATCGATAAGTAATAGTTTGCCAACTAGAAATGAGTAACGTGTAGAAGTAAGGGACTTCGTGAGAATATTGGCAATCTGATCATGGGATACAACATGTGGAAGAAAAATGACCCCAGACTAAAACTTCTCTCAAATGAAGTGACAGTCAACTTCAATATGCTTTGTCTGTTCATAGAAAACAGGGTTAGAGGCAATCTGAATATCACTCAGATTATCTACATAGAGTGGAGTAGGATTTTGTAGATGAACGCCTAGGTCAGAAAGAAGTCCACGTAATCAGACAAGCTCACTACAAGTAGCTGACATCACTCTATACTCAGCTTCCATGCTTGATTTGGAAACAGTGGCCTACTTCTTACACTTCTAAGAGATGAGTAAAGTGTCTAGAAAAACACAGTAACGAGTGGTAGATCTTTGTGTGAGAGTGCAACTGGCCCGGTCAGCATTCAAATAAGCACGAAGGTCCAGAGTTGTCGTGGAGGAGAAGAACAATGATCAATCTAGAGTTCCACGTAGGTACCGTAGGATACGCAACACCACAGTCATATAAAGAGTCCGAGGAGCTGAAACAAATTGGTTGACAACTTGGACAACGTAGGCAATATCAGGGTAAGTCATTGTTAAATAAACCAGACTCTCAACCAAATGGCGATATAACGTCATGGCCATATTGAATCTTAAGTTCTAAGGGAGTCTGAACTGTCTTCTAATCCGTCAATGAGTCTAAAGCGAGAAGATCCTTTGTATATTTACGCTGGTTGACCAGGATCCCACGTTGAGAACGTGAAAATTCAAGCCCAAGAAAGAATGTTAGATAGCCGAGGTCCTTCATCTTGAAGGATGATTCAAGCCCAAGAAAGTATGAGAACGTGAAAATTCAAGCCCAAGAAAGTATGTTAGATAGTCGAGGTCCTTCATCTTGAAGGATGATTTCAGAACTTCCTTTAATGTCGAGATGCCAGTAGCATCGCTACCAGTCAGAAAAACAACATGTCGTAATACCCGAACACAACGAGAAACCGGATCATAACATTGAAAACCCTTCTGAGTTTCTCGAAATCCCAAGTACATACATTTGACTGATTTTGGAGATAGTTTGTTACGTTCATGTGATGCCAAGTGAACATAACATACACAACTAAAAACACAAAATGTGGAATATGTAGGAGGTAAGCCGATGAGAACAAAGTAGGGAGATTTACTGTTCAGAACTTTGGCTGGCATCCGGTTAATCAAGTAGACTAAATTTAACATTACTTCCGCCCAGAAGAACGAGGAACACTTATAGCTGTCATCAAGGTGTTGGTAGTTTCAACAATATGGCGATTTTTTCGTTCAGCCACCCCTTTCTGTTGTGGAGTATCAAAACAGGTGGTCTGATGAATAATCCCATGACCCTGAAGATATGTACGAAAATCTGTTGAGAGATATTCTCCCCCTAAGTCAGAGCGGAGAGTTTGAACTTTTACCCGAAATTGAGTGTCCACCATAAAGTGAAATAACTTGAATTTTTCAAAAACCTGTGACTTAAGAGTGCAGAAAGTAAATCCAGGTGTAACGTGTGAAATCGTCAATGAATATAACATAATATCGTAACCCAGAAAGAGACATAATTGGGGAAGGACCCCAGACATCCGTATGCACTAGTTCAAACATAGATGATGATTTTGTAGTACTTAGAGGAAAGAGAATACACTTACTTTTTGAAAGACAACGGGAAGAACGAGAATAATCCAAATCACTTTTATTAAAAGAAAGATTCCCTAACATGCCAAAAGAAAATAACCAAATTAACCGATCTGAATATCGATGACCCAGGCGAAAGTGCCAGAGTTTCCACAATTTATTTGCTGAACAAATATCTGATGAAGATGGAGAAAAGAAACAATGAGCTGGAGTGATAGATGGGTCAAAGTCCAATATGTACAAACGACCATGCCGCCTACCCTTCCCAAGTACCTTCCCCGTTGCCAAATCCTGCACAAAACAACAATTTGGAAGAAATATGACTAAGCAGTTATTGGATGTAAGTTGACCAACTCAAATTAAATTTGAGGAGAGGTTAGGGACATGAAACACATCACGAAGGGTGAACTAGCGATGGGCAAAAAGAAAGAAAGTCAATGATCCAACGTACTGAATGGGTAGTTTAGTGTCATCCACAGTAGAAATAGCCTGATTTTCGGTGTAGGGACGAATGTCGCGAAGATGGGATACGGCACCAGTCATATGATTGGAAGCACCCAAGTCAAAGAACCATGTAGAAGATGAGGATGTACCTGACATACCTGCCGCAGAAAGGGCCTGCACAATCTACTGGAGCATCGCAAGAGTCAAAGATGAAGAAAGTCCTTCAGCAGAAATAGTAGATGCAGTATCACTAACAGAAGTAGCAAAAATAGGCGTAAAAGTAGCAGAAAGAGCACGACCTCGACCACCACGTCCACGGTCGAAAGAGGATGCATAGGCACATGAACAGCAGTCCTGAATACCATGATTAATCCGTCAACAATAAGCACACCAATCTTTGCACTGAGCTACGACATGTCCCACTTTGTTGCAGCCGCGACAAGTTAAATGAGTGAAACTATAGTGTGGTGCAGAGGTGGATGCAGTGAGTACTATATCAGATGGTCTCTGAGTTGGGGACGTGGGAGAGAACTTTCAGTCGTTCCTCAGCCAATAAATCATTAATAACCAAATTCAATGAAGGAGTTGGGCTATAGTTCAAGAGAGCAGTCCTACAATGCTCAAATTCTGAACGCAGCTTCATAAGAAACTGTTGAACTCGCGCACTATCACACATTGTTTGGAAGATCTTAAAGTCATGAGGAAATTCTGGATCCATCATAGCCATATCTATCCAAATTATAACAATGGTAAAATAAAATGTTTGAATACTTTGGTCACCCTGAGTAAGGTGAACCAGATCATGTTCCAGGTGGTATAACCGAGCCGCATTACTCTATTTATAAATTGTCTGGAGATGCTCCCACGTTGCCTTAGCAGTGCGATGTGGCGTGAGACCAACAGCAATTGACCGATCAACCAAATTGAGAATCCAGGTAATAATACGTCCATTTTTTATTTCCCATTCAGCCATTTTGTCGGCATTTATGAAAATGGGGACAGTAACAGATCCATCAATTAGCCCCCACAAACCACGACCCTTGAGGAAATTCTGAAAGTGGATGGCCCATAGATTGTAGTTGGTACCATCAAAACTAAATCGTGGGGCCTCTGTACGAGTCTTTGTTCATAGATCTGAATGGATGGAAACCACACCAAGGAAGGAGGTACCTTGCAGCAACAACAACAGAACAACAACAACAGTAAGGGAGAAAGGGACTTCGGGATTTTGTGTGCGAACGGAGATGGGGTGATTGGATGGGTCGAGGTTGGTCAGACATGTGTGCGTGCATGCGTGCTGACAGAGATGGGGTTATCGGAGATAGTAGGGGTGGTCCAAGGGGTGATCGGATGGGCTGGGAGTGGTCGGAAGGGTGTGCTGATGGGCTGGGGGTGGTTGGCCGAGCGTGCGGACGGGCTGGGGTTGGTCGGATGGGATGGGTGACACAGCAGGGGTGGTCGAACGAGCCTGGGTGATGCAGCAAGGGTGGTCAGACGGGCCTGGGTGATGCAGCAGGGGGCGGGATCTGTCTGGAGGTGGTGTCGCAGAGGTTTGGTAGCGCAAGAAAGGCCGGATCTATTAGGAGGTGGTGTCGGTGGTGAAGGAGGTGCCGGATCAGGATGTGCAGCTGAAGATGGTGGTGCCGGATCAGATCAACTGAGATCGGTATAGCTCTGATACTATGAAAGCAAAGAAACAATTCTCCTTTGGTTTTCTTGTATTTGAGACAACCCAAAGGGGTTGAATATATAGAGATCTGCAACCATCTATACAAGGTAAATGATAAAGACAGAATCTTCTATCTATGGAAATTAGTTGTACAAGGCATGTGGCCTGTTTAACACATACAAGCTTAGGGTTATGGGAAGCAACAAAGTTGGGAGGTTGATGCATTTAGACTTCCAATGGAAGGTCCCCATGGAGAAATGCATTCTTAAGATCAAGTTGAAACGAGGGCCATGATAAATTAACGGCCAAGGAGATCACAACACGAATTGAATTAAGCTTAGTCACAGGAAAGAATATCTCAAAGTAATCCACACCATGAGTCCGTGTAACCCTTTGCAACAAGACAAGCTTTATAGTGATCAATGGAGCCGTCTGGAAGAAACTTGAGCATATAAACGCATCGACATCCAACAAGTTTATGCCCTAATGGAAGAGGCACAAGCTCGTAAGTATAATTATTCTCAAGAGCAGACATTTCTTCTATCATCGCATTCGTCCAGTCAGGACTTTAAAGAGCATGCAAGAGAGACTGATGAATAGTTTGTGATGAAAGAGAAGCAGCAAATGACTAAAAAGACGGTGAAATATGATCATATGAAATAAAATTACTAATGGGATGTTGAGTATAAGATTGTGACCCTTTTGCGCAAGGCAATAGGAAGATTGAAACTCGAGGTAGGAAAGTCACCTAAGCCAACATCCAAAGTGAGCGGAAGGGTGGATGGTCGAGCGTGTTAAAATTTATCTCGACGATGATACACCCGCAAAGGCCTAGGGTCACCCAAATCACCAATAGGATGTCAAACAGAGGGGAGAGGAGTTTTCCCATGATCACTAGTGGAAAGAGAATGAGGATAAGAGGCATGTTCCCCCTAACTCGCAAGAAGATCACAGAATCGACCTGGAGCTGAGAAAAAAGAAATATCCTCAAAGAATGTCACATCGGCAAAGACATATTTCTTACGAGTCAAGGGGTCATAACATTTATACCCTTTCTGATTTCGAGTGTACCCTAAGAAGACACATTTAATTGCCTTGGGGCTGAGTTTATCATTACTTCCATCCAAAATTTCAACGAAGCATGTGCAACCAAAAAACTTTAGGTGGTAGAGGAAATGGATTATCATGAGGATATAGTATAATAAATTAAGATTTGTAAGACAGGATACATGAGGGTATACTATTAATAAAAAAAGTAGCAGTTAGAAGAGCATCACCCCAAAAATGTTTAGGTAGGTGCATACGAAGGAGAAGGGTGCGAGCAACTTCAAGAAGATGACGATTCTTTCGTTTTGCGATACCATGTTGTTAAGGTGTGCGAGCACATAATGTGCGAGACAAAATACCATGTTTCTGCAAGAAGGACAGAAAGCCCTCCCTTAAATAAAAGAAAAATTATCAAAATGGAGGGTTTTAATGGAACATTAAAACCAAGTGCACACTTCGTGATAAAATACTTTAAATGCATCAAACACTTCACTTTTAGATTTCAAAAGATAAACTCAAGTCATGCGTTAATAATCATCAATAAATGTGACAAAATATCTAAATCCAAAAGTGGAGGTAACCGGAGTTGGTCCCCAAATATCCGAGTGAACCAGAACAAAAGGTTGAGACTTCCTCCCAGAAGAGCTAGGAGGAAACATAGCACGATAATGTCTAGACAATTCACAATATCACAGCATAACGATTAGTGACAGCTGAGGAGGGAATCAAAATTCTCAATTTAGCTATTGATGGGTGGCCTAAGCGACAGTGTCATCATGTCATGGACTCTCGATCTAGAGAAAGGGTAGTAGAAGCGGCAACTGGTGTACCATCGAGACGATAAATGCCTCCTCGCTCATGTCTCCCACCAATCACTTTTTTCATCTGTATGTCATGAAACAAACAATAAGAAGGGAAAAAGGTAATAAAACAATTTAAAGATTTAGTAAGGGAGCTAACAGACAATAAGTTTAATGGAAAACGAGGGCACATGCAAGACTGATGACAGAGGCAAGGAAGGAGAAAGATGGATGGAACCAATCTTGGATATGGAAGTATGGGTTCCATCTGCGATTGTAACGTACTGAGTGTGGGGAGAAGGAGAATAAGAGGAAAAGAGTTGTGACTTACTAGTCATATGGGAGGAAGCTCCAGAGTCTAACGACCTAGGAGATAGGAGAGGATGACACAAGAAGAGTAGCACCTGACTAGGCCGAAATTGCATGAGAAGGCTTAGGAATATCACGAATATGAAGCCGCATTAGGGTATCATATGCAACCCGAGAAATAATGAAAGACTCCCCTGAAGTAAACTGTTCAACTGTTGGGGTGGAAGAATGTCCCTTAGGAGCAACCGTAGAGGCAACAGAAGCAGCGGATATGTAAGACGACCATGGATCTGCTAACAATAATCAACAGTGTGATTGATTCCACTGCAATGCGAACAAATGCGGGAACCATTACGTCCTTGTCCATGTCTACCACGACTACGAAGATTAGGGCTGTCATGATTGCGATCTCCCTCACAGCCTCTTCCACGATCACCATAACCAGAAATGCGCCCTGAACTCAAGGATGGTACACGAAGGCCAATAAAAGACTGATCACCAGCAAGATGTGTCGAACGCTCTGGTGACACAAATGAATGAGAAGGAAGAGCGAAGATAGTAGCCCGTTGGCACATGGCATAGACTGTCGTCAATGGGAAAGAGGATCCTACATAACAATCTGATCTCGAACATGAAAATAATCGGAGTTCAACTCAGTTAGGAACTGTATGATACGAGTATCATCCCGATGCTTATGGGCATGTTCATGTTCCTCTTTACATTTGGAAGGAAGAGGCTGATACAGGTCCAACTCATCCTACATGCCCCGAAGTGTCAAATGGTAATCTTTTAATGATCTTGAGTTTTGTTGGAACCGACCAATTTCTTGAATAAGCTAGAATACTCGTGAAAAATTGTAACGCCCCGAAAATCGGGGGTCGAGTAGATGTTCAGCTCCCGAGTTCCAATGCATCACTTATGCAACATGAATGTAGATGATTGAATGTTGATCATAGTAGTGCATCAATCATGAGTGAGATTATACCAAGACAGTAATTCATACTCCAGATCTATTGATAAAATGCAAGCGGAAGACTGAAAGATGTATATCACTATATAGAAAATAAAATAATTTCGATCTGTCTCCAAAGTATGAATACGTCTCTGAGTCACCATATACATACATCAAATCAAAAATCAAAATAACAAAGGGTAGTCCAACTATCAAAACCCTGTCGATCCAGGCTGCCTATGCAAAACTGTCAGAGAACTGCATGTACGAGAACTCGTCCTGGTCCTCATAATAGTCCGACTCCGACTCCTGAATCGTCTCGCCATCTGTACCTAAGACAGAGTCTGGTTGGTGTTTAAAGCACCGTCCCGTAACGTGGGAGTGAGTGATCAACTCAGTGGAATCATAGAGCAAAGGTTAACATGTTATCAATTCAGTCAAGCAGTAATGATAAAGCAGTACAGTCAAACATTCCTAGCTACTCTTGTTAATGCAAGGATGAGATGCAATAATAATGCGTGCCCTTGCCTATATACTCCCTCATGCGACACCATCTCACGTTCGCGATATGCTTTCATCCCTCAGTGCTCCACATCTTCCAGGCACATGCAGTGCGATATGAATATGATTACCGAGTTATTATTAGTCCTTTCATTCAGCAGGATTGGAAAACTAAGGTATTTCCTTTATATCATTCCCAACAAGGATCCTGTCTAGGGTCGTCACTCCTAGTTAATCTCATACGATGTTGCGGTTCTAGGTCGCTGCAAGGGTTGTCAGGGCTGTTACACGCAATCGTTACACCACTCCCCCATCACCAAATCAATACAGGCCTAGTTTGTACTCTTGTTGCTACGGAAGGGTCGTCGCCTCCTCGTAGACTCAGAATACGCTCGAGGTCACTACAAGGGCTGCCAGGGCTGTTACACGCAATCGTTACACCACTCCCCCATCACCAATCAATGTAGGCCGACAGCTCGAGTACAGTGTCTCATACCACCATACTCGGCTCATGAGTCTGGGTTGCTCACTGATCATTACGGGGAGGCTCGTGGCCCCAGCGTAAGCCGACAGCTCGACCACGGTGTCCCATTCCACCATTCCCGGCTTATGAGTCTTAATGGATCAAGGTACCACGGTTATCAGGGTTATCACTGGTAAGTTCAGTACCCTAGGTTCAAGCAATAGCGTCCATACATGGTGAACATATAATAGGCAGATCGGGTTACTTGACGAGCTCGACTAGTACGAGCGCACATCGAATCAATCGACATGAAATGCGTAAGCACTTCGTGTGGCCTAACCACTACCGACAACCAACGTACGACTCGGGTTCGTCAAACATGTCCTACGTGGCGAATGAATCTCAGCCACGAACTCAGGGCCGATTACCGATTGCCTGGACTATGTCATAGTCCCAATCTCATCCATTTTCAACAAGTAATCATAAGAAACAGTAAAAACCGTAGTGAACAGATAAATCAATCATTTCAAACATGAGCATGTTGAGAAATGCATCACAAACATGATTCCATACACATTCATTTCATAAATAAGCAAACCTCATGATGTAAACATACATGGAGGAAATCATACACATAAATAAGGTAGCCGAGATTTACATCTCGACCCTCATACAAAGTATTTCATAGAAACAACATACTCATTCAGACATTTCCACAAACACTTAGAATACTTGCTTTATCATACATGTGTATGATGATTATACATGTATTAGGCCAAATCTTTTCACTAGGGAGTTGCCCCATATACCATTTGCATATACCCACGACGGATAATCCTGGCATGCATGAATCCGGGTTCCGTATTCATTTAAACATTTTCACAAACACGTGGGCTACACACTTTAACATATATAGCGTATATTGGCCATGATGTGATTTAGGGCAAGTCCTTTCGCTAAGGAGTTGTCACACATGTAACAAGCATATATTCATGGCAAATAATCATGTTAAACTCAAATCCAAATTCTATACGTATACAGGTATTGCAACAAATACATAGAATACGCAATACTATACATTTTCCATACGTATTCGTAAAGCAAAACAAACAACACGTTAGACATGTGAAATAGCATCCACGTCAGTAATAAATCATTAACTGACATTGAAAGCCTTGAAAACCATAACCTATACGTCTAAAATCCGCACCTTACGCTGGTAAACGCGTAACGAATTCAGTTTAAACACTGAGTCTTGTCAACGGTGGAATGGCAACCTACAATACGAATTAGGTTAGCTATCATGCTACTTGCATCGATGGAAACCCCAAAACAAGTTAGGGTTAGGTTTTCTTACCTAGGAATGAAGCCAGAATCGCCGGAATAGCGATTAGATCGGGATGGTTAAGTACGTATGATAGCAGGGTAGAGCAACAGGAACTTTCTCCCACAACTCTCACACTAACTCTCTCTTTTCTCTCTTCTCTCTCCTAGGGTTTCTCTCAAATTCGTATGTGAGGAATGAGAGAGGGTTTAAGGTCCTTATATAGGCTAAAAACTCACCAAATTAGACTCAGGGCCAAGGTATACTTATGTTATAACCAAATCGGGTCTGTTCCGATCCAACGGAGCACTTCTGGAGGTCCTATTACTAAATGCGGTCGGACTTAAGCTCTCTAATATTTGATCTAGATCAAGCTAAGTTTTCAGTCCGGTCGGGTTTCCAGATCAGCCGTGGCAGACCAGTTTCAATTCAACGGTTACAAGAACTCGATCAGAGCTACAAGTACTACGACATGTAAGGGCCACCTATCCTGATCTGTGGGTAAATTTGGGTCAAAATCTAACGGTCAGAACGCTTAGAAATAACACACAAGCGACACGTCTCAGATTTCTTAAAATTATATTTAATTTCTTAAAAATCTTCATTTTCTCACACTCTTCACTCCGGACTCAAGGAAATCATCCCAGATCATCTTTTGGACGTGATTTTCGCGATGATTGTCGAGTCCAATTACGCAACCAATATCTTCTAAGTTCATCGAAATCGGACTTTCAACATGCGGTCCAGGTCCGATACGAAGTTTCAAAGTGCTCCCGAGAGCAACTGAGTTTAGAGTTGGATTCTAGATTTCAGGATAATATAACGTTAACTATTCTATAGGTTTTAGGTCTTGCAGAACGTATTTAAAGCGAACAGTGCTAATTTCACAGCTAGTCTAACTTAGTACTAGTTAACTTACGTTTAATTTTCAGGGGAATTAATCCTAATTGATTTTTGCTCGAGGTGGTACTCGGGTCTTGGTACGGAATTTTCTGAGTCGTTACAAAAATTCTGAGATATCCCAAATGCCTTTAGCTAAGGATAAAAATATCACCAAGTGGCTAATCGAAGAATCCATACTATTCAACAACCATGCAATAACTTGAGAATTCTCTTTTGTCCAAGACTTGTAGGTAGCATTTATAGAGCTTAGAGGAACATCCAAAATATATTACAACGTCTCATGAGCTCCTAAGAACACTTTACAGATTGCGTCCATTGAAGATGGTTGTCACCATTCAACTTAATAGAGGTAATCTGTAAGGGGTTAGATTCAAGAGAGCACATGCCAAGAGTTGAGGGCCCTCTTGTCGTCCATAGGAGACTCCAAGTAAGAAGGATTGATTTAAACAACTCTTTCTCACTCAATCCTTCAAGGGAATGAGAGATTAACCTCAAACAAATAGTAATCGTCCAAAATAACAAGAAATCCAGTCAGATCTATTGCAACAAAGTGAAAAATGGCCCAACCGCTCCATTTGAGGTTAAAAGCCACTCAAACATATATCTTAGCTTAAAAAAATCCTCCATGAGTAGCTTAGTAGGAAGATTTCAGTCCTTCTTGAGCAAAAAAATCAAAGAAAAGCTTACCAATTTGAGGTAGATCGAAAAAAAAAAACGGAAGAGGGATCCAATTCTCGAATTTCTCTATTTCAGCCAAAATACCATGAAAGGATGTTCAAAAAATTCTAAAAAAATCATGACAAATCTTCTAAAATCAAGATCTATCAAACTCCTAAACTTTTAGCTCAAATGGGGTCCATGCGCCCATACAATGTTGACGTCAACCATACGGCTGCTAATCTCAGCAAGGTGGCGTATCGCCCCTGAACTTGTTGGATGCGGAATGCCTAGATCTAAGCTCTGATACCAAGTAGAAGATGGTTTGATGATTATAGTGTGGAGAAAAGAGAAGAAGAGTAAGAGAAAAAAAGAAGAAAGAGGAGAGTTTGGGGAAATGTTGTATATTTGGCTAACATGCCCTAACACAATATTTTATTAGAATAGAGCATATAGTACATTGCAGGAGGAGGAAAGTGTGCATATGCACTTACATTAAAAGATCAACTAACTACACACGCTATACACTAATACTCTCGAGAGGAATAAGATCCTTATGATCAACAATCTTCTCATGAGATTGGTAATTATTCCTAATTACTGTGTGATGTACATGAGGGGAGCGGAGACAGTAGATCATTTATTTGTTCATAACAGGGCACCACCGTTATCATTGCAACTGTTACATAACTGTTTTTCAATATCTTGGCAGACTTGCTCTTGTGCTACAGGCTACAGCGGAACAAAACTTTGTTTCAGTTCTGAACTGGGAGCTTTGAGATTTTGGTTTATGCATATCTTACCTACTGACGAACGAATTAAGAGCCTGTCTTTTTCATTCCCATAAATACATATGAGATTGTGCACCAATATCTCCCATCATCTATTTGTTGTGGCTGGATATCCTCTTCACATTCAAAATGGGATTCCTATCCTTCAAAAAGTGGTCAGGAATCCAATTTGAATGGTTCATAGGGTTTTGAAGCCACCATCATGGAGTGGTTGAAGGTTTTGGTACATTACCTGTTTTATATCAATGGGACGCATAATCCCATTAGTTTATCGAAATAGAGATGGAAAGGAGATGAGGAAAAGAGAGAAGGAGATTGTTCATAGTCCCTTCTCTTCCTTATTCCTTATTTATAAAATATTAGTTTAACCCTAATTACAATTAGGAGACTGAAAGAGATAGAAACAAAATACAAATAGGAAACCTAAGCCTAATCTCCCTACATCGTATACTGCAGGTGCACAGATTCGTGTATACCATAGGCGCTGTGTACACCTCAGGTATACACACACATACATACTAGCATCTATAAGTCCCTTATGTTTCCCTGGATGATGTGTGGCCTCAACATGTTCTGATGCTTTCTGCAATTGCACCAGTACTTCATCATTTGTGGCCATGGATCTCATCTTATTTAAATTTGGCAGGACTGCTATTGTTTTAGGCACAGCTGTTCCTCTTGTTTTGTTTCTAATCTGGGATGCTGTGATTCTTGGAACTATTTCAAATCTCAACCCCAGTGGTGGTAAAGTTGCAGACCCTTTAGAACTGTTGAGATCCAGCAACGGGATAGTTGGAGTAAGTTTCTTTATTTATTTATATATAGTCTTTTCTCAACTAGTTTATGCTCGAGTTTAAACAGGACCGCTGAAGTAAAATGGCAAAGACAGTGAAATTGATACTCATTGTTATAAATATGATATTGTGCAGCCGATAGTTGAGGTGTTCTCATTTCTTGCAATTGCAACCTCATACATTGGATTTGTTTTAGGCCTTTCCGACTTCCTTTCTGACTGTAAGTGGGCTTCTCCTACTCGTGATGAAAATAATATGATTTGGGATAAGATGATGAAGAATTATCAGGTCTTGGTGCATCAGTACATGAAGTATCCTAATATGTCCATTCCATGCAATGATGGTTCATTGCTCAAGACAATTAACTTGATGGGCCTGCCATGGCTTGCACTATAAGTAGATAGGTAGAGATGATATAAACGCTAAGGATCACATAGTTATGTTTTTTTTTTTTTTTTTTTTTTTTTTTTGTGGGGTCCTTACTCATGCCTCAGTGGTAGACTCACAAGAGTTTCAACACAAGGTCATGGGTTCGAGTACCCATTGTGGTGAAATCCCACTGTGGTGTGAGTGCATGGGTGTGTGTAGGGTGTAATATATATATATATATATATATATATATATATATATATATATATATAAAGTAGATAGGTAAAAATGATATAAATGCTAAGGATCACATCGATCTGTTTTTTTTTTTTTTGCATTCTTTTTTTTTCCCCAGTTCAAGGCATCTCCCATCCACTTTAGGGCCAAGTACGTCTACACTTTGGATCCCCCTTTTTTGGGACCCACTGGCATGGACCATGGTTCTAAAACTCGCTGACTCAACTCAGCAAATTTTGGAGCAGAGTCACTGAGAAACTCGATTCTAAGCTTGACTTGGCTAAATTTTTTGGAGACTCATCCAGTTGACTCGTAAACTCGGTCAACTCAATGCGACTCACACTGACTCAGCCGAGTGACTTGCCTGGTCAAGCACTTTTACAATAAAAATGTTAAAGTGGTGGAAGGGAGCTTCAAAGACAAGACCTCTCCCATAAGGACTTTGTTTTAGGGCCAATTGAACAAACATGACTTTGTTGTTAGCTTTTGCCATATATATATATATATATATATATATATATATATATATATATGGTTAATATTTATTAATATACCCAATATTTAATTTTGTTATCAAAATATCGAGTAAAGCCATTGAAAGACCCGATCAAGTCTTTTTTGAGTTGATCCAACCTGGCTAGACATTGAGTCAAGTTTTCAGGTTTATGAACTATGGTATGAACTGGGCACATCAGGACACTATTCATGTGCCGACACATTCCTTGAGCATAATTTAATGAATGATCAGGCACAGCTCTTTTTACTATTATGGTGCAACTCACATTATTGGACACATGGACCGCCTGATTATTGGTTGTACCATCAGTCCACTGGGCCACCTTGAATTGCCAATGGCTCAGTAATCATTCTCTGATTGGACTACACCAGCTGTCATCCCATGTCCTGCAAATCAGACAATTTTAACAAGGTCCTATTTTGTTGCGATCATCGATTTGCATGCCACAGTTTGATGTGATTTTTCACTGTGATGCATTGAGAGTGCAGCCCTATCAATGGACAGTCTAGATTAGTAATCCTACTCTACTTGTCTAATACATGCGAGTTGCACCTCAATGCTTCCCTATATTTATTATTTATTGCATGTCCTTGCACCTCAAAGTTAAAGATGCATAGCACCATGATGAGTGATAATAAAGGACATGCGTGAGATGGTAAATCAATTATGTTAACCATCCTTACCATTTCCAATTCTTGGTGCAAGACTGCATGAGATTTTCTGAACATCTGTCTCTCTTGATATAATTTTTCAGTGCTAAAACTTCCGAGTGGGCAAAGCAAACCCCTACCATACTTGTTGAGTTTGTTTCCGCCACTGGTGTTGGCATTGCTCGATCCAGAGATATTCTTCAAAGCCTTGGATTTTGCAGGGACTTACGGAGGTATGCTGTCTGTTTCATTTGCATCCCTACTTAAGATATTTCCTGTTTGATTTCCACTCAACATGTATATCAACATTGGCATCCAGGTAAAAAATATCAGTATGGAAGCATGTAGTGGCTGGTCCCAAAATCGATACATGTTAGTACAGATTGGTTGATATACACAACATACCATATGCGTCATTGTGAATTTTGAACCAAAATGTATGTATTATTTTCTCAAAATTCCAATAAGTATAAGCCAATACAGTAGGTGTAGGTAGATATATATGGGTCAATATTTTGATCCCAAGTTAGTATAGGCATTGAAATCCAGAAAATCCAACATGTTTACATGTCTATGTAGATATTTTACTATTTCAATTTGGAAGTGTACCCGAAGTACCATTTACAGCTATTTGAATGGCAATGAATAGCACCAAGCAGAATGGTGCATTTAGTAAAGGCATATTTGGCCAGGTAGGCATGTTTGTTTCTTTGCATGGGCCTGCCCTTTCACAGCTCTGTTTATAAATGAAGCGTATGCTGAAAATCACACTGATTGGACAATCTTAACCATATAGTATCGGCCATTGAATTTAGTTCACTGACCATTTCAATTTTTTAACTGTGCATTTGAGGGCCACCAATTGGACAATTAGGTCTGTTCAATCAGTTCGTTTTGGGATACACTCCATATACTGTCTTGCAATTTGGATGGTCTGGATCAAATGCATCTATGCCACATTTAGAAAATGGTGGAAATGGATATAGGAGTCAACCACTAAATTTATTGATGCAATTATTGAGAACTCAGGGTCTTTATTGATAGATGACTATATTAATACCCCCTAATGTTTTACATTGACCCGAACCATACGAGGTAATGAAAATACCATGTCCCTGCCCACTGATGACCAGCCCTGCCAATTACTGTAACGACATAAGGGGAGCTTTTACTGACAAAGTCTCCATCACCTCTTTTGCCCATGAGATATTGTAATACTGCTGAAATGTTTACTATAGAAGAGGAATCTTCACCTGCAATCCATTAAAATGGTCACATGCCATTCCTACGAGCTCTGCAATGAAAGATTTTGATGTTTGAATGCTCAGCACTTGTGTGAATCACAAGTGGTTTGTAGGTGAAGATTTCTAGCATACACATTATTTTTTTATTTTATGTGCTTGAATCTGACTGGTGGTACATACAGTACACATGGCGTATATGAGCTCAATCTAACCATTCAATTTGTAGGAATTACATTAGGTAGGTTACTCTCCAAATTTCAGATTAATTTCGTGTTTCTAATCTCTGATTAACTAGCATTTATTTGTTGATTTTTTTTTTTTTTAACTATTGAATGTTTCCATCTGGCCATCCATTAAAAATCCACCAATCAGTCAGGTAGAAAATCAAATCAATATATTTTTAAATCACTCCATTTGAATCTAAACCCACAATTTCCACGGTCAATTTTAGTTCATAGTCTTCCACGTGTAATATCTTAGAGCCCATGTATCAACTATCCTACTCTGCCATGGTATCAATGTTTTTCTCCTTGAGTAAAGCAGGATAGTGTATACCAGATGGTCAGCCAGTGGTACGTCTTAATTCCCTAAATAAACTCCCCCCCCCCCCCCCCCCCCCCCCCCCGCAAAAAAAAAAAAAAGAGTCCATAGCTACCCGCTTTTATATATAGAACTTTTTTGCCTTTTTTCATTTTTTGTGCTTGAATCTGACTAGTGAACAATCTTTGCAGTTTTGGTGTTATTTGGAATTCTTCCCGCTGCCATGTCTTGGTCAGAGAGGTATGCAGATGCATCTGGATCTAAGTTGGCCCCCCCTCTTGTTCTAGGTGGAAGATTTACCCTCTCTCTTGTGATTGGAGGTGCAACATGTGTTGTCCTCTCTGAAATATTTGAGAATTTTATGCCCCATTCTTGAGGAGGAACTTTTTCAATATTATGGTAGACACATCTTAAGAGCATTCTATCATTAGCTGAAGGGGAAGCCAATTGAAAATCAGTTTAATAAGAAATCTCAGAGCTCTGTTGTTGTATCATGTATGTATTATGTAAAATGAAGTAGTTGTGCAGAGTCCACGTGACACAACAATTTCCACATCACAATTTTTTCAATCTAAACATATTCGTACTTTATTTATTTATTTACTGATTTTTCTTTAGGTGAGGACTTCCTGTAGGGAAGCGCGGAAGATGAGCCCTCAAGATCTGACGGTCTACACGAAGTTTGGGACCCTCACAAAACAGAAGAACGGTGTTCCAATGGCCCGCCTATCTACTATTGGAGCAGATCGAACTATTCACACCTCTGATCCTACGGTATATAGTGGCCCCGGATTGCGATCTATGGATCAGATCGTCCCAAGGACAAGCCAAAATAGACAGACTATAGCGCACTCTATTTCTCTCTGTATACTCTCGTGTTTCGTATGATTCGATGCCTTACATGAGAGAAGTGCACTCCCTTTTATAACAAATGAAGGAGAGTTTAAGTGGGATTGGGATAAAGCCACATAATCCGGTCACATCCCTATCTTCAATTAAAAATCAAATTCATATTTGAATTTGAAATTTAATTGAAAGTAATCGTACCCACTAGTGATTGCTCACAAGTGAGCTCCACTGGTCTACGTCCAACATCTCCCACTCAATCACATTGTGGGATAGGCACATAAATCTGTCCAACTAACTTGCCTTATAACAATTAAATACCAAACATCGCGATCAAAAGAATCAAAGACGTGAAACCAACTGGATCACCGAAATCTTCTCATAGGTGTTTAAGTACTAAGTGACCACCTAACTAGTACTCAATAAGCCAAGCTTTGCAATGTCTGTCCTAGTCCGCATGACCACACCGGATGGAGTTAACTCTCGATTTGGAGTACTCAGCCAACATACGCACTTATTCAACTTATCGAGTTATTCTGAAAACTTGATTTTTCACAAACTTCGACTAAAACCAATTCAAAGCAATATATATATATATATATATATATATATATATATATATATATATATATATATATATATATATATATATATATATATATATATGCTTTTTAAGAAAAATATTATTTGCAAAAATAAAAACAACTCGATACTGCCGGCGGATAAGTCTTCAAGTGCGTATTTATAGTTCTAGAAACTTGATATAGCTGTCACGGAATCTTTTCCACGCAGATGTGTAATTTGGAATTAATCAAGCCGCTTTCCTAGCGTAACCGAGTCTGGCCAATCAAGGACCTTTCGTCATTGTACACTAAAGTAGCGACACTCAATCTCATACTTATATACACAAGAGGAGGGTAGCCAGGACACAAAGAGTCACCTACGGGACTGGCTACTCGCACGTTGCAATGATTAGATCGTATCAAAGCAATCTGTAGGTAATAGGTCCCAACACGTGACTACAATTCATGTCGTAAAGTAGACAATACTAGGTGAATGTCGGGTCTACAATACGCAGGTTATTCTACATGAGGGACGACTCCTCTCATAACCTCATAACCTGGCTTTCAATTCATGCCATAACATTGATCGCATGTAAAGGAATGATGCGATTATGTTATTCGACTTTATCAGTCTCATCTACAATCTTTATAAGATTGTAGACGGATACGACTCACTCATATCCTCATCCTTTATTATTCACAATAAAGGGAAGTTCATACCTCAATGTATAAACTTGGCCCTAAATGTACCTCTCTCGTACATTCAAGGTTAGTCAACCCGTGCAAGTGGGTGACAAAAATAGAAATCCTACATGATCTCAAGGTAAATTCTGATGATCTTTATACCTAATAATATTAGTATTCAATACTGAATAAATGGAATGTATTATTCATTAATGAAAGATCAAAGGTACTATAAAACAAGTACATCAATCAAGTTCTCCTCAATCCCATCTGTCTGACGTGAACCTGAAATAGATCTCTAGCTATGGATTTCGTCATAGGATCAGCCACCATCTCCTTGGTAGGAATGTAGCTGAGGGCGACCTTCTTATCTCTCACTTGATCACAGACGTAATGATACTTGATCTCAATGTGCTTAGATTTCTGGTAATGTTTAAGGGTACTTGGCCAAGTGAATAGCGGAAGTATTGTCTATCTTCAGCGATATAGGCTAACGAACACTTGGTACAACATCCAGACTCAATAGAAATCTGCGAGCCCATACACACTCCTGAACTGCAGCACAACATGCAATGTACTCGGCCTCCATAGATGAAAGAGCTGTGGATGTCTGTTTCTTACTCGACCATGAGATAGCACCTCCTCCAAGTAAGAAAACATAACCTGAAGTAGACTTTCCCTCGTCGGCATCATTACCCCAAGCAGCATCAGAATATCCTTTGAGCTCGAGGCTTGTGCCTTCATAACACAACATTAGGTCTTTTGTTCCTCTGAGATAGCGGAATATACGTTTGACGGCTTGCCAATGAGACTGTCCCGGGTTACTCTGATAACGGCTGACTATACCAACTGCATAGCTAATATCCGGTCTGGTGCAAAGCATAGCATACATTAAGCTTCCTACTGCGCTCGCATAAGGTACTGAGGACATAGCCAATTTCTCGGCTTCAATCTAGGGACACGATTTCCTGTCTAGCTTGGTAGCTTTATCCATAGGGGTTTCAACAGCTTTTGAATTTTTCATCTTGAACCGCTCTAAGATCTTTTGTATATAGGTTTCTTGAGACAAGCTTAAAAATTTCTTAGGGCGATCCCTGATTATTTTTATTCCAAGAATAAAGTTGGCTTCACCGAAGTCTTTCATCTCAAAGTTCGAAAAAAGTCAATTTTTAGTCAATATTAACAATTGCATGTCATTATCAGCTAACAGGATATCGTCTACATATAGAGATAGTATCAGAAAAGATCTTCCAAACCGTTTCATATATACATAATGATCTTCTTCACTCATCGTGAATCCAAAAGTGGTGATGGCCAAGTGGAACCTCATGTACCACTGTCTTGAAGATTGCTTCAGCCCATAGATGGATTTCAACAATTTGCAGACTTTCTTTGGATGTTTTTTGTCCACATAACCCATGGGCTGTTGCATGTATATTTCTTCATCCAAGTCACCATTTAAGAATGCGGTTTTTACATCCATCTGATATAATTCTAAGTTTAAACTTGCGACAATGGACAAGATCATGCGGATTGAGGAGAACTTTGCAACAGGTGAAAAAGTCTCCTCGTAATCAATGCCTACTTGTTATGTAAAACCTTTAGCAACTAATCGTACTTTATACTTGTCCACTGTACCATCTGCCTTTCTTTTGATCTTAAGTATCCATTTATTACCTATCGCTTTGCGATTGGAAGGCAGATCAACAAGTTCCCAGACTTTATTCTTCTCCATGAAAGCGATCTCTTCGTCCATAGCATTCACCCAATCGGCCGAGTTAGAAGATAATAATGCATCCTGATATGAATCAGGTTCATCATCAATAACCGCAACACAAGAGAATGTTTGTTCCTCAATATCGAAGTATTTTCGGGAAATCAATCCTCTTTCGCTTCGACGTAACTCAGGAGCCTTCTGAGATGTCCTCCCACTGTCCTGACGAACTATAGGAGCATCATCATCATGTAGAGCAGAACTCCCACTCTCCTGAGATACATCGGGTATTTCAAAAAGTTCTATTGGAGCCTTTTGCTTCATTCGGCTTGGGTATCTATCTTCAATGAAGGTCACGTCTCGGGATTCTATCTCAATCCATCGTCCATGGTCCTCATAAATTAGAACGTATCCCTTTGAATGCATAGGGTACCTAATAAACACGCATTCAATGGTTTTACTATCAAGTTTATCTCTATGCGGAGTAGGTAGCAAAACATATCCCAAAGATTTTCAAGGGCGTAGGTTGGCTAGAGAAGGAATCTTCCCAGATCACATCTCATATGGAGTCTTAGGAATGGATTTGGATGGAACTCTATTAAGGACGTAGACGGTTGTTAACAGTGTGTCTCCCCAGAATGTGGTAGAGAGATTGGCTTCTGCCATCATCGATCTAACCATGTCCAATAGTGTCCTATTCCTTCTCTCTGCAACACCATTTTGTTGTGGAGTGTAAGCCATCATGTACTGCCAAATAATTCCAACGTTTTCACAATATGATTTAAACGTTTCAGATGTATACTCGCCACCTCTATCAGATCCAAGGATTTTAATCTTTTTCTCAAGCTGATTTTTCACATCAGCTTTATTTTTAAGAAAATAATCAAAAGCCTCAGATTTGTGTGAGATGAGATACACATATCCATAGCGCGAGTAATCGTCAATGAAAGTAACAAAGTACTGACATCCGTTTCTGTCATGTACATTAAAGGGTCCACAGATATCTGAATGGATTATCTCTAGTGTGCCCTTGGACCTAGCCGCTTTGAGAAATGGTTTCTTCGAAGTCTTCCCGAACACACAATGTTTACAAAATGGCAAATCAACTTTGGATAAGGAGTCTAACAGACCAGAACGTACTAGTCTTGTCATACAATCCTTTCCTATGTGACCTAACCTCGCGTGCCATTTTTGAGATTCAGATATTACAGTTTCATTCGACATAGCAGATAAAGTAAGAGGGGCATTATCACAATCTACGTCTAGAATAAATAAATCTGAAATTAAATTACCCCATGCAAAGATGAGGTTATTGTCTCAAAGAAACTCTTGTCCCGAAAAAACGTATATCAAAACCATCATCTAATAACCTAGAAATAGAAATTAAATTCCGACGCATCCCCGGTGCATAAAGAGTATCACGGAGGATTATTGTTCGCCCTATGCGCGTACGGAGATGGGAAACGCCAATCTCTAGTACGTCTTCAACAGCGTTATTGTCCATGTATAGCTTATAACTCCCCTTGGCTATAGGCCGAAATCCCTCGAGTCCTCGACGAATACTTGTCACGTGCTTTGTTGTGCCTGAATTCAAAATCCACTCGTTAGATATAGTATCAACGGAAAGGATTTCAAGACAAACGCCTACATACAAAGTATCTAGTGACTGAGAAATTACCGTCTTTTTATGGGCGCACTGTCGACCATAATGGCCAAAATTTCCACAGACAAAGCAGACTACATTTGTCTTTTTCTACTTCTTCTTTTCATTCCCCATCTTGAGATTTGGAGCAGGTGTTGTGAACTTCTGTTCTTGGTTATTCTTCTTTACCTTCTTGCGAGCTTTAGACCGTTTATTGTTAGATTTTCGCTTATAGATCTCTACTACAAGGGCCTTGGCCGAACTTGACTGAATTGCATTCATTTTAACCTCACGTACCAAGTGGCCACAAAAGTTTCTGAACGTAGTGATAGAATCAGCATGGTTCAGAATTTTTTTGATTTGGGCCCATGATTCAGGCAAGGAACGGTGCATGGCTATAATCTTCTGATTTTCAGTCAATTTACAGCCAACATTCCTAAGGGCACCTATCATTTGCTCCATCTTACGAATATGATCTTTGATGGGGCAGCCGACAGGCATCCTATACTCCTAGAATTCTAATTCCATTGCCCTAACTCTCGCATCTGACTTCTGCGCATAGGCATCTGTCAATGCTTTCTAAATTCTCTTAGCGGTTTCATGCACTTCATACGTAGGTATGAGTTCTTTGTGCATAGTGCTAAGAAGAACATTACGGGCTGAACGATTATATTTTCGCCTCTTATTGTAGCGAGTCATCGCAACCCTATGTTCTTGTAAATTTTCGTTTTCAGCTAAGATGGGTTCCTCTTGAACTACATCGAGTGTGTGAGATATGTTGTCCTCGTCCAGAAGGCATCGCACCGCGCGGGACAAATCTTCGTAGTTATTGCCGTCGAAATATTGTCCCTTGAGTTGTTCAGCGATTAACGCTTTGGTGGTCATCTCTACATTGCATGAGTATCACTACTTAGCTAAGATGTAAGGTATTGACAATAATCATTAGCATTTATACGTGTTATACAAATTTTCATAATATATAAGTAGTCAACACATCTTAATGAGATCTGAAAGTCCACATACCCGAATGGGCGATGTAAAACAATTAAGTTCTCAATTTAAGATGAAATTGGTACTTTTATAAAATTATAATTGTATAACATGCAACCTTCCATTATTGGTTGCATGCATCATTTGGTGAAGGAGAATAAACTCCTACTCAGGTTATACACAACCTTTATTTTAGGGAACATCTAAGCACTAAGTTTTGTAATTTCTAATGAAAAATGTAGGGGGCTAAGATCTTAACACATCAAGCCGAATATCCTCATATATATTCACATCATCATCAGAAAGAAAAAAAAAAAAAAAAAAAAGGTGCTAAGATATGAAGAGAGTTTTATCTTCACTTGTGATCATAACCATTAGTGATGGATCCGATATTTACCGTTAATGTTCAATATTGATGATTGATCCTATCATCAACATTGATCATCATGGTAAATGATCGTTTCGATCACTAATGATCTTTGGATCAGCAGTGAAGAGAATGATATAAAGGAGATCATATTCACACACATGTATATGTTCATGTCATAAACAAAATACGTGAAATATACATATCACTTGCAAGAAAGCCTTAGGGTTTTGTGTTACTCCAAATGAGCAACTGGAACATAGTTCAGTGATCTAACAGTTGATATTATGGGCTTCACTTTGTATATCTCATATACTAATAATCATGTTGATGTGATATTAATAGGATTATTCATTGTAGGAAATATTTATTTTAGGGGCAGTCCATAATGAGATTAACAATCTCAACGGTTTAGATCATTGAAAAATAGGCCCATTTGGTCAAAACTGAAAAACTGAGCAGTGTAGCAATTCATGGGCCCATCATTTCACAAGCATACATGCATTCATTTCACACAACACTTCACTTGTGCATCATTATGTATTTATCATGTGTGCATCATCATTACCAGGTGAGCGGCCCTTATCCCATGTACACGTGCCACATTGATACTGGCGACATGGAAAGCAGATTGCAGATTTAGTAAACTCCTTTGAGCCAACCTCAAAAGTATGTGGTTTATCCATGCCATGCATCCATGTGACCCACTTGATAATTATATTTGTCATAAATTCAAACTCACTAGATGGATGGACAGTTTGGATACAACACATACCTCGTGAGAAGTCCTATATGTGTTGCTGACGTCAATTTAAAAGCTATATATATAGCTATGCGTTGAGAAGACTCCTTATAGCACATGGATACAACACATGAACTACTGACGTACATGGATACAACACATGAACATTTTATACCATGTTCAATCTGCTTCCCACGTGTGCAACAACCATGGTAAGGTGTACACTAGCCAATTAGATCTCCACGTGTACAGCAGCTATGGCATGATCCTCTGATCAAATGCACATCAGCCAATCATGTTTCTCACATGTACAGTAGCTGATCATGTACATCACAACACCGTGTACATCACAACTTGGACATCTTTAACGGTGTACATCAGCCAACGTGTACATCTCAACAAGTGTACATCTGAACAACGTGGACATCTTTAACAGTGTACATCACAATAAGTGTACATGAGATGTTGATATTAAGATCTGTACAACTGTACACGTATTGATGTACATGAGATGTAGATACGTGTACATGTTATAACATCAGCCAACATGTGTACATACATGTACATTTGCACAACAGCTATATTTTAGGTGGCGGAATGCTCACCTACGATCCAGGTCGTACATACTACATTCGATCCTTTCATCACACTCGATGAGTCTTATAACTCTGAATGGTCCACTTGAAACAGAACCTCATGAAATCCCCTGGTACCGGTTTTTACTTCGAACCAAAACTTTGGTGGGCCTGTAAACAATTCAAACAGTATCTTCTCTTGATTTGAATTTCTTTTTGCTTTGGCCGACTAGTATCTTAGATCAAGGTGAAAATTCACCCCTTGAGGTTCTATGGGATTTCGCATCTTGTGGACCGTTTGGATTCGACACCCATGACACGTGTGCAAAAGTGCGCACGTGCGTAGGTGAGCATGCGTTTATTTAAGTGGTGTAGTTCAATACAACAACTATTCGCAGATATATATGAGATGTACACGCATGTATTCCAATTCAACAAAAAAGGATGGGCCACTTACCTTTTTAGATGAAAATAATCGGAGATCCGCCGTTAAATGCTCTGATACCACTGTTGGGAAGCGCAGAAAATGAGCCATCAAGATCTGACAGTCTACACGAAGTTTGGGACCCTCACAAAACAGAAGAACGATGTTCCAATGGCCCATCTATCTACTACTGAAACAGATCGAACTATTCACACCTCTGATCCTACGGTATATAGTGGCCCTGGATTGCGATCTATGGATCAGATCGTCCCAAGGATAAGCCAAAATAGACAGACTATAGCGCACTCTATTTCTCTCTGTATACTCTCGTGTTTCGTATGATTCGATGCCTTACATGAGAAAAGCGCACTCCCTTTTATAAAAAAGGAAGGAGAGTTTAAGTGGGATTGAGATAAGGCCACATAATCCGCTCACATCACTATCTTCAATTAAAAATCAAATTCATATTTGAATTTAAAATTTAATTGAAAGTAATCGTACCCACTAGTGATTGCTCACAAGTGGGCCCCACTAGTCTACGTCCAACACTTCCCACATGGGAATTTAAATAAACATATTTCTATTCTTAAAGTCATCCTGAATATGAAATCAGCGGTATTCTAACTTGATACATTGAGCAGTTTTAGCAGCAACTGGTTTGATTGCGTAATCTGCTCAGTCCTAGGGATGTCGAAAAGCTTTGGAGCCCAATGAAATTTTCGGGTCCAGGTCTGATCCATGTTGAGGTACTTGGGGTGCATTTGGTAATACATCTTAATTGAATCAGATCACCGAGACAGATGCGTGCACAAAGGGCTTCCCACTAGATGGATGGTCTGTAAACATGAATAAAACTTGTAATTAACAGTTGGACCGTCTACCCCACATAATGCAGCCCTCCCAAACACCTTTTGATCCATAACTATAGTTGGGCTAACCACGAATAAAACTTGTCTTAAACATTTCAATTTTGTTGTTTCTTGGCTACAGATTGGGTGGTTAGGATAGTCAGATCATGTCCTTGAGAGCAAGGTGGAATCCCACAGAATGGACGGTCCATGTCTATTATCATGAAGATTTTGATTATCTAGTTTCCAATGATTTGTTGTTTGCCTAGCATTCTTATTGAATAGTATGCAAGACATTGTTAAGGTTTAGAAAAACATCACGATTAATGATAGCAATCAACTTTTATTGATGTTTGGCAAACCAAAATTGCTTATTAAGTGACAGTGCTTATCTTCAAAATATGTTATGGTTATGGCCATCAATCAGCCAGGCCAGGCCTTCTTGTGGGCTTTTGGGCTGGGTTTGGACACACCTCTTGGGTCCATGGGATGGTCCTGGGCTTGACCTGCTTAGTTTTCTGCCGAGCTTGGGCTACCTCTGGCCTGGCCTAGCTGGACCGATGCCCATATATTAACTACTATTAAAGCAATTGCTACCCAAATTTCCACCTACACTCATTCCCTTTTACCTGAAATCAACACCAATTCAAGTAGCATCCAATCTCCCCCCCTCCCCTCTCCATGTTGTTCCTACACATATGGACTAACCAAATGCAAGTGGGCAAGAGCCAGGCCAGCCTGAAAGCGGATTTCATGTGCCCCTGTTGCTGAAAGTTGTGCCGGGCCCACAGAGATGCCTATGACAAATCAACTCCGTCCATCAGTTTGCATGACCACAGTAGGAAAAGAGTAAAAAACATAAAATCAGGCAGATAAAAAATTCATGTAGGCCATACCACATGAAACAGCGGGGATTAAACACCCACCATTGGAAACTGTGGGTGCCACAGAAGTTTTGTATCAGATGATATTTGTGCCTACAGTCTGAGTAGTAATAACCCTATGAACGATTTGGATGGCATATAAACATCATTGTCAGCTCTAGGAATGTTTCAATGGTGGACGTTTATGTTCCCTCTGTTTCATTAGCCCACGTGAGTTTTGGATTTACCTGATTTTTAGATTCTTGTCCTGGTCTTGTAAAATGTATGTACAGAGCACAGGCAATTTGCATCCGGCCAGCCCTGGACCGCTCATGACCATAAAGTGTTGTATGTGCTTCGCTAGGACAAAGCTTTGAAATTTTTTCTCGGTGTGGGCTGGGTTCAACATGATGAATACCTGACAGGCCGGCCCATTGACTGCCCCAGTAACGGCTACTATTTTTTCAATAACAACCGTTATATAATGGAATGATGCCATTGTATCTGGAAGCTCTCTGGAAAACCATAAGCAGTAGATTATGGATTTTAAGACCATTATAGTTGTTTGCTATGGCCTACTAGAGTTTAGAATTTTGGATCAGACTAAAATTTGAGCCTTGGGGGTTTCATGGCGTGTGGCAACACGTGGACTGTTTATATTTTGTGCCTATGACATGCCATCAAAGGTTGCAAAGGTCGGCTCGAGTTCTCACCTAAAAAGGTGGACAGGTGACCATTTTTCCTCTAGGGCCACCGAAATTTATGTCTTTTATCCACTTTGGGCATCCATTTTACCGGATAATCTAGGGCATCAGTCCAAAATTGAATCACATCCAAAGCTCAAGTGGACCACATCACTGGAAACAATGTGAATTGAATGACTACAATTGAAAACTTATTGGGGGCCACAAAAATTTTGTATCAAGGTGATATTTGGTTTTTCTTTTTATCCATGTCTGTGTGATCTTATGAACAAGTTGGATGACAAACAAACATCACTATGGGCCCTAGGAAGGTTTCAACTGTGTACATCATTATTCCTGGTGGTGTGGTCCACTTGTGCTTTGAATATGCTTCAATTTTGGCTCATGCTCTAAAATGATCCAGAAAAACAAATGGATAACGTGGATAAGATGCATACATCCATGGTGGGGCCCATAAAGTTTACTCGTTAAACATGCTGAGTTATTCAATATGCAATCTGGCAAAATTGATAAGAACTTTAGGGTTCATTTGGCATCTCTAATTTAATAAGAACTTTTGTAATAAGAGTTATTTTAATTGCCTCTTTTTTATTCTAGCACTTGTTTTAAATAAGCTCACTTGGTAAAATCAAGTTTTTAAAACCACAAAAGAACATTTTCTATGGGGTAATTGATGTTATTTTTAAAGATTATAACAACTCCATTATAAGAGCAATTCAATCAGCTATTTTGGTGGATCTGATCATAAATTGATCATGCCCCAAATGACAAAAGAATAAATTATTACAAGCTTCATGTTTTAAGACATTTAGGCATGTAGGACATTGGATGTGGATCCTCCATCATATGGAGCCCACCTTTGATGTAGATTGTCCATCATATGAGCCAAACCTTCAAAGTGGTCCACCCATCATGCTTGGCTTATCTTAGATATGGACCGTTCATCATTAGGGATTGACCTTTGACGTGTGTCATCGATTATGTGGGGCCCACCTTGATGTAGGTCATCCATCATGTGGAGCCCAACATTAATGCTAATTGCCCTTTATGTAGGTCCCCTCAATGTCCACTACCCATAATGTGGAATCTACGTGTGACGCATCCATCATATTGGCCCCACCTTCGAAGTGGGTTGTCCATTATGTGGGGCCCACTTTTGATGTCCACCAACCATCATGTGGTGCGCACCTTCTATGTGGATCATCAATCGTGTTGGGCCACTTTGGATATGGATCTTGGATGTGGACCGTCCATTAGATGGGCCCCACTTGATGTGGATTATCCATCACGAGGGGACACACTTTGATGTGGGTCATCCATCATGTAAGGCCCACTCCATCCATTATGTGGACTACCCTAATGCGGACCAATCATTATGTGGGGCCCCACCTTCAATACCGGTTGTTCATCACATGGGCCCACCTTTGATGTTCATCATCATTATGTGGGTCCCACCTTTGATGTGGATCTCCCGCAAGTGAGGCCCACTTAATGTGATGTATATCATGCTAGGCCACACTTTGATGTCGGTCATCCATCATACGGGGCCCACCTTGATGTGGATCATTCATCATGTGGAGGGAAACTTTAATATGGGTCGTTCATCATGCAAGCCCACTTTCGATGTCCACCATCCATCATGTGGGGCCTACTTGATGTAGATAGTCCTTCATGCGGGGCTCATTTTGATGTTGGTCATCCATCATGTAAGATCAACCCTGGTGTTCACCATCTATCATGTGGGACCCTCCTTTGATGTTTACCATCCAACATGTGGCTCCCACTTTTGTTGTGGATCGTCCTCCATGTGGGGCCCAACTTTTAATATGGTTTGTTCATGATGCGGGATCACCTTTAATGTCAACCTTCTATCATGTGGTCCTACCTTGATGTGGACCATTCATCATGTAAAGCCCCACCTTCAATATGGGTTGCTCATCATGTCGGTCCACCTTTGAGAGATTGTAAAGAGAAAGAAGCAGGCAAGATGGAAATTACTAAAAAAGTTTAAAGACAAACTTATTTAAAAATTAACAAAAAAAATTGTTTATAGACTTAAGCCAAATAAGCTTTTAAAGAAAATTTAACCTTCCCATCATTTATTTTTTAAGATGGTTTTAATTAGTTTCTCAAAAAATAAGCTCTAATATTAAAGCTTTACTAAACAATCTATTTTCAAGATAAGAGTTTAGTTTTTTTTTTTTTTTTTTTTTTTTAAATAAAAGAATAAGCAAATAAGATCTTATCAGTAGTCCCAAGGAAAAAATTCCTTAAATTGTTTTCAAGTCCCAAATTAATATGTTTGGGATGAAATGACCAAAATGCACTTTGTTCTTTTTAGGTAAGTGGAGTCCAATTTCGAGGCCCACACAGGATTTGTGTCTATGACATCTAAACCATCCAACAAGTGCACATAACCATTATAATTAGACATCCTAAATCCAACTGATCCAATTATAAGGTGGGCCATACGATTAAAAAATGCAAACCTCCCAAAACTTCTCAATTCACATGTGTCCCATATGATAATTGGATTAGCCTGATTTTGATCACCAATCCACTATAATAAAAAGAAGGTTACAAGTGATGGAATAACTTACACTAAAAGCCCTAAATTTTCTTTCAAAACTATTGAATATTCATGCTAAGCTTCTTTCATCATTAACCCTAATCGCAATTAGGAGGGTATTTATATACGCTCGTACAAGTTTAGAAACAAAAACCTGCACTTACTCAAACTTAAGCATTCTGTCGGTCAGACCTATGGGTCGAACTGATAGGAATCGACTCACATCCATTGGTCAAATTGAAAACATACAAAAAGTCATAGCGTGCAATATGAGAATGCACTCACAAGTTCAGTCAAATCGATGAGACCCTGGTCGAATCGACAGAGGTCTTCTCTGCAGTAGGATTAAAGGCAATGGATCAACGGGGTGCACATGCTCCGATGTTATATACATGTCATTTGAACCCGGATTTTTTATAGTTAGGATCATTAACTCAGTGCAATTTTGGAGCTATTCTCTAACTACAGTACCTCCATGAATTAGTGAGTCCAAATGGCCGTATATATGTGTCTAGTGTACGGCGGATGATACAGAGGCACCTGGAAATTACTTCGAAATTACATACCCAGCGTTAAGGTAAAGTCAAGTTAAACTATCCAAATTATGGATCCAAGTTTTAGACATATCATGGATCAAAAATCACACTTATCTGATTACCTATTACTGCAGGACAGTTGGACATTTATCTGACAGTTAAAAATGAAAAATATCCAATAGTCGCATTTGGAAAAATGAGTGTCTGCAAATCAGATGATAGGATTGCTCTTTACTTGTGAGTATAGTCATGCAACAGATTAATGAGAGCATCAACCAATACGTCTGACTTAACAACTGTGGGTTCGACAATTTAGTCAGCTTAATTTGAGTTAACGTACGCCACAAGTTCAATTTCCGAATGCCTGCATATAAAGCGCCATACCAATCCAGAGTATCAAATAACTCCCAGTAGCTCAGTGCAGGAGGCCCAAATGCCTCTTTGAGCAGGATAGTTCCTTTTTTGTTTCAGACTTTCATCTGAAAGGGTTTGAATATGAATAAACCAGGCAATTTGTTTTGCAAGCCATTGAGCAGAAAGACATTAAAATGGCCCATTTTAAGCCCAATCCATTTTACTTCCCGTTTGTGCTCGAGGCGGAAACAGATGATAATACTAACCCATGTCATTCAATTGGTGTGACCTTCACATGTAAACAGGGCCTAAGGTTCCAAATGGTCTTAGTTCCAGTCTGCAAGTTTTTAAAAGGAGTCCGGATCCAATACAAATCTTTGTAAATTAAGCTTAACGTGCAATATGCATATAAGTGTGTCATAGTCCATGTCGTTAAATCTCTACCATGTATAACAGGAGCAGCTTTTGGACACTTACCAAGGGGGGGGGAGCGAGAACTTCTGATATTCAAAGGGCATGGGAATACATTTCAAGCAAGGGTAGGGGTATCTTGGAAACTGAAAAATGTGACGGTTGATTTCACCCACAAAGAGCAAACGACAGCTTACATTCTATACCTAACCTATGTTTGGACAATTTTGCCCTTGCAATTAGATAAGGTGGCTTCTCAAGGGCATTGTTGCTTATATGCTTCTTCTCACAAGTAGCTATACAAAGCAGCAAAAGGCTTTGTGGGGCCACCACAATGTGTTACATTAACTCCATACATTTGTTGCCCTGGTTCAAGTTATGATGTCTGGTTTGGACACTTTTGCTGGGATTAGCCATCCACAATTCAACCCTTCTCTCTTTGCACGTATACACACGTGTTGCTTCACCCTCTCGGCCTTTCTTTTTCTTTTTCTTTTTCTTTTTGGCTTATTCCCTAAGTGTCCCACTGTCCTTTCCTCTCCATGTCCGTTGCATATGCCACATCCCCTAGTGTACAATTAATTAAAACACTTGGACACACTTAAGGTAAAGCATTGCATTTGATCCAGGCTCATTTAAAAGTAACAACACATACAGGTAATTTTGAAAACTCAAGGTCATTGTCTAAATTAAACAGTAATAATTAACATCATACTATTGTTTTCCATGAGAAAGAGACAGCTTGATCGACCATTTCAACAACATTCATGGGCATTCCTGCCTCATTAAAAAAATTTAAAAAAAAAAAAAAAAAAAAAAAAAAAACCCCAACAACATGAATGAGGTTGAGCTACATAGCAGTGTCTGAAACAGGTTTTGAAAGCACATTTATATATCACCCAGAGCTCACGCAGATGGTGGCCCATCTGATCAAGCTACAGAGAAAGAATGGTGACTAACTCTCTACTTGTCTAGAATTCCGATTATACAGCTTCCCACCAAAAATTCCAATCTCATCCATGATTTGAGCAGGAAAAATAAAAAATAAAAAACCCATATAAGAATACTAAGTGAAGGCACACTAGTGTACTTTGTAAGTGAACTCGCCCTACACTGTACAAAAAGGCAGATCAGATCCAAAAATCAAGCGAAACCCACTGTGTAGATGACCTTGTCTCAAAAATCAGTCTGATCTGACCATTAGGTGGACCATACATGTATGTAGAATGTAAAACATTGGTCAATTTCTCTTTAAACATTCATGTATTGGGTGGATAGGACAACGCTTCTATACAGGGAAGCGGATTGCGTAGTAACTCAGTACGCCAAGCGTAGTGAGTAAACTCTGTGGGGTCCACCATGATTTATATATTTTATCCACTCCTTCCATCTATTTTGCCAGATAATTTTAGGGCCCAAAAATAAAGCATATCCGAAGCTCAAATGGACCACACCACGGGAAACAGTGTGAATTGAACGTCTACCGTTGAAAAATTCTTGAGGGCCACAGAAGTTTTGGATCAAGCTTATATTTGTGTTTTCCCTTCATCCATGTTTTTGCGATCTTATGAACAGGTTGGATGACAAATAAACATCACTGTGGGGCCTAGCAAGGTTTCAATGGTGGAAATCATTATTCCCACTGTTTCCTGTGGTATGGTCGACTTTAGCTTTCGATATGCTTCAATTTTGGTCTCAACCCCTTAAATGATCTGGGAAAACAGATGGACGGTGTGGATAAACCACATACATTCACGGTGGGCCCAACAGAGTTTACTCAATATGATAAGAGCATACTGAGTAACTCAGTATGCAATCCGATTTCTCTATACAGTGGATTGCTCAATGAATAGGCATGTTGAATTCACTTAAAGTGCACTCAAGCCTGTTCACTTGGAATTTCTCTTTCTATATACAAGCACTTAAAAGTTGTTAAAAAGGGAATGAACATGTCCTCACCAAGAAGGTGAAAAAAAGCAAGTCAAAACACTAGTACCAACACGTGTAGCGAACGAAGGTCTGGACTTGAAGACCATTGATCCATTCTTTCACGCCATGTCCGGGCCGCTCGAGAGTGGTTCATAACCACGGGGGCCACCAACTACATTCTTCACAGATTTAACTGGAATGCACTTCAAGATGACTGCAATGATCAAGCTCACAGACCCAATTAGGATGCTGAGTAACCATAAATGCCAACTCAGTGATACGGTTTTTGCAATTGCACCTAGAAACTCAACTATAATGACTTGGAATACGATTGTGGAGGAAACGACGGAGATGAAGATCCAGTTGCTGAACATGTCATGGAAAACATTCATCTTCTCCATCTCACGGCTGTTTATTTCATTGAATACCTGTACCAACAAGACCACGAGTGTAACATGATTCAGCAGTTGATCCTTGGAAAGTTTGATCGGTAATTCACAGGGTGCATTTGGATGCATTATCTATTGGTTACTCAGCTTACACACCACAAAGGCATTCATCATATAGAGGATATTGAATGAATGAAAGTTTTATTGGTCTGTATGTGTATGTGGTTTATTTACTTTTGATTTTTGATAATGTTTATTTACTTTGTTCGTTTTATGGACATGGTTTATTTACTTTGGATGAAATGAAGATATAAAAATCACCATGGTTCAGAGTTCAAGCAGGTCACATTGAACTAACCTAGCAGTATTGGGAGCAATTTTACATAGTTTCCACTGGTGTGACACATATGAGTTTTTAATTGAGGTCATCTTCTGTATGAATGGTCCAAGCAATGGTTCTCGCCTAACAAACAATGTGGATTTTATGTATACAATTTAGGTGGAACGAGGATCTTTTGTGTGCTTGGGGAAATAAGCTTCATTTGTGGGACCTATGTGAAATCAACTTCGTCTATCATGTGAGAGCCCTTATGTTAGCTATAAATACAACTGATCATTTTACTAAAAATATCATACGAGCCATACCAATGAAAAAAAAAAAATGTAAAATTGATCCTAAAAACTCTACTTTTGAGCAGTGTGGCCCATTTGAGTGTTTGATGAGGCTGATTTTCGTATTTTTGCATTTATTCTTCTAAGAGACACCTTATGAACGGGTTTGATGAAAGGTGGCCCTATAAACCTATGGTTGGTGTCCATTTCTATCTTTTCCTGTGGTGTGGCCCACATGAGTCGTAGACCTAGCTGATTTTTATAACCCAACCCGATGACCCAATCCAACTCAGTGCCAACTCGATCCGACTCGGTATTTCTGACCAAGTCGGACTCGGTTCAAATTAGCCCAACCTAGACCCGGACTTGGATCGAGTCAGGCATGTTGGACTTGGTACCGAGTCGGATCGAGTTCAGATCGGCCTTTTTCAAAACCAGATTGAGTCGGGTCAGCCCTAACTCGGTCCGACTCGACTCGATGCCCAGCTCTAGGGGCAGGCGGCCCCCCACTAGGGGTTGTACCTGTCCTGCTTGCTAATAACTAAGAATAGACTAAGCCTAATAAGATGTGAAGTTCTCACTAGGCTACATAAAATTTAACAGGTTAACGCAAATCATGGTAAGCTGCTAAACATGAAACAATGAAGCAAACAATATGGGACACTTCAAGAAAAAACAATTTCATACTTTGTTATGACCAATTGAAATGTACCTGGCAAAAGACAAATGAATTGAATATGAAGGTATTGAGAATAGAAGTAGCATCTGAACCACTAAGCATCAGAAGTCGTTTCCCATCAAACATGAGAAGTCCAAGTACAACCAGCTGATAAATGCTCTGACCAATGATATTCCTCCACATGATCATGGTGATAAAATTTTCACCTCGCCCAACAGGCGGTCTTTTCATCATTTCATCATTTGGAGGTTCCGTTGCCAATGCTAATGCACCAAGAGTATCCATGATCATGTTGACCCACAGTAACTGGACAGCAGTAAGTGGAGCACTTCCTAAAAGTTACAGGACAAAACCAGCATCACATTATCGGCAAACAGAATCATGTTTTACTTAACAGACCCCTAGATGAAAGCCATTGAATGTGCTAGTCTCATGGACCTGTGTACCTATGAAGCATGCTGCAACGAAATTCACCATCAAAGCAACCACATTAACGGTCAACTGGAACTGCACAAACTTTTGAATGTTTATGTAAACTGAACGCCCCCATTTGGCTACATTCACAATTGTTGTGAAATTGTCATCCATTATTATTATGTCAGCATTCTCTTTTGCAACCTGTACATTACATCAGCTACATGTAAGATTGAAAAGAAAAGAAATAAAAACATGAAGAATGAATGAAAGAAGCGATGCGACAAAAGCATCAAAATGTCAAAGTTTAGAAGAAATACAATCCTTGACAAATGCTCCTTTACACTCACTAAAGCCTAAATAGTGATATGGAAGGGGGGAAAGAGGCTATTAGCAATACTTCGTCTTAGGAATTTAGTTAAAATGGTATAATTTTCACTACTCATGAAGTATATAGCTTTGTTCTTCTCATTAGTACCATGCCAATATATCTTCATTGCTCAGTACAATTTCTTTAGACTAACATATGACATTTATCATTTCTCAGCATATTAGCAGGTCCATGTTAATTTTCAGGTTAGAGTGAGGTCAAATAAGATTCACTTATCAAAAAAAAAAAAAAAAACTGAGCATATTTCTCAATACTACAATGAAAAACAATAGTTTCTACCGGGAGCCTCTGGAAACAAATCATCTGACTACAATCTGGGGATGGGACTGAAAACTTAGTTCCCCCCTGTCATCTTCACTGTCACATTTTCAAGAATATGCAACTCTATTGGCATCACAAAAGGAATGTGAGATCTACCATTTCTTTGTAACACTCCAAATCTCCCTGTACTCTTCCACCTTCACCCGGAGAAACCAAGAAAACAAACAAATCTGTTTGCTATCTTATTGAAGATAGAGGGATAGAGGGATAGAGGAATGACATTATGCCAACTATAACGCAATGCAATCTCCCTACTACAAATTGCTATGATTTAAGTTGTAAAAGAATTCATTAATACTGTCTATCAAAGATCCAAGTGTCCAAAAAGAAAAATCATTTGCTGCCTTGCAAATGACAGCCCATTACTTGAAAAGTGATCAACTAGAAAATATGCCCACTTCAGGTTACTTTAAGTTCCAGTCAATGTAAATGTATAAATCAAATCATGCAATATAACCAATACAACTTGAAGTAATAATGCAGAGGCATTTTCACAACGAGCTCGAGTGGGGTAGCCTGTGGAATGTGGGGATACATTCGGGGTGGGTGGCCCGTGTGAAGCAGAAACCCATGTGAAGTGGGGCCCACGAGGAGGTTCGGCCGAGGTCCTAACCCATGCGATGTGGGGCTTGGGCTATGAGATAAAGGGATTGATTCGTCACTCTCCATCAGTTCGAGCTTTTAGAGCAAGCAAGTGGTTAATTGTCCTGCATCAAAATGGTATCAGAGCGGGAGGTCTCGTGTTCGAGACTCCTCACTGGGGATGATTAATGCAGGAGCATTTTCACACCGGGCTCGAGTGGGGTAGCCTGTGGGAAGCAGGGACATGCCCAGGGTGGGTGGCCAGTGTGAAGCGGAAACCTATGTGAAGTGGGGCCCACAAGTAGGTTTGGCCGAGGTCCTAACCCATGCGATGTGGGGCCTAGGCTATGAGATAAAGGGATTGATTCGCCACTCTCTATCAGTTCAAGCTTTTAGAGCAAGTGGTTAGTACACCGCTATATGATGTCAATACAAAGTTCAGCCTTTTAGCAAATGAAGTGAACAGGATCACAAAAACAGTTCAGAATCTTCAGACTTGACAAACTTAAATAATAAAAAGACAATCAAGATGTTTTATACGATTATACACAGTTTATTAGGAAACCAACGAGTCGAGGTATACAGATCATACATATATCAAATATTTCCCTTTATAGTACCACTAAAAAAATGGCAGGCAATCTCAAAATAGAAATGAAGCATACCAATGGTTTTATTAAGTACCAATGTATAGGTAAAGCAGCCTAAATAGCCATGATGATGCAGACAGAATTTACATGATATCCCGTGTGCTGATTTCACACTATCCATATCAGACAAAGGAGACTAGGCAATGCAGTTTCCTCATTCCAAAATAACCTACAGCACAAACTTACACAATTCCAATTTTCACTCCCAGATGTGTATTTGACAAAATAATCACAGATAAGAAGCAAAAGAAGACAGTTGAAGCATGATTTAAACCCAAGATTTGCAATATGCAACAAAGAATAACAGAAAGGAGAGTAAACTAGGAACAAAGTCATGACGAACCTCTGTTCCTGCTATTCCCATAGCAAGTCCAATGTCTGCCTCATGTAGTGCAGGGGCATCATTAGTCCCATCACCCGTCACTGCTACAACTTCATTGAACATATTCCTCAAGTGTGTCACCAAGGTATGTTTGTCCAGAGGCAAGGAACGGGCCATGACCTGGCAGATCAATATATCTAAAATCAATAATTAGGAGAAATATCAAGCCAACTTGCTCGAGCGCACTTTATTACACAAAGATGAAGCACATGTATGAGAGACTGGCAGCTCACCAAGTCATCCACAATGTTTTAGATGCCTTGTTTCAAAATCAGCCCAATATGATCTCAGGTGGGCCACACACGAACAAAAAATGAAAAGTTAGGAGATCAACTTATGATCCACATTGTATGTACATGTCAGTCACATCTCACAACCGATGATCAGATCTGCCTGATTCATGAGACAAGTCACTTATAGCTAGCAGGGATGGCTTTAAAGGGGATCCGGTCTCACACACATGTGAGGCAACAAGTTCAGTTACAAAGTGTGGTCCAGCAAATTCACATGACATTTCATCTATCTAAGTTGCATTAGGCAAATGGAATACAAACCTGAACTTTTGGTATTAACTCCTTCATCTCCTGGGGGTTCTTACTACGAAACTCAGCTCCTTCTATAGCCAAACCATCATCAGTCAAGATACCACATTCCTTAGCGATGGCTTTAGCTGTGTAAATATTGTCTCCCGTGACCATTCGCACATTAATGCCGGCAGCTATGCATGCCTGGACTGCATCCTTGACTCCTGGACGCACAGGATCCCTGATACCAAAAAGAGATATTAATGTGTAACCATCAACAGGAATGCTATCTCCACTAAAGGTCTCATTAATATCCTTGAAAGCCAAGCAAAGTGTTCTTAGAGCTTCACTAGCAAAACCATTTATGACATCCATGACATAATTTTTCTGCACTTCCGACATAGAAACAACACTGCCACTGTGATCAACAATTTTGTCGCACATCTGCAATATGATCTCTGAAGCACCTTTGCAGAATGCTCGGAACCCTCCTCCCTGTAGTGAGACGAGCACGGACATCTTCTTCCTAACTGAATTGAAAGGCTCAACTTTCAAAATATTAGAAGCCTGGTGTTGTGTTTCAAAGTCTCCACCCAAAAGCAAACCAAACTCTAATATCGCAGATTCTGTTGGTGTACCCAAAATGGTAGTCTTCCCGTCTCTTCCTTTCACCACCTCAGAACCAGTATTTTGAAATATAGACTGCAAAAGAATGTTCAAAACACTTTCTGGAATCGAAGACTTCAAATCATTCCCACTCTCACTACTTGTAACCACTTTAGCTTCTTCACAAATCCATACCTTATTGACCACCATATGATTAGTTGTCAGTGTACCCGTTTTATCAGTGCAAATGCAACTGGCAGACCCCATGGTCTCACATGCTGAAAGATGCCGCACAAGCGCCTTTTCATTCATCAATTTCTTCATTGCAAACGCAAGGCTCAGAGTCACAGCCAGCGGGAGCCCCTCAGGAACAGCAACCACAATTATAGTCACCGCAATGGCGAAATAGTTCATCATTTTCAAGCCATCACTTGATGACCATTTCAGAAGCTCTCCGCGAATCTGCTTCTCCACAAGAAATCTCCCAACAAGGACCAAAAAAGTAAGAATGGAGAAACACAACCCGATCTTACCAATGATGGTGGCAACACCATTGAGCTTCACTTGCAGTGGCGTCTCATCCTCTCCCCCCTGACTTAGAGTCTCCATCAACCGTCCCCACTCCGTCCTCATACCCACAGACGTCACCAACATCTTACCCGACCCATCCTGCACTTTTGTGCCTGAAAGAAGGAAAGGCTTCTCTGGACGGATAAAGACAGGCTCACTCTCACCCGACAAGCTCGACTCATCAACCAGCAAGCTATATCCTGATATGAAGAGTCCATCAGCTGGAATTTGGTCTCCTATATTGAGATGGACAATGTCTCCAACTACTAGATCGTATATAGAGACCTTTTGGCGACACCCATCTCTAGTCACCTGAATATCAATCTTCTTCTTTTCTTTATCCAAATCCTTGAATTGTAGAGACTGTCTATAGTCACTGACTGCAGTAACAAGGACTACCAAGAGAATACTTAGTATGATTCCTAACCCATCATACATACCCTTCGGCCACCCTTCTGTGGCGAGTCCCACAGTTACAGAGACCACAGCACAGACCATGAGAATTACAAGAGTCAGGTCGTGAAGAGCCTCCCATATGAAAGTCCAGAAGCTTCGAGAGGGCTTCTTTGTGTACTGGTTCAAGCCATAGACCTTCTGCCTGAGAGGGACATCCATCTCCCGGACACCATTGTTGATTGTAACTGAGACCTTTTGTGCAATCCTTTCAATCCCACCATGGAGTTTCAAGTTCTTATGATCATGGCCACGGACAATGGATGCAAGATCATTTGGGTTAATGCCAAAGCCAGCTTCTATAACCTCTTTTGAAAGCTGGGGTGGGACCCTATTGCCAGCTGTACAAAGAAGAAGAAGAAGAATTAGTAAAATGATAAATTTCCGAAAGGAAGAAAAAGATGAAATGGATGACTGAAATCATACCATCGATGAAATGCAACGCTGCTTTCTGAACATATAGAGCGACTCGTATCTTTTCCTGCCAGAAAATTAAGTGGCAATTAGGCTACAAAACATGAAGCTGAGAGTTCTGGTTTTTGCCGCAGCACCTCAAATGTGTTTGGCATGCGGGAAAAACACCTAATGTTTATGGAACCTAAGAAGTCCATACAATTGCACTTACAAATTGCCAACACTTTGATAGCATTTACTAACCAAGGTACTCAAAAAAATTTAAAAAAAAAATCTACAATCTTTGATTTTGTATACTATACTACTCATCACGTATAAAGCCTGCTTGGAATAGTAAGCCAAAATTCACCAAGGCCATGTTTGAAAACTGTGGATTCTATGCCAAATAGCAGAAAAGGAAAAGGATTTTCCTTTGATGTGATGATTTGTGTTACATGGATAGCAAAGATTATGACTGATTCCACCAAGCAATCATTACAATTTTCCATAATTTGGATTCATGGCACAAGAAACTAGGAGAGTATTGTGAGAGGAATATAAGATTTGCACTTGCAACCAAAACATGATCTGAAAATTGGAATCCATGTTTCAATGGTTCTCATGGAAATCATCATTGGATAATTATTATTTGTTGATCCTTTCTTTTGCCTTGGACTCCACATATTTAAACATGCCCCAAATACCCAACCTTTACTAAGTTGAAAATTTGCAATTCTAGGGTTCTTGAAATGCACCCACTCATTAGATTTCAATTTGAAACATACAATTTATACTCAAAATGCCACTCATTGATTAGATCACATACTTACATCGTGCATTTATATACCTTGTATTTTCCAAAATAACCCATCCTCTATATTTCTAATGGGGAATTATTGGGCACTATTCATTTGAGAAGGTACAGTTTATTGAGAAGCAGGCTTGCTTAGATGTATGGCACAAGTTCGGTGATCTATACTATTCATCTGAAGGGCCGACTGTGAATGCTGGATGCCTAGAAATCCTCCAGTTTGGAAGATCCCAACCCTGCACTATGGTGGCATACAAATAGACAGTTCAGAGAAAAGTATACACCTGTTGTTCTCATCCAATAGAAGAAAGGTAGAGTATCAAAGGATTAGGATGCACTGATCTCCGAGATTTCCAGGGTTATCCTCATGCAAAGCAGTGCCTATCAGATCAATGGTTTGGTCATCAATCAGTGGGCTCCACACTCACAAAATCCTGCATGTCAAAAAATGGCACGGTTGCTTATAAGCAGGACCGTATAGTTCCTCATAAGACTAGTTTGGATTTTATAATGTGTGTTTTTAGTGTTAAGAAGTGGTATAGGTTTAGGGTCACTCTTGAGGAGAAGAAAAGGATACATACATGTGCATACACACACGCACCCACCCACGCACACATATAGTGAGAATAGTCAGGAAAAAAAAATTTGCACGCAGCCATTCAGAGCAGTTAAACCATGACATATGAAAAGGATATGAGAATTAAGAAGGGGTTTTATTCAATGAAATGGAATTTAGGTAATTAGGATGAAAATGTCTTAAACCAATTCACCATCCCTCTCCACCAAAAGAGATAATTTTGCAACTGCATTATGTCCCATTGCATTGTTATAAGATACATCCAGACCATAAAGAGATAAATTTGTTTACGTATCCATGTGTATATTCCCTTGTATATATGAGGAGTACTGAACTCCTTTCTTCCCTAACATCACCTATGGCTGAGATCAGCATTATACAGAAGTCTTCATGGTTTACAAGAATTATGATTGCATTTTGGAGTGTGCTTATTGAGTTTTTCATAGTCTTATTTTAAAACCCAAGAAAAATTCATCTGAAAGTCCATGTGTGCAGGCTATGGCGTTTGATTCAAAGTTCTTTTAGGGAGTTTGTTGCATTCATTGGTACACATGAAAGGTCTTAATGTTCCTGTTCTTGAGTAAGATTGAAAGAGAGAATGTGAGAAGAAGCAAGAGAAAGAGACAGGAGGGATCAATAGGTTATGAAGCCCCTAGCCTCCCCTTATCTATTATTAGGGCTTTCAAAATAAATGTGAAAGTACACAAATACCCCCACACTTAAGTTATTAAGTAAAGCAAAGCCCATGAACTCGGACTATTCTAACACATCATCTTAAGGACAAGAAAGGAAAAATAATAACGTGAAACACTAGAAACCATAATGCCCATGTAAAATGGGCCACATATGGCCACACATGAGAACACCATAGTCTGTCAACACTCCCTCTCAAGCTAAAGCTTGTACATCATGAATGCTCAACTTGATGAAGAGACGGTCTAAATGAATGCCACCAAGAGTCTTAGCAAACACATCCACCAAGTGATCTTGAGACTTGACAAATTTCCTTTCTCACAACTCTCTTTGATGAAGTGACAATCAACTTCAATGTGCTTGGTTCTCTCATGATAAACCAGATATTGTTGGCAATATGAGGGGCAACTTGATTATCACAATATAACATCATAGGAACATTAACCATAAACCCCAGGTCACTCATTAACGTTTCCAACCAAACAAGTTCACATGTAGCATGAATCGTTGCTCTATACTCTGCCTGTGCACTTAACAAGCCACAACATTTTGCTTCTTACTTCTCCATGTAACCAAGTTAACTCCTACAAAGGTATAGTAGCTCGTAGTAGATCATCTTTCGAATAGAGAACTACCACAGTTTGCATCTAAGTACCCTTATACTTGAAGATGGCCATTGTGCATAGACAAAATACCATAACTAGAAGCTCCCTTCAAGTACGTAACTATATGAAACATGGCTTCCATATGAGGAACGCCGGGAGCTTGCGTAAATGATTAACGACACTAACAAGAAAAGTGATATCAAGTCGAGTGATTGTTAAGAGGATTGAACTTTCAACGAGTTGACGATATCTTCCTGGATCATCAATCAATTATCTCTTATCCACACTAAGATTCTAATTTGGGTCCACAGGAGTTTCGATTGGCTTGATTCAAAGAAGAGCAATCATGGTCAATAAATCCATCATATATTTTCATTGTGACAAATTAATGAGTACCTTAAATCTTCCTACCTCAATACCAAAGAAGTATCGAAGACAGCACAAGTCTTTCATATAGAAATGTTGCTGTAAAAATGTCTTCAACTTGTTAATACTTGAATTGTCACTATTGGTGACACTGATATCATCCATATACATGACCAACAAAATAATGCCTACCTCACTTCGTCTCACAAAGACAGAGTGGTCAGCCTAACTACATTTCATACCATATTTAAACATTGTTTTACTAAATTTGTCGAATCAAGCTTTTTGAGATTGTTTTAGGCGATAATTTTACTTTTAAGATGGCACACACTTTGTCTAACTTCCCTAAGCACCAAATCCATGCAGTTGCTCCATATAGACTTCTTCAGTAAAATCACTATGAAAAAAAAAAAATGCATTCTTCACATCAAGCTAATATAATGCCAATCCAAATTTGAAGCAACGAAAACAACCACTGGCACCGAGTTAAGCATGCTAGAGGAGAAAATGTCCCTGGATAGTCGACTCCTAGGGTCTAAGAGTACCCTTTAGTGACCAATCGAGCCTTTAAATGATCATTGGAACCATCAGAGTTGTACTTAACTGTATACACACATTGACACCCAACCACACATTTTCCAACAGGCAAGTCATCAAGAGTCTAAGTATGATTCTGACAAAGAGTAGCCATCTCATCTTTGATAGCTTGTTTTTATCCATTATGACTGAGAGCTTCCTAGAAAGAATGAGGAACAGACACGGACGACAAAGATAAAGAGCAAATTTACAAAAAGAATGAGACTAACCAGTAAAGGAAACAAACTAAGAAATGGGATGTTGAGTGCTAGAACATATACCCTTGTGAAGAGAGATGGGTAAATCACCTTCATTAGATGCTAAAGAAGGAGATTTAGGAGCATGATGATCTTTGGATGAAGCAAGAGTTGGTGGGAACCACGACTGTCTGAACTTCATTACCATGCTAGGAAAGTCTTGACTCTCGAGTAGACTTGCCAAGGTGGATTTAAATGTTGTACAAGCATTTCACCCACTGAAAGTTTTGTGTCAGGCACAATGGGAAGAGTAGAAGAAATCCCTCCAAACTGCAAGGACTTACCACCTTTAGAAAAATAAGGAGTATTTTCAAAGAATGTCAGGTCAGCTGATACATAACATTAACGGGAGAGAAGATTATAGCGTTTTTATCCTCATTAAGTACGTGAGTATCCAACAAAAATATACTTGATAGCCTTTGGTTAAACTTGTCAAGAAGGCGATCTGACCAATGTAAGAAATGCATAAACCCAAACACTTTAGGAAGAAAGGAAAACGCAGGAATACTAGGACAAAAAAAAAAAGATTTTCCATCTAAAACAGATGAAGGCATCCGATTTATTAAATGGCATGCAATTAAGAATGCATCACCCTAAATCTGTTTAGATTGGACCATTGTTTTGTGCATAAATATGCCTAGATCAGACCTTTCCTTTGTGCATTAAATCTATTCAGATCATACCATTGATTTGTGTAAAAATCAAATCTGTCCTTTGATTGTGTACAAATCATGTAAATTTGTCCATTGATTTATGTGTAGTAGTGTACAATCATTGCAAGTCTGTCCAATGATTTATGTGTACATGGATACACTCCATGCAAATCTGCCCTTTGATTTAGGTGTACAATCTGTATAAATCTGACTGTCTGATTGTGTATATGATATGTACAAACTTGACCGCTCAATTGTGTGTGTATCTGTATGTCCAATTGTGTACACAACCGGTGCAAATATGATCATTGAAATTTGTATGTAAGTTGTGCAAATCTGATCATTTATTTGTGTGTACAGAGTGCAATTTGATCGTTCAATCATTTATACAAACTGTGTAAATATGATCGTACAATTGTGGATATAAACCGAGCAAATTTGATTGTTCATTTGTGTGTACAAACTGTGCAAATCTAAACTGTGTACTTGTGTATAGAAGTGGTGCGATCCAAACCGTGTATTGGTGCACAGGAACTGGACGATCTGAACCGTGAATTTATGCACAATCTGAGTTATGTTATATATTACCGAATTTCATATTTTTATGTACATGTTTTCATCTTGTAAACTCTTTAAGTTTCAGTTGTGATTCCTTGGATAATGATGGTGGTAAAGCAAGTGTGACCTGGTGTAATGATCTTGAATTATGGTAATGGTTTTGGTTTAATCGGGATTGATCGTGGGATATTTTGAAAATGGTGATTTGAAATAATTCATGCATTCATTCATGGTTTTAGTTTTATTGATCAAAATGGAAATTGATCAAATGATGCTTTGATTATGGAGGACACCAGAAAATAGGTAAGGCAATTGAGTCCCTTGGGTTGAAAATCCACAAAGCATAAATATGTGGGGTGATTGAGACCCTTGAGTTGAGTCCTAGAAGCCTAAGTTGGTACCATTTGCAACCTCCATTGTCTAGGCTGGGTGGATGAGAATATAGGGATTGCAAAAGATTCCCACTGGTTGGTGTCAAATGGGTTTGGGGAGGAGTGTGTTGGCCAACAAGTGTAAAATGGTCTTGGTGTTCAAAAAGTATAACCGTATTGTTTATGGTAGTTACCTTCTGCTTATGTCACATCGTTCAATTGTGGCTACTTTATCTATCTATCTATCTATATATATACATATATATATATATATATATATATATATATATATATATATATATATATATATATATATATATATATATATATATATATATATATATATATATATAAATTTCACCTTTTATTCGTGTTGTCATCTCTAGTAATGCATTGCATGTTATCATTGTTAAACCTTTTTTAAGTTATGTTTGTGAATTTCCGGTGATTTTGCCAAATAACGTTTACTCTATTTGAATGTGCTTTAGATTTCAAAAAACTTGCTTGAGATATACTCGCTGGGTTTTAAGCAGATTGCACGAGGAGAGGATCGTTAGTTGTCATGGTTTTTCTTAGATTTAGTTATCTTTAAATTTTCGAACTTAATTGTAATGGACTTGGAATAATAAGTATACATATAAGTCTGGTTAGTAATGGTGATGATTTAGTATTTAAAGAAGTTGACATCTATTTCTTTTATTTAATGTTCATTTCTTTAGTTAAAAATAATAATAATTCACGAATGGATGATATTTAAGGCATTCGTGATTGGACGTTGGAACATAAACTTAGAAATTTTTAGTCGTGCCCCTGGGTGCAAGATTGGGGTCGGGCATACCCAAGTGTCGTATCTCAAGGCACACAGAGAGGGATCAGAGCATAGGTATCAGTGGTAGTGGACTTGGGGTCAGGTTTGGTCAATATATTTAGGCACATTGAAAATAAGATGCACCCATTTATTAATAATTGTAGTCATTTCTACTTGTAACAGTTCCCTTAGGTGGTGCTATAATTGGTTTCAATTTAAGGTAGGAGATCTCTTATAGTTTTGATTATAGACGCATGGGACTGGATGTGAAACAAAAAGCAAATCCAGGTACTACTTACTAGGCAAGGGAAGTGTCAGTCTCAAATAATTTCAAATATAAACTAGTAGGATGTAAGACTAACATAGGCCCGAAGCACGAATGGAAGCGAGAGTAGCACCTAGATAGAAAGTCTATGCAATGAAGACTTTGATTTATCTTTAAGAGCGGTAGTCCCTTCACTGTTTGATCTATATTTAGAGTGGCGCAGCAAAAGCATAGTGGAGTTTGAGTATGGTAGGATAAGAATGCCCGTAAGACTAAAAAAGTATCACCATCTGTTCACATAATATGTTAAATTCTGAGAACAAAATTTCTTTTAAAGAGGGTAGATCTAGCAACCCTAAATGCATGTATGCATTCTTCCAAGAGACTACACACATAAACATACATCATGTAGAATGTAGCGAACACTTAGACACGTCAGAAATCAAAGAAGAGTATCCTCATTCGTTCATGTAATAGGCACGCTCAAATTTCGAGGACAAAATTCCTTTCAAGCGGGGTAAATGTAATGCCCTGAAAATCGAAGGTCGAGCATAAACTCCACTCCCAAGTTCCAGAACATTACTTATGCAATATTTTCAATGATGGATGAATGTTGACTGTATTAGTGCATAAAACATGAAGTGGATTAAGCTAAAACAGCATATCATTCTCCAGAGACAGTTAAATTTCGCAAGCGGAAGACTGTGATAAATATATAAAATGTATAATTGATTGTAAGTCTCTAGAGTGTGAACATGTTACCAGGTTAACTAAATACATGTACAATCCAAAAATGGAAAGAAAAAAATATACACGGGTGTTTAAATAAAAGGCAAAATACCAAGTGTATTGGCATCTAATCAGTAACCCTGTAACCCCGTCGATCAGAACCTGCATATAGGAGAAATCCTCCCCAACATCATAAAGTCCGGCTCTGCTTCGCAAGCATCGCCATCATCTGAAACTAAAATAGGGACTGGTTGGTGTAGCCAACACCGTCCCGTAACGTGGGAGTGAGTGATCAACTCAGTGGAATCATAGAGCAAAGGTTAACATGTTATCAATTCAGTCAAGCAGTAATGATAAAGCAAGCAAATCAAACATTCTTAAATACTGTGATTAATGCAAGGATGAGATGCAATAATGATGCATGCCCTCCCCAACATACTCCCTCGTGCGACACCATCTTACGTTCGCAGCATGCTTTCGTTCCTGAAGTGCTCCACATCTTCCAGGCACATGTAATGCGATATGGGCATGATTACCGAGTTGTTATTAGTCCTTTTCATACAACAGGATTGGAAAACTAAGGTACCTCCCTTATATCATTCCCAAATAAGGATCCTGTCTAGGGTCGTCACTCCTAGTTAATCTCATACGATGATGCAGTTCTAGGTCGCTGCCAAGGCTGTTACACTCCTCGTTGCACCGCTCCCCCATCACCTTATCAATACAGGCCTAGTTTATACTCTGTTTACTACGGGAAGGCTCGTCGCCTCTCCGCAGATTCAGAGTATGCTCAAGGTCACTACAAAGGGCTGTCAGGGCTGTAACATGCACTCGTTGCACCGCTCCCCCATCACCTTATCAGTGTAGGCCGACAGCTCGAATATAGTGTCCCATACCACCATAATCGACTCACGAGTCTGGATTGCTCACTGGTCACTACGGGGAGGCTCGTGGCCCCAGCGTAGGCCAACAACTCGACCACGGTGTCCCATACCACCATGCCCGGCTCATGAGTCTTAATGGATCAAGGTACCACGGTTATCAGGGTTTTCACTGGTAAGTTCAGTACCCTAGGTTTAAGCAGTTATGACCAATAGAAGGTGAACATACAACGGTCAATCGGGTTACTTGATGAGTTCGACTAGTACGAGCGCCCGTTGAGTTGTACGACATGAAGTACATAAGCACTTCGTGTGGCCTAACCACTGCCGACAAGCAACATACGACTCGGGTTCGTCAAACACGTCTTGCGTGGGGAATAGAGGCCAACCACGAGCTCAAATCTGTCACCGATTGCCTGGACCATAACATAGCCCCAAACACATTCCATATTAACCGGTAAACATGTACAGTAGCCAAAACAGAAATGACCAAATAATTCAAGCATATTTCCCAACATGTTATAAGATACATCATGAACAAGAATCCATACGCATGCATTTCAAAGTAAAGCGACTAAGTTAAACAACTTGCATGGAGAAAATCATAAACATTGCTAAGGTAGTTGAGAATCCTATCTCAACACCCAAGTAAAGCATTATTTACTATGTATATACTCATACAAGCATTTATACAAACACTTAGACTACACATATTAGCCTACACATCATATGTTGGCTAAAACCTGTATTAGGGCGAATCCTTTCGCCAAACAGATACTGCATCCATAACTCGCATGTATATACGACAAATACTCATGGCAATCACATTTACAAAATTTATACGTATACGGTATTTTCTACAAATACCTAAAATACATAAAATTCCATATACTTCATATGTATTCGAAATGAAAAACGGACAACATGTTCTACATGTGAAATAGCATCCTCGTCAATAATCTACCATTAGCCGACATCGAAAGCCTTGGAAAATGACAACCTAAGCATCTAAAATCCGCACCTTACGCCATAGAAGTGTAACGAATTCAATAGAGACTCTAAATCTTTGTCAACGACTGATTGGCAACCTACAGTATGATTTAGATTAGCTACTTCACCACTTGCACCAATTGAAACCCTAGAACAGGTTAGGGTTAGGCTTTCTTACCTAAGAACGAAGTTAAAATCGCCAGAAAAGCGATTAGATCGTGATGGTTAAGCACGTATGATAGCAGGAAGATCCTCTCACTTCTCTCACACTTTCTCTCTCTTCTCTCTCTTCTCTCTCCTAGGTTTTCCCAAATTCGTATGGGATGAGAGAGTGAGGGTTTAAGGTCCTCAGATAGGCCCAAAACTCTCCAAATTAGACTCAGGGCCATGGTATACTTAGGTTATGTCCAAATACAGACTGTTCCGTCTCAACGGAGCACTTTTGGAGGTCCTGTTACTAAACGCAGTCGGACTTAAGCTCATAGATGCTGGATCTTGATCAAGTTAAGTTTTCAGTTTAATCGGATTTTCAGATCGACCGTGGCGGATCAGTTTCAGTTCAACAGTTACTGAAAGTCGATCAGAGCCACAAGTGATATGACATGTATGGACTACCTATCCTGATCCGAGGGTGACTTTGGGTTGAAATCTAACGGTCAGAACGTTTAGAAACATCACGTAAGCAACACGTTCCAGATTACTTAAAATTATATTTAATTTTTTAAAAATCTTCGTTTTCTCACTCTCTTCACTCCGAACTCAAGGAAACAGTCTCAGGACATCGTTTGACCTTGATTTTCGAAGAGATAGTCAAGTCCAACTAGGCGGTCATACTGGTCTAAGTTCATCGCTATCAGACTTTTGACGTGTGGTCTAGATCCAATACGGAGTTTCAAAGTGCTCCCGAGAGCAAACGGGAATAGAGATTGATCCGAGATTTTAGGATAGCGTAGCGTTACTGATTCTACAGGTTTTAGGTCTTACAGATCGTATTTAAAGTGGTTGGTGCTTATTTCACAGGTAATCTAGTGTAGCACTAGTTAATTCACGTTAAATTTCTAAAGAATTTCGTTCTAAATGATTTCTTTGGCTTTGGAATTGAGCTTTAAGAGTGCTATGGTTGACCCATTGCCTAAGGACGTCTAACTGCAGGTTGGCAAAAATCCGGGGTGTTACAGTAAATTTTACTGACCCTAAATTCTTGTACGCATGATCACACATGCACACACCTATTCACACATGGACTCACACTTCCACACATGTACTCACAGATTTACAAAAGTAGACCCTGAATTTTGTGGCGACTCAAATTACCTATGTGCATTCAGACACGCATTCATACACTCGATCATACACATACAAACATGTACATATGCATACCACTCATGGTGTGGCATAAAGGCCATTAGTAAAGGTAACGACAACAATCGTTGCATGTTACAGCCTTACAGGGTTGTAAAGGTCGTAACAACTGTTATGGAAAATTTTACTTGTAACTGTTGTTAACGGCCCATTACACCCCCTATAAAGGTCGTAACAACCCCGTAATGGTCTATTACAGGCCAGATATAGGTTTTTGGAATGTTTTTTTCAATGTTACAATGTTACGGGCCATATATAGGTTTTTCAGTATTTTTCATTTTTTTTTAGAGAGAGAGAGAGACCGTAATGGCCATTACAGGGGTCGTAACAACCGTTACAACCCGTATCATAAAGGTAATAATGGTGGCCGTTACAGCCACCGTTATCATTATGGAATACCCTGATACCATTGTTTGCAGTATCAATACCATCGGACGATATAATATCGATATCGCACTCCAGCGATACGAAAACCACTTGGAATATAACTAAAAAACATAGATTCTTGTGTATCGAGCGATATATCGCAATTTATTACAATGTATTAGTGATATTTTGCCGATATCTTAATGTATCGCATATTTTTGCTTTAGTATTTTATTGGGTATCATCAACATCTGTCAATATCAACATATATCAACGATACCACACAGGAAAGCTCTTATTTGCTTAAAAACCCTCCCCAAAACCCAGTTTCCCTCAAATTTCTTCCTTTTAAGTACCTTGTGGGTGGATTTTGATCCATCTTGTGCAAGGATTTGGGAGAAAAACAAACATTTCAAACCGAATTCATCATTTTCTCGAATTTGAGGCCGTTTCTTAAACAACAAGGTATTTAGCATTTCGATCCATTTTGTTTTAGTTTAAATCATATAAAATGAGTGTGAAATCATAAGAAATCCTTGATTCTTCATGATTTGCATGAAAAATCAAGAATTTCAACCTTCGATTTCAAGATTTAAGTGTAGGTGGCCCAATTCTGGAATTTTTGGAAATTTTTGAAATTTCCCTAATTTCTCCAAAATTATTTGCAATTTTGCATTCCAAACATGAAATCAAGCATGTATGAGGCCTGATCTACTGATTTGTTAATTATTTTGAAATTTTGAAAAAAATATATTTTTAATTTTTTTTTCAAAATTTCCCTTCTGCCAACAACCAATTGAGTGAATTTTCAAACCATTTAGGAGTCTTTAATAAAAACATTATCACATAAACTCTAATTTCCAGATATGAGTATAGGTGTCCCAATTTGGGGGAAATTGGAAAAATTTTGAAATTTCCTCAATTTCACCCAAATTGCTTGCAATATTGCACTCCAAACATGAAATCAAGCATGTATGAGACTTGATCTACTGATTTGTTACGTCCTTTCAAATTTCAAAAAATAAAAATTACTTTGAAATTAAAAATAATAACAATTTATTAAAATATTAAGTTTTTTTCCAAAATTTCCCTTCAACTAGCTCTCAATTGAGACTGATTTCAAAGTATTTAGGAGTGTTTGATGAAACGATCATCCCATGCACTCTAATTTTAAAATTCGAGTGTAAGTGGCCCAATTTGAGAAAATTGGAATAAATTCAAATTTTCCCGAATTTCTCTCAAATTGCTTACAATGTTGCACTCCAAATATGAAATCAAACATGTATTAGTTATTATCTACTGATTTAATAAGTTTTTATCAATTTTTGGAATAAAAATAATTAAAATTTATTAAAATATAAATTTTTTTCTAAAAATTATTTTGGATGTAGTACCTTGCCTTTGTTAACAGAATATTTTTTAGGTAAAACATATTAGGAGGAAAATGAGGGAGACAACCTAATATAGGATGGAAATATGGCTGTCCCATTTCCGATAATCAATTATGAAGTATATGTAATTTGTGTGGTCATGTGTCGAAGAGTGAGGAAGTAACGTGCTTGAAGGAGCATTTAGTAAGAGGGTATCACAATGTTGTGGACTAACCTAAGTGCCCACAAGATGTGAGAGCATAAATGAGAGATGTATTAAAAAATGTAAAGATAAGATATGACTGAGGTAAGTGGGAGAGGGAGATCAGAGACGAATTGGGGCGGCCACCATATATAGGTGACGAGGATGTAGTGGATCTCGATTATGAGGATGATCCTGAATACAAATTCGTAATTCAGGAATCCATACAGGATCAATGGGAAAGGGATTAGGAGAGGTAGTGGGAAGTAAATAAGCCTATATTTGAGGGGATACCCATGAGCATGGTGGGGGGGAGTGGGACAGGGCCAAGTGGAGCAAGGGAAGTTCTAGGGGTGGTGGAGGGGAAGGTAGTAGGTGGGGAGGATTACAGGGTATGAAGAGGAGCAGTAGCATGTGAGTGTCGAATCTACCTTCAGATTCGAGGATGTACAGAGAGGCAGGGGAGACACAAAAGAAACTAAAGGAGATATTTAGTGGAGGGGATGTGAGGAAAAAGGTGAAAAAGTTTATAATTAAGTTTTTTTAATCTACGATCAAATTCTCATGAACGCAATAACGAGCTCGTACTTCAAAATTATGATAAGTGAAATGAAGCATGAGGGTGGGGATGTGCAATAGCCCACACGCCATGAGAGCATAGGGAAATATTTGGATGATAAGTACATGGAGATAAATACTTACATGGATACATATAGGCAGTCATGGGAGATGTACGACTACACCGTCATAGGTGACGGTTGAACGAAACCAACGAGAATGTCAGTCATAAATTTTATGGTCTGCTACAAGGGACAGACAGTGTTCCTAAAGTCCATAGATGCCAGTAATAAGATTAAAAATGCAGACAACATTTGTAAACTAATGCACAATGTCATGCAAGATGTTAGGAGGAAGAATATTGTGTAGTTTGTTACAAACGATATGAGTGCATTTGTTAAGGCAGGAAATGATATAATAGACAAGTATCATATGTACTTGACCCCCTGCGCAACCCATGGCATCGATCTCATGTTAGAAGAGATCAGATATAAGTCGTCATTACTGATGCACAGCTCATCGCGGCCTTCATAAACAACCACACATGGTTATTATCTGTGATGCGCAAGAGGTGTGGTAGGGATATAGTGCACGTCGGGGTGACACAGTTCGCCACAAATTCTATCGCCTTAAGTAACCTCCTTAAACACAGGTAGGGGCTACGAGAGCTATTCAGCTCTTGGGAATACAAAGATTGGAATAAGAGTGGGAAGAGACAAGCTTCGAGAATCGAGGAGTTGTGGAAACGTGTACGCAATGTAGTGGCTATTCTGGAGCCCATTTATGTGGTGTTGAGGATGGTCAACGACGAGACAAATCCGTTAATGGGGTCGTTGTATGCGTCCATATAGCTAATGAAAGACGTTATCCTGTCTAAAGCCCCCATGGCATATAAGATGTGCATGTAATAATCAACGACCGATGGGAAAGGACACTTTATCACCCACTTCATCAGGTTGATAAGTAGTTATATGAATTATTTTTTTCATGTACATGCTTAAGTATTTTGCTAGTTCTTTATATATCATGTATCCCTATCTTATTGTACTAATGTGTAAATATTTGAATCATGTTGGGTTTCAGCGTATTTCCTAAACCCTAAATGCCACTATAGCTAGAAATTCTACGAAGACAATTTATTGAAGAGAGTTGTACACTACATGAGGTTTACGATCAATTATTCCCCAACTGACCGGGGAAAGGCACCTTCGGTAATGAGATAAATATGTTCCGTACTTGTATTTTTCATGTCTTCATCTTAGCCATTCCATACTTACCCTTATTGTTATATGTCATCAACAGATTATTGAATTCCGCAACGTGGTTGGAATGCTCAGGTGCCAGGCTACGATTAGGTGAAGCACCATGAAGGAGTTACAAATGTTATAGTCCTCATCTTCGAAGACAATTTATTTGCGCAGACGTTAACTTCTTTGAGTCCACTCCATTCTTCTCAAATGATAGTAGATCTCCTGACTTGGAAGCTTCGCCATCAGTGCCAGTGCCTATTCCTATTTAAGAAAACATTATCCAATTGCATGATCTCATTGGTTCATCCAATCCTGATGCGCTTACACTCAAAGCCTACTCACAATGAAAACAGGGAGATAGTGATACCAATCATGATGTACCATCCACCATATCTTCTTATGAGCCTATTGATCCAATCACTCCACTTATATCTACTACCTGATAACCCTATTGCTCTGAGGAAAGGTAAGTGTGTGTATACCGACCCCCTATCTCCAAATTTATTTCTTTTCAATGTTTGTATTCCACCTTCTGTAGATTGACCATGTTTTTGTCAACTCATTATGTTCGTAAGTCATATCAAGAAGCCTTGTCACATAAGGAGTGAAAGTAAGCTATGGAAGAAAAGATGGTTGCACTTCGTCCAAATGATACTTGGGAGCTAACTAGTCTTCCTGCTAGTAAACATAATGTTGATTGTCGGTGAGTGTGTACCATTAAATTTCAGCATAATGGCACAGTTGAACATTGAAGCTTCACTTAATAACTAAGGGATATAGCCAGACTCTCAAAATCGACTATTCTAAAACCTTCTCTCGAGATGACAAGCTTAATTCCATTTGCATTTTTCTCTATGTTATTGTTAACCACGAATTACCCTTCTTTCAGCTCAATGTTAAAAATGCCTTTCTTCATGGTGATCTCAAAGCAATGTTTGTAGTATTAGTATCGTCACAAAATGGAAACATGTATCATATCTCCAATATTAGTTGATATTTGAAAATGTATCATTGACTGAGAGAAACATTTGGGAAACATGAGGAAATTGTTAAATTTTTCAATGAAACTTCAGGAGATGCTAAAATACTCATTTAATGATTTAGGAATCAAATAATTGCAAAAAAGACACATAATAAGTTCCATTGAAATGGTGTAGACACCCCACCCAAAAGTGCAGAAAAAAATTTAGGAGAAAATTTTATATAAAAGGAATAGTCATCTTCAAGTTACAAGGTATTTTGATGCAGAATGTGCAGACTCCATGACTAATAGGCAGCCTGCTACCAGTTACTACACATATATTAGTCATTAGAGAAAATTTAGTCAAAGTGGAATAGTAAAAAATAGAATGTTGTAACCCGATCAAGTCCTGAAGCGGAATACAGGGCGATAGCTCATGCCACTTATGAGCTCATGTGGATCAAGAAAGTGTTGGATGAAATGAATTTTGCAATAAGCCTATCAATCTAGTTATTTTTCAATCATCAAGCAACCTCTCGTATTGCAAATAATCCAATTTATCATAAGAAAACCAAGTATATTGAAGTCGACTGTCATTTCATACATAAGAAGGGTATTACAAGTGAAATTTGTATGTCGTATGTTTGGTCTAAAGATCAACTTGCTGATGTGTTTACCAAAGCTCTTATCCACAGTCAATATGCACGTATTCATTTCAAGCTAGCCATCAACTCTATATATACTCCAACTTGAGGAGAAGCGATAATAACTATGGATGTGGGCCATAGTAGATGAATGGAATAAGGAGTCGTACAGTGGTACGACCCACCTAATATTGAGTTTAATCCATGTTTCTCTTTAATTAGTTAATTAGGTACACTTACATTAAAATGTCATAATGAAAGTGAGGTGTAGTTTTTGGGATTTTTACTTTTTTAAACTTAAAATAAAAGCGAATGTAAGGGCATGTAGCCCTAATTCTATTCTCTCCATTCTCTTTCTACATCTCTCTCTTTTTTATCTCTTCTCACTACCACATAATTCTGTGGGTAGGAAGGAGGGCATGTGAATGCTCTTCTTTACAAAGAGGAGAGAGTCATTATGACCATAGGAGAGGATGGAAATCCATAAGATTTTGCATCCCACCTTTTAGAGAACAATTAAAAGTAGCCTTTTGGAGGATTTCCAATCCAACTGGGTTTGAAATCCACCCAAAAATTCAAGGGCATTTTGGAAGGATGCCAAAATCCAAGCTACCAAACCACCCCTTACTCTCCCCATTCATTTAATCTTACTTTCCACCAAAGCTCTGAATCCCAACTTTCAGGGTTGGCACGAACATGGTATTCAACATGACCCATCAGGTCAATGATGCATTACGCCACGGATCAACACAACAATATGCAAGAGCAATGCATGTAACCCATGGGAACCACTGATGGTGTGAGGATTATAAGGGAGGACTGGACAGCCATTTTGTCAGAAAAACCTGAGAGATCCAAGCCACTCATCAAAGTGGAACGCACGAATAGATGCCATCACCAAAAGATGAGGATGGTCTAGTCATATGCGGGCCATACATGTATATTATGTACACTGAATGTGTATTCTTGGTTTGTTCTTCGACCTTGTCCATTTCAATTTTATGATTGGACCACCTAACTTGCAAACTGGACTAAATTTTTTGGGCCGGAGAAAGCTCATAAGCACTTGGACCTCTCCAAAATGCCAAGTTGTTACTCATGAACCCTGAGCCCAAACTCTAAACTTTAGTTTCCATCAAATAAGGCCTATTTTCAAATAGAAAGAAATGGGGTGCGGTGGTATTCTAAGACCCTAAAACCTAAACCCTAAACCCACCTAGTTGAAAACAAACTGCTAGTCATTGACTTTCAGTGGGTACAGGCTTCGAGCCTTGCCGTGCCCAAAATCCAAGTAAGATCTTTATAGTTGAAAGGTCAGTTTGATTAGAATAGTGATAGGCAATAAAAAGCATTGGAAAAATAGCCCATCATCAATCAATGCAGAGCCAATGCAGAAAGTAAACATGACCAGGGCCCACAAAACGTATGAATGGGAGCTTTAGATGTTCTCCACAACCACAAAGTGGGAACAAGGCATCGTCACTAAGAAGATATTGTTATTCTCTCCTTTTGTGACCACTACGTTATTCAAAGGCATATGGGCTGAAGTTTCGAGGAAACTTCCCAAGGCGTGAATGAGAAGTTCGAGGACTAGATTCGTCTATAGCACTTGTGGGGTCCACCTATTGTATATGTGAAATCCACTCCGTCCAGGTGAGAACCATCATTTGGACTGTATAAACGGAAGATAAGCACCATTGAAAACTCAAATACACCAATGTAAGATTGCTCACATAACTGCTAAGTTCATACGGTGTGGCTTGCATTTAGTTTTCCATGAGGCTGATGTTTGTATCTTCTGTTCATCCCAGTGAATTACACTAGATTAACAGGTTTGATGAAAGATACATGCCATGATGGACCCACAAACAAAACTATGATAGTGGATCTAGCTGATTTTCTCTACGGCCTAACACAAACGATGGAATATGATAGACAAAGTTAATTTTACATATGCAACATGGTTGGCCCCACAAACTCGAACGTTGTAGAGGATTCCAGCCCAAAGTTCAACAGCCATTCGAGGATTTTTCCAATCCCAAGTTCCACAAACATCCTCTGTTAGACTTTGTGGGGCCCACTTAAATAGAGTTCTTACATTGGATGAGATTGAAGATGTTATATACGACCCACGCATGTGAGAGATCTGTGATTTTGGACCATTCATTAGGTGGGGACCACTGTGAACGGGTTCTGGCACAAACATCAGATGAAATTGGAACTGTTATTAATGCCGAGTGGGTGAGCCCGCATGCCACGCGTGAACCACGTTAGTACGTGCCCGTGAATCACCATGAAAAATATCCAACGCTGGCCACAATCTACATTATGAAATCGGATTGCGTATTGAGTAACTCAGTGCCTTTTATCCTACTGGCTAAACCCTGATGGGCCCACCGCGAAGCTGTGTTGTTTATCCACACCATCCATCCGTTTTTCCAGCTCATTTTAGGGTTTGAGCCCAAATTTGAAGCATCTCCAAAGCTCAAGTGGACCACACCACAGGAAACTGTAGTAATAATGATTTCCACCATTGGAACCTTCCTACGGCCCACAGTGATTTTATTTGTTATCCAATGTTAAGATCAGACAAACATGGACGAAGGGAAAACACAAACATGAGCTTGACCCAAAACTTCTATGGCTACTACGAAACTTTTAACAGTAGACACGCAATTCACATGGTTTCCTGTGATGTGGTCCACCTAAAATTATCAGGTAAAATGGATGGATGGAGTGGGTAAAATACATAAATCAAAGTCAGCCCCACTGAGTTTACTCAGCACGCAGCTTCCAGCCATTATAGACTTTGTCTACAGTGGGGTCCACTGAATGACAGCCCTCCTAAGGGCGTGTTTGGTAAAGGTGGGATCCACTGAATGACAGCCCTCCTAAGGGCGTGTTTGGTAAAGTCTATAGTGAGGTCCACTGAATGACAGCCCTCCTAAGGGCGTGTTGAATTGAATGTTGTTGAACTAGACTGGTTGGAATTATTTCACAATGATTGCATGTATAGAAATATCATTGTAGCCATAAAATTTTTGCTACCGAAAAACAAGGGATTAAATGGAATCATGTTTGATGGACTATAGAATTCTAATCAACAGACAATTCAAAATGGATATCAGTCACTTGTACACATATATAACTATAATGCCATGTGTAAACGATATATCGACAGATGGCATGGATACACACATGCAACAATGTGGGGCCCATGTGTATTGGATTTCAAAATCCACATAAATTCTACATTGGACCGGATGCAATTCCATCCCACATAATCCTAACTTTTTCCATTCTCTCCAAATGTTGGATGAAATTGCATAGACCAAGTACAATTCTATCCCACCTAATCCCGTCTAATGCCCTGAGCCAAACGCGGGCTGCTGATTTTTCCCATATGCCGACATGGTAAGCTCCCAGCTCGAACTTTCATAGAAGGTGTCGGGCTATAGGGCTGGGCTTATTCGATTGTGTATTTTCTGCTTAGGAAAGCCCGCCCAAGCGCAAGTCCTCCTCGTCGCATCCTTTTTCATTTTTTATCCTTTTCACCGACTCCTTTCCAAAGATGTGGGCAACGACGCGGATTCGTACTGTACTAGCGAGGACGGACTCAGTCCACCGTAGCACATGAGCTTTTATCCATGTCGTCCATCTTTTTTCACAAATCATTTTTTATTGCCGCGGTGACGATGATACACATGTTTGAAATCATCTAGGGCCACTGTAACGTTGACTTAAGATGTTTTTAACGGTAGGAGTCCAATCTCCTCGGTGTGGTAGACTCGAAGACTTTGATCTATCATATTTTTGGACTCAATGCACGAGGGTGTGAATAAAACTCACAGGTCCTTCATCTGGGAGCCCACCCCGATATATGCATTGTATATCCATACTGTCCATCCATTTTCCTAGCTTAGTTTAGAACATGGCCCTAGAATTAAAGTACATACAAATCCCAGGTGGACCAATAAATAAGAATTGAATTGCCACCATTAAAAGTTTCTTGAAGGCTACAAAAGCCCTGGATTAAGCTAATATTTGTATTTTCCATTCATTCAATTCCATATCAGTTCTTATCAGTGATCTTGGGAAGTTTTTATCAATGAGCATTAAATGTTATTTCCTATGATGTGGTCCACACTTTAATTTGTATCCGTTTTACTTTTGGGACCATGAGCTAAATATATACTTATATATATATATATATATATATATGGACGGGCTTTACAAAAGTTGAGAGGGATTATCCTCCTATTAAAACATTTATAATTATTTTTTAAGCCCACCTAAATGTGGTTCACAAATCTAGCCTATCCATTATGTGTGTCCCACTCGGATGAGCAGTCAGATTAAGTTTTAGATACATCCGAATTCCAGATGGGCCCACCAAGTGCTTTTATATGTTTTAGTCATGTCTTCATGAAATTAATTTTAGTTCGTATGGCTCATCTAATTTTCATGTACGGCTGATTTTTGGGATATCTCATAATTTAAAGCGATTGCACAATATTGATGTTCAACGCACATCATGGTACGGCCTACATAACTTGACCTCATGAGTAGTTCCATGAGCTCCACGGCATATAACCATTTCCTCTATATATATATATATATATATATATATATATATATATATAAAGAGAGAGAGGCATGCTCACCCACGCACCTATGCATGTGTGCACCTTTGCACATGTGTCATGGGTGTCGAATCTAAATGGTGCATAAAATGTAGAATCCCTTGAAATTTTAGGATGTGAATTTTCACCCTGATTTAAGATTTTGGTGGACCCATAGCAAAGAAAAATTCAAATCAAAAGAAAAAACTGTTTATATTTTTCATGGCCATTAAAGTTTTAGATCAAAATAAAATTTTGAACTAGAGGTTTCATGATGTTCTGCTTCGTGTGAACCATACAGATTTCAAAACTCATCAGATACACTGAGTTCTCAAAAACGTTCATAGTACATATGAAATGATTTGTAGGTGAGCGTTTCCATGCGCGCGCGTGTATGGAAGTGGGCCACCGTCAGGGTGACTGGCGTCGCATAATATATATATATTTTTTTTTTTTTTTTGAGGTGGGCCACCGTCAGGGTGACTGCGTGGTCGCAGCGAATCCGCAGGTGACTGCCTGGTCGCAGCGAATCCGCGTTCTGCGACGTCAGTCCCAATCGGCGTTGCTTCTCGGAAGCTTCCACGCGACAAGGTACAGCATTGTACGGAAAACGAGGGTTGGAAAGATCGTGTCTCGTTTATCTCCGTGCGTCCGTGGTACCATGTGTGAACGTGGTAGGAAACCGCACTTCGGAAAGTGTGTAGAAGTCGTACACGTGGCATATGCTTATCCCAAATTATTGACGCGTAATGTTATCCGCGGATCGAGCACCACCCCGACTATTCAGGCACAGACAAGGGCTCTAGGGGCACGGTGATGGATAGATTTTATCCACACTGTCTATTTATTTTAGCATACCAATTTAATGCTCATTTGCCATTCAACCCATTTACATGGATGAAGGGAAAACACAACTTCTGTGGCTCTAAGAAATTTCTAAGAGTAAACTTTTAATTCTCAGTTCATGGTTCACTCAAAACTTAGATCTGCTTTTATATTTGAGCTTATATCTTAAAATGATATGAAAAATGATTGATCAGCGGAGATAAAAAACGCATACATCATGATAGGGCTTAGAGGCCCTGCCATAACCAAACTCTAGACGGATACAACACAATCCACATCACCATCAAGGCGGCTCCACAGTCAGGGTTGCAACCACCTGTCCCAAGCTAATCAGTGAGTGGATTTGAGTATTACACAGGTAACACCTTAGTGGGTGTTAATCTTATTGTGGGCCCATTTTAATGATGTGTGGTATATCCACACCATCCATCCATTTGGGTCTAAAAAAATATGTACATCCAAATCTTTAGTGAACCATGCCACAGGAAACAGTGGTGATTGAGTGCCTCACCATTAAAATTTCCAAAGGACCCATCAAAAGGTTTCCGTGATGTTTATTTGGAAGAAAATCTGGAAGAAGGATAAATGGAAAATACATGTATCAGTTTAGTCCAAAACTTTTGTATCCCATAAAAAGTTTTTAACGGTTATTTATCATATGCCCACTTAATATTTCGATTTTCTTAAGGTTTGGATCGGCATCCTAAAAAGAGATAGAAAAATAGACGGGGCAGTATGAATATAAAATATATAATTTTATTTTAAAAAAAAATATCAAAGTGGGCATAATACAATTAGGGTAACACCCACTAAGGTGACTGCCAATCTGTCCCTCCTAATCTGCCTTGAGTCCAAATCGGCGTCAATTCTTAGGCTTATTTAAATTTTCAATTTAGTGATAAATACCTTGCAAATGGATAATATTTATTTCATGTGATATTTATAATACTATTCTCAATGCTTGATTTGAGTAGCTACTCTTTAGATGCAAATATTAAAAAGGCTATAAAATATTTGTGAGTCCTACCACGATGCGTAGAGCTTGTCTACACCATTCATTCATTATGTCCACTAAATTTATAACATTAGTCAAAAAATGAAGCATATCCAAAGCTCAAAAATAGAACACTTACCATTAAAAATCTTTTAAGGCTACTGTTTCTTTCGTGTAGGCCACTTGAGTGATCTACATTACTTTTCAAATTATACCTCGAAATATTGTGATAAAATGGAAATGAAATAGATATATAATACACATCACATCATGGCCTATAAATGTATATTATCTCTTTTGAACTGGTTTCGTGACAGAAATTTATTTGAGTGCGCACGGAGGTGAGAGATAATTACATAAGCTTTCAAAAACCAAAAAGCTTAGAAGCTTCCACGTGAAAAAGGTCCTGCTGAAGTACGGAGGAAGACAAGTTTGAAAATTCAAGTTTCCGATATTCATGTACAACATGTGACTTTGACCGGAAGCCGCCCGTCGGAAGGAAGGTGACTAACGCGCATTGCACTGTTGGGCGCGGATTATTACTCGCCTGTCCTGGGACGGCATACACAAGGGAAGCGGATTCGCTGGAGTACGACGCACCACCAATCTGGCCAGAGTATTGACGTCATAAGGTTACGTGGGTTCCATTATGTTATGTGGTATGTGTTATATCCAAACCGTCTGATTATTTGGCGATCTGGCCGCAAGGCTTGAGCCGAAAAATAAAACAGATCCAAAGATTAAGTGGACCACACTAAAAATGCAGTGGGGATTGAACATCTGCCATTGAAATCCTTTTGGGTCACAAAATATCAATATGGTATTTGCTTTTCCTCTTCATCCTGGTTAGTGTAACCTTATGACCTTATGAGCAGACTCGATGAAAAATAAAAGTCATGGTGAGTGTTGGGGAAAAATATAGCAAGTCCGGAGACCCGATTATGGAATGGACCAACTCTGCTAACATGGTCCGGTATTCCGAAGCAATAAGCCTGACCGTGGAGAATAAAGTCATGAGCCAAAGGCGTGGTATACAAGATGCAAGAAGTTGACTCGAAAGATGAGGGAGCAACATCGAAAAGGCCAGACGAGGCCTCAAGTTCAGAAGCCGCCCAACCGACTGTAAAACCAACCGAAGAAGGTTAGTTATAAGGTCGGCTATCGGAGTAAAAGAAGGAGTCAATTACGGATTGACCTCCTCTCGCCTAACAGATGGGGAGCGACTTGATCCATAAAGCCAGTCTAGACTAACTCGTTATTAGAGTCGGCTAAAGCTGGACCGAGCAAAGGAAAGACAGCGTGAATAAAAACGTTGTTCCGAAAATCTCATAAAAGGATTCCTAATCCCGAGGATCTCGGGATCGGAAAGAGACCAAAAGCGGATGAAATCGAATCTCCAAAATATCAGAAAGAGAATCCCTACACGACGGGACCCTCTCATTCCTATAAGAATAGAGAACTTCAAGCTAAGGAGGTATGCAGAAAGTTCCTCATAAAACCCTTCCTATACTGTCCAATCACTGACTTTAACATCGAAGGGTCCCCAACTCTAGCCAGGGTCTCCTTTGTTTCATTCATGTGCAAGTGACAGTTCGAAGGAAGACGCACCAGTTTTTTGCATCAACAGATTGGCGTTGTCTAAAAGAAACGATACGAAAAGTCGTTTTCCAAGCTCTATCCAGTAGCTTCAAACAAGCTTCTAATGGTGAGGAATAGAAGAGCTATTCAAAACGAGCCCGCTGAGGCCGTTACTGCACCACTAGCACTTGAAGGTCCGTCGGGTGCGAACTGGACCCAAGGGGCTCAGAACCAACCCGACAACCGACAAGGCCCTGCTCCCCGACTAGTATCCTCTGTTTCAACAAGGCAAAACCTATGGAATCGAGGAAACGGTCGGCTGGATAAAGAAGTCCAAGAGCTCAGGACCGACCTGAATTATATGAAGCAGATGCTGGAGCAGATCCATCGCCAGCAAATTCTGCCCCAATGTAATAGCGGTCGGGCGAATGTTCCCCAATAATTCATCGATCCTCATCCTGTCGTTCTACGATCTGTCCCTCAACCGAGTCAACACCAGGGTCCGGCCGAGACTACGCCCGCTTATTCCATGATTGCCCCACTACCAACCTCCAATCTACGGCACGAAATAGATCGGAGAAAGCACAGCAGGCCTCCGGTTGAGGGTACGACCGATAGTGACGAACCCTAAAAAGCCGACTTTCAGAACTTTAGGAGAGAAGTGCGAGAAGAGATTGCAGATATGAAGCAGGGTCATGACACATATCAGATGTGGCCCGAGGCAAAAGTATCTCCTTTCATAAAAGAGAATGCAATCTCGACTACCAGAACGATTCTGTCTTCCGCAGATCACATCCTTTACTGACAAGACCGATCCAACCGAACACATCGAATGCTTCCGAACATATATGTAACTACACGATACCTCAGATGCAGTAATGTACCGAGCCTTCTCCCTCACGTTAGCCGACATAGCTCAACTTTAGTTCAAGCAATTGAAACCTAAGTCCATTAGCTCATTTGCAGAGCTCAGCGATGCCTTCCTCACCAATTTCATTGGTGGGAAGAAAAAGTTGAAGCCACCTGCGCACCTGAATAACGTAGTGTAAAAAAATGGAGAATTGCTGAAAGAATATATCAAGCGTTTCAACTTTAAGTCACTTCAAGTTCGGAACATTCAGACGAAACAACACTCAATTCGCTTATGCAACGCGTCAAAGACAAGTCGTTTCTAGCATCCCTGGACAAAAACTCACCTACTACTCATGGCCCGGTCAGATAAGTATGGGAATGCCGAAGAAACTCAAATCATGCGTGAAGCTGCCCAAAGCGCGAAAGTCCCGACTAAAGAGTAAGCAAAGAAAGAAGTTGACTCGGCTAGTGGAAAGAATCATAAGAATGATAGAACACGGGATGAGCGTAAGTCGGGTAAACGGTCGGATCGTAAGTTTTCGACATATACCCTACTCAACAAGCCGCAAGAACATGTGTTAATGGAAATTAGGGGCGAAGAATTTGTCAACTGGCCAGATAGGCTCCGAAGCAATCCGAACCAACGGAGCAAAAATAATTATTATCATTACCATCATGATCATGGGCATAATACAAGTGATTACTATCACTTGAAAAAAGAAATCGAGCGACTCATCAGAGAAAGTCGCCTCAAAGAGCATGTCAAAAGAACTGGGACAACAGAAAAACACCCGAGTGACAACCGACCCACGGAGGAAATCCAAACCATTGTCAGTGGTCCCCGATGCGGAAGCGATTCAAACAATGCTCGAAAAAATCATGTCAGAAGCATCAGTCGGCCCGAGTTTGAAATCTTGATACTAGCTCGGCCTTTAAAAGAAAAGAAAAGAGAAAAATACTGTATATCATTTACCGATGAAGACGCTTGAGGCATTTTTCATCCACACAATGACGCATTGGTAATCACCCTCACTATAGCGAACCGCAAAGTATTCTGCATTCGTCATCTGCAGATGTTCTATTCACTTAAGTGTTCAATAAAATGGGTGTCGAACGATCAGCATTACGGCCAATTCACACCCCCCTGATTGGTTTCTGGTGGCCAAACACTCCCCGAGAGAGTCATCTCATTACCACTCGCTGTTGGTAACTCTCTGCATCAAACAATAGTAATGGTCGACTTCTTGATAGTTGACCAACCATCAGTTTACAATACTATACTCGGTCGACCCTCTCTGAACCTTCTCCAAGTTGTGGTATCAACATACCATCTCTCCTTGAAATTCCTGACTGAGTCAGGAATAGGAGTCGTAAAAGGCGATCAACAAGATTTACAGTGCTGATACTCAACAGCTATGAAAGCTTCAGCCGAGGTAACCACGATTGAATCGTTGGACCCTTGAGCCGAGACATACGAGCGAGGTCAGCTGGTAGAAGATCTTATTCAAATACCCTTCGTCAAGATAGACGATTCTAAAACGGTACAGATTGGCACGTCTCTGCAATCACCTCTGAAAGACAATTTGATATCACTACTCCAACGATACGATGATGTATTCGCATGGAGTTATGAAAACATTTCAGGGATCGACCCCTTAGTGATGACTCACCGTCTCAACATCGATCCGACCTACTAGCCGATCTGAGAGAAGCGACATCCGCTCGGCCCTAAAAGATATGGCATCATTGAAGAAGAAGTCAATAAGCTCCTCAAGGCTAAATTCATCGAGGAGATCTACCATCCAGAATGGGTAGCCAATGTCGTCCTTATGAAGAAAGTCAATGGAAAATGGCGAGTATGTATTAACTATACCGACTTAAACAAGGTCTGCCCAAAGGATAGCTTCCCTCTTTCTAGGATCTATCAGTTGGTAGATAGCATGACAGGGCATGAACTACTTAGTTTTAGGGGTGTCTATTCTGGGCACAATAAAATTGTAATGCACCAATCAGATAAATATAATACTACCTTTGTCGCTGACAAAAGACTTATTGTTACTGTGTGATGCCATTTGATCTAAAGAATGCAGGAGTGACATACCAACGATTGGTAAATAAAATGTTTTCTCGACAGATCGGCCGAACCATGGAAATATACATTGACAACGTGCTCGTCAAAAGTATACACGCGGTCGATCATATAGTTGAAGAAATGTTTATCGTTCTTCACAAGTATCAGATGAAGTTAAATCCAAGTAAGTGTGTCTTTGGGGTCGGCTTGGGTAAATTTCTCAGATTTCTGGTCAGCCAGCAAGAAATTAAGACGAACCCAAAGAAAATCAAAGCACTACTCGACATGGAATCCCCAAAAACGATCAAGGATATATAAAGACTAACTGGACAAATAGTCGTACTCAACCGCTTCCTCTCCCGAGCTACCGATAAATGCATCTTGTTTTTCAAACAACTAAAAGGTCGACAAACGGTAGATGGACGGAAGAGTGTGAAGCAGCATTCCAACAGTTGAAGTCATACCTCGAATCTCCTCCTATTTTATCGAAACCCGAGCCAGGGGAAGATTTGTTATTGTACTTGGCGATTTTCAACGCAGCCGTAAGCTCAGCTTTGATACGTGACCATGGAGGAAAACAATTACCGGTATATTACGTCAGCAAAGTGTTATTACCGGCAAAAACAAGATATTCGCCTCTAGAGAAGGTGGCCCTAGTCCTAGTCGTCTCCTCACGACAGCTTCGGCCATACTTTCAAGCTCACACTATCATCGTCATGACCGATCTCCCACTGCGTCAAATCCTTCTAAAACCAGAAGCCTCCAATCAACTAACAAAGTAGGCGATCGAGCTCGATGAATTTGATATTCAGTACAAGCCGAGAGTAGTGATAAAAGGATAAGTTGTGGCCGACTTCATCGCTAAACTTACACCACAAACTGACTCACTTATTGAGCATAGAACCGAAAAATCGACAACCGCTTCATCCGAGTCATCGTCCGACCCAATCCCCTGGAAGCTTTATGTCGACGGCCCATCCAACTCTAAGGCATCGGGGCAGGAATCATCTTAGAAACTCCCGATCAAACCTACATGCAATATACTTTAAGACTTAAATTTCAAGCCTCAAACAACACAACAGAATATAAAGCCTTATTGTTCGACATCTGACTCGCAGCTAGTATGGGTATTACTCATCTCATCGTATTCAGTGATTCATAGCTGGTCGTCAACCAAGTCACCAGCGTGTATTAAACACGAAAAGAGCAACTGAAAGCATACATGAAAAAAGCCAGAGTTAATTGATGGTTTTTAGCTATGTATTGTGACTCGAATCCCTCAAACAGAAAATGCTAAAGCCAATCTACTAGCAAAACTCGCCTCTGCCGACAAAGACAACATGCCCAGGTCCATCCCGATCGAGTACGTCGCTAAGCTGAGTAACGATGACCCGATTAGCTCAACTGTATATGTAATTGATTCGGGATCAACTGGGCTTGACCCGATCATCCAATATCTCAACAGTGGAGAGTTGCCTGAGGATCATGCCGAGGCCCGACAATTGAAAATTCAAGCCTCTCGTTACAACATACCTAATGGGATATTGTACAAGAAATGATTCTTCGCTCCCTTGCTATGGTGCTTAAGTCCCAATGAGGCCAATTATGTGCTATGAGAGATCCATGAAAGGATCTGTGGAAATCACTCAGGAGGACGATCACTTGAACATAAGGTCTTACGACAAGGATACTACTAGCCGACTATACAGCACGACGCTAAGAAGTTCGTCCAATGCTGCGACAAATGCCAACAATTTGTCGTCGTTCCTCGACAGCCTCCCGAGGAACTGACTACATTGATCGGCCCTTGGCCATTTGCGAATTGGCATTATCGGACCACTCCCCTTAGGCAAGGGACAAACCGAATTCGTTGTTATTGCAGTGGACTACTTCACAAAATGGGTCGAGGCTAAGCTATTGGCTAAGATAACTGAACAGAAGATCACAAACTTTGTATTGAAAAATATCGTCTGTTGGTTCGGAATACCCTGAACCATTGTTACCGACAATGGGAAGCAGTTCGACAACAGGCAGTACCGAGAAATATACAGTAATCTCGGCATTATCCTCAAACGAACGGACAGGTCGAGGCAATTAAAAAGATCATCAAACAGTATCTCCGAACTAAACTCAACCGAGCTAAAAGCATATGGCTGAAGAGCTTCCTAAAATATTGTGGGCATACTGAGCTACCGCTCATACAGCCACAGGAGAAACTCCTTTCACCCTTACATACAGCTCAGAAGCCGTCACCCTGGTGGAGATCGAACTACCCTCGGCTCGGATTAACTCGTTTAACGAGCAAGACAATGAAAAACTTGTCTCTCGAACTTGATCTTCTGAAAAAACAAAGGGAAAAGGCTCGGTTACGGATGATGGCTCGTCAACAACAAGTAGCTCGGTTCTACAACGCTCGAGTCAAGGTTAGACATTTCTGAGTGGAAGATATGATCCTCCGAAAAATATTCATAAACACTAAAGAAGTTGGTGCGGGCACACTGGGACCAATTGAGAAGGACCCTATATCGTCTCGAGCACCATCCGACTCGAAACATATCGGTTGGAAGACCTAACCGGACAATTATTACCCCATCCATGGAATGCTGAGCATCTAAAGATCTATTATCCCTAGGTTGGTTGCTAAGCGTTCGCGAAGAATCAATCAAACAAAAAGGAGATAAAATGAAAAACATGTAAACTGAGTCAAATAAATAAAAGTCGTATATTCATTCATCAGTATGCATGTTACATCGGATTACATGAACTTCCACTGTGAGATTACATTAACGAAACTGCAAAAATAAAGGCAAACGAATCGGCCACAGAACGTTATGTCCCCTCTCGGTTGCAGATGCTCTCGAACCCGCTTGGTGTGCTCGAAGTGCTTAAAGCTTGGTGTGCTTAAAGTGCTTAACACCTTCAGACCAGCTCCAAGGTTCATCAAGAGCTAACATAGGAGGTGGCTCGGAGGACTCAGTTGTTGCCACCGCTTGGAGCAACTTACGAAGCTACCTCAGGCTCGACCTCGATACTAGCCACAGCGTTAACAGACCGGGTTGGCTCGGCCTCCGGACCTTCAGACCCAGAGACACCTTCGTCAAATCTCGAAAGATCAAGGTCGGGGAAGGCTTCTTTCATCACTCCAACACACTTGGTGTAGCTGTCCTAATACAAGTGATCTCGTTCTTTTAAATACTCTTGAGATTCAAGAAAGGCCTTCACGACCTGGTCCCTAACATCTTCTTTGGCTTTCTCAATCACAGCCCGAGTTTTAACTTTCTCAATCGCAGCCCGGGTCTTAGCTTTAAGCCGAGCCCGAGTCTTGGCATCCTTGGTTGCCTTCTGGGCAAGCCCTAATTCGTCAGACAGTCGGCCGACCTGAGCCATGGTAGCTTCAAGCTATGCTTATGCCTTCGCTGCCCGTTTCCAAGTTACTTCAGCATCCGCCGCTCGATTCTAAGCCTCGGCCAGATCCGACCTAGCCCTGAGCAAACAAGGAGCAAACTGCAAAAGGAAAAGGCAAAATTAGATTGAAATCAAAGGAATTAGCAAGACTAGCGAGAAGTTCAGGTCTTACCTCAAGGAGAATCTTGATAACATGAGAGAGAGTCCACCTATGAGGAGCTTCGAAGAGGGTAACGAACTCTTTCCCACTCCCATGGGAAAGCATCCAAGGGACCATGTCCGACACAGCCCATTGGAAGAACGCCTCCTGTTGAGTCATCTCCCCTCCTAAGGTCTCCCCGCTCTGCTCCTCCCTCTGTTCCGAGACCCACTCTGCAACAAGTCCTAACTCAGGGGCCACCTGGGGCTTGGGAACCGCTTGAGGCTCGGAAGCCACCGCGTCTGCCAGTTCTGTCCCTTCCTCTAAGTCGGGGATTATTACAATCGGGATCATGGTCGGTTCGACTGGTGTGGCCGACCCCTTAGCCTTCGAGACTGTCTTCAGTCTCTTTGAAGGAAAAGTCTCTGACTGAATCTTTAACCGTGAAAGTGCTTTCATTTTAGAAACCGGACGAAAAATGAGCCTTGCCTCAGCTATCTCTGCACCAAAAGCGAGACGAGTCAAATAACATGTGAAGAATACACAACTAGACATCCAGAAGTTACCTGTTATAGCCGAGTCTAAACCCAAGAGAAGAAGATGCTTCAGCTGAAGAAGTGTCTTCCAAGACCGCTCCTCCGGATCTAACACCTTCAGATCCTTGATCCGCTCTAAGGCCCCGGCTCCTAATTTCGGCCTACATGTGGGGATATCTGCAGAATGCATTCAGTTAGACTCAAAAAACACAACAGTGCAAGAAGATTAAAAAATATATACGAGCCAAGTCACCTGCTTAGGAGAACGCCCGAGGAACGTGAGGTTCAAAGAGTCCTACCTTGGCAGTCTCCCAGCGGCCACACGCCCAGAACCACCTATCTCTCCAGTGCTTGTTGGAGTTGGGAGGGTCGGTTATCAAAGGCCCGCCCTTATTCCGCCAAGTATACAAAAAATAGCAGTCATGCTGTTACGGATTCAGCCAGTCTTGATACAAATGGAGGAACTCGTTGATAGTCAGTAGGGGCTGCTCTGTCTCAGCCCACAGCACCGAGCATCCGAATAAGTTTCTCCACCCGTTCAGGACTATTTGCCCAAGCGCTATCTAAAGACGGGAAAGCAAATCTCGAGTAATGCCTTGAAAGGGCAGACGCAAGCCACATTGTAAAGCAACCTGAAAGATTGCGACCATCCCAGCAGGAGGACGGTTGGGTAGTTCACTCGGCAGCGGAAGGCGAAGGATGACCGAGTCCGGGACATGGTACTCGACCCTGATCCTATCCAGATCTACCTCAGTTAAAACCGAGGGAACTGGACCCTTCTGTTAATCTCCTGCCTCTCCCCCCTCGGTCGTCGACTCAGCAACTCTTGTCGATGTACATGTGGGGACTGACTCATTGGCCTCTTTGATTTCCTCATCATCTTCCTCCATTTCCTCCCCAGGAGGATTAGGTCTACCAAGGGAAGTCACCAATGAAGTTTCTCTGCGAGAGAGACCCACAGAAGCGGGGTGCTCCGCTGAAGACCCAGTGATCCTTTTCGAATACAGGAAAGCCTCGTTGGCACCAACGGCCATATCCGCCAGTAATAAGGGCGATTCCGAGACATTCTAGAAAAGTCTCGCTTCGCCCTCATCACCGGAAGCTCCCTCCCGGGGACTTGAGGAACCATGCATTACCATCAAAACAAAAAAGGAAAGGGAGGGAGAGAGTTTGAAACTCACCGGAGATGCAATAAAAACTGGAAAAGAAGAGTGAACGCAGAAGCAAGAAATCAGAAATGAAGACGGAAATGGCGTCAAGGTAGAGAGATGAGGAAAACAAGAGCAGAGAAAGTGAGAGAGCACAAAAATGTGAAAAGCGCGTCCTACTCCTTATATAACCCTGCAACGTGGCAATGGCATTTAAGGAGTCGTATCAACGGGCATTTTGACTCCTCCGCCCGACACGTGGCGAACGCCAACAAACGGAGACGCCGCCTTCACCACACATCTGATTCTCGTTGGTCAAAGAAATGCTCTGACGGCTTCTTGCACGTGCGACCTTGACCAACGAATCGATGCATATTCAGGATGACATACGAACATTAAATGCTCCATCATAATATTAGTCTCCGGTCCAATCCGACCCAAAACTCTACTTCTTAGCATCGACATAGCTGATGTAAGGAGTAAGGGGGCTTACTGTTGGGAAAAAATATGACAAGTCCGAAGACCTGATTATGGAATAGACCAACTCTACTGACACGGCCCGGTATTCTGAGGCAATAAGTTTAATCGTGGCGAATAAAGTCATAAGCCAAAGGTATGGTATACAAGATGTAAGAAATTAACTCGGAAGACGAGGCAGCAACATCTAAAAGGCTGGACAAGGCCTCAAGTTCATAAGTTGCCCAACCAACTGTAAAACCGACCAAAGTAGGTTAGTTATAAGGTCGGCTATCGTAGTAAGAGAGGATGTCGATTACGGATCAGCCTCATCTCGCCCGACAGATGGCGAGCAACTTGATCCATAAAACCGATCCAGACTAACTCGTTATTAGAGTCGGCTAAAGCTGGACCGAGCAAGGGAAAGACGGCGTGAATAAAAATGCTGTCTCGAAGATCTCGTAAAAGGATGAAATCAAATCTCCAAAATATCAGCAAGAAAATCCCTGCACAACGGGACCCTCCCATTCCTATAAGCATAGAGAACTCTAAGCTAAAGAGGTACGCAGAAAGTTCTTCATAAAACCCTTCCTATACCATCCAATCACTGTCTTGAGCATCGGAAGGTCCCCAGCTTTAACCAGGGTCTCCTTTGTTTCATTCTTGTGCAGGTGACAATTCGAAGGAAGACACACCAGTTTTTTGCATCAACAGTGAGCATTATGAATGTTTTAACAATAATAGTCATTGTCCAACTGTCATTTATGGTGTGGTCCAATTAAGCTTTAGATATGACTCATTTTTGGGCTCATGCTCTAAAATAATCCCATCAAATACATAAACGGTGTGGATATCCATATCTACAGTTGAAACCTTCTCAGGACTCATCATAATACTTATTTGCTATCCAACTTGCTCATAAGGTCATATACATACCTGAATGGATGGTAAACGCAAACTTCTATGCTCGATCCAAAACTTAAAAGGCCCCAAGAAGCTTCCAACAGTAAGCCCTTGGTTCTCTTTTTGTGATTCATTTTAGCTTAGATTTGGTTTATTTTTAAACTTATACGTAAAATGATACGGTAAAATGGAAAGATGGTACGGATAAAATCCATGCATTAGGTGGCCCCTCATAGCCTCGGCATGTTCCGAGCTACTCAATCCGCATCTGGGAAGTTGCAGGACTCCCATCTATGTGTATTATTTACTTTGTAGATCCATTTTAACCGACAATTTTAAACCATGAGCCCATAAAAAAGGCAGATGAAAGCTTAAGGGGGCCATACTGCATTAAGCAATGGTGATAATGATGCAACTGTTCTTCTAAAAGGAACATCGGCTCTCACAATTCCATCTCCGTCTACCTAAACTATTGGAAATGTTTCAAAAAAAGGTAGGCATACGACGTACAAAAGGCTTATGCCCTTCTTTATCTCTAAAGATGGGGTCTCCTAACCGTCCAACAGCTATTCCGTCCCCATTATCCATTGACCCTGAAATTTTGATCGTCCACTTGCATTATATATATATATAATAAAACTTTTGTAGATGTACGGTAGGCGTTCAATCTACACTGCTGTCTGTGGTGTGTTCCATTTGAGCCTTAAATTTGCCTCCTTTTTGAGGTCATGCCTTAAAATGATATGGTAAATGGATGAACGGCGTGGATACAACACTTACGTATTGGTGGGCCCCATAGAGCCCCTGAGGTAGAACGTAATCCCCATCCACAGTTCTGTAGGGAAGATACATGTGACATTTAGCTTCGCCGGCTCTTCGGATGTTTATAAACAACTCGAGCGTGCAACACGGCATAAACTTAGGGATGAAAACGCCAACTGTGCGGATATATCCTTAAATGGTTCGGATGACATAAACGCTCCGGGAAAGTTTCAACGATGACCAATTCCATTCTCATGTTATGTGGGCCACCTGAATTTTGAATCTGCCTCATTTTTTAGCTCCTTCCCTACAGTGAGGATGCGAAACTGATGGAGAGAGTGGATTTTTCATGGACATCATAGTGGGGTTCAGATAACTTCCACCAACAGTAACTTCCTATTTGCGTGGCACATGCAATTTGCTTTCGTCAGATTAAAGAAATCGGAATGCGTGCTAAGTAATTCAGTGTGCCTTTATCATACTGAATAAACTCTGTTAGGCCCACCTTGTATGTATGTCATTTATCCATGCCGTCCATTCATTTTTCCAGCTCATTTTAGGGGTCGAGCCCAAAATTGAAGCACATCCAAAGCTCAAGGAGACCACACCAAAGGAAACAGTGGGAATAATGATTTCTACCATTGAAACCTTCCTAGGGACCACAGTGATGTTTATTTGTCATCAAACATGTGTAATGTTTATTTGTCATCGAACATGTTCATAAGATCATACAAATATGGATGAAGGGAAAACACAAATATCAGCTTGATCCAAAACTTCTATGCCCCGGAGAATTTTCAATGGTATACGTCCAATTCATGCAATTTCCTTTGGTGTGATACACTTAAACTTTGGATACGCTTTATTTTTTTTTGCTAAGCCCTAAAATTATATGGTAAAATGGATGGACGGAGTAGATAAAATACATAAATCACGATGGGACCCATAGAGTTTACTAAGCAGGCAATCAGCTTCCCAGATTAAACCATCCAGACAGTGGGACCCACTTTAGATGGTTTGTAAAATACCAACTACATCAAATGATGCCTTAACTGGTTGAGTGGTTGATATTTAATGGGCAGTCAATGCGCCAAATGATCAACGTTTGGAGATCGAGAAATGGGCTTTGATAAGTCCGAGAGCAATCATTAAGTTAATATCATTTTGACTTTGTAAACTATATTCAGTGTGTTCCATGATTTGGATAGTTTAATTTGAATTACATATGCCACGTATGCTCCTGGCTAGAATTACAATCCTAATATTATTAAACAGCTCCTTTGGAAAAAACACTCTAGTAAGGGAAATTTGTGTTTGGTGGACCATGAAATTTTAATCAACAGACGAGATTTCACAACTGGTACTAGTCATCAATACGTATGTCCAACAAGAATGTCACGTGTAAAAGGCATGTATGGATGGATGCCAAATAAAACACATGTATCAACATGAAACCCATAGATGTAGTGGATTTCAAATATTGAAGCATCCACGGTTGAGATTGGATGATATGATACCTGGATTACTCTAATCCTTCACGTAGTTTTCAAATACCAGATGGAATTTGCATGGAACAAGCCTAACGTAATACATGGTTAAGAAAAAAATAGACTAACAACTTGCATTCTATATGATGAGAAGTCAAAGATTGGCCTAGGCATGATCTTTTAAATTTGGAGACTTTTGAAGACCGGACAGCTTAACCACTGGACCCACGTCCACGCCACCTAAAAAATCCCTATTATTAGTCACTTATAAAAACTCACAGGTGACTGGAAGGTTATTAATGCAATTACCCACCAACTAATAGATAATTACCACCACCTTGTCATTTATACAAGAAATTCGACGAAGGTTGGTACCACCATGAATATCACACGGTATGGAAATTGTTTATACTTAGACTTTTTATAGTCCATATTATCTAGTGAGAAGCCATCCGGTATCAGCACTGATGTCTGAACAATAGGAGGAAATCATACCCACACCATGAAGTAACCGCTAAGACCCAACGATCAACGATACACGGCTGCCAAACACAAACTTATTCATAGTTGTAGGCATGTCTGTGACCCAAAAAACAAAAAAAAAGCGGATACTGTCTGGATGACACATGACCGACACACACAGAACACGTATAGCCTTAACATATGCAAGAAGTTTCCAATGACTTGTTAATGACGGATTCTTCGTAATTCATTTCACGCACAGAATTATATAACCCAAATCAGAAACAGAACCACATCGTAAAGAAAAATTTATAGAGATGATCAATAATTTCTTGATGGCAACAAGAAAATGGAAGTGAATAACAGAAAGTTCATCCAGAATTAGAAGCAGATCATACACGATGGCATCATATAGAAAATATCTTAGATCCTATTAGGACACAGCCGCTACGCGATCAAATATTTATAAGAAAACTACTACACGGCCATTGTCTCTCCAAGCTTATAAAAGCAACATTTAACGAAGAGTTTCGAATCCTCATCACGCACAATTTTTCTACAACTCAACATTATTTATCTTTAGTTTGGCTTCTTAAGCTTACTCAGCATTACGTATCCTTAGTTTAAATTCTTAGCTTAAACAATCCACTTTTGTCCAGCCACATTGCAATAACTTTGGGCTCTTAGTTTAGCTTAAATTCGCTACTATTCGGTGCCATAGTTACAATACACCCTACGAGTCAGTTGAATATCCACGTTAACCATTGTTGGATCCCTGATCATCGAGTTCTTACTTGACAAATCACCAATCATTGCATGTTGACTTCACACCATGACTGTTGGGTATTTGTGCCAACACAAGCAGCTATAAGTATTTATTTTATTTTCTACCTTTTTTATAGATTGTACCACTCTTACATTCGAATCAATAAAATCGGTGATTAGTCTTATTTTTAATCTTATCTATCCATTATTAATTCACTAAAAAACTTGAGCTGCTATCACTATAAAAGAAAAGTCTTTAACTCAGGTCAAAAAGATAACATTCTAAAGGATAACCCTTCCTTTTTTAAACCGTTTGATCATTGTAACAATAGGTAGTTAAATAATCAGATCAACCTTCACAGTTTTCTTCCTAATCTTGTTAGTTTAGCGCCTAGGGTCACAACCGTTCATCGCTTCGAGTCAAGTATGACTCTGCCAATTGGATGGCTCGGTCAATTTGATACAGCTCAACATGACAAACCAAATCACTTACCTTGTAAGGCATGATCTTATTTTAAAAAAAGTCGAGAGCAAGATTCGAATCACTTTCCTTTAAAGGTATGATTTATTAGAATAAATAAGTTGAGAACAAGATTCGCCCTGGAACATCAACCAAGTTGACCTATGACCTAAACCGGCGAAGTATACATAATGTAGTCGGTGAAATTCAGCACTGAGCCGGACTTAAAAAGACTCATCGAGACAACTCAATACTACGACTTGGCGTGACTCAAACGAATCACTCGGCCTTTTTGGGAGCAAGGAAACTGTCGACCTTAATCTCACCGGAGAGGTTTATGGTATATGTAATGTTGTTGCATTGTGTTATGTTTTACACTACTTATACCAAATCTAACCATTTTAAATATCTATTAACAGTTTTAATAAATATTTTCAATTTAAAATAATTAAACATGAAGCTGTCTTCGAGTTTCTGGGTTCTTGAAATATTGCTCTGGACCCGCATGTGTTAATTAGAATTAACAACTTTAAATTAGATGAGCGAGACCTTGGGTGGGTCATGGCTCAAAAGATCACTCTATATTGCAGGCCATTAGATATATTCGCCTGAGGGCATAAAGGAATCCTGGAATGCTCTGTTTTGTTGGCATTTTCGCCTGGGAATCTGCTCCAACACTAAAATACAAAAGCTTGTGGGGCCCACCATATAACATATAAATGTGATTCATTCCGTCCGTCAGGTTCTTCTCTCGGTTCTAGGCCAAAGGGGCAAAAAATCAGCGAGGTCCACAACTCAGGTGGGCCACACCATAGGGGACAATGGGGATGAGATGCTAACCATAGTTTGTGCGTGGGCCACCAGGATCTGCATCGTTCTTCCGTTAATCAGGTCCAACTCACTACGATGAAATTAAAATACAAAAATCAGCCTCACCCAAATATCAGGTGGGCCACACCGTGAGAACTCAGCAGATTTTAGGAGCATTTTTACATTGTTTCAGTTGGTATAGCCATAATAACTTTTATGGAGCTGACCTTTTGTATATTCGGCTATGAACGGAGTAGATTTACACATAAAAGATGGTGGCCCCCAACAAGGGCCGATTCAACAAAGGTGTCCGTCCATTTGTCATCCTTAACCTACAAGCACGATAGATTCTATCTCCCCACCTAGCTAACGTGCGCCTCATCTTCTTTTTATTATTGTTTTTGTCTCTGTTCCGAACGAAAGCAGAGTAGCTCGGAATTAGGAGTTCGTTTTGCCAGAATCGCGAGTCAGGATCACAGCACGCATCGCTCTTTGGGGTTCTCGTACCCAGTGATTGGAACCGTTCATCTTCTCCGTGAAATCACGCTTCGAAAATGATCCTGACCTTTTGATTTTTGGAGTTGAATGTGAGCCATTGAAAATGATCATTCGTTCAGTACAAGTTTCTTTGCTTAGCATCCATAACATGGATGGTTCATATCATCATACCATCTCTCCCAGGCCCCAGCGGCCCCATGGTTATTGCTAACATGCACCAGGACGGACAAATTGCAGCTCGAAACTAACGCTTCTCTCTCGTCAGCGAGAGATGCGAAGACCAAACGGTTAAAAGAAGAAAAGGCTAACCGTTCTCCTCTCTCTCTCTCGCGAGAAAATGATATCTCGACATTTTTTGTATTTTATCGCGATAATTAAAATCTCGTATCGCCCAACCCAAATACAGAAACGCTCCTTCCTAATTCCCCATATCGAAACGTTTTGTAATCAAATCCCCTGAGAAAATCCTAAAAAAATCTAAATCTCTTCATCCCACAGTGCATTTTCAGATCGATCGAGATGAGGGAATTCAAAAAAAAAAAAAAACAAAAAAAGCACCAAAACGATCGATTGACGCGTTCTGGTATCCGATTTCAGCATTTCGGAGAGCGGATTCATGCCAAAAACCAAACAAAAAGCTCCCACGAAATTCAAAATCCATGGAAATTAGAAGAAATGGGAGAGAGAAAGAGAGTGGAACCTGGATTTTCTTCTTCTTGGCTTCGCCTTCCGATCTCTTGGAGAGGTCTGCGGTCATACGAAACCTTCGCTTGTGGTTTTTCACAATTGAAACGGCAGATCTCCATCGCCTGAGAGCTTCTTGGGAGGAATTCTTGGGTTGAAGGTCGAAATTCTCTTTCAGGTATCTCTCCATCTCTCTTCTATGTCAATCTCGAAAGCGAAGGTAAATCAATGTTTATTCCTTAAAGATCGGCGGGAAAGATGGCGCCATTTTACATCCATTTATAGAGTGTAAATGCCGGAGCGCACTTGACTGCCACCACGGGAAACGGATTGGCTACTCCCCTGACACCAGCCAATGGCTGGTGGTCGGTGCTCGGTGGGCCCCACCATGATGTATTTGTTTCATCCATTCCATCTATCTATTTTAACAGATCGTTTTACAGTATGATACCAAAAATGAGATATATCCCAATTTTAAATGGACCACCTTATAGGAAACGGTGTTGAATGAGCGTTGACCATAAAAAATATTTTGAGGCCATACAAGTTTTGGATAAAGCTAATTTTTGTTTTCTTCCCTTCATCTGGGCCTGTATGACCTAATCAGCATATTGGATGTCAAATAAACAGTACAGTAGGCCTTAAGAGTATTTTAATGATGGATATCCAATTACTATTGTTTTCAAGTGGTGTGGTCCACCTGAGATTTCTATACATCTCATTTTTTGAATAAAGCCATAAAATGATCTGTCAAAATGTATGAACGGAAAGGATGGAACACATGAATCATTCTGGGGCTCACAGAGCACCGACCACCAGCCACGGGGTTAGTGTCAGGGGGAGTAGCCAATCCGTTCCCACCACCACGAACCGTAGGTGAGAGATGGGAAATTTCCCCGCGAAAGCCTTTCACAGAAGTTCCTGCGCTGAAATGCTAGGTGAGGCCTACCTTAATGTTTTTTCTTAAATCCACCCCGTTCGTCTTTTTTACGAGATCATTTTAGAACATTCTACAGAAAATTAGATGGGTATAAAACTTAAGTGGGTTGCACGAGAGGAAACAGTTTTGATTCAGTCACTACCATTTAAATATTTTTAAGACCATAAAAGTTTTTTATTATGTTAAGTTTTTCATGTTTTCACTTCATCTCAGTGAGAATAACCTTATAAACAGTTTGGATGGCATATAAAAATCAAAGTCGAGCCCAAAAAGTATCAATGGTCAAAAACTCTTCTCCTAGTTTTCCCTTTCGTATGCCCACTTTTATCCACGTCATTTTCTATACAATGGGAACGGATTGGCTACTCCCCTGACATCAGCCATTGGCTGGTGGTCAGTGCTATGTGGGGCCCACCATGATGTATGTGTGTCATCCATGCCGCCCATCTATTTTTAAATATCGTTTCATGTCATGATAAAAACAATGAAGTACATCTTAATCTCAAGTGAACCACATTACAGGAAAAAGTGTTGAATGAATTTTGAACATTAAAAACGTTTTGAGGGCCATAAAAGTTTTGGATCAAGCTGATATTTATTTTTTCCCTTCATCTAGGTCTTTATGACCAAATCAACATATTGGATGTCAAATAAACAGTACAGTGGACCTTAGGAGGATTTTAATTGTGAATATTCATTCATTATTTTTTGTCCCTCGGTGTGGCTCACCTAAGATTTATATCCCTATCGTTTTTTGTATCAAGCCCTAAAATAATCTGTAAAAATGGATGAATGGAATCGATGAAACACATACATCATAGTAGGGCCCACATAGCACCGACCACCAGCCATGGGATGGTGTCACGGGGAGTAGCCAATCCACTCCCGTAGAATGTCTTAAAATGAGCTCAGAAAACGGATGGACGGAATAGATTTATCACAATCATCACAGTGGACTCCAACCAGCATCCCCGCAGGAACTACTAAGCCTTTTGCAAGAAATCCGCCTCCGTGGGTGAGACCCTAACAGTGAGGGCCCACCTTGATGTATGCATTGTATGTCCACACCGTTTATCTGTTTTACAGACTGTTTCATCTCATATTCTCAAAAATAAACCAGATTTAAACTTTAAGTGGACCACATCACAAAAAACAATGGTTATTCATCATTAAAAACCTTTTTATGGGCCAAAAGAGTTTTAGATCAAGCTGATATTTGTTTCTATACTTTTTATCTAAGTCTTTGTCACCCCATCAACATATTAAATTTAAATAAATATTATGGTGGAAGCTGAGAAGTTTTTAATAGCGAGCGTTCAATGACCACTGTTTTCGGTGGTGTGGTCCAATTGAAATTTGTGCCTGGTTCATTTTTTGGTATCTTTACTAAAATCAGCTGTAAAAAACGATAGACGGCATGGATATATTATGTACACATCGAGCTGTAAAAAACGATGGACCGCATGGTCTCACCCACATCACCTGTTCTTGTGGGGGCGCTCGTAAATGCGTCGGATTAGGGCTCGGCCCACTTATTTTCAAGCCTGTCTCAGATTGTAAAAAATAGTCTCGAGTCCGGCCCGGGCGAAAAAAACATGGAGTCCCAGTCTATCTGAAATGCTTATGCCGGACTGAGTTTCAGCCAGAGCCAACTGTTTCTTAGAACAGAGAGGCCGTTTAAGGTTTGGTATTTATAAGGCTCATGCGGATCACGACAAAAATCCAGCGGTTTAAGTCGAAGTGAGGATTGGAAGAATCTCTAAGAAAAAGAAAAGTATAAAAAACCACTAATGAAACTATGTGTACATAGTTTTCTAGCAGATAAAATGTAAAGAAAATTTTCATATTAGAAAGGAAATAGCTGACTTGGACCACTACATTGGTCTACTTCTTAAAGACTTGGTGACTAAGGTTCGTATTAAACCTTGTTGAATTAATTAGAGAGCACTTAAGCTGTTCTTATTAGGTCATATGAGATGGTGGTTTGAGTGATTGGTGATGGTTTAATGAACTATTTAGGCATTGTTTTTATAGGCTAGGATTGTTAGACATTTTGGTTCAGTGTCATAACTTCACTTGACCATTTATGATTATTGGTGAGAAACTAGCTGTTATTAGGCAGTTTTTGATCATTTTGCAAGCAGGAGATGGTTGGGCTAGCCACATGTAGCAGTATCTACGCAGTCTGATTTAATTGTACATGGGCAGTTACACCATCTCTTAAACAACTAGTTCCAAACTCTATATAAGACCAATTTACAACACAATGCACACATGTGAAGTGTAAAGTGCACCACCAACGCCTTTAAAGCCACCAAAGACCTTGCATATGCCCATCTCAGTACTCCATGGATCCACGAAGCAAATAATAAAATTCTCCGCACCCTATATATAAACACAAGATTTTCTCATCTCCATTTTCATATGGGAATATTCCCAAAAACAAAAACAAAAAAAAAAAAACAAAAAAACAAAAAAAAAAGGAAAGAAAAAAGACCAAGTTTAGGGACAAATAAACAAGCCAACATATGATTCATGTGGGCCATATGAAAAGAAAACAATTTAGAGAGAGAGACATCCACCCTTGATCTTATGTGGCCCACTGTGATGATTATATGAAATCCAATCCAACATTAGATGGCACACCAAAAACATTTTAGAAGATTAGCATTGCCTTTACATAATTTCCAATGGTGTTCTCCACCTGAATCATTAGATGGGACTTATATATGGGAATAGATCTGAAATAGGGTGATGCATCTAATAATTATTATGAATTTCACATAAACACTATAGCAGATCGAAATAGGGTGATGCATCTAATAATTATTATGAATTTCACATAAACATTGTAGCGGAGCCCACCCTAGCCTGAAATTCCTTACCATTGTAAGCTTAATGGACCATGGGCTATTGTTCACGGGCTTGTCCGTACTGATTGAGAGGCCGGCTTGAATTTTAAGCCCGATCCTAGTCCTTAGACTTAATACTCCAGCCCAAGTCTAACCTGAGGCAGGCCAGGCCCAACAGCCCGCAAGCTAACCCAGCCTGTCGACGGCCCTATATATAAACATGGCTGCTTACGACTCTTGATATGCTGGCAATTTGAAATGGTGCACGTGGCATATATCCTTTCACTTTCAGTACAAAAGATCATATTAGTTGAACTACCCTTCTCATGGCAATTGTTTGCTGAAATAAGGCTATTGAATATTTCTCATTCTAACCATTTATTGTTGAATATACTTAATTTTTAGTTTGCAATTTATTTAAAATGAATAATTTGGACAGTTTAATCTGACCTGTATGCCATCTGCACAATATATTACAAATTTCTAAGTGATTGTGTATCATTCATCACGATCGGCATTTAATTCGTGGACAGTTGTTTGTCAAAACAAGGCCATCCGATATTTCTCATTTTAACCGTCCAATAAATGTTCACCAATTTAGTAGTCAGTTAGAAATGCTTCAAAAAACAGCACTTTAATTTGGGCTATTTATTTTAACTTGTATTCAATATATATATATATATATATAGATAGAGGGAAAAGGTAATATGCGCTCGACCTCACGAGTCGTCCCATGAGGTAGAGCTTTGTGGGCCCCACTGTGATGCGTTTTGAACATCTACCCCATCAGTCAGATGCACCATTCCATCGTGGGCCTAGGTCTCAAAAATCAAGTCAATCCGTGACTTTTCTGGGCCACACCACATACAGAAGTGGAGAGGGTCCGTGCACCATTAAAAAAATCATAATCATTTTAATGGCCCACCGAAATGTATTTTGAAAATTGAGCCCATCCATTATGTTTGTCCACTAGGATGAGGGGTCATACCAAGTTTCAGCAGAATTAAAAACTTAAGTGGACCCCCCAAGTGCTTTTATATGTTTTAACGGTGCCTTCATATGATTTTAGATGGTATGGCCCACCTGAGTTTTTTATACAGCTGATTTTTGGTATATCCCATAATTTAAAGGGTACCCATCAAATGCACGGTGTTGATGGTCGACAGACATCACGGTGGGGCCCACACAGCTCGACCTCACGGGAGCTTATCGTGAGGTCGGGTGCATAGAAAGGTACTATGCGCTCGACCTCACGAGTCTGTCCCATGAGGTCAAGCTGTGTGGGCCCCACCATGATGATTTTTTAACATCTACCCCATCAGTCAGATGCATCATTCCATCGTGGGCCCAGGTCTCAAAAACCAAGTCAATCCGTGACTTTTGTGGGCCACACCACATACAGAAGTGGAGATGGGCCATGCACCATTACAATATTCATAATCATTTAAAGGGCCCACCAAGATGTGGTTTGTAAATCCAGCCCATCCATTATGTGTGTCCCAGGATGAGGGTTCAGAGCAAGTTTCAGCAGCATTCAAAACTTAGGTGCGCCCCACCAAGTGCTTTTATATATTTTAACGGTGTCTTCACATAATTTTAGATGGTATGGCCCACCTGAGTTCAGTATACAGTTGATTTTTGGGATATCCCATTCTTTAAAGGAGAACCATCAAAGGCATGGTGTTGATGTTCAACACGCATCACAGTGGGGCCCACACAACTTGACCTCACAGCTTATCGTGAGGCAGTGAGGTTGAGCGCATAGTACTTTTCCCACACACACACACATACACACACACACACACATATATATATATATATATATAATCAAACTAATTTACGAGTGATGGTGGATCGTTCATCACCATTTTATTTTATTTTTTTCTCTCAGTGGATTATTGCATGCGCAACACAAATAGAGAGGAGAGAAGGGAAATGGTGAGAGCATTCTTTCAAAGGCAGGTAAAAATAGAGCTCCATGGGGCTCACAGTCATTAATTTCTCAGTGATATCCGCTCCATCCAATTAGGTGACAAAAACATTAGAGCATGATCTTGAAAGTCAAGCATATCTAATCTGGAGGAGTCGACAATATAAGAAATAGTGGATATGGATCGTCCAATATTGAAACTTTCTTGGTACCCACTGTACTTTTGGATCACCATGTTAGGACTAACCTTATGAACGGTTTAGATGGCATGTAACATCTCACTGGGCCCCACGATGGTTTGAGCACTGGGCATTCCAATCCCCGTTGTCTCATGTTCTGTGGGCCACTTGAATCTGTTACTTTTTTAAAACATATGCTAGCTAGCGTAACAAATGGATGGAGCCGATGTAATACAAATGTGGAATGTATACCAAATAACTTAGTAAACTCTATAGGGCCCACATGTGGTGTATGTGTCTGACACATGCCGTCCATCCATTCTCCCATATCATTTTAGGGCAAGATTCCAAATTTAAAGCATATTCAAAGATCAAGTGGACCACGCCACAAGAAACAATGGGGATAATAATATCCACCTTTAAACTTTCTTATCGCCTACCATGATCTTTATTTGTAAACCTACCTATTTATAAGGTTACACGGACATTGATGAAGGGAAAACACAAATATCAGCTTGATTGAAAACTTCTGTAGGCCTCAAGAAGTTTTCAATAGAAGTTTTCAATAGTAGGTGTTCAACTCCTAGAGTTCAATGTTGCGTGGTGCATTTGAGCTCGTAACATGCTTCAATTTTGGGCTGGTCCCTTAAAATGAGACGAAAAAGGACAACACAATAAAATACATGCATCATAATAGACCCCACAAAGTTTACTCGGTGCTCTATAGCATACCGAGTTAGTATCTAATTTGCCTTCTTATCACCCTATAGTCATAATGGGGCCATAGTCATAGTGGGGCCAAAGCCGGATACAGAATTCCTGCTAAAGCCTCTAGAAAGAAGTTTCTGCGCTGGAAACCTAGGTGGGGCCTACCGTAATGTTTGTGAGAAATCCAACCACTCATCCGTTTTTTGAGTTTATTTTAAGATATGGGATTAAAACAGAGACAATCCAATACTCAAGTGGGCCAAAAATGTGATAATTAAACGTTCAGAGTTAAAATATTCATGGTGCCACAAGAGTTTTGAATCAAGGGAATATTATAGGAACAACGATATGAACATTATAAATGGTATTTAAGCAAAGTCATCGATTACTATCGACCCAGGGATGTTTCAACGGTAGGAATTTCTCTACCGAACTTTATCTTTAGAGCAGTACATTTGAGTCTTGAATTCTGCTCACTTTTGGTCCCAAGTTTTAAAAAGAGCTTATAAAACATATAGATAGGTAGATTTCTCACAAACATTATGGTGGGCCACTCATGTGTTCAGTACAAAAATTTCATGAGAAAATTTTAGCAGGAAATCCGCGTCCCCAAGGCCATTAATTTCCAGGGCTCCTCAATTCCCATCAATGCGGTGGCGTGTATCATACTCGATACAGCATAGACCGGGAATAAGTCTTGCCATAGAAAATTACGTGAGAGTGGCCCAAAATTGCTTTCTATTGAAGGCTTAGACATGTACTACTTTTTTTCAAAAAATCAAAAGATCGGATCCTTGCATGTCATTCGTATCATGTATAGAAGATATGCATTGGGAGTTCTTTAATGCTCCGGCTGTATAAGGTCTTGGTATCGATCCCTAGTGGGGGTGGCTAGGGGGTGGCTAACATAGAGTGTGTGTACTGACAAGCTACCAAAAAGATAAAAGCTCCGGCTGCATGTTTTACTTGATACGCAGGTACTTAAAAATGTCATACATGGCATGTATCCTTCCACTGCATGAAAATGTCTTACATGGCATGCATTCATCCACTATTCCTAAGTTTATTTCTAAAAAATAGGTTGGTTGAATAATAAGGAGCGACGTAATTCTAAGTAATTATTTGGTGAAGTGAATCAAGGAATTTTGTTTTTACTTTGAAGTGTCCAATAAATGTCCATCAATCTAATATTCAGATCGTTGAATAATCTTAATTTTTTGTTCACTATACATCTAGAGTTCTTGACGTCGACGGTTGAATTCATCTATGTTATGCGTCCGTACGGTAAGGAAATTCGAAGTGCCTGCTCGTCTTCCTCCACACCCCCCAAAAAGGTATCAAAGTCTTGGACGCGGTTTGGCTAATGACCCGGCATCAGCCAGGTGTCTAGTTGATATGTGGACCCCACCATGATGTATGTGCTTTATCCATTCCATCCATCCATTTTTAAAGATAATTTTAGGGCTTGATGCCAAAATTGAGGTACATATAAATTTCAGGTGGACCACACCATGGGAAAACAGTGGTGACCGAATTTTCACCATTAAAAACCTATCAGTTGCCACTGTAATGGTTATTTGACATCGAAACTGTTGATTAGGTCATACAGACTTAGATAAATGGAAAAAATACATTTCAGCTTGATCCAAAACTTTTGTGGCCCCCAAGAAATTTTTAATGGTGGGTGTTCAATGAACAGTGTGCAGTCCACTTGAGATTTGGATTAACCTCATTTTTTGGGCTCATACCATAAAATGAACTGGAAATATGGGTGGGACAGCATGGATAAAACACATATATCATGGTAGGGCCCACAAAGCACTAACCACTAGCCATTTGCCAGTGTCGGGGGAGTAGCCAATCCCTTTCCCAAAGTCTTGGATCTCCTCTGCCAATGGGCTTGGATTGTGTGCCAACATTAGTGGTGTGTTGACGTGGCAAAGTTCCATGGCCCACCGTGATGTGTATTATACCAACACCATCTTGGTCATTATTCATACCTTAGCCGTAGGCTCACAGAAGTTTCTGTTGGGAAAAAATATGACAAGTTCGGAGACTCGGATATGGAATGGACCAACTCTATTGACACTACCCGTGATTCCGAGGCAATGAGCCCAACCGAAGTAAAAGAGTCAAATGCCTAAGGAGAGACTTTAGCTCGAATCTCAGGAAATAAATTCTGACCGAGGCTTATAGAGTCATGAGCCATCGGCAAAAAATATGAGACGCATAAAGTTGACTCAGGTACTGAGCAAACAACGTCTCAAAGGACCGATTAAAGTCCGAACGTTAAAAGCCACTGGACCGACTATAAAACCGCCCCATATTAGGTCGGTTATTGTCAGCCATCGGATTAAGAAAGGATATCGGCTACAGACCGACTCTATTTCATCCGACAGAGGGCAAACAGCTCATTCTTTCAGTCGGCCGAGACTCAATTATTATCAGAATCGGTTAAGGCCGAGCCAAACAAAGGAGAGAGTGTAAACACAAACATCATCCTAAAAATCTTGTGAAAGGATTCCCGACCCTGAAGATCTCGGGATTGGGTAGAATCCATAAACGGATTATAATAAATCGTATCTCCGAGATATGCGGAAGGAAATCCCTACACGTTGGGACCCTCCCATTCCTATAAATACAAGAAACCTCAATGTTGAAAGGTACGCAGAAAACTCCTCTCAAAAACCCTTCTTACAATCTTATCGCTAACTTAAGCATCGGAGGGTCCCCGACTTTAGCCAGGATCTCCCTTGTTTCTTCCTTGTGCAGGTGGAAGGATGGGGGAGGGCGCACCAGTTTTTTGCATCAACAGATTGACGTCGTCTGTGGGAAGCAGTACAAAAAATCATGGCTCTACTCGGAAGCTTCAAACGAGTTTTAAATGGCAAGAACCAGAAGAATTGTTCAAGAGGAGCCTAATGAGGCCGATATCACTGGACCGCTGGGTCCGGACAGGGCCCAGGGAGCTTAAAATTAGCCTGACAACAGTTAAGGTTCCGCGAATCATCCAGCAACCTCTGTCGCGACTATGAATACCCAGTGGAACTGAGGCAATGGACGATTGGACAGGGAGGTCCAGGAACTCAGATCCGACATAAATGTCATGAAGCAAATGTTGGAACAGATGCATCGTCAACAAGTTCAACAGCCTTAGTACAATCAGGCAACGAACGCCCCGTAGCAATATGTCAACCCTCAGCTTGTTGCTCCGCGGTCTATCCCTCTACAGGGTCTGCACCACGGTCCGTCTAAGCCGGCTCCTGCTCATTCCTTGACTTCCCAGCTACCTAACACAGATCTTCGATATGAAATAGATCGAAAGAGGCCCAACAGGCCTCTAGTTGAGGGAACAGCAGAAAGTGGCGTACCATGGAAAGCTGACATTTAAAACTTCAGGAGAGAAGTGTGTGAAGAAATTGCGGACATGAAGCAGAGTTGGGATGTACATCAAACTATGTCCAAAACGAATGCATCTCCATTCGTGGAAGAAATAATGCAAGCTCGGTTACCAGAACGGTTCCGTCTTCTGCAGATTACACCCTTCACCGGTAAAACTGACCCAACCAAGCACATTGAGTCCTTTCAAACGTATATGGAGTTATATGATGCCTCGAACGTCGTAATGTGCCGAGCCTTCTCCCTCACCTTAGCCGACGTAGCTCGGCTTTAGTTCAAACAGTTGAAACCGAAGTCCATTAGCTCATTTGCAAAACTCAGCGATGCTTTCCTCACCAACTTCATTAGTGGAAAGAAGAAGTTGAAGCCGCCTACGCATCTGAACAATATAGTTCAAAAGGAGGGAGAGTTACTGAAAGACTATATCAAGCGCTTCAATTTCGAATCGCTCCAAGTTTGAAAACACTCGGAGGAAACAGCTCTTAATTCGATCATGCAAGGCGTTAGGGATAAGCCATTTCTGGCATCCTTGGACAAGAATTCGCCTATAACTATGGTTGAGTTTATGGCTCGGTCAGATAAATATGCGGATGCCGAGGAAACACGAATTATGTGCGAAGCCACCCATAACGCAAAAGCCCCAACCAAAGAGTCAACCAAAAAAGAAGTTGACTCGGTTGAAGGGAAAAACCGTAAGGATGACTGAACACGCGATGAACGAAAGTCCGTTAAGCGACCCGACCAAAAGTTTTCAACGCATACCCGGCTCAATAAGCCTTAAGAGCAGGTTTTGATGGAAATCAAGGTTAAAGGATTTGTCAACTGGCCAGATAGATTCCGAAGCAATCCCAACTAACGGAGCAAGAACAAGTATTGTCATTACAATCGCGATCATGGGCACAACATGAGTGATTGCTATTATCTGAAATAAGAGATCAAGAGACTCATCTGAGAGGGTCATCTCAGAGAACACATCGAGAGAACCGGGATAACGGAAGAATGTCCGGGAGACAACCGACCCACAGAGGAAATGTAAACCATCTTCGGTGGTCCCCCAGGCCAAGGCGACTCAAACAATGCTCGAAAGAATTATGCCATGAGCATCAGTCGACCCGAGTCAACTATCCTAATCTTAGCACGACCTTCGAAGGAAAAGAAAATAGAGAAGTACTGTGTCTCGTTCACTGACGAAGATGCTCGGGGCATTCACCACCCCCATAATGATGCATTAGTCGTCACCCTCACTATTGCAAACCGTAAGGTGTTTTGCATCCTCCTTGACACGGGATCATCTACAGATGTGCTATTCACTCAAGCGTTCGACAAAATGGGTGTTGAACGATTGGCGTTACGGTCAGTTCGTACCCCGTTGATCGAATTCTCAGGTGGACAAACACTCCCCGAAGGGATTATCTCATTACTAATGACTGCTGGAAACCCTCCACATCAGACAACGGTAATGGTCGACTTTCTGATAGTCGAACAATCATTAGTCTATAATGTTATACTCAGACAACCCTCTCTGTGTCTTCTCCAAGCCGTGGTATCAACATATCACCTCTCTATGAAATTTCCAACTGAGTTGGGAGTGGAGTCATCAAAGGAGACCAACAAGATGTAAGACATTGTTATGCGACAGCTGCAAAGGCTCCCACCGATGTATCCATGATCGAGTCATTGGATCCCTGGGCTAATACTCACAAACGAGGACAACCGGTAGAGGATCTTATCTTGGTACCTTTGGCCAGATAGATGAGACCAAAATGGTGCAGATTGGGTTGTCTCCGCAGTCACCCTTGAAGGACAAGCTGATAGCTCTACTTCAACGATACACTGATGTGTTTGCATGGAACCATGAAGACATGCCAAGGATCAATCCCTCGATAATGACTCACCGACTCAATATCGATCCGACCTACCGACTAATCCGACTGAAGTGACGACCGCTCGGCCCCAAGAGATACGCTATCATTGAAGAAGAGGCGAGCAAGCTCCTTAAAGCGAAATTCATTGAGGAGATATACTACCCAGAGTGAGTAGCTAATGTCATACTTATAAAGAAAGTCAATGGAAAGTGACGAGTCTGTAATGACTATACCTAACTAAACAAAGTCTGCCCGAAGGATAGCTTCCCTCTTCCAAGGATTGATCAGCTGGTAGACAGCACAGCGGGACATGAACTCCTTAGTTTTATGGATGCTTATTCCAGATATAATCAAATTATAATGCATCAATCCGATAAATCTAAGACTACCTTTATCACTAATAAAGGCCTTTATTGTTACCGTGTGATGCCGTTTGGTTTAAAGAATACTGGAGCAACTTATCAATGACTAGTGAACAAAATGTTTGCTCGGTAGATCGACCGAACCATGGAAGTATACATTTATGACATGCTCGTCAAAAGTAACTAGCAACCGACCATATAGCCGACCTAGAAGAGATGTTTTTTATCATTCGAAAATATCAGATGAAGTTAAATCTGAGCAAGTGTGCCTTTGGCGTAAGCTCGGGTAAGTTTCTCGAATTCTTGGTCAGCCAACGAGGAATTGAGGCGAACCTAGAACAAATCAAAGCATTGCTTAACAAGGAGTCCCCGAAAATAATTAAAGATGTACAAAGGCTTATCGGACGAGTAGCCGCACTCAATCGCTTCCTCACCCGAGCCACCAACAAATGCCTCTCATTCTTCAAGCAATTGAAGGGGTGAAAAATTGTAGATTGGGCGGAAGAGTGCGAAGCAGCGTTCCAACAATTAAAGTCTTATCTCGGATCTCTACCCCTCTTGTCGAAACCCGAGCCTAGGGAGGCTCTTTTGTTGTATCTCGCAATGTCCGACGTAGCGGTTAGCTCAGCCTTGATACGTGAGCACGAAGGAAAGCAACTGCCAGTTTATTATGTCAGCAAAGCACTGCTACTGGCAAAAATAAGATATCCAACTCTGAAAAAAGTGGTCCTAGTCCTAGTATCTCATCGTGAAGACTCCGTCCATACTTTAAAGCTCATACTATTATCGTCATGACCGACCTCCCACTACGTCAGATCCTTCAGAAACCGGAAGCATTTGGCCGACTAACGAAATGGGCGATCGAGCTCAGTGAATTCGATATTCAGTATAAGCAAAGAGTAACGATAAAAGGACAAGCTGTGACTGACTTCATCGATGAAGTTACACCACAAACTAATGCACTTAACTAGCATGGAAGCAAAAAATCGACAACCGTTTCTCCCAAGTCATCGCCCGACCCTATACCCTGGAAGCTAATGTCAATGGCTCATCCAACTCTAAGACAAGCGTTGTTCACTCCCCAAGTGAAGGGTTTTGATGTAGTAATAAACTCGGTAAGACCGAGGTCGAATCCTAAGGGACTAATACTTGTATGTTATCTGAAACTAGGTAGAAATAGAACTAGCCTAAAATAAAATCTAAATCGAATATAAATTGATGAATAGTAGTGAGAGATTAATCTAAAACTTAAGAGAAATCAAAGATAGGAAACTAGGGATTTAGAAGATCCACTTGTAGAGATCAGGGAGATCTTATGCCTATTCCAAGAACTCAATTGGACTTGGAGTCTCATCTTCATCCAGTTGAAGGGTGTAACAATAAAAATTAAACTGAACTTACTCTAATCTAGTTTTTAAGAGATGAAAGGTATATGAATTAGAATGAATTCCATCACTAAACTATACCCAGGAGACAAAGCAAATAACAGAATTAGACTAATTACCAACCAATCAACATGCTATGGAGGTTAGGAAGAGTACCGACATTCAATCATGCCTAGGAGACTATGGTGAACAATAGGGCTTCCTGACATCATAAACATGAAAAGGAAAGGAACATGCTCAAAGCCATCGCAGACACATTGTAATTTCAGTCACAACAGACCATTAAAAACTAAAAACATTCTCTTTAATTAAACTCACTTCAGAATCAATTCAGTATAAACAAGAGGCATAATCGAAGTCTCCCATCACGCTACGAGCTTCACCTCTTAGCCCTAGCTAAGAGGTTTAGTCCGTCATGATTAGGCTAAGTCTCTCAAAATTAATCAAAAGAAAACAACAAATTAAAATAAGAAAATACTCTCCCTGTCTCTCTCTCTTCCTCTCACGTCCACCCCAAGCCAAGCTACAATCTGATCTGAATCTCCCCTCCCACGTTATGTCTCTTTCTTCTTTATAGGCAAGGAAGACGGTCCTGCTAATGTGACAGAAGCGGACGTTTTACGCAGCCTCATGAGTCAGTGCGAAAATTTTACGCAGCCCCTGCATAAGGTTTTTACGCAACCAAAATGGTGACGTTCAAACTTTACTCTTCCTTGCTTTCTTTCCAAACTGATAATGTCCCCTAGGACATTTTTGAATGAACTACACGATGGACGGTCCAGATTGGTCATTTGATCACCGTTGAGATCACATAACGGCCCACAAATCGGCCAGCATCCAGCAACAAAAACAGGGCTGCACTGATGCGTGGTGGGGCTCATGAACAATGTCAAAAATGAGATACAACTAGTCCATTGAGTTCCTCTCAGAATTTCAGTCAGGAAGGGATGTTTTTACTTGGGTTTAGTGCAGCCTATCGATTCAAACAGTTCCACCGTCTATCTTTCGTTTGGACGATCGAAAACTGATATCCGGTGTCTTTTGAAATTTCTCCACCTAGGCTTGTATTAGCTGGGTTGTTAGAGTCTAATGAACGGTCCAGATCTTCCTGAAGACCTCAGATGGTGACCTACTACAAAAGATCGTAAGTCCCTATTCCAGCCGTAGGCGGAATTCTGAAATTTTGAAAAGGAAAGTCGGGTCAAGAGTCGGTTTGACCGACTCTAAGTTGTCGTGTACAGCTAGTGCACTTGTGCACTATGCACACTTATGCTCAAGTGGCATCCACTATGATTTTTTCGAGAAATCCGCTTCGTCCATCCATTTTTTCAGCTCATTTAAACGGTTGAGACCAAAATTGGAGCATATCCAGATATCGGGTGGGCCCTATTTCACAGATCTATGGGCTGATTTGTCTGTTGAGCCACTTCCACGAAGATCCAGTGGTTGAAATTCGACGTGGACGGTTAATTTATGCTCTTCAAGCCATGTATGTAGTTTCAAGCCAATCAGAAGGTGAAAACCTTGTGATTTTGCATTCTGGACCAATTTTGAGCCACTTGAGTTTCAGTTTCTTGATTTTTACAGATCTTTGGCATGTAAATTCCATCGATCTTGGTCCCCGGGAGTCCGTCCGTTGCCTTGGTGAATTCTGAACGTCAAATTCATGCTTTTAATACCTTTTTACAATTCATGCTCTCGAATACACCCTGCATCACAAACACGGTTAAAACCAGGCGTTAAACAGTATCATGTTCGTAAATCTAGGCAGTAAATGGGGTCTGATATGCAATATTTGACCCTCAACAAGCGGGGCAGGAGTCGTCTTGGAAATTTTCAATCAAACCTATATGCAATATGCCTTAAGACTTTGATTTTAAGCCTCGAACAATACAGCGAAATATGAAGCTTTATTGTTTGGCCTTCGACTCGCAGCCAGTTTGGGTGTTACTCATCTCAACGTCTTCAGTGACTTGTAGTTGGTTGTTAATCAAGTCACTAACGTGTATCAGACATAAAAGAGCAACTAAAAGCATACGTGGAGAAAGCCAAGGAATTGATCGGCGGTTTCCAGTTTTGTGTTGTCACTCGGATCTCTCGAGCGAAAAATGCCAAGGCCGATCTATTAACAAAACTTACCTTTGCCGACGAAGACGATATACCCAGGTCTGTTCCAATCGAGTACGTTACTAAGCCAAGTATCAATGACCTGGTTAGCTCGATCGTACACATAGTCGATTCGGAACCGACTTGGCTTAACTTAATTGTCCAATACCTCGACAGTGGAAAGTTGCCCGAGGATCGTGCCGACGCCCGAAGAATGAAGATCCGAGCCTTTCGCTACACCATACTCAACGGGACATTATATAAGAAAAGTTTTTATGCTCCATTGTTACGATGCCTAAATCCCGATGAAGTCGACTACGTACTGCGAGAGATCCACGAAGGGATCTATGGAAATCATTTGGGAGGACGGTCACTCGCACACAAGGTCCTACATCAAGGGTATTACTAGCCAACTATCCAGCACGACGTTCCTAAACTCGTCCAAAGATGCGACAAATGCCAACGATTCGTGGGCATTCCGAGACAACCCCCTGAGGAGCTGACTCCAATGACTGCTCATTGGCCCTTTGCGTAATGGGGTGTCGACATCATCGGACCACACCCTTTAGGGAAAGGCCAGACCAAGTTTACTGTTGTTGTGATAGATTACTTTATGAAGTAGGCTGCAGTTAAACCATTGGTGAAGATAACCAAATAGACTTTATATGGAAAAATATTGTTTGCCGATTCGGGATACCTTGGACCATTATTATTGACAATGAGAAGTAATTCGACAATAGGCGATACCGAGAGATGTGCAGCAATCTCGGGATTAGAAATGTTTATTCCTCCCCTCATCATCGTCAGACGAACGGAAAGGTTGAGGCAGTCAACAAGATCATTAAACAGCATCTCTGGACAAAACTCGACCGAGTTAAAGGAGCATGGGCTGAAAAACTCCCTAAGATTCTATGGGCATATCGAACCACCATTCGAAAGGCCGCAGGTGAAACTTCTTTCTCCCACGCGTATGACTCGGAGGCCATTACCCTGGTCGAGATCGGGTTGCCTTCATTCCGAGTCAGTTCGTTTAATGAAAAAGATAATGAAGAACTTCACGCTCTTGGACTCAACCTAGTAGAAGAACAAAGAGAAAAAGCTAGGCAACAGATGATGGCCCAGCAACACCAAGTAGCTCGATTTTATAATGCCCAAGTTAAGGTTCGACATTTCCGAGTAAGAGACATGGTCCTCCGAAAAATGTTCCTAAATACAAATGAAGTTGGTGATGGCACACTGGGTCCCAATTAAGAAGGACCCTATATTGTCTCGAGCACCATCCAACCCGAAACATATCGGTTGGAAGACCTGACTGGACAAATATTTCCCCATCCTTGGAATGTCAAGAATCTAAAGTTCTATTATCCATAGATCGACAGTTGAGCATTTGTGAAGACTCGTTGAAACAGAAAAAGAAAAACTTGTAAGCTGAGTCAAATGAATAAAAAGACAAAGTATATTCATTCATCAAAGGACCTTTACATTGGATTACATGATTGTTTACAGTGGAATTACATTGCTGGATAAAAGCAAAAAGAGTCAGCTGAAATACATTGAGTTTTCACTCGGTTGCAGATGCTCTCGGGCCTGCCTGGTGTGCTTAAAGTATTTGAAGTTTGGTGTGCTTGAGGTGCTTGACATCATACTAAGCCTCAAGGTTCACCAGGAGCTAACATAGGAGGTGGCTCGGATTTAACTGTTGTCGTCGCTTGGAGCAACCTATGAAGCTGCTTCATGAGCTGCTTCAGGCTCGACCTCGATACCAGCCGCAACGTCAGCAGGCCCGGTTGGCTCGACCTCCGGACCTTCAGACCCAGAGGCACCTTTGTCAAATCTCGAGAGATCAAGGTCTGGGAAGGCTTCCTTCATCACCACTACCCACTTGGTGTAGCCGTCCTGAAACGAGCGATTCCGTTCCTCCAGATACTCTTAGGACTCAAGAAAGGCCTTTACGGCGTTGTTCCCGGCCTCTTCCTTGGCCGCCTCATAGACAACTCGAGTCTCAACCTTAAGTCGAGTCAAATTCTCCTCAGAAGAGTCACGGGCCAGGCGGTTCAGTCGGCTCTCTTCCAGGGCCTCTTTCAATAGCGAGACCATGTGAGCGCACTCGACCTTGGCATCCTCGGCGACCTTTCGAGCAAGTCCTGACTCGCTATACAGCCGACCAACCTGAGCCACGGTGGCTTCGACTCGTGCCTCCACCTCCGCTGCCTGTTTTCGAGCTACTTCTACATCCGCTACTCGGCTCTGAGCCTCGGCCAAATCTATGCTAACCCTGAGCAAGCAAGGGGCAACTGCAAAAGAAAAAACAGTTTAAGATGGAATAAGGCAACAAGACGAGTGAGAAGTACGAGTCTTACCTCGAGCAAGATTTTCGCAACATATGAGAGAATCCGACTCCTGAGAGCTTCAAAGAGGGAAGCAAATTCTTTCTCGCTTCCAGGAGAAATGGCCCAAGGGACCATGTCGGACACGGCCTGCCGAAAGACTGATGTTCCCTGTTGAGTCAGAGGACTCCTCTCTCAGCACCTCCCTCTGTTCCGAGACCTTCTCGGCAACGGGTCCTATCTCAAGAACCACATGAGCCTGAGACTTGGAAGCTGCCACTTCCGCCCCTTCCTCCAAATCTATGATCGGGACCTCGGTCGGTTTGGCCGGTGTGGCTTGCCCCTTAGCCTTTGAGACCATTTTCGGTCTCTTTGAAGGACGAGTCTCGGGACAAGTCTCCGACCTTGGAGGAGCTTTCATTTTGGAGGGTGGATGGAGAATAGGCCTTGCCTCATCCATATCTGCATCAGGAAAAGCAAGACGAGTTAAAAACAGTACGAGAAAAATGCGATGGGATTTTCAGAAGTTACCTGTCACAGCCGAGTCTAAACCCACGAGAAGAAGATGCTCAGGCTGAAGATGTGTCTTCCAAGATCGATCCTCTAGACTTAGCGCCCTCAGATCTTTTATCCGAGCTATGGCACCAGCTCCTACCTTTGGCCTTTTTTTAGGGATATCTACACGACGCATTCAATCAAATTTAAAAATATCGCAGCGAGATAAAATAGAAAAAGGACACGCCGAGTCACTTGCTTCCAAAAACGCCCGAGGAAGGCGAGGTTCGAAGAGTCCTGACGCTCAGAATTATCTATCTCTCCAATGTTTGTTGGAGGAAGGAGAATCAGTTATCAAAGGTCCGCCCTTATTCCTCCAAGCACACAAAAAGTACCAACCAGGCTGTTGTATATTCGGTCGTATTTGGTACAGGTAGAGAAACTCGTCAATGGTCAGCGGGGGCTGTTCAGTTTCAGCCCACAACACCGAGCATCTGAACAAGTTCCTCCACCCATTTGAAACTATCTACCCCGGCGTTACCTGAAGTCGGGAAAGCAAATCCCAAGTAATGCCTTAGAGGGGCAAGCGTAAGCCACACTGTAAAGCGACTTGAAAAATCGCGACCATCCTAGGAGGAGGATGGTCGGGTAATTCACTCGACAGAGGAAGACGAATAATAACCGAGTCTGGGACATGATACCTAACTTGAATTCTATCCAAGTCCGCCTTAGTTAAGATCGAAGGGACCGGACCCCTCTGCTCGTCTCCAGCCTCTCTTCCCTCTGCAGTCAAGTAGCAGCCTGTGTCAATCTACTAGCGAGAACCGACCCAGTGGTTCCCCAGTCTCCTCCTCTTCCTCCTCCTCCATGTCTTCCCCAGGAGGGTTAGGCCTCCTAGGGGCAGTCACCAGCAACATACCCCCATGAAATGGATCTGCCGAAGCAGGACGCTCCGCTTCATTGGCACCAAATATTCTCTCGGAGAATTAGAAAGCTTCATTGGCACCAATTGTCATCTCCGCCAGTAGCGAGGGTGATTCCAAGACATTTCAAAAATGTCTCACTTCGCCCTCATCGCCGAAGGCTCCCTCCCGGGAGCTTTGAGAACCTTACATTGCTATGAAAAGTAAAAACGAAGGGAGGGAGAGAGTTAAAACTCAACGGGGAGGCGAGGAGTACATGAACGTGGATGAAAAAATGAAAATGGTAGAGAAAATTGGAACGGTGGAAATAGGAATTGGGAGAGAAGAGAGCAAACACACGAAAATGGAGAATAGACGTCTCGCTCCTCCTTAAATAGTCCAGCCACGTAGCAAGGGCATTTAAGGAGGAGTCATATCGACGCACATTTGGACTCTCTCGCCTGACATGTGGCACACGCCGACTGACAAAGGAATATTCTCGCCACACGTCCAGCGCTTATAAGTCGAAAAAATATTCTGACGGTTGTCCGCTTGTGCGGCCTCGATTAACGAATCGACGCGCGTTATGGACGATGCAAGAAGCATTAAATGCTCCATTACAATCTCAATCTTCAGTTCAAGCCGACTCAAAAACTCTTTATTCCTCTGCATCAACACGGTTGACACAAGGAGTAAGGGGGCTTACTGTTGGTGAAAAGTATAACAAGTCCGGAGACCCAGATATGGAATGGACCAACTCTATTGACACTACCTGTGATTCCGGGGCAATGAGCCCGACCGAGGTAAAAGAGTCAAATGCCTAAGGAGAGACTTTAGCTCAAATCTCAGGAAATAAATTTCGACTGAGGCTTATCGAGTCATAAGCCATAGGCAAAAACATGAGATGCATAAAGTTGACTCGGGTACCGAGCCAGCAACGTCTTAAAGGACCGGTTAAAGTCCGAACGCTAGAAGCCACTGGGCCGACTATAAAACCGCTCTATGTTAGGTTAGTTATTGTCAGTCATCAGATTAAGAAAGGATATCGGTTATGGATCGACTTTATTTCATCCGACAGAGGGCAAACAGCTCATTCTTTCAACCGGTCAAGACTCAATTATTATCAGAGTCGGTTAAGGCTGAGCCAAGCAAAGGAGAGACGGTGTAAACACAAACACCGTCCCGAAAAATCTTGTGAAAGGATTCCCGACCCTGAAGATCTCGGGATCGGCCAGAATCCATAAACGAATTACAATAAATCGTATCTCCGAGATATGTGGAAGGGAATCCCTGCACGCTGGGACACTCTCATTCCTATAAATATAAGAAACCTTCATGTTGAAAGGTATGCAGAAAAATCCTCTAAAAAACCCTTCTTACAGTCATATCGCTGACGTAAGCATTGGAGGATCCCCGGATTTAGCCAGGATCCCCCTTGTTTCTTCCTTGTGCAAGTGAAAGGACGAGAGAGGGCGCACCAGTTTTTGCGTCAACAGTTTCAACTCAAGGTCATAGGTTCAAATACCCGTTGCGGTGAAATTTCGCTGTGCTGTGAGTCCATGCGTAGCAAAAAAACAGTCTATTCATCCATTTTGTCAAATTAGTTAAAAGAATGAGCTCATGTGAGGCGGATCCAAAGCTCAATTGGACCACACTGCATAAAGAAGGGGGGATTGAACGGCTACCATTAAAAACTTTTTGGTGGAAGTTTTTGGATCAAGCTGATAATAGGTTGGATGGCAAATAATGGTGGGCCGTAGGAAGGATTATTTTCACAGTTGGGTATCATTGTTCCTACTGCAGTCTATGGTGTGGTCCGCTTGAGCTTCTTGGATCTACTTCATTTTTTAACTCATGCCTTAAAATGGATGGGTATTGCCTGCCACAACCTTTTGCCGAAACTTTTTGTGACCGGAAGTTAGGTGGGCCCACTATGACACTTGTGAGAAATGCAACTCATCCATCATTTTTGCCGGATCATCTCAGGACACGGAACAAATAAGGAAGCAGATCCAAAACTTAAGTAGCCCCATGCCAGGAAATAACAAGGATTAAACATCCGCCATTGAAATATTCGTGGTACTACAAAAGTTTTGGATCAGGATAATATTTTTGTGTTCAACTCGACTGACCATATGAATGTTATGGGTGGCATGTAACCATCATGGTAGACCTTAGAGAGATTTCATCGGTAGGCATTTTCCTATCCATCCTTTTCTTTTGTGCGACCCACTTGAGTTTGGATCTGCCTCGTTTTTAGGGCCACATCCTAAGATGATATGGTAAAATGGATAGAGAAGTTGGATTTCTCACGAGCATTCCAGTGGCCCCACCCAGCTTCCCCTCATAAGAAGTTGGTGCAAAAGGATTCGGCAGGCAATCCATGTCCAATCCACGTCCCCCTAAAATGATATGGTAAAATGGAAGGATGGTCTACATATAACACTTACGTAATGGTGGCCCTACAGATCTTTGCCACGTCAAGATAACACCAAGGTTGGTGTGTGGGGTCCATGCTTTCGTAGCCTTAAACATCGGTCTAATGGTTCCAACCACGTTGATGTATGTACCAATGTACCAAAAGCAAGAAACAAGCCGTTCAAATGGAGCCAGTCAAAAGAAACAAAAAGAAGAGGAAGAACAAGAAGAAAAAAGACCTTTCCAGTGGGCTATCTATGTATTCAAAAATGTTTGCTTTTAAACTATTTCTCTAAAACCACCCACTATTTTCATACATCGACCTATACTGTGTGGACAACTTTTGACTAGCAAAAACGATTCGATTGAGTAGAAAATTGTTTATAAGTGAATGACCAAACTTTTATCCTATTCCATGTCTAGGACCCATTTTAACGTTATTCTTTTTATTTTTTTAACACACTCACACCAATACACCACAATAAGTACTTGAATCCATAACCTCGTTGTTGATACTCTTGTGAGTCTACCACTGTCTTGAGTAGGCTAGTAGCATGAAAGAATGAGGAGTCATTTGGTACCATGGATTTTATTTTTTGGGGGGAAGGGTACGATAAACTAATTGGGGGTTTTAGATCCCCTCCAAGGTGTATTTGAAATCAATGACAAAAGCTTGGATTATATTTAAAATCTTTTTAAGACTTGCATGTATAACATGTGTCACTAGGCTATTAAGTTATTGGGCTAATTTCTCACTTATGATATCGTAAAACAATTATATTATCAATTGCATCACCATAATTACTTTAATAAGATTATTCGCATCATCCAAACCTTGTCCATGTAAATCAATGGTGAAAAATCATTGGTTAGTCACTTAAATGTGATTTTCTGTTTGTGGCTCATCATTGACTTGAAATTTTATCATTTTCAGGCAAAGCATATATCTCAATGGGTTTATTACAACCATTGTGTCAAACTTTACATACACTAATTAAAGATATTAAATTTGAACTTTCATAATTAAATTCAAACTTCTGTGAATATAGTATGCATAGTTATTTTGGATTACAAAGGAATCTAAAACTAAGGTGCGAAACATAACAGGAGGATTTCAAATACTGGGAATTCCAAATCCACGCTCTCACGCAAGCTTAAAGGAACAAAAATGCTTTCCACGGAAGGATAAAATGCATTCTATTTTTCTTCTAAAAAACAAAAGTTCGGACTCTGCCTGTTACTAGTTGCAGTGGTAGAATCTGCCAGATGCTACTCTGATCATGCATACTAGAGATCCATTGGGAGTTCCTTAATGCTCCGACTGCATATTGTACTTGATACGCAGGTACTTACAAATGAAATGTCATACATGGCATACATTCGTCTACCATTCCTACGTTACCCTCGAAAGAAATCAGATTGGATGATTAGTAGCTGCTTAATTCCAAGTAATTATTTGGTGAAATGAATTATGGGGTTTTTATTTATTTTTTAATTGTCGAATAAATGCATACTAATCTAATTGTCGGATGGTCAGATAATCTTAATTTTCTGTTCACCGTACATCTAGACTTGTACCATGATGTTGATTAATGCTATGCATGAATATTGTAAGTAATTTCTAAGTGCCCGCTCATTGACCTTCACACCATGACAGAGTATTAAAGTCTTGGTCTGCAGACATGGATCTCCTCTACCAACTCAGGATTGCGTGCTGACATGGGTGGTGTGTTGACATGGCAAAGTTCCTTGGGCCATCATGATGTGTATTATATCCACACCATCCATCCAATTTGTTGAATCAATTTAGGGCATGAGCTCACGTGATGTAGATCCATAACTCAAGTGGACCACAACATAGAAAGAAGTGGAGATTAAATGCCTACTATTAAAAACATTTTTGGGGCCACAAAAGTTTTGGATCAAGTGGACCACAACATAGAAAGAAGTGGGAGATTGAATGCCTATTATTGAAAACATTTTTGGGCCATAAAGTTTTGGATCAAGCTGATAATACCTTGTATGGCAAATAATGGCGGGCCTTGGAAGGTTTCAACGGGAGGTGACACAGTCTCCCGTGATTTCTTGGGTGCTGTCCACTTGAGCTCTGGATCTGTCTTATTTTTGGGCTTAGTATCTTCTGCTAGAACCCTTCATGTAAACTTTTTGCAAATGGAAGTCAGGTGGGGCCCATTGTGATGCTTGTGAGAAATCCAACTCACTCATCCTTTTTCTCGATCATCTTAAGAGCCCGTTCGGACGGGCGTATTAAGGTGGATTACACAGCATTCGGTTGGAAGCAATTTAATGTATGCCAGTAGATTGTCTTGTATCCAATTGGAGTGACGATCCAACGCGCATCCAGCGTGCATGTTTGGACGGGCCACTAGCCCACAAGTTGTAGATGCGGAGGCATGTTTGGCCGGGCATGGGATTACATTCAATCCCATGCAATCCAATGGGCGGAGTGTTTGGACGGTCTACGGATGCTCATCTCCAAAACACGCTTGATGTGCGGGCAGGGGGAAACTGTATATGTGGCATGCATGAGCTCAAGTTAAATGGGAAAGGATTGGCTACTCCCACTGACACCAACCCCATGGCTGGCTGTCGGTGCTCTGTGGGGCCCACCATGATGTATGTGTTTCATCCATTCCGTTCTACCATATCATAAAATGATATATAAAAATAGATGGACGGCATGGATGACACAAATACAACATGGTGAGCCCCCCAGAGCACTGACCACCCGGACGTTGGCTGGTGTCAGGGGGAGTAGCCAATCCGTTCCCAAGTTAAACAGACTAAACTGTGGAGCCTACTGTTTGACTGTGACAGTCCCAAATTCATATGGGTGGGAAAATTATAAGCCCATATTTTTGGACATTTTTCCACGGAAACAGGACCGTGGGATATTTTTAATTTTTAACCGTCCACTATAGCTTAATCTAGATGTTCATGCTACATCTAGACTAGGAATCACAATTTCGATGGCTTAATTTGACTATCCGTACCTGTTAGAATGCAATTTCTTGGATACTTGTGTATTATCCATCATTGTTCGAAATGGACATCGGTTGAAAAATAATAACTTCTGATTTCACTACGGGCCGCACATCCATGGATGTGTTCCATCCATTCCGCTCATATGGTTATTTGAAATAATTAGGAGATCCAGCGTCAAAATAAAATTAGAGATGTAAAGAGATATCAATGGTACAAAGAAAATACAAAATACTACAGGCAAACTATACTATAATAAACCATCACACAACGTTCATCCACAAAAACCATAAACAAAAAATTGCAAAAAGTATTCGAAGTTACAGTCGCCATATTTAAAATTTAATAATAATAAGCAATGTAAACAAAAGAACCATCAAGCCCACGAAAATCGCAACGACTTTCTCGCTATCCGATGGAGCAAGATCATCAGTCGACGTCGCTCTCTCCACCACCTCCTGTCTTGTCTGGGTCGACTGATAGGTAGACAAAGTCGTAGCATGCTGGATCTCGAGCTCAGAAGATGCAGCAACCTGATAACACGGAGACCCTTGCAGTGGTACGGATGGCTCACAGGCCTTAAGGAAAAAATTCTCCCAGTATGTTACGGCCTCCCACCAGTTCTGAAACGCACGGTGCTGGCCGCCACTGTATCCCTCAACTTCTACTCGCGCCTCATCCCAAGTGTGATATATCCCAGGTCGTCGCCCGACAAGGACAACGTAGAACTTTTGTTTACCCATCTATGATGGCATGCATGGATTGTTTTTGTGATTTATAAAAAAATGAAGAACAGTAATTCAAATACGCAATTATAAGCCTATTTTATGAATATCAAAGTTGGTTGTACGTACCCTTCCTGGATTATATGAACTGACTAATCCAATCCGAGTTAATGTGTGCAATGCAAAAAATGTGAGTACATATATATGAACAACCTCCAAAACATATTTCATGAACAAACAGCAGCCATCATGGTATACATTAGGCATATATACCGGCACCCAAATATCCAAAATATCAAAAAAATATAATGTCAGAGTATACAGAACCAAGCATCACAACAGTAAAAATTATTATATGCCATATAAAATAGAAACAATACTATAACAAACCCCAATAACCACACCCTATCAGACAGAACCAGCACCTCCATCACCGAAGTGATCACGCAGTTTTTCTTGTAACCACTCCATTCGGCGCTCGGGTCGAAGACTAATAAAGAATGACGCCAACAACTTGTCCTTACTCAGGATCTCACCAACAGTGATAAATTCTTTGGTGGTCAGGCCTTTCACCTCCTCGAGCACTTCAAGTACTCTGTTAGTACGATTAACCTGTTTGCCAAGTCCAAATTTCATCATTGACTCGGCAACGGTATTTAATGATGTCCCGAGTACATCACATGAACGAGCCGGGCATGATCATTTCCTTATTAGTATCCCTCTGCAAGAACCATCGGAATTAGGAGTGTGACTGGGTCGGAGTGGATGTATTGTTATAAGCGTCTGTCATTTCACCTGAATATGAAATTTCTATGATTTTTTTAACATATTGCAACTATAATTGTTAAAAAAGTAAATATTAAGATAGACTTCTATAACATAAATCCATTGCAATAGGTAACTATCCAACAAACCGATACATGTTTGTAACGCGATGATCATTCACTATTTTTCGAAGTTTAATAAACCTTAAATTTAGCAGAGACCAACTGTTGTATGAAAATGAAATAGAAAGTATCATCATCTACTCCTACTATTTTGTTGAGCATTTGCCCACATTCTGGCTACAATGTCATCGCGCATTCGATTTCAGGCTTCTTTTTCATGTTGCGTTACTCGAAGTAACCATCGCCGCTCTTCGTTACCTGATAGTTCTTGTGGCGTTGGGATACCCTCTACATCGGCACCAGATATAGCTGCGAAATCATTGTTCCGTAGAGACTCAATTTGGCCACGTATATAATTGTGTAGGATACAGCAGGCTATCACAATCTGAACTTGTGTTTGAAATTCGTACTGCATAGCGCTCTTCAAAATGGAAAATCTACCTTTCAATAAACTGAAACATCGCTCGATTGCATTGCGCAACTGTGCATGTCGGTAATTAAACAGCTCTTTCATGTTCGCAGGATCTCTCCCAGTTCGATATTCTTGTAAGTGATACCGAACGCCCTGGTATGGAGCCATAAATCCAGGTGAATGAGCGTATCCAGCGTCGACAACATAATATTTTCCTATACATTCAAATCAACGTTATAGTAAGTGAGAAACTGGATACAGTCATAATTAACAATTAGATGGTCACTTTCATAACAGATATACAGTACCGTTTGACACAAGCAAGGGATCATTTGAAGCAAGGGATCATCTGATCGGGTCAATGTGTTGTGTAGCACTCTCGCATCCGAAGCAAAACCCTCCCAACCAGCCAATACATATGTAAATTTCATATCGAAAGAACACGCTACCAGTACATTTTGGGAGAGCACCCATTTGCGATTGTGAAAGCTCACGTGGTCAGCCGCCAACACATGCGCTGGAATGTGTGTACCATCAATTGCACCGATGCAATCCTAAACGTGAGGAATCAACAACCATGAAGTGACCGTACATTGGAGGGAAGTAACAAATGATAGGCTTAGAAAACACACCTATTACAAATATACCTGAAAGTAAGCAGACCAATTTAGATTTGTTTGGATCTCTGGTGGTGTCTTCGTGCCAGCAGGTTTGACTAAATCAGGGTACATTAATATAATTGCCTCTAGCACACGGTGAAAGTGCCGACTGACTGTCTCACCGATCGAATAAATCTGTGACCTATGACCCGGTTACAAATATTGTGCCCCAACGTGTGAAAGAAAATCACTACTTATTCTTCAAGACTAACATTACGCGTATCACGGAGTCGTGTCTTCTCGCGTAGCAGCGTATATAGTTCAAAAAATGATACTCGATTCATCCTAAGCTGATCTGCACAATCTCCGTCACTAGCCCGAATAATGGAACTGATGAACCTTGCTCGCTCATCATCCCCATGACGCGCCGGTTGCTTGAACATATACGTACGACAATATTCCCCAACAGCCTGTACGCAAGCTGCCATCGCTTGAAACTCAAATATACGATCCGCCGATTCCTCGTCTGAAGAATCCATCGTGAATTGATGACTTCTCCATACATCAAATGCAGATTATGAGGATTGCAGCAGGAAACAAAGAAAACAAAGAGACGAATCAGAGAAAGCAAAGAGAGAAATCACAGGGATAATTTGCAGAGTCAAGGGCCATTTGGACAGGAATCCTAGTGGATTAGTAATTGCAATTGGATGCATTGAAGAGAAATTGCACAATTGTGCCCCACCCCATTAATGATTGACTGACCCTTCCCATTTCCTAAAAAACCTTCAAAATGAGCCCCGACAGAACAGCAATGCAGTAGCAACGACCCAACTTTTTTTTAATATGGGCACTTGTTGTGCCCCGAATTTTTATTTTTTGTGGGATAAATCCCAGCAGGAATTGGAGATTTGGTGTTTTGTCCTGCTTGGTCCTTTTTATTAATAAATTTATTCTCTCAATGATGCAATTTGTATATGGACAGCCAAAAAATAGTTTTAAAAAAAACATTAACTGTTTCCTTTAGCATGCCGTACCATAGCCACACTACGTGGATGACTTGGATTAATATACATGTATGCCATGTCATGGATGATCACATGCTGATTTTTTTTTCAAGTACTTTCCACTAATATGTAATGGTTACAAATGGATTTTTTCTCCACATCAGAAGCAGGTATTTAGAGCATCCAATGTTTTATTTGGAAACCGCCTGTGGGGACTGTTTTGATTGTGTACCGCGCTATAACAGTACATGTTTGAAGGATCAGACTGGAAACTGCCTTACTATATTCTTTTTCCGTTTTCTATTTTGCATGTTAGTTTCAACTATCTTGAATAAAATGGGGCCCTTCCTCTGTTTGTAACAAATTGATTGCTACAAATCTGAGTTTGCCTTTTATCACATTTTGCCCCACCTGGAGTGAAATTCTAGTTAATAATTTAATACTAATAATATTATTTATAATAATAATAAGTAAAATAGATAAAAAATGGTCTGAAGAGTGGGGTTCAGAAGGATCTTATATGAACTTATGCCACACGATTGGAAATTGAGTCATCATGGGGTGTGTGTGCGTGTGTGTGTCATGGAATGGTCATACCTCAGTGTTCACAGATTGTAACCTTTTCCACTCCAAATTCAACAACTGACCTGTATGAAAATAATACCACAATTAGTGCAGCGTTAAAAAAAAGTTGGCCACCTGATTATGAAAATAATGACAGATCTACTTCAAAACCAAAAAATGCAGGAAGGAAGAAATATAAATTCAGTTTCCGAATGAAAAAGCTATCTAATATAGACATCATACTGCATTGTAACATTTGCCAATTGTATGCATCTTGAAGAAAGATTATTTGAAAAAAAAATAAAAATTGCTCTTTAAAACAGATGATTAGAGAACCCAAAATCTGGTTAAGAAGAAATGTCAATTGTATGCATATTGAAGAAAGATCATGTGGAAAAAAAACTGCTCTTCAAAATAGATGATCAGAGAACCCAAAATCTGGTTAAGAAGAAATGTCAATTGTACGCATATTGAAGAAAGATCATATGTGGAAAAAAAAAACTGCTCTTCAAAATAGATGATCAGAGAACCCAAAATCTGGTTAAGAAGAAATGTCAGTTGTATGCATATTGACGAAAGATCATATGAGAAAAAAAAAGAAAAAAAAACTGCTGTTGAAAACAAATGATCAGAGAACCCAAAATTTGGTTAAAAAGAAATGCCAATTGTATGCATATTGAAGAAAGATCATATGAGAAATTGCACAGAATATAAATACCAGATAATCTGGAAGTTCAGTCGATGCAAGATTCTAAGATAGTCAGAGAAATGTACCATCAGGTATGATGAGATTAAAAAGAACAAAAAAAAAATAGAACTAGATAAGAAATGGCAGTACCATCAATTGCAAGGAAAATACTAGAGTATCAGAGATGCGACCTTGATGCATTATGAAGCAAAACAGTATGACAACATATTCGAAGATGGCAGCAAAACCCAAACTTAAAATGTGAAGTTGAAATTTCATATAATCTAACAAACAGAAACCATATACCCACATCAATTTGAAACAATACAACAAAATGGGTGGGAGTAACCATACCAGAGATCGGTCTCAAGTCCAATAGATGAGATCAGTGTACTTTAAGTCAATGAAACCATGCTGCGATTGACCAACAGATATCCAAAGAAACCTCACAAATTTTTTTTTTAGAAGCAACGAAAGAAAAATGCATTAAAAGACAAAAAAAGGAGAAACAAAGCAAAACTAAGAAAAAAGAAAAAAAAGAACAAAACAAGGACCTGAGGACCAACTGTATGATTTCCAAAGAAACCTTACAGCATTAGGTTTATTAGGTTAGTTAATTTGGAGTATGAAGAAGAAACCTAACTACACATGTCTGGATTGAATCCAAAGGATATACCAAACCCCAAATGGAAACCAATTATCATAACAGGGGAACAAAAGTAGATCACATGGGCATATTTCAGGAAATGAATGTTAGCTCAAGAATCAACAAAGATTAATAGCCCTTATTACATAAGATTTCATAACTGGCATCCAGCTCATACTAGTACTAGTATATCCAATAGAAATCACTGGTAACAAGAAGAGAAGGCAGAATTTGAAGACCAATAAATAGACACATGAGATCTACTAAATAACTCTCCAAGGAAGGAAAAAAAATACACGAGGCACAATCCATGCTAAAACCGAGCAAATTATGAGAAATTATTGGAATATATGACATTCTGAGTAACAGTAAAGAAACATAGATTGCAGTAATCATACCAGATATTTGTCTATAATCCAAGAGATGAGTTTAGTGACCTTCAAATTCTGGTGAAACCATGCTGCGAGTAACCATCAGATTTTCCATAGAAGGGTTATAGCATTAGGTATAAAAAATCAGTATATCTAAAGTATGAAGAAGGAAACCATCTGCACATATCTATCTCAGTATGCAAAGGATAGACGAAACCAACAAATTAGATTAGAGTAGCCATACCAGAGATCCACAGAGAATAAATAAGCAACAAATTCCTTTAGAAATCCGTTTTTAATGGCTATGCTCCACCAAAATTTGGATAGAATGATTAATGATTCAGAAAGAACAAAGGACCCTCCCAATCAAACGGATATTGGAAACAACCTCTCTAGTATCCACCATTTTTTGTAAATGGTGGATACCTCTAAGCAAGAAGCAAATAGAAACCATCATCCAGGCTACTAAACATGCAACTAGAAGAAAGAGTAGTACTTGTAGTTCAATGAATCGACATATGCCATCTTTATGAAATAAGGCCTGAATGAACTTAACAGAAATCAGGAAAAGCAGTTCACAGAAAACGCACAAGGCCAGAATATTTTGAGATTACGCAAAACCCCCAATTTTCAGATATGGCATAGAATGTAAGAACCGATATAGGAAACCCTCAAATATGCGAAACATGCACACCTACCGACCATTGGCCTACCGAAAGATTATACCATATGACGAAAAAAAAGGACAGTATATATGATGTGTGATATAGAGATCTAACATGCTGGCCTATTTGATTCATAAACTGGAAGCCATGACATCTTCCTAGACAGCACAAATGCATCTCCGAGGGCCATGGCTCAGGGATAATAGAGGTACATCACAGGCAGCTAAAAATCCTCATTTCTCGACTCAGAAACAACGAAAATCAAACAATACAGAACATGCAGGACCAGTCAACAGGAACAGCAGGGCGTTTTCATGCCCGGGGCGAGGAAGATAACCTACCTCAGACCTCAAACCTACTAACTAGCTCGCGATGGCTCCGACAGGTAGATGAATATGGCCACACAGACCTGAAGGCACCAATCTTATAGGAGGATTTCGTGCTAAAATCCTTCTCGCGCCATGACTTCTGCGGGCAACTGATGTCCTCCAATCCCATCGGGAGTCCGTACGCTGGACTGAGGTAGATCCAGGGATGGGGTCGAGAAGATATCACCTGCAGAGAGTAAAGCAGGAATGGATTTGCGAATCCCTCGTCTGCACGCCTCAATCCAGCACATTACCCAATCCACCTGGCGTCAACAGCCGCCCAAACAGACAGTAATATGGCTCTGCTGGATTTGACAATCCAATCCCGTCCAATCCCTCTTAATACGGGCGAATCCGCCCGTCCAAACGGGTCCTAAGACATCTTTCAAAAAATGAAGCGAATCCAGAACTCAAGTGGGACACATAGAGGAAACAACAAGGATTGAACTTCTATCATTGAAATATTAATAGTGCTGAGGAAGTTTTGAATCAAGCTAATACTCTTGTGTTTTCAATTCATCAGAGTGGGAACGACATTATGAATAATACGGGTGGCATGTAAACATTATAATAGACCTAGGGAGATTTCAACCGTGGGCATTTTCCTATTCACTTTTTTCTACGGTGTTGCCAACTTGAGTTTGGATCTATTTCATTTTTTGGACCCATGTCCTACGATGATCTGGCAAAATGGATGGACAGGTTGGATTTCTCTCAAGTATCACAGTAGCCTCTCCTAACTTCTCCAAAGTTGGTGCAAAAGGCTTCAGCAACCAATTTGCATCCCCTAAAATGATATGGAAAAATGGATGGATGGTGTGGATATAACTTACATGGACACGGATTAGCTACTGACACGTTGAGTAGCCAGACACGCCACTGAATTAGGGTCACCAAGTTCCGTGGGCCCCAACATGTTGTATGTGTTGTATCCAAACCATCAATGCATTTGTAGTTATCATTTTAAGGCATGATCTAAAAGGATGAGACAGATCCAAACCTGGAATGGACCCCACCACAGAAAACAGTAGGGAGAGTGACGCCCACCGTTGAAACCTTCGTGAGGTCCATCATGACTTTCATTTGAGATCCTCGTAGGTCAACGCAGACATGAAGGGAAAATACAAATAACATCTTGATCTAAAACATAGGTATACCTTAGAAGTTTTTTATGGTGAGTGTAACTCTCTCTACTGTTTTCTGTGGTCGGGCTCACTTCAAATTTGGATACGAATCATTCTTTATCTCATGTTTTAAAATGAGCTCTGCAAATGGATGGACAGTGTGGATACAAAATATACATCAGGGTGGGCCTATGGAACTTGGTGACGCCACTTCAGCAGCAAGTCTCAGTACTCAAGCTGTCAGTAGCTAATCCGCGTCCAACTTACATCATGGTGGGCACAAACGGTGGGGTCCAAGCTTTCGTGGCCCTGACCATTGGTCTAATGGTTCCAACCATCTGGATGGACCAATGTACCAAAAGTAAGAAACAAGCTGTTAAAAGGGAGCCCAGACCCAAAAAAAAATAAAAAAATCCGAGATTTTTCAGTAAGCTACTTATGTTTGGGTCTATGAATTAAAAAACTGTTACTTTCAACATTTAAATCATTTATCCAAGACCATCAATTAACAGAAAACTATTAAACATGTTTGTTGGACTAGATCCATCCATCTGTTTGCTCAGCTCATGGAAGGATGTGACGCAAGTATAACATGATCCAAAGTCCATGATTGATTTAGTGGGGAGGTTGTGATCATGGGGTGCACTATGTTCTTTAAAAAAATAAAATAAAATGAGCCGTCCACTATCTTCCTCATATGAATTTATGATTTCAGTCCAAAAATATCAATATCCGAAGCTTTGGTGGGCCACACGGCAGGTAACAGTGCATATTGAAACTATGCCTTTCGAACCATTTAAATCAGGGACAAAAGGTGGTTGTGTTCAACCCACTGCGAATGACATTACGAACGGTTGAGAATGACATTTCAACTGTCCGAGTGACTTAAAAATATCAAAACTGAACCGTTGACAGTTTCAATGATGGGAAGCAACGTGCCTACTTTTTCTTGCCGTGGGATCTACATCGGCGTTGGATCAGCCTGGATTTTGGGGCCATGCCCTAAGATGAGATGCCAAAAATGGTGGACGGTTTGGATTTGCGGTAACTGTTGGAAAAGAAGGGTTGTCATGGCTTACACCTAGAGCTAGGCATCGGACGAGTTGGATCGGATTGACTCCCACTCAATTCGATCCGAAATCTACATAGGCCGACCTGAACTCAATCCGATCCGGGACCGAGTTCGGGACATCTGACTCAAACCGAGTTCAACTCGGTCAAGGAAACCGAGTCAGATCGGGTTGGGTATGGTTCAAATCAGGTTGAGTCTGTGGGTCTTTTTTCTTTTCAAATGCTCTAAAATGATCACAAAAAAAATGGATAAACGGTATGGATATAATAAATACATCATTGTGGGGCCTGTGTAATTTTGATCTCATTTGAGCCGTTTGTACAACTCGGACCTCGAGGCGCGTCTCCGCTCGTCTTTGCACTACAGGTATCTACACCAGCTATAAAAGCTAATGTGTTGATGAGACTGGGATTTCTTGCGAAAGCCTTTTGCAGGAAGTTCTTGCGCTGGCATTGTAGGTGGGGCCCATCTTGATGTTTATCATAAATCCACCCCGTTCATCTGTTTTTTGAGATCATTTTAGGACATTCTATAGAAAATTACATGGACAAAAAACTCGAGTTGGCCGCACGAGAGGAAACAGTTGTGATTTAGTCACCACCATTAAAACATTTTTAAAGTCACAAAAGTTTCTTATCATGCTAATTTTTTCATGTTTTCACTTCATTCCAGTGGGAATGACCTTATAAACCGTTTGGATGGCATATAAAAATCAAAGTGGAGCTCAGGAAGGTTTCAACGGTAGAAAACTATTTCCCTAGTTTTCCCTCTCGTATGGCCCACTTGAGTTTTGAATCCATATCATTCTCTCTCTAATGCCGTAAAATGATCTCGGAAAATGGATGGATGAAATGGATTTACCACAAACATCACGGTGGACCCCACCCAGCATCCCAGCACAGGAACATCCTATGAAAGCCTTTCGCAGGAAATTCGCGTCCGTGTTGACATGTTGTGCATGAAATTGCATTACGTGTTAGTGGGCTCTTATTGTATTAAGTAAACTCTGTTGAGGCCCACCATGAATGCATGTGGTTTATCCATGCCGTCCATTTGTTTTTCTAGATCATTTTAGTGGTTGAGCCCAAAATTGATGTAATCCAAAGCTCAAGTGAACCATACCACGGAAAAAAGTAGAAGTATTGATTTCCACCATTGAAAATTTTATAAGGCCCCGGTGATGTTTATTTGTCATCCAACTTATTCATAAGATTAATATATGTGATAAATATCCATAAGAATCACTCCGGATCGGATCCATTTGGTTTGGATTTCTGTTCAGATCGGTCCGGATTAACCACGATTTGAACTCAATCCGAAAAACATCGGATCTGAATGACCCTACTCGATTTGCACCGATCAAGGTCGTTGGTTTGGTTCAGATTAAGTCGGATCCACCGGATCGAGTCAAACATGCCCAGCTCTACTTACACCCTTAATTTTGAAATTGAAGTCCTCTTTACCTAGTTTCCTAATTAAGGGTGTGACTCATAAAATTTTTAAATAATTGCATTAATTCCGTCACAAAACTCATGACATAAATAAAAATAAAATAAAATACTAATGTAGACATCCCACCTCGTTTGTTAAGCTTAATTGAATAGAAACTCCGATCCATACCCTTAACCCTAAGTCAAACCCTAATCCAAACCCTGAACTCTTATTTGAACCCTAATCCAAACCCCAAAACCCTAGAAATTGATCCCAAACCCAGACTTTACGAAAAACCTAACCCATTACGTCAACCCTTGAGTTAACCAGTTGAGTCGACCCACTGAGTTAATTTACCTAGTCAGCCCACGTAGCCTAACCAGTCAACTCACCTAGTTAGTCCAAATAGCCTACCCTAGTCAACTCGCCTTGTCAAGCCAGGTTCATAACCCATTTGGCTTAAGCCCATTTCAAAGTCCAATTCAGATGGAATGAGAGACAACAATGTAGCTTCGGAAAAAGCAAACCTTGCCACATGTATAGGAGGAACATCCCTCCGAAGTTGGAGCAAAAATGAATGATGAGAGGCACCTTGGGCGCCACTTGCCATGTAGCACCGGTTGTACTTTGGTTAGCTGCTCACTTGTGTGCAACTGTCCTCCCTACGTTTTTCATCCACATGCAATTTTTGGAAATGCTATCCAGACTAACACACGAGATATTGCCACATGGACATCTTAAATCTCAGTCATCCAAACCCTTTTTAACCTCAGGCCTTGCAAGAATTACTAGAAAATCGAGCTGGAGGACAATAATTACCCCCATTCTCCTCACATTTCAAGTGTCCTAAAAAATCATTCCTTACTATTCCTTACCAACCTACAATCAAGCATCTTAAATCCCCTTAGCCAACCACATCACCAATGAGAGTGAGAATGAGAGTGTGGAAGAGAGCGTAGCCCAAGTCTAACCTTAACACTAGCATCTTAAGCTAACCCTAGTTCAATACAAGCTACTCGATATAATTATTGCGAGACTACCATCCACCCAACTATTTTCAATTAAGTTTCATCTAGCCATAACATTTGCATAGCGTAATATTTATCTCATCATTCAACACACTTTACACCAAATTAGCTCGGAAGTATGCTATGAGGCTTGCCAATTTAATCAGACCCTACCCAATAAAAAACTTGTCAATTACTCTACATTTTATCACAAGTATTGAAAGCATTCATATATGGGAGCTGAATCCTTATCCTCAAGAATGATCAAATCCTGTGGAGTAGAAACCGTACATCTATACAAGCAGATTGGGTGCCTAATACACTCCCTCTTTGTAACCACAGTCCCTCACTTAGAATGTCTGATCGCAAAACCAAATACTTATCTTAAAATAGGAAATCTTTGGATCCCTACTGTAACACCCTGTACTTTCTATACTCGGGTGTTACCATGATGACCTAACCCAGTGCTTACACAAACCTGACTTATTTAAGCATTCACTTCACTCTAACATAAATCGGATCAGTAGGAACTGTCTTCATCCATAGATTAAGTCATCCAACCGTTGATTTACAAAAAGGACTATTACCTCATTAAGGAACTCACATCGAAGCGTAAATGACCAAATTTTGGGAATCTAGTAGGGATGAAACATCAACTACAGCTTTGATTGATTGACTGAGATGTATGAACTCAATTTTGGGATCCAGATCGTTAGACCCACCATCCATTAGTCAATAATGTCTAATCAGATGAAACTCCCACCCTAATGTAACAGATTGGTTATTCAATTCCATATTAGCTATTAAATCCCATGTAATTAGTCCTATAACCCAAAATCATTGAGAAGTTCATTTTATGGAATGAATTGACCATCAGATTTTCACAGATCGTGGATTAACCATAAATTTAGAGATTGTGACCATATATCTCGGAAATTGACTACAAAACTCAATCCAGATTAATCTATAAAACTCCACTGTTGATAATCGAATTGTAAAGCAGTCCAACAGTTGGGTCACATAACATTAATACTTAAAAACCCAATTTCCATATGATGAGGACCCTTGAATGAATGTAATTAAACATTCATCATAGAATTTGTGGCCTAGATCATTAGGTCCACCTATGGTTAGGTTAACATCACTCAATATAAAGACCCAACACTGACCCCCAAGATCAAATGATCTAATTACTAAATCCACCACTAACTAGTCTCAAATAAGTTCAGAAACCCTGTGTTTCAAGGTAGATCGGACTTGGAATAGATCTGACCATTGGGTTATAAAAAAAAATCCATAGATGCTCAAATCAGAGAATTCTAACCCACCTAAGCTTTGATTATGCCTAATACTTGGTCAAAGGCTCTGATTGAGCCCTCGAAACGGAATGGACGGAGTGGATATACTAAGTACATCCCTGCGGACCCCACCAAAGAGGTGTGTGTGCACCATCTATGTGTGCACCCGCCTTTCATGCCCAAGTGGGTCCATGACAACACTTGACATCTTTTGAGTGAAAGAGGATTGGTTGGGGGGTTATCTATCAATCACAGGATTAGACACCACTCGAGATCCTCATAATTAATTGATGTAATGACTGCAAATCAACTGGTCAATCAACCGAGAAGACAACCTCAACCCCGGGTTGAGGAAGTCCAAGATGAGAATGAGGTGCATCAAGCACCCCTGCATTGTACTTTGTGAGATTATTTACAACCGGCTAGGGTGAGCACGCCCTCACGCATGGTTTTTTTAGAAAATACGAGACATGCGGATATCAAGACAGGGGTGATCAAACTCCTTCCAAAATTTCATGGAATTGAATATGAAAGTCCATATCTACACTTGAAAAAGTTTGATGAGATTATAGCCACTTTAAAATTTTCTAATGTGTATGAGGACATGGTAAAACTGAAACTCTTTCCATTTTCTTTGAAAAAGAAGGCTAAGACATGGTTGCATTCGCTACGTCCCCGATCTATTGGCTTATGGAATGACATGATAAGGGAGTTCATAAAGAAAATAAAACGAACACCCTTAGAAGGTCAATCATGAACTTCGCCCAAAAGGAAGATGAATCATTATTCCAATGTTAGGACCGGTTCAAGGATCTTATCAGTTCATGCCCACAACACAGTTTTGAAATGTGGCGCATTACATACTTTTTCAATGATGGTCTGACATATTCCTTGAGCCAATTGGTTGAGATAATGTGCAATGGGAAATCCATGAATAAAAATGTCGATGATGTATGAGACTACTTGGATAGACTTGTTGAAAATGCACAATCATATGACACCTACCCAAAATCAAGCATCACTTTTAGGCCCACTCAATCAAAGAAAAGGGGTGAATTATACCTTCTGAAAGAAGATGATGATATCAATGTTAAAGGGGTGGATTATACCTTCTGAAAAAGGGCGTACCTTTGAGTATTTTTTTGAGAGAGTAGTCCACCTTGGGTGTCTTCATTGCATGGTCTTTTTCGGGTGCCTAATTGTCTTTGGGCGTACCTTTGAGTGCTTTTTCGGGTGGCTAGTTCTCCTTGGGTGACCTCATTGCATGGTCTTTTTTAGGTGGCTAGTTCTCCTTGGGCATACCTTTGAGTATTTTTTCAGGTGGCTAGTTCTCCTTTGGCGACCTCATTGCATAGTCTTTTCCGGGTGAGTAGTTCTCCTTAGGCGTACCTTTGAGTACTTTTCCAAGTGTTTAGTTCTCGTTGGGTGACTTTTTACCAACTGAATGTGCACCCCTAGGTCTATGACCATGTGTATGCATACATGCATTTAAACAAGATTATCTTGTTTGATTTATTTAGTGAATGTGTATTTGATGAACCTTATCCAATTTCCATGAAAATCATTATGTAATATTTGTTATACACTATCTCTGATAACCATGCATAATTATCTTGATGACACGATAAATCTTTGGGGTTATACCTCACTGCGATAGCCATTGATGCTTTCAAACCATATTCAGTGTGCAGGAGACGAGATTATACGTATGCTGATGTTCATGTGGAATTGGATCTGCCAGATGATCTTGCAACTCTCTATTGCTGACTTCATTTGTAATTAAATTTATGTTTGTGAAAGTTAAGACATTAGTTTGTATAAGTTTTTGGTAACCACTTGAAATTAGGGCTGAAAGTTGGGTTGGTGCTCAACTCTAACCCAACCCAAGGTTCCTATACCTCAACCCTAACCCAACCCAACCCAATCTCGGGTTGGGAATTCTCAACCCAAGCCCAACCTAAGCGGGCTCGGTCGGGTTGATCGGGTTGGTTAGGTATATACATGCTAATATTTTCGTTATTACATTAGTTTATTATATTTCAATATAGGGCTAATTTTTTGTATCTATAATTTTATTAATTATATATGTGATTTTTCATTATAAAGAACTTCATTTTTTTTTCTTTAAAAAAAAAGCTAAAATATAAGACAACTACTCCTTTAAAAGTCATGTAGCATAGCATGAAGTCTATTTGGGAGAGAAATCTGGCTTATCTTGTTAGCTTGAGTACTTGGAAATGATGTGGACAAATGAGACTCGACATCACTAGTGTGCCTTCAACACAAACGATCCACACTCAATTTTAATTTATAAGTAACTTATATATTGATCGGGTTCGGGTTGGGTCGGGCAACCCAAGACCTCAACCCGAGCCCAACCCAAGTTTTGTCGGGTTGGTGTTTGTATAGCCCAAGCTTAAGATCGAACCCAATATATCCTGCCCGAGCCCAACCCAATGTCGGGTCGGTCTGGTTGAACCCGCCCAACTTTCAGCCTTACTTGAAATCTTGGTTATGTATATTTGGACTCCCTTTTATATTTAATTTACTTTTGTCCTGCTAGATTACTAATTCTGATGGGAAAAATATGTACGTGGAATTTGGGTGTTTTCAAAGATTAACACTCGAGTTGTGTACTCGAGTTTTGGGAACCGGGGTGTTACACTTACCCTAACATTTTTATAAGGTCTAACAGACTGTTGAGGCGAATAATTTGACTAGTGGCGACTCTGGTCAAACATAACTAATCAATAACAACACAAAGCCCTCAAAAGAGATAACCCGCAGAGAAAGCGACCTCGAATCAGTTCTCACGCACTTCCATCCACATCTGCATCTATTTCAATTCAAAAACGAGAGAAAAATCAAGGAAAAAAGAAACAAAACAAAACCATTGTGCTTACCCAAGCCAAACTGTCCCGAATAGCCTTATACCATAACCCAATCAATACTAGATCGTGAATGACCATGGCCAGCCACCAAGAAGGCTTTCTCCCACAAACACATTCGGCAGAACCAGTCCCAATTTATTGCATTCGATAGCTAGCCTAAAATACAAAGATTATGCAAGAAATGTTTCGTTGATTTGTGTAAGAGAGAAGTATACAAAACCTCTAAGATGGCCCAGCAGGCAACAAAAACTACCATCTCTCACACCTCTTTCAACCTCCAGTATGATCCAACCACAATCCTCAGGATCCACACAAGACTTCCGATAAACGAAACCTTCAGCCATAACAACCCTCCACCTTAGGGTGTTTCTTGAAGTATCCCCTAAAAAATGGGAACCATTTCTAATCACTTTATGTAGTTGGGATTCCCAATCAATTTCAACATCCTCCTAACGAGAATTCCAATTGATTTTTAATATCCTCCTGTAACCAGGGTTTCTTCACAATCTCATTTCTCAGTTTTAGTTCAACAAACTGTTTATAATGGGAGTAATTTCCACGTCCAACCTCCTATAAGCAAGAGTCATAAGAGCATCCATGATACTAATTACTATGAGAATGGGGCAGTCCAGACCGAACAAGGGGTAAAATTCCTCTCGTTAAGTTCATCCGAAATCGAACAAATCTGAGAGCAAATACAAGAGATGAAGAGGAAGCTATAAAAGCAACAGGGGGTGGATCTTACATTCACCAAGTCCAGGGACCTCTGTCCCTTTCCTGACACAGAGGTACATTTAGGCTTTGATGTACCAAGATTTAAAAGATATGATGGTACGGAGTGTCCTATAAATCACCCGAGAGCATTCTATGCAGAGCTTAATGTCATGGTAGGCATTGACGGAGCATTGATTCGTCGATTTTAGAAGTCCTTGAAAGACGATCCATTAAATTGGTACACGTCACTGGACTACCATCGAATCAGGACTTGGGAATAACTTTCTCAAGCATTTGTCGATTATTTCGCGTACAATTTCAAATCAACACTCATATGGGTGGATCTCATTGTCTTAAGGCATTGGGACGATGAGTCATTGTCAACTTATATTGGACGGTGACGGGGCATGGGCGACAGAATGAAGACACTCATCAAAGATAAGGAGCAAATCTCCATTATCAGCCACTTGGCAAAGCTAAGTATCTTTAGATACATTGTCTTGTATCCATATATACCAATTTTACCCAACTCATTCGCATCGAGGGGCAAGTTAAAGCTGGAATAAAGGCTGTGATGATCTCTCCTTAGTGGCCCCATCAGGTCTCCTAGGTACAATCGATAGTGGAAGGAAGGCCTATCGAATATAAGAATGGTAACGAAAGAATTCCTGACCCCTGTCCAATTGAAGAAGATAATCTTATCACCTCTACCGCTATTTGCCCCTCAATGGGGACAACTGCAGTAATAACAACAGGTAAGATGGAATCTACAATGTTATAATCACCTTCTGTAAACAAAACCCATAGTACTCCAATCTAGCATGTGATTAAGCACTCATACCATCAATATCATCAAAGAAGAATCTCCTCTTTGTCCAGCCCAATTTATCCATGCCATCGCGTTAAGAGAGAAATATTGTATATTTTTCTCGTGTTATGCATTGGTTTTATAAACATTAATGTGCTTAATTAATTTAATCACTCATGTTCTCTTATGAGGTGATTTTGAGAGCTATGGAGAAAATAATGCTTGAATCATTGATTTAATACTCAAAAAATTACCAAGTGAATGATTGAATTTATGGAGGTCAAGGTTGAAGAATTCAATAGTCAAAGATCCAAGGAAACCAAGTGAATAAGGAAGAAAGTCGAGGAGACAAAGTGCAGAATTCAATAGCCATCGAAGACAGCTTCGATGTCATCGAAGTGAGTGTCGATGCCATCGAAGTCATTTCGATCCCATCACAAAAATTCAAAAAATTCAGTTTTGTTGTTAAACATATTTGAGCATTCTTCGATTATATCAAGGACATGTTCGATGCCATCAAAGCTAGTTCGATTCCATCGAAGGAGGTTTGATGATATTGATAAAATATGCAAATTTAAAAGTTGGTTACTAGACAATTTTCCAATTCCATCAAGACTTTCGATAGGAGCTTAATGTTATCAAATGTACTATTGAAGCTGCGATAGATACGTAAAATCAAGTCAGTTTTAAAGTTGATGCGAATCAAGCTTATATGAAGGAATGTTTTAGGAGTTTCTAATCATTAATTGCGATAGGAGTAAAGTAAGGAGTTATGGTGCTTCAATTAGTTGTGGTATTTCAAAAAGTCCTCCTTCCTCTTCAATCATTCAGTTTTAGTTAGTTTTTGTTTTTTTCTTTAAGAGTTTTAGTTTAATCATGTATATGGTTAGTTAATCTCTTGGCTAAATTTAAGATATAAAGCTTATAGTTATTCTTAATGTTATTTTGCTTTGATTTAAGCTATTTGATTTTTATGTTGAATAATTCATTAATTTTTTGTTTGAATGAATAAGTATTTTCAATTTACTTTGATCCGTTGTTGACTCTAGGCACTTTAGATGCCTAGGAATACTATTGATATTCTCTTACGTGTTTTGCGATTGTTTAATTTGTAAAATTCATTGATCTATCATTGACTCTGGGCATGATAGATGTTTTGAATTTCATGAGATCAATATGTTGATGCTTTATGACGGAATTAATTCAACGAAGTTCAAATTTATTTTGAATTGTATGAATGATGATTTAACTGTTTCATTATCCATATGATTAGGATAAGACTTCGATTCTAGTTATGTGATCCAATTGAATCAAATAAAATACCATTGAATAAGCTATAAGTAGATCATTGGCACTCTAATATTTTATTTTTGATAGTTTTTTCCACAATTACTCTTTAAATCCGAATTTAATAATTAGTTTATATTCTAGTTATAATTCTAACGTATTTTAAATATTGTATAATAAAATATTTCTACGGGTACGAACTAGGTCTCACTGAGTTATTAATACATCGCAACCCTTCATTTCAGGTTGTTATAACACATCGATTATCGTTCAGAGTTCGAGCCCTTCATCCTACAATGGGCACCTTAAGATATTCCAATCTCGAAGCTTCTCATCCTGTAAAAGAGACCTCAGCCACTCTCCATGCCCTAAAATATACAAGGGGCATCTTCAATTAATACAGTCTTCGCACCCTCAGTCAACTAAGGGCACAATTCTCCAACAATCAATCAGGGGGACAATCTCTCCGTCTTAACAATAGTCAGTCAGGGGCACAACCTGTCTTTTCTAGCAAGCGGCAAAGAGGACAACCTCCCCATAACTTCAATAGTCAACCAGGGGCATAACCTGTTGTTCAAGACAACCCCAAATGCAGGGCTGCAATGTAGTAATAACTTAGCGAGACCGAGGTTATATCTATATAAACTTATAATTGTGTGATTTTTGTGATACTTAAAAATTAGAACTAAAACTAAACTAATTGATGAAATTTACTTTAACGAGTAATTGTGAAAAAAAAACAATTAAGGATAAAATATTAGAGTGTCAATGATTCACTTATAGGTATATCTCGATGTTAATTTACTTGATCCAATCATATAACTCAACAGGAATCAGAATCCTATCATATTCAGCTGGATAATAAAATAGTTAAAACATCATTCATGTGCCAAAATAGAGTTGAACTTTAATTGAACTGGTTCTTACATCATGCATCAAAGTATTGATCGTTAAAAATTCAAAGCATCTATCGTGCCCGTAATATACAATAGATCAATGAATTTTACATATCAATCTTTTGCAAAATGGATAATAAATTACTCTTAGTATTCCTAAGCATCCAATGTGCCCGGAGTTAACAATAGATCAAAGTAGACTACAAATATATCTTCATTCAAACCAAATATCAACGAATTATTCAGCATTCAAAATTAAATACTTGAATCCAAGTTAACTAAAACATTAAAAATAACTACAGGCTTCACCTCTTAGCGGTGGCTAAGAGATTAGTCAATCAAAGACATTATTGTATTAAAACTCATTAAAAAAATAAAAACTAACTAAATAAAAATTATTTGAGAAAAAGGATGACTCCTTAGAGGATTTACAACTCCTGGCTCTACCCTAATTCATCATTTAGAAAGCCTAAAATATTTATTTAAATAGAAAAAATCTGTCACGACTTATAACTGACTTCAATTTATGCATTTTCGTTACACTTCGACAGCAACTAACTGGGACATTTAGTTGCACTGAACATAGCCTTCAATCGTACTGTAGTCGAATTTATCTAATTTCCATTTAAAGTCTCAATATTCTTTAGGTCGTACTAAACATCACTTGGTGGGACAGAATCTGTAATCAATCAAATTAAATGTCGAGTTAAATTATCTATAAAAATCACAGTTTGTTACTGGATTGTTCTGTACACATTCGGTTAGATCGAACCGACCTTAGTGAGACCAAACATTGTGTTAATTTTATTGTAGAGCTTCATGATTTCGTCAGTCTTTTCTCTCTCAATTGCACTTAATTTTCTTGGATATTTGGCACTTAAATTCTTCATTAATTAATCACCTCTAAATCTTAAAATCTTTGCTTTGTTATTCTTTGAGCTTTAAATACTCTCTTTAATAGTTCTTTTCACCTTAGCTATCCAAATCACACGGCATAGGAAAAATATATGTAATTATATCAACTAAGTACATCTATGCTTATAAAACCAACGCATAATAAAAAGAAAAATATACAATATTTCACACTCAACACCCCTAACCAACATTTTGCTAGTCCTGATAAAAAACATTCGAACAACTAATGTTCAATATTTAAATTTCAAACTTTTTTCAGAAAAGCAACATTCAATATAATCATATATATATGTAAGTAAGAATTAAATATATATAGATGAAATATGTTAGTCTAGACCCTAATGTCATTAGTAAACCATAAAGTTAAGTTATCTTTTATTAATTAATTTACGTAATGTATCTAAACTTCAAGTTGATAGCGTGCTTAATGAATTTTTAACTTATAATCTATTAAGAGTTACACTTTTCTCCATAACACTAACTATAATGATTACCTCAAAGTGGACAGATCAACCCAAGTTAATGATTCTAAATACATATATTTTCATTTATTTTTTAAACTTTTTAATTTTTCATCAATCATACTATTGTCATTCTTTCTTTATTTTTTTAATTATTAAATTTATCATTTAAACATATTTAATAGGTAGTCATTTTTTATTTCAATTATTTTATATTTATATTTATATTTATTTATTTATTTATTTTTACACACGCACACACACCACCACACACTCATGCCATTGGTGGGATTTCACCACCTATGGGTACTCGAACCCTCAACCAGGTGTTGAAACTCCTGAGAGTTTACCACTAGAGTAAGAGTAAATTCTATACTTATTTTTATGCAAAGGTAGATAAGGACAACCAGAATTGATTGTGAGACCCAACCCGAGTTCATATGTGTGCATGTGTGTGAGTATGCATTCTGTCCATCTTGGTCCCGCGGTCCTACCAGTAGAATCTCGGTGACCCATGACCCTTGGATAGTATTTGCGGTCATTCGTAAGTCTAGTCATAAAGACCTGACTCGTATCGATTTGAGACCTATGCCATTACGACCGCATCGTTGTCGCGCTTCCAACAACGTATCTTGTGTGTCTATCCGACCTATGGATCAAAAGTTATGAGCATTTTATCATGTGACCCACTTTTTGTACAAATGCATGTGGACTACTATCACCCTTGGCACAAGTTCCAAGGTACACTACCCACACACTGCATAAAGATCCATAACTAACACCACCAACCACAAACACTACCAAGAGACCTACCCTACCCCTAGCAACTTTGGTTTCTCCTCCCTAAGGTAATCATTTATTTTCTTACAAATAAATCATTACTATCTCTCTCTCTCTGTAACACCCCAGATTTTAGCTAATCTGGGATTAGACGTCCTTAGGCAATGGGTTAACTAAAACACCTGAGAAATCGCTTAGAATCCAATTCCATAGCCAAAGAAATCACGTAGGATAAATTCCTTTGGAAAATAAGTGTAAGTTAGCTAGCGCGATGCTAAAGTAGCTGGAAAATAGTCCCTGATCACTTTAAATACGTTCTACAAGACCCAAATCGAGTAAAACCAATGACTCTATAATACTCTATAACCTGGGATCAAACTCTAAACCGGTTTGTTCTCTGGACCGCTTTGAATCTTTGTATTGGATGTAGACCGCGCGTCGAAAGTCCGATGCCTCCTATCTTAGACCGTTAGAACCGCCTAGCTGGACTTGACACTCATTTCGAAAATCAAGTCAAACCGATAATCACAGGCCATTTCATTGAGCCCAGACCGAAGAGAGTGTGAATAGGGACAGAATTGAAATTTCAAATTCAAATCTGGCACACGACTTGACGCGTCAGTATTGAGCGTTCTGGTCTTCAGAATTCAGCCAGATTACACCCTCGGATCAGGAAAAATTTCTATTTTATATCATGAGACTTTCAGCCCTGATTTACGTGCGGTGACCGCTGAACTGAAACTGGTCCGCCACGTGCGATCTGCTGACCCAGCCGAACTGAAAACTTAATACGTGCTAGATCTGATACGCGTGAGCTTAAGTCCGATCGCATTCAGTCAGGGGACCACCAGAAAGCATCTTTTGGACCGAAACGGCCCCGATTTGGATATGCACTAAGTGAACTTTGTACCGGAGCCTATTTCGGGCAAGTTCGGGCTTATAAAAGGGGTTGAAACCCTCACTCTTCTCTCCCATCCGAATTTGCAAAAATTCCTAGATTGGGAAAGAGAAAAGGTGAGAGTTTGTGAGTGAGAGTGGGAGTGATTTTCCTATCACCTGCTGCTGCTGCTGCACGTGCTTAGGCGACACACTCCGATCACTTTTCCAGTGATTCCAACGCACTTCTAGGTAAGAAAAACCCTAACCACTTGCTGATTTGGGGATTTCTTCGATTCAAATAGAATAGTAGCTGATGTACATGTGTATCAGGTTGTCTGATCGCCGTAGACGAAGCGTATATGCTCCGTTCGAATTTACACATCCATAAGAGACAAGGTGCAGATTTTAGACGCTTTAATTGACTGTTTCCAAAGCTTTCAATGTCGTTTAATAGTAGATTCTCGACGACAACGCCGTTTGACATGTACAACATGTTGTCCGTTTCCTGTTTCGTAAACCAACGAAGAATATGAGATTTAGGGCATTTTAGTCATTTGTAGGAAGTACTGTTTTCATCCATAATTTGCTGATGTGATTGACATGGCTTCTTGCCGCATTAGGATATTAGGAATACGTGCATAATTAGTTTGGCGAAGAGATTCGCCAAATTGCGCACTTCGGGTCGATATGCTATATGTAGACTTAAGTGTGTAGTGTATGTGTTTGTATAAATACTTGTATTAGTATGTATTGGATTAAATGATGTTATGAATTAGTTTGAGATTGATTTCTCAATTAATATGCTGACATAAATAATTTCCCACATGTTAACTATATGCATGATTCCATTATATGCATGAAATGTATGTGTTTGAAGATTTGCTTAAGTTGTATGTAATAACATGTATTAACATGCTCACATGGTTGTATTTCATTTTCATTACCCTTACACAACTGCTGATGTGATTCTATGATTGTTTGGGACTATGCCTAGTCCAGGCAGTCGGTAACCGAACGAATTCGTGGTTAGCTTATCTTTGCCACGAACGACGCGTCGATGAACGCGAACCGTGTTCTGGAGTTGACGGCAGTGGTTAGGCCACACGAAGTGTTTTACGCACTTCATGTCGTTCGACTTGAGATGCGATCGTGTTAGTCGAGCCCGTCAAGTAACCCGACTGGCCGTTGTATGTTCACCCTGCATGAGTCATAACTGCTTGAACCTAGGGTACTGAACTTACCATTGTAAACCCTGTTAACTATGGTACCTTGATCCACAAAGACTCATGAGCCGGGCATGGTGGTATGGGACACCGTGGTCGAGCTGTCGGCCTACGCTGGGGCCACAAACCTCCCCGTAGTGACCAGTGAGCACCTAGACTCGTGAGCAGATTATGGTGGTATGGGACACTGTATTCTTACTGTCGACCTACATTGATAAGGTGATGGGGGAGCGGTGCAACGAGTGCGAGCAACAGCCCTGAGAGCCCTTTGTAGTAACCGCGAGCGTATTCTGAGTCTACGGGAGGCGACGACCCTTCAGTAGCAGTAGAGTACAGTAGGCCTGTATTGATAAGGTGATGGGGGAGCGGAGCAACGAGTGCGTGCAACAGCCCTGGCAGCCCTTGCAGCGACCTACGAAATATACATCGTATGAGATTACTAGGAGTGACGACCCTAGACAGGATCTGTGTTGGGATTGATATAAGGGAAGTACCTTAGTTTCTCAATCCTGCTGTTTGAATGAACTAATAACAACTCAGAAATCATATCACCATAACATTGCATGTGCCTGGAAGATGTGGAGCACTCTAGAGAGTGTGGCATGCTGCGGTCGTAAGATGTTGCCGTATGAGGGAGATCGTCGGTGAGGGCATACATCACGTCATGTCATAATTGCATTAACAACAGTATTATGAATGTTTGAATTACTACTTTACTATTATCGCATGATTGATTTGAGAACATGTTAATCCTTACTCTATTATTCCACTGAGTTAGCTACTTACTCCCACGTTACGGGACGATGTTCCTGGACACCCACCAGACCCTTTTGTGATTGCAGATGATGGCGCGGCCTGCGAGGCGGAGCTGGACTTGATGATGATGAGGAGGATCCCTCCTTTATGCGTGTTCTAATTGACGAGATTACAGGGAGGTTGATTAGATACTTTGACACTTGTCATTTTATATTTTTAGCGCACTCATGTATATTCGTTTTGTCTACTTTTGGAGTATACATGTATGTATATAACCTGGTAACATATTCACACTCTGGAGGCATACAACAGTTTATATATGTTATATATACTATCACAGTCTTCCGCTTGTTAATTTAACTGTCTCTGGAGTATGATATGCTGTTCTAGCTTAATCTCACTCATGTTTAATGCGTTATCACAGACAACATTCAATCATACATATCTATGTTGCATAAATAACATTTTGGAACTCGGGAGTTGGGTTTTTGCTCGACCCCCCGATTTTCACGATGTTACACTCTCTCTCTCCCTCCTTCTCATTTTCTTCATTCCAGCAATTTTCTCTCCCAAACATCCCATTTTCCTCCATTGCTCCAGCCCCTTGAAGCTTCAAAATCCCTCAATCCTACCCTTAGAAATTCATTATAGCCATTAAACCTTCTTCCTTGGTCCAACATCTATCTTGTATGGGAGATTGAGAGCTTGATTTAAAGGTGGGTGTCTACAACTTGCTGATCTTTCTTCTCTATCTTGATCCTTTTATTTATTTAGGTATGGAATGTGTGGGACCCACCAATCCATGGTGGGGATCCCATCTGATCCATTGGATGTGGCCCTTAGCCCATCCTACATGCATGCATTGTTCCATGATGGGGCCATTCTCCATGGACCCCATCATAATGTATCTCATGATCCAAATCATTCTAAGGTCATGTAGACCTTCATTTTATGGTGGGGATGGTATCCCAATCATCCGTTTTAATTTTTAGTCATGCATGTATGAGATTCATAATGTAGATGTATATTGGTGTATGATGTGTGGTTGAATTTTCTTGGGAGGGCTTAATAGTGGTAGAGCCTTTCCCTATGGGTGAATTTCTCTTCCTTCTCTTCTTTACCCTTATTCCCATCCCTGATCATGGTGTGTGGCCCACCTTGCGAGCTAACAAAAATCCAGCCACCCAAAAAGGACAGTACACCCATAGCATCCCATCTTATGTCATGTATCCCTAAAATCCAATTAATTGGGACACATGCAAAAGTATTTTGTATGGTAGGATAATCTGGATATTTGTGGGACCCACTATAGTGGTCCATCCTCTAATTTTTTGGGATTAAATCCCATTTTAATTACTAATTAAAATTATTTTATTCCAGTGTAATGTTGTTGTCCAAATTGTTGGAATTGTTTCTTTTATGTTGTAATATATGGGTTGTAGGTATTATTTATGGCTTATTTTTTTCTGATTTCTTAGACTTTTCTTTGAGGTGTAGATCCCACTTAAGAGTATGTTAAACCTCACCCATCCCTGTTTGATCATCCAAAAGAGTGGGCCAAGAAGGTTGGACAGTCCAGATTTTTTAGACTGTCCAGCCACTCTACTTACTGAAAAAATATAAATGTCAGCTGGTTTTTGAAATGGTGGGTCACCTTTGTAGACCCTACCTTATTGTGTACTTATACAAGGATGTTGGCATTACATTTCTTCAAATGTTAGCAGACCTGGGCCTAGTCTAATGGGGTACACAAGTCAGGGACAATAGCATTGCTGCAGCAGGAAAATAAAATCTGGATCTTATTGTCCATAATTTGTATAAAATAAATAAAATATTTATACTACCTCAAAAATACTAAAATTTTGCAGTGAGGTGGCCCACCCATGGTAGGACCTACCTGCAAAATTTTAGGGCCAATGGACCCCATTTGGGCATCCAAACGGGTGGGCCAATATAGTAGACTGCCAGAAAAATTCTGTTGTGCAGACTAGCAGTATAGTTCCATAAAAATAAAATTTTAAAAATATTTTTCTCAGAAGGCGGGCCATCTTTTTGAGTCTCATATTGGTGTAAGCTTAATTAGAGACATTGGGTCCAAATTTCAAGAATTTTGAAGGCCCAGATCTTTCCCATTTGGATGGCCCAAATTCAGAACAGTTACATTCCAGCAATAGTTTTCCCTGGACAGATTATATTCTTAAAATTTATTAAAATAATTTTGAGTGTCGAAAAATTGTAAAAATTTACAAGGCTGTGTTAAACTCATGTTAGAACCTACCTGAAAAATTTTGGATCCATTGGACGCCTGTTCACACCATGGTGGTGGCTGGACCAGCCCACTATAATATGGTATCTAGATCAGTCTGAGTTTCAAGATAAATTGTTTTATTTGAATTAATTAAAATATTTTTAGATGTCCAAAAATCATAAAATTTTATTGAGGTGTGGTCTACCTATGGAATAACCATCATATAAATTTTCAGTGTCATCAGGCCTCTGTATCGACCGTGGTGTGGCCGGCAATTTGTATCAGTTTTGGGCCAAATATTCAGGCACGCCCTTACCTTGGGTTGTTGGGCCTGCATTCTGATGGCATGGCCCACTTGAAGTAAGTGTTGTATATCTTTCTTTTTATCTGGTGGGGCCTACTATGATATATATGGATCATCATGGGCCAGTAACACATCTAAATTAAATAAAATTCTAGACTCCAACAGGCCTAGGAAATGGGTGGGCTGAAATTCTAGTAAGGGGCCCAAGATTTGCTACATGGTTGATTGTTTAGGAACTATTATGGCACACCGGATTTTAGAGAGTATTTCACGCACTCCTTACTTTCCTTCCTTATATATATTTTTGGTGTAGTTAGTGCCTTTTAAGGCCAATCTTTGATGTGATAATATGGGCTAGCTTTAACCAGATTTTTGTTAGTTTTATGGAACTTTTGAGCTGGAAGCCTATTCCTTGAGCCCAAGACTATGCAAGGGCTGACCTTATTGCTTTATGGGACCAATGGGCCGTATACAAGCTGATCATGTGTATTTATTAGCCTTGATGCCCTCATAAAATGCTTAATTGTGGGCTAACTTGCAAGGCCCACATAAATATATATTGTGGAGGGCCTTGCTAAGTCTTTGGGCTGATGTGGCAAGGTCCACACTGTCAGTATAAGCCTTACCCATGTGTATTCTTGGGCTTATGGGCTGACCTCTAGTCCATCATAATGTATGAATTGGATGACTTTTATTTTGGGTCATTTTCTTAGGACCCATTATGTAATATAGTATATGCATGGCCACCCCTTTTTGTGGTAGTGATTAGGCATTTTGGACTCACTTTTTTTGGATAGGCCCATTGATCTTGAGGCTATACTCTCTCATTTATTGTGATGGGCTTAAGGGCAATAATATGCAAGAAGTTAAACTCTTGGCTGCCCACTAAATTGACCCTATACTTGGGCCAAAAGTGAAGCCCAACTCATTTGTGTTAAATATAAAACTTGCCCATGTAAATGAATTACCGGGCTGCCCATGAAGCCCACCATAATATGGGGAATTATGACCTTTATGTTTGGGTCCAAACCTTACTTGAGGGTCCACTATTTGGCCCATAAGTTGAGCTTAGTGTATGGCCCAGTAGGCCATGCATTACATGAGCTTTAGACCTTATATTATATGAGTAGTGGCAGACTAACTCTTGGAAGCCAGTTGAGGTTGAATGTCCTCCTGGGTGATCTAAGGTAGGCCCATAGGTTTCTCTATGGATGGTTAAAGGCCCACCTTAGACCCTAGGCCATTTGTTTATGGCTTAATGTGTATGTATGTGGAACCTACCTTAACGCATGTTTGGTCCAGGCCATCCAAGCCTTGGATTGCCCGATTATGGATGTACTCTCTGTCTTGAGTTACTACTAGACTCACAATCCAGTAACAGGTCCACTTGATCTTTTCATTATATATACACACTCTCCATCTTGTGGGGTCCCCCAGCGAATATAGTTGGCTTTCATGAGATTATTTCCACATAGTTAACTGATTTCTAGACCTTAGCAGGTCTAGGAAGTTAAACTGGCCAAAAGTTTATCAAAGGGCCTTAAATGTAAAATTTTATGGTTAAAAACTTTATTTGGCTGTGGGGCCCACCGTATTAAGAACTTGTGTATGTGTTACATGCTTATAATCTTTGGGCTTTATCAGTGCATTCTTTGGGGTCACCTTTAGTGATCAGATGAGGACCCTATCTTAGATCATATTTTTTTTAGGGCATCCCGTGGGCCCAGAGTGGGTAGGGTCGTCCCAACTTGGCCCAACCATATATTGGGCTAACTTCCACCATTTTGATGGACTTGTGGGCTAAGACAATGATAATATTGGGCCCTTAGTTGCCCACTTAAGTTGCTAAGTTATTGGGCTGATGTAGTTGGGCCCATTTCATCCAAACTTAAACTTATTTAGTCGTATATTGTGTACGCGGGCTGCCCACTAAGTTGACTCAAATTAATGGATTCTATGACCATTGAGAATTAAACCTTGGGCCTTAATTCTCCTCTTGGGGCCCATGTTGTTAAAAGTAGTATTTTATCTTTTTATGGCCTATTATGAAGAATATATATGTATATGTTGGTTACATTTATTTTTATCTTTAAGTAGGCATTGGGCCTTCTATCCACATCATTCATGGTTGATATGTTTTTTTGGGGAATGGTGGTTAAATGTCCTCATTATGGACCCCTTAGGCCCGGTTGTATTTAAGAGTGATTGGATGATTATCTTAGACTCTTGCTGGCTCATTTCTATATCACTTAGACCCGTAGTTTGTTTACTTCGTCTCGTGGGTTATCCCAGGTAAATAAGCTCCCACTAGAGGTGAGATTCATTATAGATATTGTCTAAATACCTAGTCTTGGTCCCTTCTTAGATAGAGGAGTGTACTGCTTTATATATCACTGCATAATATGTCTAGACCCATCTTCACGGCCCATGTACATCATTGTATGCTTGGTTGATACTATGTGTGTGTGGTCATATTGTGTCATTGGGCATTACATGATACTTTTCCCAAGGGACGTAGTATCCCCTCTTGAGCACGTTGGATGCTTGGGATTGATGCATGGTTGATTTTGTGATTTATGCATCCGACATTGCATAACATATGAGCAATATCGCCCTTGCTTCATCAGGGCTGTAGCCTTCATAGATACATCGTGGATGGCCATGTTTGGACACCGAAAATGTTACTTGAGCATACCGGGTGCATAGGATGCCCATGGGTGAAATTTCCAAAACTTTCATGGTACTAAAGATCTGCTCCAGCGCCGTGACCGGGTGGAATATATGATCACACGAGAGCCTTATACCGTTAGGCCGCGACTCTCATTGTCGTATAGTCGGTTGGATAGGGGTGTGGCCTTACTCGCCTGATGTAAGAGGTCATTGTTAGGCTGAGTCTGACCAGCTCGTGAATGGGTCCGCTACCTTCAAGCCTTGCTGGTGATTGACTGTCCACGGGTGGGTAGTGAGGTCTCTTACGCTTGTTTGATTGTGCAGGGTCTATAGAGCGGCAGTCATCCAGTAATTTAATGGACTCCGGTGATTTTCTTATTATGAAAATGTACTTGATATGTGTATTGAAAATGAGCACTGACATTACTTTGCATTGCATTTGAATCAGCTTTGTAAGCCTCATAATACACCGCCTTGGCATGGCACCCAGTACTCGTTGCATTACATTACTCATTACGCTATATAGCCTTGGTATGACTTCCTACATTATCATATTGCCTTGGTATAGCTTCTTATGTTCATGATCGCCTTGGTAAGGCTAGTGGTACTAGCATTGATCATGACTCATTTCTGCATTCTCTATCTTCTTCTGAGCACCATTGTCACACACTTTCACCACCCTCTAAGCTTTCTATAAGCTTATCACGATTGATGCGTGTAGGAGATCGTAAGTTGGCGTCTTAGCAGCGGAGCTTGGATAGGTGTGCAATCTGAGGACCCAGTGTTGCAGATTCTCTTCCTTCTTTCTTCTGTTATCTTATGTATGTCCTTTTGGACTTGATGTAAGCTTGTAAAGTTCAAATTCATAGTGAATTTTGTGATGTATGCTTTTGTTATTCTCAAATTTACTTGTTATGATCTTAGGTATGCTCGTATTGGAGATGATTATATTGTTATGAAAATCCTCCTTGTAGGATCCCAGGATCGGAACCTACCTCGGGAGCCGAGAATGGGGTACTACGGAGGCTGTTGCGGCCAGAACCGGTCATCGGGTTCCTTGTGAGGTCCGATTACCGAATCTGGGACATGACATTGATTCATAACACTTTTAATTAATTACTAAGCTAAAAGCTTAAAACAATAATAATTCAAGTTAACTTCACAAAATACGAGTCAGACGTTAAAGGTGAATTAAGCTCCATTGACGTTTATAATTTTCTATTAACCAATTTATTAAAAAAATTTATTCAATTTTTTTTTGAAGACACAGGGTGTCCCCACCTCTTTTTTGAAGTGAGATTGATCCCTGTGAATACATGCAACACCCACAGCCACATATATTGGGTAAAGCCAAGGAGGGGAATCGAACCCTCACCTAAAGGGAGCAAACCTATGGTGAAGACCATTCGCCAAAAATTTATTGATCAACTAGGTTCTAGAGTTTCAAAATTTACTTTGTATCTTATCATTATACTCAAATATATTCAAATGCAATGAATATTACTATCTAAAAAGAGTTTTAGAATCTAAAAATTGGAATTACTATCCATAAAGAATTTTGGAATCTAAAAATTGGAATTACTATTTATAAAGAGTTTTGGAATCTAAAAATTGAAAATTTTACTTTATATCTTACAATTATTATTTTCCAGCAACCAGCTGACACAAACACAAGGCATGCAATGAAAGTAAACGTCAATTCATGACTGGTCGGCAAAGGTAGGGCATCCACTCACCTTGGCATTCAGTTATACATAACATCTATCAGAGACGGGCATCTGCAAACACTCCAGCCATACTAATAAGCTAATTGAGTTTGAGGTAACGAATGGTCAACCAAAACCTCAATTCTTTACTATGACCCTAAAGCCCAAAACATAGGAACCTCAATCATAAATCCTAAACTCTGTCTATTCAACCCAGTTGACCTAATCATAAACCCTAAGAATTTAGAAACCTAAAATATTGAGTTAACTCACTCGATTAACTAGATGAGTTAACTCATTCGGTTCGCCTACCCGATCTAACAACCCAATCAACTTTCCTAGTTAAGTCCAAAATTAGCTCGAATCAATGCCTAAAATCAAGCCTAATCGAAGTACAGTGTGCAAAAAACAATACGATGTCCTTCATAGCAGGGCCTCCATACTTGAGGGAGGCTACCTGTAAGACCCGTATCCTAATCCGTACTGTTCCGTCGCTTCCCGCGATCCTTCCCGTCGAATTCCGGCAATCTGCAACCCGTAATCGACGTTACGTATGACCGTAAGACGTATCCTATACATTTGAGTCGGCTTAATCCGAGACTTGTACCATTGCGACCGCACAGTCACCGCGGTTCCAACGCCACGACTCACGCACCGATCCGATACCCAGACGAGGTGATGTGGACCCATGTTCAGTTCGAGAAAAAACGCCGCGCGTTACAAATTTCAAGAGAATCTCTACAAAGTGTCAAATCAATCCCATCAATCACCTCTCATATCAAGTACAAAGCACCCATGCTTTCTTTCTCTACGAGTCAAGCAAACCCAAAGTCAACTAATCCATCACCTCACCCATCACTCACATCCATCATCCATCTCCCATTACTCCTCCTTACATCCCATCTCCCTCTCTCATTTCTCAACAATTCTAAGCAAGCAAGAGCCCTCTCACGTCCAAGCTCTCTTCCATGTGAGAGAGTGCATTTTGGTGGCCCACTTCCCATCCCAAAATCTCTCATCTTAGCCATCCATTTCTCATCTCCACCATCAAAGTGAAGCTGTAGGAGATAGGCTATCCAACGGACCAAGAAGATCAAGTGGTCGGTGCTTCCATAGCCTAGTTTTTCATATTTTTAAGATAGGCCAAGTGAGGCCAACCGATCAATGGTTTGGATTTCACTTGGGACCCTAAGATATGGCCGATGGCCCATCTTAATCATCAATATCATTCCATGATGGGGCCATTCTCCATGGACCCCATCATGATGTTTACTTTCCTTGCATTAAAGAGGTCATATAGACCGTTCATTTTGGATGGAGAGGGATCTCCACCGTTGATCTTTTATTTGGAAGGCCCATATGCAATGGGACCCATTGATGTATGATTGGATGGTTGAAAGGGAGGACCCATAGTGCCGGGGACCCTCCATCATGCGTGTCCCATTCTATCTTTCTCTCTCTCCCTCTTTTATTATTTATTTATTTATTTTCTTTGTATGATTGATGTGGCCGTGTGGCCCACTTGAATGGACCCCACCATAAGGCTTGTATCCTACCCAAGCCATTTATAAGTGGGGCCCACCTTTTATGTGTCCATCCATCAGGGGTAGCCCACCTCAGCAAGGTCCACCTCAACGTACAAAACCCACCAGCGTCCCCTAGATGCTGGACGTCAGAAGGGGGAAACACAAATAATAGCTTTGTTTCAAAGCTTGGGGAAGGGTTGCTCATATAGGCCCCACACTGATGTATGTATTCAATCCACTCTGCCCACTTTGTTCTCCTAATCATTTTAAGCGTTGAGCCGAAAAATGAGGTTCGTCCGATCTTCAGGCGGGCCATAGCAGATAAAACAGTGGTCCTTACCGTTGAAAGTCACCCTGACATTCTTATACGTCGAAAACACTTCGGATATTAGACTCGTTTATACGGTCTTAAGTTACTGAGTGCAATGGACGGGTTGGATTTACTTAGAGTGGGCCGCACACATGAAAAACCTCAAAAGATTAGGTTTTTTTTTTAAAAAAAAAAAAAGGAAAAAAGAAAAGCAAGGAGCAGACCTGCTCCTGCCACCGCAGTCGTTGCCTGCGGCCTTGTAGCGGGCGGGCAGGCAGACAGCAACCCACGGCCCCTGCCGTGGGCCCCACCATGATGTATATGTATATCTAGGCTGTTCATTAGGTGGGCCCCTACCTTAAACGGGTCCCACCAAAAAATCAGCTTCATCCAGACCTTAGGTGGCCCACACCATAAGAAATAACGGTGATTGAGTTCTACCCTTGAAACCTTTTTTTTTTTTTTTTGGGCCCACAGAAGTTTTGGAATCAATGTGAAATTTATTTTTACTCTTCATCCAGGTCTGTGGACCTTATCAGCGGGTTGGATGTCATATAAACATTATGGTGGGTCCCACGTGGGGCCCACAATGATATAAGTGTTTTATTACCACCGTCCGTACGGACGGTGGAGGCGGCCACAGTGATGCATGTGTTTCCCATACCATCCAACCATTTCTTTGGCTATTGGACAATCAGTGGACCCTCACCCTTGATGTTTGTATTATATCCAAACCGTCCATTCAATTGGTGGCCGTATGTGTGGGCCCCACCATGATGCAGGTACTGCATCCAAATCGTCCATCTAATTTGAAAGCTCATTTTATGAGCTAAAGAATGAGCCAGATCCTTAGCTCATGTGGACCTCCACCATGACGCATGAGTTGCTTCCAAACCGTCTATCCATTTTAAAAGCTCTTGAGCTAAGGAGATGAGTCAGATCTATGGTTCAAGTGGGCCCACCTTGGCATGTGTATAGGGCCCATATTGATTTAACTATGGTCATTCATTGAGGCCTACCTTGGTATATATCTAAGGCCCAAATGATTAAGCCCATTTGATGTGCATGGAGCGCAAATGGAGTGACCCATTTGATATATTTAAAGCTCATGTGTATAGGCCCATCTGATATATTTAAGGCCCAAGTTGTGAGGCCCACTTTGATGTATTTCAAGGCCCATGGGTCATGGACCATTGCAATGTACATAAGGCTCATTGGTGAGGCCCATTAATGCAGCTCATTTGATGAATGTAAGGCCATGTGATACGGCCCATTCAATGTATCTAAGGCCCATGGGTCGAGGCCCAACGGATGTCCTTAGGGTCCATTGCAATGTACATTTCTCATGGTTCATGCAATGATATTTATGACGGGTCGTGCCTAGGGAACAATGTTGGTTTGACGTCCACATTATATGTACAATGTTGGTTAAATGTCCGCATTATAACTCTCCTTAGTGCCCATTGATAGGCCCATACTCGTTGCTATTCATCGCCTTATAACATGTTTAGTATAATCCCATAACTCATGCCCATACGCATCATATGTATGCTTGATATGAGTAGTGACTAATCATAGCATACGCCATTGGGTAGACCATTTACGGGACTCGTTATGAGATAGAGTGCCCTATATGATCGCGCAGTACGCACTGAATTTCTGCATGATTTGACGTGTGATTCATGCATCTCGCATATGTGTGACTTGATCACTGCACGCCCTAGCGACATCAGGACCGTAGCTCCACAGGTACATCGTGGATGGCCGTATCGGATATCGAAAATATTTGGTTCTAGCACTGTGGGCACTTAAGATGTCCTTTGATGAAAGTCCCATAACCTTTTTGGTACTAGGAGATGCTCCAACGTCTAGACCGAGTGGATACATGAGCGCCCGAGTGCCGAATACCAGTAGACCGCATCTCCCTTTGTGTCGTGGTCAGTTGGAAGGGGGTGTGGCCTTATCCGCCTGAGTGAGGGGGCTATAAGCTAGGCTGAGTTTGATCAGCTCGCAAATGAGTCCGCTATCGACGAACCGGGTAGATATTGGCAGACTACTAGTCAGGCGAATAGTGAGGTCTATTCCGCTTGCTTGACTGTGCAGCTAAGTAGGTGGCAGTTACTGCGAAGTGCATTAGACCCCGGTGATATCCAGAGAGGAACTGTACTGATATGCGTACTTGATGAGTACCGACTTGCTTAGATTGTATTTCGCATATGACATTTGGCTATGTAGGCCTTGCATTGCATCGGTGTGGCCGATAACATTCATATCTCGTATCGCATGGCCTTGGTATGGTCAATAACATTCATGCCTTGCATTATATAGCCTTGGTATGGTTGATTTTATTCATGAATTTACCGCATACTTCCGCATTACCTGATATTATACACTCGGCGTTTGCCTTGCGCACACACTTACACCACCCTCTAAGCTTTTGTAAGATTATGCACGACAGTTGCGTGCAGGTAGCGTTGAACAGCAGAAGCGCTGAGATAGGAGTGCGTATCAGGACCTTTTGGAGCTTTTTGATCACCTTGTATTTTCCATTTCCGCATTGTACTTAAAGTTTTTGATATAGTGGATATATGGTGATGTTGTTTTGTGACTTGGTTATGCACGTGGTTATGCTCCATTTACAAAAAAAAAATCATTCTAAAAATTCTCCTTGTAGGATCCTAGGATCGAAATCTGGCATTTGATTATCAGGAGCCGAGAATGGAGCACTATGAAGACTGTCGGCACCGGATTCGACAATTGAGATTCATGTGAATCCGATTTTCGGGTTCAGGGTGTGACACTACCCGTTGAAGCAGGGAGTCCATGTAGGGACTGACGACAACTAGCTTACCGCCAACAACGTGGCACTGCTCTATTTGGGCTGACACTCCTCAAGCATGTAAAATCCCTCTTTTTGAGACCTTAAGTGTGCGATCGACGTGTATTCACTCCAATGCTTATCTTCTTATGTAAAATTACCCTTTACTACCTCATCTAACCTATGAGATAATGTGACGTGATAATCTCCAATCACATCCCTTCAATCACTCCCCCCCCTCCCCATCCGCTTAAACTTGACATTAATTGTAATAAAATTGGGTTTGTAGGCTATAAATAGCCCCATTCAATTCTCATTTCAAGCATCCATTCTCATTTTCAACCATCAATTCTCATCCAAGGAATCCCCATCCATCCATCCACTAAGGAGAGCAGGAGTAGGAGAGAGAAAGAGAGTCCAACCTAACCATAATCTGTCTCCTGAGTCGCCTAAGCCATAATTGAAGCTACTTGATCTAGTCTTTACAACACTGTTGTCCATCCATCCATTCAAGTTTCAATCGGTTGTATTCAAATCCAAGCATTAGGATCGTGCATTACTCATTATCTTCTCAACTCCCTCTTATTGCATTACATTTCATTACTTTCTTATATCTAACTGGTGTGCGTATGTTCTATGACTTGCCGATATAGTCAAAGCCCCCCCACCAGAAACTCATCAAGTTAGCCATCATTTTGTCATAAGCATTAATATGACATTAAGCATCACATACAACATATTTCTATATATTTTGTACCTTGCACTTGGTCAATTTGAATGTATTCTTTGCGGCTTGTCAATATAATCAGAGTCTGTCCATTAAAATTTTATATCGATTACCCATCATCATCATTACATTACATTACGTTTTTTTTTTTTTTTAAATGTGTGAAAACTAATTATATTTCTAAAAAAATAGTTAGATCTTATGAAGTGGAGACTGTACATCTGTATGAACAAAGTGAGTGATTAATACATTCCCTTTATGTAACCGTGGTCCCTTATTCATAATACCTGAAACACAAACTCAAGAATCATCCAAAGATTAGGAATCTTTAGATTTCCAATCTTAAGTGCATTTACAGGGTTTAAATGATTGTATGATCATAATAACTGGTTAATGACGACTCTAGCCGAACATAACACCCTTTCAACCCCCAAAAAAGTCCTAAAGCGAGGCAACTTATGGAAAGCGAGCTGATTCCTCCACTCTCGTGGGATCATCAATGTCCACAATTTTCATTTCATTCAACTATTAATTAAGTTTAAACAAAATTTGATACTTTTGTAACTCACAATAGTCTTTTAATGATCATTCACCCATCTCTAGTTGTATAGTTCACACATGAGATTTGTACCTGCTTAAAATTTTTAAAATTACTTTTAGAAAAAACACCTTAAACGTATAAACGATGTAGATCTCGAGGTGGGCATCGAGTCGAGTCGGATCGGATTGGGTCCAACTCGACTTGGTTCGAAAATTTCAATGAATTGACCTGAGCTCGATCCAATTCGGGACGGAGTTCGAGTCATCTGACTCGATCTGATCCGTTGTATTGCTCGCCTGATCTGAATCGAGTCCAACGCGGTCGGTAAAACCGAGTCGGATTGGGTTGGGTACAGTTCGGATTCGTGAGTTGTCTGTTTTTTTTTTTTTTAATATGATTTTTTCCGTTAAAAAATCGGTAGGGCCCACAATAAGGTTAATAAGGTCACAACTACATGGATGAAGAGGAAAAACAAATTTCATATTGATCCGAAACTTCTGTGACCCCTAAAATTGTTTTAATGGCATACGTTCAACCCCCACTGGTTTTTGCAGTGTGGTCCACTTGATCTTTAGATATATCTTATTTTCTGGCTAAAGCCTTAAGACGAGCTTGCCAAATGGATGGACGGTCTGGATATAACACATACCTCATGATGGGACCCACAAAACTTACTGATGTTAATAACAGCTGGTACCTGTTACACCTGCTAATCCTCTTCCTGCTATGTCACGTCAAGACAAGCCTAAGGAGTAGATGCGGATTTCAAGTGAAACTTTGGGTGGGGCCAATTGCAATGTTTGTAAGAAATCACACCCGTCAATCTAATTTTTGACATCATTTTAAGACACGCTACAAAAAATGAGGAGGATCCAAAACTAAAGTGAATCGCACGAGAAAAAACAATGGATATTTAGTGACCATCGTTGAAACATTTATATGGCCATAAAAGTTTTGAAATGGTCTAAATTTTTTGGTGTTGTCACTTTATCCGAGTGAAAAATGACCTTATTAACGGTCCTAAGATTCAACCGTAGGTATTACTTTTCCCAATGTTGCATCTCCTCTGGCTTACTTGAGTCTTGGATCCTCCTCATTTTTTGGTGGCATGTCTTCAAATGAGGTCAGAAAACGGATGGACGGGTTTGATTTCTCACAAACATCACAGTGGGCCCCACCTAGAATCCTTGCCGCGAAAGGGTTTTGCAGGAAATTCGTGTCCGAAAATTCGCCCCGTTACGAGTCTTGTGGCACGTGAGTGTTTTGTCACGTAGGTACACCTAAGAGGAGATAGATTGGCTACTCCCTCGGCTGGTCTATGGACCCCGCCGTGATGTATTTATTTAATCCATGCCGTCCATTTATTTTTTTATACATCATGTTATAGTGTTAAAAAAAATGAGATACATCCCAATCTCAAGTGGACAACATTGCAGGAAACAATGTTAAATGAACATTGTACTGATTGGATCGGATCTCGAATCGAATTGGTCTGCATTGGTCACTGATTTGAACTCAACTCGATGTACGGTCGGGTTTAAATAAGCCTATCAATCCGACCCGATTATAGCCTTCAGATCGGATATCGGGTCGGATCTATCAGGTCAAGTCCGGCTCCTTAGAATTGGGTCGGATTCTGCTCAGCTTTTCGTGAATATGAAAAAAAAAACTGTCTATGTTGGGCCCACACGGGTGTTACGCGGGCAACACCTAATCTGCTCCCCACTTCTCCAACGTCGCCCGTGGTATTGCTCGTACGAGATTCGACTTACCCATTTACAGTGCAGCGCATGAAATCGGTACCGAAGCACTCAGCCGTCGCACGCTAGAAGTGAGCGTACTTAAATCCGAACCATCCAAATATTAGAATCACACTAGATGGCCCATTTAATAGAATCACATTGATTAAAAGATCTCTATATCTGATCAACGAATAATTGCCCTTTGAATCCAGACCGTTGATGGCTTCTCATATTTACAATCAATTACCTGTCCACGACACTGTTCATTATATATTTTGATATCATATGTAGTGGGATTGACTATACGAACAGTTTGGATCTAGTTATTTGTATGAAATGCGCACAAAGACAGCGTGCGCCAGCGTGGGAACGTATGGATCATCACATTCTACCCGAGTTCCTCCTCTTACCATAGGAGGTGGATTCCCGTGCCTGTTTCCGGGCTGTTTGGGCCCATAGAGATATCGGTGATAAATCCACTCCGTCCATCAGTTTTGAAAGAACAAAACAGATATATACAATAAAATTCAGGCTGATCCAAAACTCACACGGGCCACACGAAACAGTGGGAATTGAATGATTGGGGCTGAGAGAAGTTTTATATCAGGACGATATTTATGCCTACAATTTATAAAATTCGTGCTGATCCAAATCACACTATGAACGGTTTGGATGGCATATAAACATCATGGTCAGCTCCAGGAAGGTTTCAATGGTGGGCGTTTCCATTCCCACTGTTTCGTTTGGTGTGGCCCACCTGAGTTCTGGATCTTCCTTATTTTTACCAAATTATTCTATTTTATTTATTTTAAAACGTATGGATGGAGTGGATTTGTCACAGACATCTAGATGGACCCCACACAGCCCCGGGCACAGTTATGTCTCTTTGCACGGAAACATGCAATCGGCTTCGCCACCTGTATCATCCCGGCGCACGTTAGCCCCGAAGAGGATTGCGTCCTGCCCCGCCCAGACCGTAATCCGTACAGACAGGGTTCTGTGAGGCCCATCGTGATGTATAGGTATGATCTACTCTGTCCATCCATTTTTTCGGATCATTTTAAGCTAAAAAACAGAAAATGGAACCGATCGAAATATGAAGTAGACCATACATTGGAATTGAATGTTCACCATTAAAAATTCATGGGACCGTTAGAGTTTTTGGATCATCTGATATTTGTTTTTTCCCTTCATCCATCCCTATACGACCTAATTAACGGTTTGGATGGCAAACAAACAGTGGCTATAGTAAGGTTTCAACGGTGAATGTCATTATCACCGCTACTTCTTGTGGTGTGGTCCACTTTAAATCTGGATCTAACTAATTGTTGGATTTATATCCTAAAATAATCTGAAAAAATGGATGGACTGCGTGGATAAATAAATAAAAATCACGGTAGATCCCACAGAATCTCTGCCTGGACGGATTATCGTCCTCGTCCAGCGGGGGTTGGACGTAATCTGCTTCCCGTTGGCCCGACCCCCAATTTAAATAGAACGAGTGCATCGCAGAGTGCAGTAAACCTCCCTCTCGCTCCCATAAAACGATTTTTCTCCGATCATTTTCCCAGCATTCTCAAAATATAGGGTTAGGGTTTGCTTTCTTCAGCTACAAAACCCTAGCATTTCTCCCCAACGTACATTTTGTTCCTTTTTGCAGCTCTTGCTGAGGTTAGGGTTTGTCGAAATCCATGGGCGGAAAAGCAGTAATCTCAGATGACGAAGGTTGAAATGATCGAACTCAGCTCATTTTTCTCTCTCTGGATTCGATTTTTTCTCATTTTCGTGATATTTTTTCCCTTTATATTTGCAGATGAGAATGAGATTGCTGAAGAAGACAGGCGAGGAGGAGGAGCTCGAGATACCGAAGATGTTGACGATGACGATGAAGGTTAGGGTTTGCTAGATTTTTGGATGGACGTACTGGATATTTAGGGTTTTGTTGGTTGAGGTTTTACTGGGTGCTTTGCTGAGCTGGACGGTTTTTTGCTTGGCCATTCTTTAGTGCAGATGTCCTGCCATTGTGGTAGTTCTATCCGTTAAGAATTCTAGACGGGGCTTTCTTCATTATGTGTGCTATGCTCTATTATCTCCTCCATCAGACGATCCTGGTCACCCAACTGGGGGCTTGAAATGGACAGTTAAATCCAATGGTCAGCATTTATTGCGGTAATAGATGCAATAAGTTGGACAGTAAGGATAATTTGATGGGGCCCGCTGTGTGAGTTACACTGTTCATATAAGCAATGTTTACGAGTTATGCTTTGTGATTTAGCTTGATTGGAATGAGCTACATGGGCTGTTCTCCAAATCAGGTCATCGAATTCTCTCATCCAGGGCCAGTACCGAGTCGACTTGGATGAGTTGACCAAGTGTCATATGTTAGTTTAAACCATATTCCTGATGCAAAGAGAATTCCTATTGACATCTCCTTTGTCCAGTGTCTTGGTCATGGATCATGGTATTGTAATTGCCAGTCTAAAATTTCATTCAAGTAAAAGGAAACTGCATTGGTAAAGGAGAATAATTAGTTTGTTAAGAAATTGCATCATTTGGGTCTTCTTCAATGATAAGCCGCAATGAGAATGAGAGTGAGAATTCTCAATCCCTTCCCTAATGCTTTTCCTGTTGCTTCCTTTGGACAACTAGCTGCTCTGACAACACAAATTTGATCATGCTTTTGTTATCCCTGCAGACTCCATATGTCCATATGAAAAGGTTCCGGGTTATCCAAAGGGGAACCATCGACATTCAATTTCTAGATTTCAACTAAAGCACCTTCCATTATGTAAACACCTTTGGTCTCCCTCATTGCTATTGACAACCATCACCAAATTTCTCATAAGATTTAATGTTGACACCCCTTTGGATTCTTTACCATGAAGAGCCCACTTGACAAAGTACTTTATATGGTTTCCACCATTCTTTGTTGAATGTCGTTTGTTTTTTTCTTACAAAAAAATGCACTAAGAATTGTAAAAGGAGGCGATCTCCAAATGATCCTCTCTGTAACAAGAAAAAGGACCACCCCTTAAATTTGTAACATTCTCTTGGGGAGACAGAGATGCCAAAGTACTCTTAAACGTACTACCAAATCCTCTTAGTCATCCATCAATGTAAAAAATAAATGGTTGATTATTTCTTCCGCTGGTTTAAACGTGTATTTATTCTTCAGGAGCCCATGGTTGACCACAGAGATAGTCTAATGCAAGACTTAGTACTCTCAAACATACTACCAAATCCTCTTAGTCATCCAACAATGTAAACAATAACTGGTTGATTATTTCTTCCGTTTGTTGAAATATGTAACTATTCTTCAGGAGCCCATGATCAACCTCAGAGATAGTCTAGTGTAAGAATTTTCTTCTCTATAACCGTCTTCATGCAACCACATCCGTCAACCTGGCATGCGTGGGGTTCTCTAAGTGCTCTATCAGGCGGGCCCTGTGATGTATCTGACTTGGCCTAGTCGTAAGCTGATCCGCTTACCAGGTGGGCTGCATGTTCGTGAAAACATTGGATGGTTTAAAAAATTGCTAGTTGTCCACATTCATTGTACATGTGTGTTGTGCTGATGAATCTGCTAGTTGGATTTGGGTTACGTTACCAACATGGTGTGGCTTGTTTAATGCATGGCTTGAATTTCTCCCACGTTTGCCAATTATAGACATCCCAGGTCGGTACACATTGTTGTGCGTGGGAGGAGCTTCCCGAGGCTTCTTGCCATGTATATCTGTTTCCCTTTAAGTTTCTGCTCTTTCTTGAATAGTGATTCTATTTTTGTTGTTGGATTGAATGGTATACTTCCTTTTTTTTTTTTTTTCCTTTTGTTATGATGCACGCTTTGTTTATCTAATTCTAGTTTGTCATGCTTGAGGTTCATGATTTCATTGATCCATGTGGCTTATCTATATGGTGGGCCTTATAGTGGATGGACAATTGTATGATTATCTCATTGGTTGGACAATCTGATCAATGAGCTTCAAGGGATGCTAAAAAAGTTCAACATGGAAGATCTTGCCATGATTCTTCCATCTGTGTACTCTTGTGCAATTACCCATCCAAACTGGACTAGTAGAGCCCACAAAATGGATGATGTGTATCATTTGACTAGGCAAGCGGCATGGACTCCAAGCGACCTCGTGGTTTTTGCCATTGGAAGAAAGGGGTTGGATGAGTTACATGTGAACGTGGTGGATTTGATTTTTTTTTTTTTCCTTTTTCTGGCAAGTCAGCTTTGTAATCTCTCATGCAAAAAACATCACTGGATTTTCATTTGAATAATTGCTGTTCTTCTTCTTCTTCTTCTTTTTTTTTTTTTTTCCCTTCAGGGCCATGTTTTGTGCCTCTGGAAGTGCGACATATTTGTGCTTAAATTTCATTTCCGCACATGTGCATACATGAACAAGATCAATCTGTTCATTTGTTTTTTCAATAGTTAATGGCCATTGGTCCAAAACTCAAAATATTTGAATAACCCTATAATCCTGTGTTTAATTGGTGGCATACTAATTAACACGAAAAGACAAACCTCATCACCTGTCCCATCCAGTGAGAAAATGTCCTGTTACTGGATGGTTAAGATGGTCTAAACAAGGAAATCTTTGGTCATTGGCTAATCAGGGGCAGAACATGCAGGCTTAAAAAAAAAAAAAACCTAAAGTGTTTGCATCAGTCATGTTGAAGGCCTGGCTTGGGGCACATTGGGGCTAAGTTTCGCCAAGCTAGACTTGGTGACTGGTGGGACTTAGGCTGATTCTTGCCTAGATTTGAACTGGTTAGGCTGGGTCAACTGGGTCAGGCTTATTCAAAATATTGATTTTGCCAGCCCAGGCCTAGCCCATTGCCAACCCTCTTCGGAACCCCCCAAGCACACCTCTGCATGCAATAATTTGTATATCAGGTGGGCCCGACTGATGATCTTACCCAGATGTTTAGCCAGTTAACCCATCAGGTGCTGCACACGTACATGACGGAATCTAGGCAATACTTTTTTAAACCGTCCATCTTTCTCATGTGGATACATATATCTGCTTTATACAGAGTCCATACTTAACAAGGAAAAGACCACATGATATGGGTATGCTTTCCAATGGGTGAGAAGTTTAATGAGAGGCCTGTTCAGGATGGGACCCACCAACCATATGAACTGCCTAGATCATAGAAAGGTTAACTTGCATGTGTGGTTAGAACACTGGCTAGCTTTGTTGTGCATTCTATATTTCTTCTAATCTGTAATCTGTTGGTGAGTCTTTTGCATTGATGTAGACTTCAGTAAAATGACGATGTTGGGTGCCTGCCGGTACCATTGGTCTTCAATCAACAGTTTAGCCAAGTTGCTACATGTATGATGTATCTACACATGTATATGTCGGATACCTAGAAATCTAATGGATTGTATACCTCTTTTCTGAGCACTCCATTGTTTGCTTTTCCTTATTGGTCTAGAGAGCATATTTGTCACAAAGCGTATCAATGACATAATAATCGTTTTGGTTCTTGATGAGTGTAGGATAATAGGAGTTGAGTCAAAGCATAGGGTGCTACTACTCATCCCCCGAACTAGTGCCATACCTGCTGCCAAAATAGACCATCCAAATCGTGGGCGTCATCATGGATTGATCAAAATCCAAATAGCAGCATTGGCACATGTATCATGCATTGAAATTGTACATCTGTTGTATGCTATTGGGGTCATATCTCAAAAGTCACATTGTTCTGATGGTCCTAGCCATACATTAAAGATCTTTTTGAGACTACAGAAAGATAATTAGGAAAAAGCCCAACCATTGGTGAACAGCTGGTTGGAAAAGTCCTCCAAATGGTGTACACGACTTCCTGACCATTGTCAGTGTGATATTGGGTTAGTCACATCAATGATAGAGCCTGGTAGTAGAATAGTTTGGATCACTTGCAACTATACAAATGATACGGCCCAATAGTGGTAGTATAGTTGATGAAGACGTGAACAGAAAAGTGCTGATGGATTGGGCTGTTATACTTGCTGAGGAGTTCTAGAGCATGGAATGAACCCAAATACCTCCAACAAGATCCATAGATCCATCAGTAAACCACACATAATAGCACTCTTGGCATACTTTTGGGGTCCATAAAGCATTCTTTTGGTGGCATTTTTACATATTAATTTTGGACTTGTTATGATTTTTTTTTTTTCTTTGTTTATGTTGCGGTTAAGTGGATGGGAATATTTTAGTCATTTTCTTTGAAGTTGAGATTGTAGGGCTGAGTATATCTCTAGCCTATGGTTTATGCTTGATGGGCAGCCCAAATTAATGCTAGGGATTCCCTTTGCTTTCTTCATACAAAAAGTCAATAAAGAAATTGTCCTTGGATCTTGAGATGTTTTAATTTTTTGTTTTTTTTTTTCTATTTTTTTTTCCTCTTTGCAAGCCTTGGTCGTAAACTCCTCTCCAGGGTTTGTGCACGTGCAAGTTTCGACAAGTAACGCCTGTGAACTAGGCCATCAAACTAGATGAGAGCTTTGATTATTCATTGGTTTTTGCATTGATTTACCTTTCTTACAATTTGAAGAAGCACTATTCTTGGATTGGGCGTGTTTTGAGGTGTTATTTGTTGCTAGGGTTTGACATAACTGAGTGTTGTTGACGTATCTCATTTGTTGGCTACGCCAATAGTCTAGATTATTTTCAACTAGAGAAATAATAGGGTCCAATGGCATACTAGTGTAGTTTGGATTACTTACAACTTTTCAAGTAGTAGGGACCAATAGTTAAATAGTTTGGATCACTTAGATCTATTTAACATGCATGAGATTAATGCTTGATATCCAACTTAAAAGAGACCTTACAAATTGATGAGGACATCACGTCACGTACACCCTTACGTACGTATCAGAGAAAAAAGCGGGCCGCGCCGATTTCTCTGTGGCTAGGCGAGTACCTATGATTGTGCTGAAGAGCCCATGTGCATGTGCGAGCATTTAGAAAACCCCACACTGGGAAGATGCGCATGGGCTGCTTTATGGAGTGATCCAGATCGTTGGATCAGAGGGACGCGATGATCGGGCGATTGGATCGCATGGATCATATGATCGGGCCGTTGATTGTTGATCGTCCACATTAGTTTTAAACTTTAGCATATTTTAGAATTTTAGTTTTTTATTATTTTATATTTGGACACATTTTGAGTGTTTTAGTTGATTTTATTTAGACTAGGGCTATTTTTGTTAAAGTTCACAAGATGGGGATTTTTGTAAATTTTGAAACTTCTTGGATCTATCTATAAAAAGAGGAGGGTGTTTGACCTCCCCCTCATTGAATTTCGTGATTAAAAAAAAAAGAAAAGCTCTTGCTTTCTTATCCCTTTGAAGATACTTCCATGCGATTTGGAAGGAAGATTGGGCCGAGGCTAATCTTCATCATTGGAGGTGCGAGGTCTCCATCTATCTCCACACCGTCTTCTTTTTTCTTCCCCATTCAGGTATTTCCTTCGGATTCTTAAATTTCCCATCCCAAATCTTCGTTTTCTCCCAAACCTGACTTTCCTATATCCATCCACAATTGAAACCCTAACCCTAAACATAAAATTTTCAATTTTCCTACTTTCCCAAATCACCCAAACCCTAAATTATATCCTATGTTAATTGGATGTCCCTACATCTATTAGATCCTAGTTTCTTTTTATTTAATGATCTTAAGATACATTGTCGGTAGCTTAGGCTAGGATTATGCATGGTTTTCTTTTGATTTTCATCATCTTTGTGATGATTATAGCAATATTTGTGTTTTTTTTTTTTTTTGTTAAATATCTTAATTCGGCCATTTGATCTCACATGTTACTTAGTTCATGCATCGGTCCTGCACAAATTCTTCTGTTTTTTGAAGTTACAAAGTAGAAACATGTTTGCTCCTTTTGTGTTAATGTTTAGGCATTCCCATGTGTGATGCACATGCAATTTACTAGTGTGTGCATGCTCACACACACAGTACAATTCCACACACATGGGAAACAAAGCATAATTCCTGATTCTTTTCAACTTCTTATTTTTCAAAACCAGGTGATTCCCTGCTCCTGCTTTTTTCGAAACTGCAACTAAAGTTCTTGTCTTGATGATGGTTTCTTTTTCTTTTTTCTTAATAGTGTGTTGGTGTTGAGCTGAAGAGGTTGTGATTGTGTTCTATACTTTGTTTTTCAATTCTTCTATATGCTTACCAAAAAAGGAAAAAAATTACTGCCATTCTATTATTGTTTCTGGTGAGGAGTCTAGATTGTATTTTCATTTGCTTCTAGATGTTGTTATATTGCTGCTGTTAGGGTCCTGGTGGGTTCTTGTAACGCTGTTTTATTGTGTGTTTTCCAGAAGAAGAGGGGCAGGATGAGTATGAGAAGGATGGGTTTATAGTAGATGATGTAGATGGAGGAGGGGACAGTGACAAGGAAAAGCATATGAAGAAGAAGAAGAGGAAAAAGAGGTAGCATTTGTCTACAAGTTAGTCACTGTTTTGTCCACTGATTTCCTTCGCTGGCAGTAATGGTTTTCTTCTGTGCATTTTAGAGAATCCAAGAAGAATTTTTCTCTTGATGAAGATGACTATGAGTTGCTCAAGGACAACAACGTTACGATCTTCCATCGTCCCAAGCTTGTGAGTTAATTTTTTTTTGGTTTCCTGTATTGCTTTTCCTTGGGTTTGAAATTCTAACTATTTGCTAAAGAAGTGGAGGGTTTTTTCCTTTCATCTCAAATTCAAATCTTACTTGAAATGTGAGTAGGGGAGCAAAAACTTCAAGCGATTGAAGAAAGCTAGAAGGGACTCTGAGCAAGTAGAGCTATCTGGTTTTTTGGATAATGATGAGGTCGATAAAAGCAGTCGGAGTGGTCAGTCTGCTGAGGAAAAACTTAAGCGAAGTTTATTTGGTGACGATGAAGGTTGTTATAGAAACCATCTGTTCAATTCGATTCCTTCTATTTTTTTTTTTTGCACTTTCTATTTTCTGTTAAAAAAAAAGGAAATTTACACGATTGAATGATGAAACCTTATTTTTCCTAGGGACAACTCTTGAGGATATTGCTGAAGATGAGGAAGAGCTGGAAGAGGGTGGGGATATTGCTGAGGAGGACGAAATGGCAGATTTTATTGTAGATGAGGAAGAAGTTGACAAGCATAGTGCTTGTGTTAGGTATATTTTTTCAATTCAGAATGTCCAGTCACATGTTCATATTGTCGTGATTCTTAAAACACTTTTCTAACTGGGCAAAACTTCCTTCTCTAGGAGAAAACCTAGCAAAAATAAGTTGAGGCAGACAGCTGGAGCTTCCTCATCGGCATTGCAGGAGGCTCACGGCATATTTGGGGATGTTGATGAACTCCTGATGAAGCGCAAACAAGGGCTTGCTAAGAGTGGTAGTTTTCATGATTCCGGTGAGTGGAGTGTAAAGAGCCCCGAAGATGAATTTGAACCTTTTATTCTCACGGAGAGGTATAAGACTGAGAAGGATGATCAGATTCAAGAGATTGATGTGCCAGAGAGGATCCAGGTCATATTGTACTGCACTATAATATTCTCCTTTTTAATAATCTTTTCAGAAAGAAAGAAATATCCTTTATTGCAGTTCATATGCACATTCTGTGTGTTCAAGCTTCTCAATGAATGCTTCCAACATTTGGGTAAGATCTTAACCATGCATTCTTTCATTGTGCAGTTATTGAAAGAAATTACTGGCCATATTCCAACAGATGATAAAAGTATAGAAGAAGAGAGTGCCTGGATATATAATCAGCTAACTATGTCTGACATGTCGCCATTTTTCGGGAACATGAATCTTATCGGGGAAATTAACAAGGAAGAGATTGGGAATGTATTGGGAATGCTACATGTGCAGAAGCTTGATGTAAGGATTCATTTTTTTTTCAGAATAGAAGATCATCGACATCATACATATTCTTTTGATAGCCTGATCCTTTGCTTTTCTTTTCTACTATTTTAGATTCCTTTTATTGCTATGTATCGGAAGGAGCTCTGTCTTAGCCTATTGAAAGACCCAGAGCAAGATCTTGTGGAGAGTGATGATAGTGTTGAGAGAACCTGTACACTGAAGTGGCATAAGGTAATTCTGTTTCACATGGGAATAACTTCTGCATTCATGAATTTTGCATTGAATCTAAATGTTGGGTTCGAATCTTGTAAAATGGAGTGCTGAAGCCGGCCCAAGAATATTTTAATTTTGCAGAAACTCTGGGCCATCCAGAACCTTGACAGGAAATGGTTGATTCTGCAAAAACGGAAGACTGCTCTTCAGATATACTACAATAAGCGCTTTCAAGAAGAAAGCCGGAGGCTTGATGATGAAACAAGGCTTGCATTGAAACGGCAGCTTTTCAAATCAGTTATTAACTCGCTTAAAGCTTCCGAATCAGAAAGAGAGGTTGATGATGTCGACTTGAAGTTTAATTTGTATTTCCCCCCAGGTGAAGTTGTTGTGGAAGACGGCCAATTTAAAAGGCCAACTCACAAATCCCTATATAGTATTTGTTGTAAGGCTGGTCTTTGGGAGGTTGCCTGCAAGTTCGGGTTAAGTTCTGAGCAATTTGGATTACTTCTAAACTTGGACAAGATGGTATGTATATATACATTGTCCTTGTATTTGCTTTCAACATAAAGTTGTAACTATGTGCAGTTTCTCTTGATTCCAGCGTGTGGATGAATTAGAGGATCCTAATGAAACTCCTGAGGAAATAGCTGCCAATTTTACATGTGCAATGTTTGAGACCCCTAAAGATGTGCTCAAAGGTGCCAGGCACATGGTAAGCATTTTCTTCATGTTGTCCCTAAATTTAAGTTCTACTTGTATCTATCTGGTGCTTATGGCAGAAGATGCTTGGTTTATTTTTCCTTTGTGTTTTCAATGCTTGTTATGTTTTGCTTGCTCCAGGTAGCGGTAGAAATCAGCTCTGAGCCATGTGTCAGGAAACATGTTCGCAGTATCTTCATGGAGCATGCAACCGTTTCTACAAGTCCCACTTCTGATGGGAACACAGCTATTGATTCTTTTCATCAGTTTTCTGGCGTGAAGTGGTTGTGTGACAAGCCCCTATCTGAATTCAAAGATGCACAGTGGCTTCTTATACAAAAGGCTGAAGAAGAGAAACTCCTTGAAGTGAGCATAAAACTGCCTGAAAATGTTCACAATAAACTAATGAGTGATGCAAAGGATTTTTATCTTAGTGATGGTGTTAGTAGATCTGCTCAGCTTTGGAACGAGCAACGTGAGTTAATATTGAAGGATTCTTTCTTTAATTTCCTTCTTCCTTCACTGGAAAAGGAAGTTCGGTCTCTGCTGACTGTGAGATCCAAGAACTGGTTACTTATGGATTATGGGAAACAGTTGTGGGAGAAAGTCTCAGTTGCTCCATATCATCAGAAGGAAAATGATTCTGGTTCTGACAATGACATTGTACCAAGAGTCATGGCTTGCTGTTGGGCCCCCGGAAAGCCAGCAACCACTTTTGTGATGTTGGATTCATCGGGAGAAATGCTAGATGTGCTGTATGCAGGGTCCATCAGTCTTCGGTCTCAGAGTGTTAATGATCAACAACGGAAGAAAAATGATGAACAACGTCTAGTGAAGTTTATGACCGATCACCAGCCCCAAGTTGTTGTTGTGGGAGCTGTGAATTTGTATTCTACACGTTTGAAAGATGATATATTTGAGGTATCCTTAAAACTTTTGATAGTTTAATTCTAATTGGATGGTTGTTTGGTAGTGGGTTGTTTGAACAAGCTTCTGAGCAATGTGTGCTTGCATACCGAGACTGACCACATTTGTATAGAAAATACAAAAGAACTGTCAGAAATTCAAAATTACCTGATTTTTTTGAACACTGAACTGGAACTTTAAAAATAAATTGTGTTTAAACTTTTAAAGATCTGGCATGGTCAGTTTTTCAAACATTTGTATTTGGTGTGTTTAAAAAACCTGAAACCTCAACCAGACTCGATATCCAGATAGTTTGGGTTGACTCGATGAATCAACCAAGTCTAACTTGAGACAACTTGGTATTTACTAAAAATGTTTAAATGAGTCCTGCATATTTTTTTGAAACATATTTAAATTTACTTATCTGTTAGTAAAATATATAAATCAGCCAGAATAAACAAAGGCATGACCTATGATATGATGGTTATAATGTTTGCTTCCTTAGTAAGGGTCACTTCTGAAACTGCACCCTGCTAGTGCTTCGTTTCTTTACTCATAGTTAACAGTAGTTTTCAAACTATGGAGCTCCTTTTTTTCCTTCTAATTTTCTGGCTATATACTTCATAACCTGTTCTTACCTGCTTTTGATGTATTCTTTCTTCAATGAATTGCATTGTCATATTCATCTTCCACGTTATCTCCAAAAGATATACTGATAGTTTTGCCTAATTTGTCAAGTGCTTTGAAAACCAACTGTCTTTTGCAACTACTCTTCTGAGTGATTATTGTGAAGTTCCTTTGTGGTAATCCCCAAACTGTTCATTTGCTTTTATATGTGACACTTTGTAAGTGCACTAGCTTGTGCAAACACAGTCTAGGTGTGTGATACTAGATCTCTTTTCAGATGATCCGCACTGTTTTGATTCCATTTCTCAAAGACCATTCTGATATGATGATCAGTTGGTTCACATGCATGTATACATCGAATTTAGGCCATTCTTCTATCCCTCTTAACTATTCCATTGTTCGTATAAGTCCAGCTCACCCCGATCATATTTGTCTGATTTGCAAGATGTAACCGACATAGTTGGGATGGCTGGATGTGTGGCTCTAATACTGCATGCATGAGCCTTTCTTCCACATGAGAAGCAAGTGCACTTGAATGAGTGGACTTAGCATCCTTCATTTTTTAATTCAGTAGGTGCAACCCTTCATGAGTATGAACTGGCCACAGCCCATTCACTGTGAGGGATCCCCATGTGAAAAAAAGGCGTTTGACTCCTAGTTGGGTGATTGTTAAAACCAGGTGCTGCCTCCACTCTGAATCTGGCTTTGGACTTGTGCTCCCACTTGCTAGCTGTTTATACTCACGAACATTTTGAAACAGGCACTTCCCCTCTTCCGAATCTCTTGCTGCTTCACTTCATGCTTCGGGAAACCAACTGAATAGTGCATGGACAAAGTTGCAGAACCAACATGTTTGACTGATCCAAACCAAGGTTTAAAATTGTTTTTAGCGTATCATATTGTTCAACACCAATACATGGTTGTATTGCCCTGTATTGCCGCATTTCAGGCCTGTATTGGCCTGATACACCTGAATCGTCTGTCCGATACTGTTTTGTATTGTTTGATACATACTGGTTTTGGACGATGCTTTAAACCTTGATCCAAACAGACCACAAATCCCTGTTCAATAAAATCGCGTGGCATTTGAATTGCATTGTTTCAAATGGAAGTAAATGCAATGAAGTCAACATTGCTATCTAGTTCAATCGTGCATCCAGACACGTCCTAAGTTTACATTTTCTGCATGTTTTGATATAGGCTAAAGAAATCATGAACCTGGTCAAACTAAAAGAATTTTCTAACAGTTATTTTCTTGTAATTATGGGCTTGCTTCAGGAAAAAAAAATTACACCTGTAATTCTTTTGAGCCTTAACAAAATATTTGACAATTTATTGAAACTAGAAAGATAGTTAAAAAGGCAGGGGGAACTATCCCAGTCTTCCCAGAGGTTTTTATCAATGATTAAATACGCCCACCTGAGAAACGAAATACTTTGTGCTCTAGGCTGTGAGCTCAACTGCTCTAGGATCAACGAAGCTTGGTTTGGGTATAAACAAGATATTAAGAATCTTTGGACTCGACACCACATCCCTGGTCACGTCGCAAACAAAAAGAAACCTACAATGTTCCTGAAGGGTTGGGGAGATGCATTCTGTTATTTTGGTAGACAGCCCAGCCACCTGGATGGGGTAAGCCTGGTAATTGCCAGCCACCTTCAATACTACCAATAGGACTTCAACAATATCTTTGTCAAACGCCTCAGAAATACATTAGAAAATTTGTTGCAGGTTCATAAAACTCAGTTGCATTTTGGTTAATCCTTGTTATGTTGGCCTGTTGGATGTCTTCTATTTGTTTATTTATTTTAGAAATAGTTATGTCGGTAATGGTTATTTGCACTTCAGCTGGTTTCATTTTGTAATGGATGATTATTAAGCATTTGTGGTATTTTTGTCATGTTTTGCGACAATTTACTGCAAAAATAATCTTTTACATCTGGTGACTGATATCTCTTCTTTTATTTCAAGCAGTGTTTTAAATAGCGTGTAACATAAGCCACACAATTGTTAATATTTTGTAATTAAAATAATAGAAAATATGATAAAATTTACAAAATGCATAATTTCTGTATTCTAGATTATGAATCTGGATCATCAACCACTTATTTCCATGCAATCTCTCTCTCTCTCTCTCTCTCTCTCTACCTCTAGACATTTCTAAGTGTGACCTTTTTTTTTTTCATTGATTGAAACATCATAAATTCATGATATACACCACAATTTGGATGGTCCGGATCGATCTAAGTGCTCTATCCACAATATGACCACAATTTGGATAGTTTGGATTAGTTTAATGTAGTGCCACGTGTCATAGGTATAAGTCATCACTATTTTAAAATAGCTGTTAAACAAATATAGAAAAAACACTTTAAAAAAATGAGATTTTAGATAGCTTGTGCTATCTACGCTACACACTACCCCACGTTGCATGCACTGTAGCTTACGCTACTAGGGAGTTATGCTACCTGCTACACTACGTAGTGTACGCTACACGCTACGCTACGCTACGTAGTGTACGCTACACGCTACGCTACGCTATAATGCTACCGAAAACACTAATCTCAAGTTAGTCGTGGAAGCGCAATGGTTGTTGTGAAGAAGATGCAGATGGTTACTATGCATTTTTTTTTTTTTTTGGAAGATACAAGGTTTCATTAAAGGATATGCTTAAAAAACTGGCAACTTACACCAATGAGACCCAATGCAAATGGAAAAAATTACCATTAGCTAAGGAATCAATACATGAAGCCCACCCCATAACATCCATAGCCCCCTTTTAAATGCTTCCGACATTGATCCAGTCTTGTTATGAAAGCATCGATTATTCCGTTCCCCCATGAGGCCCACAAACTTGCTAGGAGCGAACCTCCAAACCACCTTTGATGGGGACATCTTGCGCACATGCATGCCCCCCCCACCTCTACACACGTATGCAAGGAGGAGGAGGGCCCTAGCGTTGATTTGGATCGATGATGACGTCCAAGGAGGGCCCCCCTAGGTAGAAGACTGAGTTTTGGTTCGTTGGAATGGGCCTGATAGTCAAATAAAGCCCATCATGGGTTCTCATGATCGTGGCCCATTAGTCTGATTAGTCTCATATTTTGGGTTTTGCTTATTAATGTTATTTAGAAATCATGGATAGTTTAGATTACTTTGATTAGTTATTATTTGTGTTTACTTCATCGCCAAGTAATAGGTTGCGCACATAGCTCGAGTTTTGGGGTATAGAGTTTTCTTATAAATAGGCACCCCTTGTAGGCTTTTTTTTTTTTTTTTTTTTCAATGAAGATTAATAAAATTGCTGCATTTTCTTGCTCCTTTCCGAGTTATGAAAACCTAATTGGGTGCGAAGCCCTCCCTTCTTCGAAGGGCTAACTACTGTGGTGCAAAGCCACATTTATCCCGATTTGCTCCCATCTTATACCATCCATCCTTCTCATCTTTCACAATCATCTGTGCTATAAATTTGCCTTCAGCAGAATTTCAGAATCTGGCTCTGCAGGAGGGTTGAAACTTCGGCGGAGCATGACGCCCAAACTATATATCGGATCGACTTGAAACTTGGAGGTTTTGAAGCTCAGCCCTGGCCGACCAGACCCAAGAGGGTGGTTTTTAGGTTCGTGGGCCCCACACGTGCGGCTAGCCATCAGTGCATGTGCGTCAGGCCCAACCTGCTGTCCACATGTGCGGGTTGGTTACAGGTTTTCTCCTCTCTTTCATTCCTCTCTCACCTGATTTCCCTAACCCTAACCCTAGATTGTCCTAAATCTCCAATTTCTATCCCTTTTTTTAACCCTAGGGTTCCCCGAATTGAACCTGGGAATCCCTTGAATTGGGGAAATATTTCTGTGCACGTGTGGATGAATTTACTCTCCTTTGAGCATTGTTTGGTTTATAATTTTAATTGATCCAGCCCTAGCATGTGTAGGCCTGGACCCGCATAGATTCCCCTTGTTGAGTGCTTGATGTTATGTGGGATGTGGAATTTTGTGTGATAGTCTCTGAACTATTGTGATCTAAAGCCTAAAAATCTTGCACATCATATTTGAATTTCATGTCCTGTATCAACCTTCCCATATTACCTACACCTCCCCCATATGACCATACCAAGCTAGGAAAAAACTATCAATGGATCCCGACATTACCCACTCCATTCTAAAGGTTTCAAATAACTTCTCCCACACTTCTTTAGCAGAGGGCAATGAATAAAAAGGTGATTGACCAATTTGGCTGCATACACAACACTGCATATTTTCTATGATATTGGTCAGTTTCTTTAGTTTTTCTTGCTTTCTTTCTTTTACATGTATGTAAAGGGAGTTGTATGGATAATTCTGGGAGTTGCTTCAGTAAAATCTCATTGACTTGCTTTCTGGATTATCAATGCGATCTATAATGTATATTTGTTTTTTTACCACTCAGATCATTTATAATTTGGTCGAGAAACGTTCTAGGGAAGATGGTCAAAGCATGAGTGAGATGAGTGTTGTTTATGGTGATGAATCTCTGCCTCGTCTCTATGAAAATTCACGGATTTCTTCAGACCAGTTGACTGGGCAGCCAGGTGAACACCTCTCTTGGTAATCAACAAATGTTTTGTGATTTTCTCCTTTAAAATTTTAAAATTTTATTTTTTTTCATCTTATGATTTTCTATCACGAAGTATGTTCCTTCTGTTTGCAGGCATTGTCAAGCGTGCTGTTGCTCTTGGCCGTTACCTTCAAAATCCATTGTGCATGATGGCGACACTATGTGGACCAGGGCGGGAGATCCTATGTTGGAAGCTGAACCCACTAGAACACTTTCTTAGCCCTGATGAGAAGTATGGGGTGGTTGAACAGGTAATGATAGATGCCACCAATCAAGTCGGAGTCGATATAAATTTGGCTGCTCACCATGAATGGCTTTTTGCTCCTTTGCAATTTGTCTCGGGTCTTGGACCCAGAAAGGCATCTGCTTTACAGAGATCAATGCTAAGAACTGGTGCTGTTTTCAGTCGGAAAGAGATTCCAATGAATGGTGTTCTTAAAAAGAAAGTGTTTATTAATGCGGTTGGTTTTCTGCGTGTCCGTCGGAATGGGCTGGCTACCACTAGCAATCATACTATAGACTTATTGGATGATACAAGAATTCATCCGGAGTCGTATGACCTGGCAAAGAAAATGGTAAAGGATATTTATGATGAGGGTGTTCGAGAGGAACCGTATGACATGGATGATGATGCGCAACAGATGGTGATCGAACATGTTAGATATAGGCCAAAGCTGCTAAAAGCTCTTGTTATTGAGGAATATTGTAAGAGTGTGGAGGAACGGCTTGGGACGAGAAAAAGGGAGACCCTTAGTGATATACGGATGGAGTTGCTTCATGGGTTTCAAGACTGGCGCAGTCCGTATAGAGAACCAAATCCAGATGATGTTTTTTATATGATATCTAGTGAAACTAAAGATACTCTTCTAGTGGGAAGAATTGTTCAGGCAACTGTCAGCAGGGTGCAATCTCAACGTTTGATTTGTGAGCTTGGATCTGGTTTGACAGGGGTGATTTTTAAGGAGGATTTTTCAGATGAAGGAGATGTTGATTTAGCTGAGAAGGTAATAGAAGGGAGCACAATCATGTGCAAAATTAAAGTAATTCAAAGAAATAGATACCAGGTGTTACTAACTTCTAAAGAAAGTGAACTTTGTAAGTGTGACCAACCACAGAGTTCTGGAAACCAGGATCCTTACTATGATGAAGAGAAGGGCAAGTTACAGATAGAACAAGATAAAGGTCGCAAGGAGAGGAAGGGAAATTTACATAATGAACAAGATAAAGGTCGCAAGGAGGAGGCGGGCATTTTACGGAACGAACAAGATAAAGGTCGGAAGGAGGGGCTTGTAAAGAAGCATTTCAAGCGAAGGATGATTGTTCATCACCGTTTTCAAAATTTGACAGCTGATGAGGCAATCAAGGTGCATTTTCATAGAAATAGGATTTACCAATTCTTTTATCATAATTGTGTTGCTTATTGCCCTGAAGCATGTGCCTATATATTGTGTTGAACAGTTCCTGTCAGACAAGGATCCAGGTGAAAGCATTATCCATCCAAGTGCTAGAGGGCCATCTTATTTAACTCTGACTCTGAAAGTGTATGATGGAGTTTATACCCACAAGGAGATAGTTGAGGGTGGAAAAGATCACAAGGACATCACAAGCTTGCTTTGTCTTGGGAAAACATTGAAAATAGGGGAAGATACTTTTGAGGATCTGGACGAGGTTGCTAACTTTTTGTTGATTTTTTAATTCTTTGTTGTCATCTCTCTATTGTTTTTGCACTAAAGGAAAGGTAGCACACCACCTGTAATCAGAAGGCAATAATTACATTGTCTAACCCCTGAAAATACTGTTTGTTGCAATTTGCTTAATGAGAACTGTTGGTTGAAGCAGGCCATGCTGGGGTTTAGATTTCATCATAAATCGTAATGCACCATTTTTTTTTTTTTTTGTTGTTGTTATAGTTGGATTGAGTTTCTTATTGAAAGAATGTGTGATTACAGCAAGGGAAAGGCTCTTTGATATCATGATGCACCTATTCATTTTATTATTGGTGAAAAAATATCGTTAAATTTGCTTATAATGGTTAGATTTTCTTGTGATTACAAGCTGATCAATTTTCTCAAGACCACAAAATATATTTAAATGAAACTACAGAAATGTATTGAATATCCAGCAAATGCAAAAAATACTTAGTAGATAAAGGGTCCATTTGGGCAAGGGGTCCCGTATTATTGGGATTAAGCATTATCCAATTTTAGTGGGCCCCATGCCCTTCATATAGGATCAATGTTGTTAAATAGCATATGCGATCGTGTGCGATTGCATATGCCTGTGTGCATATGCGATTGCACATTTTTTTTAAAAATATTTTTCAAAAAATAAAAAAAATCAGAAAAATAGGGATAAATTAAGAAAAAAATGAATAAATTATTATATGTCATTGGCCCTTGAAATACATTTAATTTAAGTAAAATAAAACCAATTACATTGGGGTCTCGTATTATTGGGATTAAGCATAATATCCAATTTTAGTGGGCCCCATGCCCTTCATATAGGATCAATGTTGTTAAATAGCATATGCGATCGTGTGCGATTGCATATGCCTGTGCGCATATGCGATTGCACATTTTTTTTTTTATAACATTTTTCAAAAAATAAAAAAATTCAGAAAAATAGGGATAAATTAAGAAAAAAATGAATAAATTATTATATGTCATTGGCCCTTGAAATACATTTAAGTAAAATAAAACCAATTACATAATGAATTAAATATTAAGTTATCATTCATTAACAATTCTACATTCTATAATATAGTTAACATTTAACAAATATGAAATATCAACATTCAACATTCAACACTACATATACATCAACAATTAACATCAACACACTTAGTAAACAAAATGAAGAAGTTATTTATTTATTATTCATCTAATCATATACTATATACATTGATCTTGCCATTGTGGCATATCACCACCAGGTCCACCACCATCACCATTATCATTCGAGTCATCTCCTTCTTCCACATACACTTCTTCTTCTTCTGTTTCTTCATCATCTGTACGTAGTAATGCTTCATCAACATCCAATAGTAGATGATCTTCATCTTGATCATCATTATCACCATCTCATTCTTCCATCTCCTCAATCTCTTTAACGAGTTGATGGCTATTACTCGCCTCCCGGCTCCCCCCATCCTTCGCCTTCGAGTGGTACTACTTTCATGATGTAGAACGTGTCACAGAGATATTCCCAGCATGGTTGAGCCAAAAGGAGGTGGACCGTAACTTTTGATCCGGGTATCGTTATGGGGCGCATAACCTATCAATCTTTACTGAAATAGGCCATCCGAGGTGAACCAACTCACAAAGTGGATCGCATTTGTCCATTTCTTCAGAAAACGCGCGCTTTCAACTTAAAAACGAATTTTTAGGAAAATTTTACTATTTTTAGTAATTCTGATTTTTTAAATATTTTTTAGAGTTTTAGATTTTCTTTCCTTTTAGAAATAACTTTTAGTTATACTAGGACTCTTCTAGAGAAAGTTTAATTGCAATTTTTATTTTTAGAAATTAAGCCTTAAAAGAGTTTTATTAGAATTAGGATTTTTATTAGAGTTAGAATTTTGCTATTTTTGGTAATTACGAATTTTAGTTTATTTTTTTCTATATTAATGGTGTAAGGAGACATTAGAGAATTATCAATTATTCATTAATCAATTAATTTCGAATTTAGAATTTATTTGTATTTTCCTGCTTTCTTTCCTCGTGGATTTGAGAAGTCTCTGTGAGGAGTCTAGAGAAGTTCCGTGGATTCGGAATATTTATCTTGAGGAAGATGGTGCTCGACCTCACGTCCTTCCCTGCGTCAGTTTGGTATCAGAGCGAGGTTTCTTCTCGGATCGATGGCTTCTAATGATGGGTTGGGCAACAATTCCATGGGCGGTGCTCCAGGGAATTTCCATTTAACGGCGACAGCTTTCGAGGCAGCACAATAAGAGAATCGGCAAGCCATGCAAGGGCTGCAGGCTTCCATCGAGTGGATCTCTTGGCGAAAAACCTAAGGCAATTCTGTGTTCCTGATGGTAATCCTCTACCGCCAATTGCTGGAATTCGTAATTATACTGATCGTAGGGCGATACTATCAATGAACCATAAGGTGGTTCAAGAATTCAAGATGAAAGTCGATCTTCCTAGTTTTAATGGCCAACTCTACTTCAAGGACTTCGTCGATTGGTTGCTTGAAGTCGAACGTTTCTTTGACTATATGAACATTATAGAAGAAAAGAAAGTTAAACTCGTAACCTACAAGTTGATGGGCAGAGCTTCGGATTGGTGGGAACAACTTCAACTCGAGCGGACGAGACAGATGAAGGCGCCAATCCGCACGTGGTCACGGATGAAGAAGTTATTGTGCATGCGATTCCTCCCTCGAGATTACGATCAGGTATTATTTCAACAAAACCAAAATTATTATCAGGATAGTCGATTAGTAAAAAGTTTTTTAAAAAAATCCTATTATTGGTCTGCGAGCGACGGCTTCATCAAAACGGAGTTGCAACAGACCACAGGATTCATCAGTGGCGAACATGTGACCTCTATAGGAATGGAGAACCAACCAAGACTTCTAAAGTGGAGGGACAATATCTCATAACTGAATAGGCCTTTGTTAAACAATCTGAGGAAACGAGAGATATATATATATTAGTTGAAGAGAAAAAATATGTTGAGCCTGTGAATATCCTAGAGGATTTAGAACCAGTATCGCAGGAGTTCAAGGAGGTTGTACTTGATGAACTACCTAATAAATTACCTCCCATACGAGATATACAAAATCACGTTGATCCTGTCTTAGGGGCAAGTCCACCTAATTGCCCACATTATCAGAAAGAATATGAGATGTTGAAGGCAGATGTGAAGGAACTGATCGATACTAGTCAAGTCACGAAAAGCCCGAGGACATGTATTTTATTAGTTAAAGAGCCTAATGCCAAGTACAAGAAAAGGGCTAATAAACATTGGCGTCAGAAGTTATCTCAAAAGTTATCTCAGAATCATGAGCCAAGTCCCTTGAATAACTCGAGGACGAGTTTTTTTCAAGTGGAGGGGTCTGATGAAGAACGTGTCACGGAGATATTCCCAGCATGGTTGAGCCAAAAGGAGGTGGACCGTAACTTTTGATCCGTGTATCGTTATGGGGTGCACAACCTATCAATCTTGATACTAGTCAAGTCACGAAAAGCTCGAGGACATGTATTTTATTAGTTAAAGAGCCTAATGCCAAGTACAAGAAAATGGCTAATAAACATCGGCGTCAGAAGTTATCTCAGAATCATGAGCCAAGTCCCTTGAATAACTCGAGGACGAGTTTTTTTCAAGTGGAGGGGTCTTATGTAGAACTTGTCACAGAGATATTCCCAGCATGGTTGAGCCAAAAGGAGGTTGACCGTAAATTGACCGTAACTTTTGATCCGGGTATCGTTATGGGGTGCACAACCTATCAATCTTCACTGAAACGGGCCATCTGAGGTGAACCAACTCACAAAGTGGGTCGCATCTGTCCGTTTCGTCAGAAAATGTGCGCTTTCAGCTTAAAAACGAATTTTTAGAAATTTTTTATTATTTTTAGTAATTCCGATTTTTTAAATATTTTTTAGAGTTTTAAATTTTCTTTCCTTTTAGAAATAACTTTTAGTTATACTAGGACTCTTCTAGAGAAAGTTTAATTGCAATTTTTATTTTTAGAAATTAAGCCTTAGAAGAGTTTTATTAGAATTAGGATTTTTATTAGAGTTGGAATTTTGCTATTTTTGGTAATTACGAATTTTAGTTTATTTTTTTCTATATTAATGGTATAAGGAGACACATTAGAGAATTATCAATTATTCATTAATCAATTAATTTCGAATTTAGAATTTATTTGTATTTTCCTGGTTTCTTTCCTCGTGGATTTGAGAAGTCTCTGTGAGGAGTACAGAGAAGTTCCGTGGATTCGGAATATTTATCATCTTGAGGAAGACGGTGCTCGACTTCATGTCCTTCCCTGCGTCACTTCACCAAGTATCGATACGTATGCGGCATTTTCAACTTGTGTTCATGTTAGGTCCCCTCCAGCAAATACCGGGTCCTCTGTCTCTACGAGCCACTCATTATCTGCATCTAACTCATCTATAAGCAGATAGGGTCAAAGAAATCGGGCTTCACTTTCCTAGTTTGGAATTGTTCTCGCAATTTTTGATTGTATTAAACGAAAACCAGGTCGTTGAGCTTTTCTTGCTCAAAGCGATTCCATTTCTTGGTATGAATCTGCAAGAAAGAAAGCGCATTTGACATTAACTATTTAGGTAATTAATTTAGCTTAGGCCTTGTACTAAAAAATTGAAGTTTACAATTACTAAATAGTCTAAACTTACCGCCTCAAATGTGCTCCAATTGCGCTCTCTACCACTGGCAGAATACGTGAGTCCAAGAATCCTCATAGCCAGTTTTTTTAGAGCTCGATCATTCCTATTCGGGTCCACTGCATAGGCAACCCACCAGTCAGCTGAGAAAAACAGTTTAAGTAGGTTAGAGACACTTTGTAAAAAAAACTATTTGTAAGACACTAAGACTGACATTCATATTAGTACTTACTGGGTAATATATCGCTTGAGAATATCCCCTCACTTTTTGTGTAGAAGTCCATCAAAGTTGAGATATTGTCCTGTTCTCCTCTATTTGGAATCATTCTTTGCAAGATATGAATAAATCCAACCATATGCATAGTTAGTGCTTCTGTTGGATCAGCAGAAACGAATAAACAGGCTAAGTTAAGGATGTTAGCAACCGAATACAATGGAGATGACATTTGGCTGCCATATCTTTTATCTATAATATCTAAAATTGGTTTGTAATCACGGTCTTTATAGTTAAAATGGTCCATTATCTTATTTTTCGCCCTCTCCATCGCATCATATATATAGCCCATTGCAGGTTTCTCATCGCCGTCTACCAATCGCAACACAGTGACTAAGGGCTCGAATGCTTTTAACGCATTTTCCACTTGTGTCCAATAACTTTGAGAAATGATTGTTTGTTGAACCTGTTTCCCTTCAGCCTTTTTTGATCAAGGCCCACTTATAAAATCGGCCGACATTACAAAGCTTCTAAGTTTTGATTTTTTTGCATGTAATCTTTGTAGTTTTAAAAAGTCTGTAGCGAAACGGGTGACTGCTGGACGTAACAAGTTACCCCAATGTGTTTTCTCATTCGACTGAGAAGAAGGACGTGTTTGTACATAAAGACCGTGATTCTTCTAGCCCTTGCAATCACATTTATAAATAATCTACCTATATCTTTTAACATAAGATCAATACAATGGGCCTCACAGGGGGTCCAAAATAAACATCGCTTCTTCTCCATAAGAAGACGACCGACCATTACATACGAGGCTGCGTTGTCTGTAATTATTTGTATAACATATTCTTCACCTATTTCTTTAATTGCATTATCTAGTAAGCTAAACAAATACTCCTATGCGTGAATGGCCCAATGCATCCACGGAATTCAAGAACATTGTCCTAGCTGGACAATTTACCAAAAATTTAATGAGAGACCGACCGAATCTATTGGTCCATCCATCGGCCATTAGTGAACACCCATATGTTTTTCACGATTCCTTGTATTCAGTTATGAAGGATCGTGTATATTCAACTTCAGTTTTCAGGCATGTGTCCTTCATTTCATGATATGAAGGAACTTTAAGCCCAGGTCTAAATTGACCTATAGTCTCAACCATTACTTTGAAGCTTCTCGATTTAATGGCATTGAAAGCAATACCGGTTTGGTAAATCACTAAGTAATATATTGACTAATGGTTTTTCTATCTTTTTGTTTATACCGGTTTTCTAAAGTTGTTTTAGTTGGTCCTTTGCCTTTACCCCTTTGGTTGATCTCATCCTCAGGGTGTGGTCTACACCATCTTTAGGCTCATGCTCTTGGACTCTTTTCGAGACCGTTGATTGTACTCGTGATCTAGATTGGCCTGTCGAAGTAGGGGGAGTGAAACTAGCTTCATCTACATTAATTACGTTTATATCTTCATATGCATTTTGTTCCAAATATTCCTCCTGACGTAGGGTACCATCGCATCTCTTTCTTGACTGTTTTTCCATATACTCCATGATCTTCCTTCAGATTTCTGAAGTAATTTTGTCACATGCTTTTGCATTTGACTCTGGTAAATGTGTAAGGTGTTGCTTGTGCCTTGCAATGCCACCGGAACCCACATACCCACATAACTCGTATACTATGTGAGTCTTTTCCGTAACACTACAGTAGTTCGCATACTTCTAACCCGGGTCATTCGACTTGGGTTTCAAAGTGGAAGAATGGGAAGAAGCATTATGTTGGTGGTGTTTGTATTGATTGCTAGTAGCCTAGTATTAAAAAGTAACTAGAAAGTAAACTAAAATGTTAAAACTAAAGTAAAGTAAGAGACTAAGAGTAAAGAGACTAAAGAGATGGGACTTGGGAGAGGGAGAGAGAGAGAGTTACACACACATTTATACACTTACATTACAAGTAGTCTAGTAGAAACTAGAAAGGGAGAGGAAAAAGAAAAGGAAATGGAGTGTGAGAGAGAGAGAGTTGAGTTACACTTGTAGAAAGGGAGAAGAAGAGGGAAAAGAAAAGGAGAAAGAGAGAGACAGAGAGTTGAGTTACATAGGCTTGTAGAAAAGAGAGGGGAGAGATATATACATAAACAAAATTATAATTACAAATTTAAAAAGAGGTTCCAAATTCTTCAATTTTCACTTCTTGTCTAAGTTGTCTTCTCTTCACCTTTGCCTCGAGTCCTTGACCCTTGACTTGAGTCTTGATCTTGATTTTAGAATTATGTAAAATGTAGACTTGTAAAGTTGTGTTGTTGTAAGTTGTAAGTTGTAACACTAAGTTTCTAACACAACACTAACTTGTAACTTGTAACAAAGTAAGAAACAAACTAAAAAAAAATGTTAGAAGTTGTTAGAAAACTTAGAACTTAGATATTATTAAACTTTAAGAGAGAATGAGATAGAAAGAGAGAGATAATATATTAGAAACTAGAAAGTGAGTGGTGGGTGTTGTGTGAATATTTATAACTTGGAAAAATTAGAGACTAGAAAGAGAGTTCAATTCAATGGATGAAGAGCTTGGTTGTCTTGTAATGTTTCTTGATTCTTGAATCCTTGTGGATGTATGTACTTGTCCCTTGATTGAAATCTCAATCTCAATCTTGATTCTTGAAAGAAATATGGATGAAGGAGTGAAGCTTGAGGCTTGGAATTGTGTAAGAGAGCAAAATAGAGATAGAGAGAGTTTGAGCTTCGAGTGCATGTAGGAGTGCTTAGAATCCCTTTTTATAAAGAAAAAATCATGATTTTTTAAAATTTAATTTATAAATTTTCCAATGGTCAGAAAACGGTTAGATTTCTGACCGTTGACAACTGTGCGATCGCACATTATGGCACGTGGCATATGCGATCACATATGCGAATGTGCGATCGCACATGACAACACTGTATAGGATCCTTGGCACTAAAGTGCAACTTTCTTTCGCATAAATGCAGTTAGTAGCATTTCAGGGCCCCCCCCCCCCCAAAAAAAAATAAAAATAAAATAAAAAAATAAAATAAAAAATTGGTAATTACAATTATGTGGAGGAAAGCGGCAACGAATCTTATGTGATAGGCTGGAGCCCAATCCTGATTTAGTAGGATCCCATACCCAAATGGACCCTAAATATCTTCAAATAGGATAAATGGTTTATGGGTTAAGATGTGAGAATTAGGGTTTTGGATAAAAGGGGTATAAGGATTTTGGGTGAATTGAATAATGTGAAAAGTTACGGTTTGGTAATTTGGGAAGGTAGGAAAGTTATGGATTTTAGGTTTAGGGTTGGGGTTTTGGAAAAGCGAAAAAGGGGTTTTGATTTTAAGGGTAATGAGAATCCAAGAACGACAAGGTGTGGCCGTATGTCCAATCCGAGTGGTTCACATGTGTGGTCGTAATGTCACACGTGTGGCTTAGGTGGATGGGTTTAGGTCTCTTAGGGCTTACATTGTAGATGGGTATGTGAAAGTTAGGTTTAGGAGAAGATGAAGATTCGGGATGGGAGAATCAAAGAACTTTGAGAAAAATACCTTGATGGAGGGAAAATGGATAGATGGAGGGAAAATGGATGATGATATGGGGATAGATGGAGACCTCGTACCTCCGTTGATGAAGATTAACCTCACATCAATCTCCCTTCCAAATCACATGGAAGTATCTTCAAATCTCATGAAGAAGATGAAAGAAGAAAAGGAGCAAAGCTTCATTGTTTTTGTTTTTTGGTTTTTCACAAAATCTAACGAGGGAGAGAGTCGCACACCCACCCTCTTTATAGCTCTAAGAAGTTTCAATAATTACAATAACCATGCTGTTTTGTGAATTTTAAAGAAAATAGCCATAAATAAAATCAACTAAGAACATTCATAATGGTGTCTAAACATAACATAAACAAAACTAAATCCTATAAGCTGGTAAAGTCTAAGAAAAACTAGTGTGGACGATCCACGATCAATGGCCCGGTCGTCACATCTCTCCAATCCAACGGTCTGGATCACTCCATAAAGCAGCCCATGTGCATCTTCTCAGTGTGGGGTCTTCTACATGCTCGCACATGCACGTGAGGTCTTCAGCACGATCACGGGTACTTGCCTAGCCACATGGAAATTAGTACGGCCCGACTCCTCTCAGTGTACGTGAAGTGATGTCCTCATTAAAAACCTTGGATAATTTAGAAACAACATTGGTCCTATTGCTGTCTAAATTATCTTGAGTGGAGAGGAATGTCCCCTTGGAATATTGTAAGCAACTTACAGCTGGACTCTTCTCAGTGTTTTCTGCACGTGTTACTTCATGAAACCTTTCTGCGTAAGCACAAAAAAGATGAAGATGAAGAAGAAGAGGAGAACTAACAGACTCCATGTATGGATACCAATGCAGAAATTAGTTCATTATCCAAATTAATATGCCTAAAAACTGGAAATGCCTTTATTTCATTTTCTTGCCTTCAGTTCTTGGATATGGGACCTGTGGAAGTTCTGAAATAACAGTGGAATGATATGCAAACCATTTGGGAAATTGATATTTTGACGTCGTTGAATGAAAAATTAATTGTTTTGGCATTTGGTCGTGGAGTTTGGTTTTGGCATTTTAAATTTGGTGCTTGCCATCTTTCAAAAAAGAGAGAGAGAGAAAAAAGAACCTGCTATTATCTTGTTTAAAAAATGCTTGATCTTGGTACAGTAGAACTTGTCTGCACTAATGTTCTCTTATTAGAGAATTGTTTTAGAGAATTGTTGTAAGTTTGACAATACACAAATGCATGAAATTCGGCATGTCTCAAATCATGAGAGAATGCGAAATCAAATCAGTTAACGTTTTAATGTTTGTGTATTTAATGGCTGTGTTCTCGCTTGCTACTTTCAGGCAGTTTACTTTGAAACAGCTTCACTCGTGGATTGATCTTTTTTATATTTTTCTTGTTTGCTTCTTCCATTCTTGGCAGGTTGTAGATCGCTATGTTGACCCCCTGGTAGCCTACCTGAAAGTTATGCTTGGGTACCGCAAATTCCAGAGGGGCTCACAAGCAGAAGTTGATGAGCTTTTAAGGGTGGAGAAAGCAGAACATCCAATGAGAATAGTTTACTGTTTTGGCATTTCCTATGAAAATCCTGGAGCCTTTATTTTATCATATATACGGAGTACGAATCTGCATCATGAATTTATCGGTCTGTGCCACAATGGCTACAAGTTTCGAAAACAGATGTTTGCTGGAAATAATAGCATCGACAAGCTTGTGGCATATTTTCAGAGACATGTTGAAGATTTTGGGCCAACAACCGGATCGGTAGCTGCCATGGTCTCAATGAAAGGCCCTGGAATTGGGGGTTCATCTGGCAGGGGATCTGCTAGTGGTGGTTGGGGCGGCTCTGCAGCTGATAATGATGATGGTGGTGGGAGAGGTCAGACAAATTCAGACTGGGATGGATCTTCTAGGCCAGGGTCTGGAACAGGTAAGCAAATAAAACATACTTTCTGGATTTTAATATGCATAAAAATTCAATCATGTTGATAGAATTCAAAGAATAATCATGTTACTGCCATTTGAAGTCTGGCGGAGTACCAAAAATTATCCCGGTATGCCCTTGATGCTGATGAGGTTTGTTTCAACAAGGTTTGGTAGCTCAGGACTTGTACTTGATTCTGCCTGCTTAAAATTTTTATCAGGTGAGAGGTCTATGCATTTTTGGTAAATAAGAATACACACACGTGCATGAGTGAACTTCATAAAAAAGACAACTAGAAGTTACTCTTTTTTTTTTTCTGCATAGACCTCATGAAAATTCAATCATGTTGATAGAATTCAAAGAATAATCATGTTACTGCCATTTGAAGTCTGGTGGAGTACCAAAAATTATCCCGGTATGCCCTTGATGCTGATGAGGTTTATTTCAACAAGGTTTGGTAGCTTGGGACTTGTACTTGATTCTGCCCGCTTAAAATTTTTATCAGGTGAGAGGTCTATGCATGTTTGGTAAATAAGAATACACACACGTGCACGAGTGAACTTCATAAAAAAGACAACTAGAAGTTACTCTTTTTTTTCTTCTAAAGTGTCAAAACTACCCAAAAAAATAAAAATAAATCCCTGGGATATTATTTGCTTTCTCCTTTCTTCTTTTCCTTTAATCACTACTGATAACAGCCCCAACTTGATGGTTGGAAAATTTCCAAAAATCTACATGTGCCTCAATTGCAAGTACCAGCATTCTAAGCCTTTCAGTTAAGCTCATAGGATTCCTGGAAACCCCAACTTTTGAGGGGTTTCCATCCTTTTGCCGGAGTTTGCCCTAGCACTGAGCGTTGTTGGAGTCACCAAGGTTGTTCCCACATTATTGATCATGCTTAGTGTTGTCTCATCCTTAAATCCTTTATCAACAAGACCCTAGTACTATGAGTCACATCTGAAACTTGGGAATAGCTCTTTTGGGTATATGGCTTGAATGTTGACGATGAACTTGTTTGTAGATGAAGAGTGCCTCATATTGTTTAACTTGTGGGTGTCGCCGCTTCGAGTCCAAACTGGTCTGTTGGCTGTTTGGCTTGAATGTTGACGATGAACTTGTTTGCAGATGAAGAGTGCCTCATATTGTTTAACTCGTGGGTGTTGCCGCTTCGAGTCCAAACTGGACTGTTGGCTGTTTGGCCTTGGCCGCATTTTAAAATTTGGTCGCGGGTATCTTTGGATTGTCAAATATGTTGTGTCGCAATTCAACAGGATTGAATCAATTGAGTCAAGTTTTAATAATAGGAAACAAGGCTCCGACAAGTCTCTTTCTACTTGGGGGAGTTAACACACCATGCAAGAGCTAGATAAAAGTTGTTTCAGTCAACCCTTTTATTTTATATAGTGAGGGTTCTGCTGTTTTGGCTTGGTTTTAGCTAAAAATTGGTTGACTTTGAGTCATGGGTTGAATTGGAGGGTCTTCGGAGTGTCTATTGAATTTGTGCTTTCAACATTGTTCACACGAATCACTCTTATAAGAAGGCACTGGCCATCTATAAGTCTGTAAACTTCTATCTTGCCTTGAGGACATTGTAGTCATTTCATGAAGTTGTTATAAAGGCCTAGCAAAGTGGGGGTTTTACCAAGAAATTTATTCACATTTCCCTCCTTTTCAAATAGCATCTTCCATGGCTGCTGCTAATAGTTTATATTTGCATGTTGTGTTGTGCTGTACAGTGTTTCAAACATTGGTGGTATTATCCAGTGTTTTAAATAGCTACACTATGTAGCATGTAGCTTACACTACATAGCGTAGCATAGCCTTGATGCTATGTAGCTCATGAATATAGCTTAAGTCACATGTAGCCATCTCTACAGGATAATTTGCACATGCTACCCACTTCATAGATTATGCTACATGCTAATGTTTTCAATGATTTGTTACATTTTTCTATTTCTAGTAAAAAATTAGTTTACATTTTTAATTATTTTAGTGAAATAATATAAATAACATTTATTTTGAAAGGTGAGAAACACACACTCTTACACCCCCCCCCCCCCCCCAACACGCGTGGGTTCTCGAATCCATGACCTTAGAGATGAGACAGAATCAGTTTTGATGCCCTTTCTTTACCTTTATACTCAATCATTGTCCTTTCCTATTACTTTAGATTGCATTTTGTTGCACCAAATATCAAGAAATTTTGTTAAATTCATTATTAATAAGTCTAATTTGGTACAAAATATCATAACGCTAGTGTAACCAAGCACCTTGATTAAAAATCTACAAGTAGTGTGTAGCTTACGCTATGTAGCTTATGCCTCACGCTTCCAAGGGGTGAATGCTATGCTACACACTATTCGCTATTTAAAACACCGTATTATCTAATATCATCGACATTACCGATATCAGCAGGCCAACGATATTGTAATTGCTGGCAGTTTAAAATTGTCCGAATATTGCCGATATTTTCGATAGTATATTAGGGATATTTTAGGAAGAATCCCTTATGAAAGTTCCCCAGTATCAATGATAATGTTGTAATTCTGAGCCATAACAAACCCGAATCATCCCTAGGTATTAGAAATTCGGATCGAATACCATCGTTGATCTGCGCACTTTGCGGAAGCACGTTCAACGAAGATATAACAATCAAGCAAGCAAACATAGAACACCGATTTTACATGGGAAACTCTTGCGGGGAAAAACAAGGCACAAAGTGACAAAGATCTCCACTATAATCAAAAGCCTTAGAGATTTTACACTAGCCCCTTAAGAAAATCCCGAATCCTACCTTGCGATGTGCACCTAGGAAAACACTAGCCCCTTAAGAAAATTCCTTCCTAAGTCCTTACAACTGTAGAGAACCCTCTCACCTCGCAAAACTCTAGCCCCAATTTTTGCAAAATCGCGAAACTAAATCGGAGTCCATCGGTCGGACTGATTGCACCGTTAGTCGGACTGACTCGAATTGACAGAACCCTGTTCTGCATAGATCTCTGATTGAGAAAACGACCACTCTGTAAGTCGGACCGACAGGGTGTTGGTCCGATCGATAGAGCCTTGCAACCAGTGTTCGAGTTGTCGGTATCGCTACAAGTTTCGCTGGCTGGAGATAAAGATATAATATCGTTATCGCCGATAACCGGAAATGCGGGAAAAATATGGTAAAATGATGTAATTTTTTAATGAAACTTCAATAGAGGCTTAAATACACATATTTATATGTTTAGGAATAAAAAAAAATTATAAAAAGAATGCATACATAATAAGTTTCTATTTAATTAGTACCTAAAAGCATGTGCTATCATAAGAAACAGTCCAATAGTAGCATAACAATTACTCAAATCTCATTAAACCAATTAACAAGTATAATGCATTCATACATTTTACAACCATACATAAATAAGCATATAAATTAAACAATATATATATATATATATATATATATATATATATATATATATATATATATATATATATATATATATATATATATATATATATATATATGCACGATGATCCATCCATCCAACCACCCAACCATCCATCCCATCCATCTAACCATTCAACCACCCTAGCCATCATCCCATCAAATCATCCAATCATCCAAACATTTATCCAACCATCCCTATCCATTCCATCTATCCAATAATCCAACCATCCAACCATCCCATCCATCCATGCCATCAAATCATCCAAAAATCTACACATCCATCCCATCTATCCATCCAACTAATCATCCAAACATCCATCCATCCATCCATCCCATCCATCCATTACATCAAATTATCCCATCCAATCATCCAACCATCCAACCACCCAACCATCCCATCTATCCATCTAACCATCCATCCATCTTATCAAATCATCCAATCATCCAAACATTTATCCATCCATCCCATCTATCTAATAATCCAACCATTTAACCATCCCATCCATCCATGCCATCAAATCATCCAAACATCCACACATCCATCCCATCTATCCATCCAACCATCCCATCTATCCATCTAACGATCCATCCATCCCATCAAATCATCCAATCATCCAAACATTTATCCATCCATCCTATATATCTAATAATCCAACTGTCCAACCGTCCCATCCATCATCTTATCTATCCATCCATCCCATCCAATCATCCAAACATCCATCAATCCCATCCATCCATCCATCTGTCGCATCCAATCATCCATCCATCCAACGATCCAACCACCCAACCATCCCATATATCGATCTAACGAACCATCCATCCTATCAAATCATCCAATCATCCAAACATTTATTCATCCATCCATCCTTATCCATCCCATCTATCCAATAATTCAACCATCCAACCATCCCATCCATCCATGCCATCAAATCATCCAAACATCCACACATCCATCCCATCTATCCATCCAAACATCCATCCATCCATCCATCCCATCAAATCATCCCATCCAATCATCTAAACATCGATCCCATCTATCCGTCTAAACATTCATCCAACCGACCCATCCATCCATCCATCCCATCCATCGCATCAAATCATCCCATCCAATCATCCATTTATCCAACCATCCAATCATCCAAACATCCATCCCATCTATCCATCTAAGCATCCATCCAACCGACCCATCCATCCCATCCAATCATCCAAACATCCATCCAACCATCCCATCCCATCCATGCATCCAACCATCTAACCATCGGGAGTGGATGATGTGTGGCCTCGACCTCACTTAAGAGGGTGGCCCCCACCTTGAATTATGTTTTCTATATCCATCTATTTTACAAGATCCTTTTAGGGTATGAACCTAAAAATGAAGTGGATCCAATTCTCAAGTGGACCTTATCATAGGAAACGATGGTGATTGACCATAAATGGGCCACAAAAGTTTTGGATCAAGCTGATATTTCCTTTTTCCCTTTATCCATGTTCACGTGACCTTAGCATCTGGTTAGATGACAAATAAACATTATGGAAAGATTAAGGTGGGCCCTAGGAAGTTTTTAATGGTATGGCCTTCAATCACCGTTGTTGTATGGTCCATGAGAATTGGATTTTCATTTTTAGGCTCATGCCATAAAACGTTTTGGCAAAATGGATGGACAACGTGGATATAGAATAGGTAGATCTTGGTGGGCCCCATAGTAAGAGCCTCACCGGCCATAAATATCCCACTTTGTTTAAATTTTTAGTTTTTTAAAACTGCATTTTTTTCTTAAAGTGGTGGTGAATCACTTTTATTACATGATACGAAACTCACACTCTAAAAGTAACTTAAAAGGTACTTAAACTATTAGTTTTATTTCCATTTAAAATAGTGGTGACATATGCTTTTAAACGGTGGAAAAAGCATACTTCAGAAAAAAGTTAAAAAGGTAAAGTTAAAAGCAAATAGCTTCGACCCCTCTTTCCAAACCCTAAAACTCATGACGCAGCAGCAGCTACAACGCCGGTAGCTCCGTTAGATTCTCCTTCCACAGGTATGGCTCTATTCAATTACTTGCTCTATCTAATGTAATATCTCTCACTTTTTTTACTTTTTCTTTTTTTGTTCTTTTTTTTTTTTTTTTGAATTTGAGGCTGTTATACGGAGATATAATCGTCGAATTGTCGATATTTTCGCTGTCATCAACGTTATCGACAATATATAGCCAATATATCGCCGATATTTAGAAGAGAAACGAGTTTTTGGGTTTTCGGTATCGCAAGTCTAGCGATATCGAAATTATCAGCGATAATATCGATTTTTCGCCGACAATACGAACACTGCTTGCAACTACCCCTTAGCTATGCAGAATCCAATGCATTCGCACAAAAATCTTTGCCTTTTATTATACAAATTCACCCTGAAGATCTCCTGTGCAACCTCTCCCTTGAGCGTAGATCGCTCCTTACATCCTTCACCTGCAATGCAGCTCCATCTGCACGCCTGTGCAAGGGTGCCCAATCTCATCAATGACTGGTGAGATTGATCAAGCCCAAGCAATGCTTGAATTTGTTTGTGGTTATCGGCTATGTTAATATGTCCACGACGTTCTTATCCATCAATGGGTTCTTGTATCTTGTGGAACCTCCCGTTGATGTGCTTGGTTGTCGCATGATACACCTTATTCAACACTAGATGGATAATGCTCAGACTATCACAATGCAACTGGATTGCCTCTTGCTTCAGCCCTAGTTCTCCAATTAGACCCTTCAACTATAATGCCTCTAAGTCCTCTATCGCAGCCATGTATTCTACCTCGGTTGTAGACAACGCTATAGTAGAGTATAGCGTAGATCTCCAACGTATCGGTCTTCTTATGTTTAAACATATCCCATAGTGGACCTCCTGTTGTTCAAATCTCTTGCATAATTTGAATCCATGTAGTTTACAACTCCACCTGAAGCTCCATGCCTCCCGAATATGATCCCAGTGTCAACTATGCTCTTGAGATACCTAAGAATCCACGTAACAACATTCCAATGTTCATTTCCTGGATTCACCATATATTTGCTGACCACACTAATTGCCTGTGAGATATCCCGCCTCATGTAAACTATTGCATACATAAGACTCCCCACTAAACTCGCGTACGACACCCATGACATGTCTGAAATCTCCTATTCTATGCTTGGACATGACCGCTAGAGGCTTGCTAACTGGCTTAGCACCTTCCATGTGGAACTTCTTTAGCACCTTCTGCACATAACCATTTTGAGACAACCACAACTTCCCAGACTCTATCTCTGTGAATCTCCATGCCCATGATCTTCTTCGCAGCGCCTAAATCCTTCATGTCAAACTCCCTGCATTACAAACTTGAGCAAGAGCATCTTCTTCTTGTCCTTTGCAACAATTATCATATCATCAACATATAACATTTGTAGAATGTGAGACCCATCCTCAAGCACCCTGAAATATACGCAACAATCGTACTCACATCTGATATAACCAATCTCCATCATGTAGGAATCGAACTACGTATACCAATGCCTCAAAGACTGCTTCAACTCACACAATGATTTCTTCAGCCTACACACATGATCTTCCTTATCAAGTTCCTCAAATCCTTCTGGCTGTTTCATGTAAATAACTTCCTTCGAGTTCTCATGAAGGAATGCTGTCTTCATATCAAGCTGCTCCAGTTCCAAATTGAATTCCACTATAATAGCTAGCAGCACCCTGATTGACTTATGTTTCACAACCGGAGAGTACTTCCTTGTAATCTATTCCTTCCCTCTGCGAGTACCCTTTTGCTACAAGCCGTGCCTTGTACTTTTCGCCCTCCTTTTCTATTAACGTTTCCTTTTTGAACAATCATTTACACCCTATAGCCCTTTGACCTTTTAGAAGTTCCACCAACTCACATGTCTGATTCCTGTGTAAAGATTCCATCTCCTCCGCCGTGGCTGACATCCACTTGTTGTCATCCTTTCTAGACTTAGCTTCTTGAAAGGTGAAGTGATCTTCACTCCCTGTGAACAATGCGAAAGAAACCATGTCTTAGAACCCATATCGAACCGGGCCTCTAATGGTTCTTCTCTTCTTGTTCTTGGCTATACTTCCTGTGTATTCTGCTAATTGTTTCGGTCAGTTTCTTGCTCTCGTTGAATTTCGCCTTTAGTAATCGGCTTAACTGACTCCACCTGCGCCAACAATCACTCTGCATCACCATGTATTTTTGACTAATCGGCAACTTCCTTGTTGGTCTTCAACATTGATACCTCATCGAAGATGATATCTCTACTAATAACCACCTTATGAGAAACTGTAACCCAAAGCTTGGAACCTTTAACACCTTTCTCATACTCGACAAAGATGCACTTTATAGATTTAGGATCCAACTTCATCCTTTGTCTACTCTGCGTGTGTACGTATGCTGGACACCTAAAGATCTTCATCCCTAAGTAATCAATGTCCTTCCTCATCTAGATTTCCTCTGCAACTTTGAAGTTCATCACTGTAGATGGTGATTGATTTACAATATAGCATGCTATGTTAACTGCTTCTGCCCAGAAGATTATTGGCAGCCCTGCATGCAACGACATACTTCTTGCCCTCTCTAATAGAGTTTTGTTCATCCTCTCTGCCACCTCGTTATGCCGTGAGGTCCCTGGAGTTAAGAAGTGCCTTGTGATGCCCTGTTCCTTGTAGAATTTCATGAATTCCTCTCTTATGTACTTTTTCAGTTATCTGACTTTAGACACTTCACCCGTTCCTCAGTTTGCTTTTCTACTTCCGCCATCTATAACTTAAACTTGACTTACACTTCAAACTTGTGTTTTAAGAAGTAGACCCAAACCTTCATTGAGTAATTGTCTATGAAGTTCACAAAGTACTGTGATCCTCTCTTAGACGGTACTGTCACTGGCCCCTAGACATCAGAATGTATGTAATCGAGCACCCTACTGCTAGTATGTGTAGTAGGCTTGAACCTTACCCTCCACTGCTTCCCAGAGAGGCAATGCTCGCAGAAATCTACTTTGCGCGCCTTAACTCTCTTCAACAGTTTCTGTTTATTGAGTTTTATCTCTACTTGCTCATATGTCATAGCCACATATGCCACATATTAGTGTCATTTGTGCCGGATTCCACGTGTGAGGTGGTAGCAACCTCACGTATAACTGTGCTCCCAACTTGTACAAATTTTCCGTCTTATGTCCCTTCATTAATACCATTGGTGACCTTGATTATCTAGAGTGGTGAATGTCCAACCATTCATACCTAGAATGCCCAAGGTTATCAAGTTCTTCTTCAGATCCGTGACACGCCTGACACCACCTAGAGTCTGTACGACTCCATCGAACATCGTTACCTTGATGTCCCTATTTCGATAGCCTTGCATGCTGTGTCATTCCCTATTAGAACACTCCCACTATCATAGGACTTGTAGGAATCAAATAAACTTCTATCCTATCCGGGCACATATGATACAAACATCCCGAATCGAGTATCCAAGTATTTGAAAGATGGCTCATACTTGAGAAGATTGAGAGGATATCTCTTTCTGAGCTCCCTTATGCTACACAGGTCAGTAATTTCCATTCTTCCTAAAGTATTTGGATGTACTTATTTTGTCCATCTCCTTGAGTCCGGTCAAGATAAACTTGCACCTTGTTTGGTTAAATGCATCTTTCTAGGATATTCTTATACCAAAAATGCTATTGATGATGCTGCCCTTCGCTGAAAAAATACTTTCTGATAGCTAACATTGCATTCATTGAAGGCGTCCCATTTATGATTAAGCCGAATGGATTGCAGAAGTCATGCTTGTGGAAGTTCCTTCACTTGATATTTATCCTCCAGATTTTGTTGTTAAGGAATCACCACCTTGGAAGGATGTCATGTAAACATATCACAAAAAGTGGAGAAAAGACCAAGTAATGTAGACTTTTCCCCCAACATTAACACCATCGGCTATTGTAGCAAATGGGATTCTCACTCTTTCTCAGTCTACGGAAGTGGTTAATGATATTCCCATTGTGGTTCGTGAAGGTAAATGTTCATGTGTTTCTCATCCAATCTCCAACTTTGTTACCTTGAACCACTTATTTGCAAATCATCAAAAGTTTGTTCGTCTTGTCTGTTGTGTCTATACCTAAGTCAGTTCAATATGCATTGTTGGAAAAAAAAGGTAAAAAAGGTTATGAATGAGGAGATGGTTGCTATCTATTCAAATGATACGTGAAAACTATTTGATCTGCATGGTAAAATTTCTTCCTAATGGATCAATTGATCGTTATAAAGCAAGATTATTTGCCATGTGTTACACTCATGTTTATGGAGTAGATTATCTAGATACCTTTTCCCTAGTAGCCAAGCTCAATTTGGTTTGGGCTATTATATGTAGCTGTAAATCTTGATCGGTCACTCCTTCAGCTAGATGTAAGGAATGCATTTCTGCATGGAGAATTACATGAAGAATTCTATCTGGAGCAACCTCCTGGGTAGAGCTGGGCGGGACTCGACTCGATCCAGCTGATCCGACTCGACCCGAACCGAATACCAAGGTTGGGTTCAGATTGAGTAGACCCACCCTGATCTGAATCCCGACTGAGTCGAGTTTTTTTTTTTTTTTTTTTTTAAATATATTTAAAGATAACAACAAATTTTATTGAAAAGGGAGAAGCAAACAAAAGTAAAAGAAGGGAAAAAACACAAAAGAAGCGAACTGCTGAGATAGCAGAGAGCTCCTAAACACCAAGAAAAGACAAATCACCCCTCTTTAAACTCTTAACATTAACCGCCCATTTGATGATCAACTTTTTAGCCTTAGAGCCAACTACCCTACTTGAAGACGACCGGTCATTGAAACATCTATCATTCCTTTCTTCTCAGATCGCCCATCAGATGGCAAGGATAGCCATACACCAGATGGTGGAATTAATTTTACCAAGCTTGAACCCATTCCAATCTGACAACATCTTCGCTACCGAGTCAGGCGTGCACCAGCTGACCAAGAAATGCTGACAGAAATCTGCAAGAATAGCCGAGATGAAGTGGCAGTGAAGAAGTAAGTGATTCACAATTTCAACATGGCACATACAAAAGAGACAAACGTTAACTAGTTGATTGTCTATAGTGAGGATTCTGTTTCAGCTAGCCAACCAACCGAAGCAAATGTATTTAGGCGGGACCTTGTACTTCCAAATGAATGAGGAGACTTCACTCGTAAGCTAAGCTGCGGGATAGATTGTAGCATAAAGAGACTTGACTGAGAAAGAAGCTGATTTCTCCAAAGGCCAAATGATACTATCAGGCTGAGAATTGATAGTCTTAACTTGAGAGATACAATTTTGAAGCTCCATAAACTCGTCAATTTCACTTTGAGATAGATTTCTAGTACATCTGATGTCCCAAACTAAGTGATTAGCTGAAGAAGAACAACACCTGTTGATTCATATATTTCTCTCGGGAGCAAGCCTATAAATTTGAGGGAATAGAGTCTTGGGAGCATTTTCACCACACCAGATGTCTTCCTAGAACCTTATCTATGTGCCATTACCCAACTGAAATGTGCTTTTGGAACAGACAGGGTCTTTCGCTTTCAGAATACCTCTCCATATGTAAGAAGCCTTATAATATGAAGACTGATTAGGCCACCAACCCCCCCGGGCAACCCCATATTTACCCTTAACTATGGAACTCCACAAGGCTTCCTTTTCTGAAGCAAATCTCCAGGTCCACTTCCCCAGTAATGCTAAGTTCATGAGCTTCAGAGTCTTGACGTTTGCACCTCCCTCACTGAACACTTCACACACTTCTTTCCAATCGAGCAAATGGAACTTCATCTGATTTTCCTTGACAAACCATAAAAAGTCCATTCTAATTTTGTCGATGCTCTTAATAATCGACCCAGGGCAGGTGAACAACGACATAAAATATAGAGGAAGGCTAGAAAGGGCTGCTTTTATGATGGTCAATCTCCCACCAAGGGATAGGTACCGGCATTTCCAAGGAGCCAGGTACTTGTGAAATTTGTTGATGACCCTGTCCCATGTGTTTTGGCGGGGGGCCGATGCAAAGAAGCAGCCCAACGAAGCAAGTTGGAAAGGACTCTACTCGGCATCCCAAAGTATCGGCGAATCTCTGCAAGATATGAGTGGGGACATTTACCCCGAGCAGCTTGGATTTGCTAAAATTGATCATCAGACCCGAAACAACTTCAAAGCAACAGATATCTATAAGAAGATTATCAATTTTCTCTTGCGAAGCCTCTGAAAAAATTAAGGTATCATCAGGGAATTGGATATGGGTAAGAGGGACCGCCAATCCTGACACTGCGGAATGCCTTCCTCTTGGCCTTTTTTCAACATTTGAGAAAGCGCCTCGCCACAATAAGGAAAAGATAGGGAGAGAGGATCTCCTTGCTGCAAACCTCTCGAGCTCTTGAAAAAGCCTAGGGGAGACCCGTTGAGAAGGACAAAAAATTAAGTTGGGCCAATACAAGCAGCAATCCACCCTCTCCATTTAAGACCAAACCCCATCCGAGTTAATAAATATAAGAGGAAATCCCAATCAACATGATCATACGCCTTGGTGACATCCAATTTGCAAAAAATTCCACCCGACTTAGACATGTGGCAAGAGTGAAGAATTTCATTAGTATAAGGGCTCCATCCGTAATCTGTCTACCTTTAATGAAGGCATTTTGGTTGCTGGAGATAAGAAGCCCAATGACTTTAGAGAGACGTGAGGATAAAACTTTCGGTAGAATTTTGTACGGGCTTCCGATTAGGCTAATGGGTCTAAATTCAAGAAAAGAAGCCATTCCTATCACCTTAGGAATGAACGAAATAAAGGTAGCACCTAACCCCTTTGATAATCTGCTTTTATCATGGAATTCTTGAATGAAGGAGAGGACCGATCCGGACAGTATGCCAGGAAGTCTGGTAGAAGCTGATCGGGAAGCCATGTGGACCTGGAGACTTGTCAGCACCCAAGGCAACAATTGCTGCCTTAACCTCATCTTCAGAGAACTGAGATTCCAATTGATCGGCATCAACAGCTTGCAAGTAGCTGAATGAGATATTATCTAATTTCATTCTAGCCCAGTTTTCAGCTGACAAAAGGGCTTTGAAGTGAGATATCGTCAGATTGGCAATCTCCTTTCTGTCCTCGACTTTGCTTCCCTTATCGAAAATACTAAGGAGAGCCTTGGATCGAGAGTGCATATTGGCCATATTGTGAAAAAATTTAGTGTTCTTAACCCCCTCAGCGATCCATTTGATTCTGGATTTGATCCTCCACGATGATTCCTCTTCCTGAGCCTTACTTGAGAGCTCCTAAATGATAGAGATGCGTCTGGCAAGCATCTCCATCGATAGCTGCCTTGATTCCGATTCAACGTCTATAGATTGGAGATTTGATAGAAGGACTTCGATATCAGCCTCTCTCTTTTGATTCTCTTCCTGCCGCCATTCCTTGAGCTTAGACTTTAGAAGTCCGAGTTTACAAAGTAATCGATGACCAGCATACCCTTCCACTTGAAAACCCTGCCACCAATCAATGATCTTCTGCCGAAGACCCTCAATCTGGAGCCAAGCAGAGTTAAACCTGAAAGGTTTCAGGCCCCAATTGTCTTCCTCCTCACTTAAGAGAAGAGGGTAGTGGTCTGAAGTAGTACGGGGTAAGACAAGTTGCTTGACAGTCGGGAACGTCTCAATCCACTTTGGAGAGACAAGAAATCTATCGAGCCGAGATTGGATAGGATTTGCCGGCCTATCGGACCAAGTGAATCAGGCGCCCAAAAGGGGTAAGTCGATGAGCTGCTCTTGTTGAATCCATTTGGAGAAGCGCAACATTCTTGGGGAAGGCCTTGTACTTCTGGAATGATCCTCTGCAGAACGAGTGACATTAAAGTCGCCAACCACGCAGGAAGGGCCCGAGAAAGATTCTCTATCCCGAGTGAGCTCATCCCAAAAGGCTGACCTGAGAGAGTCATTATTAGGCCCATAGATAATAGTGAGTAAGCATTTAACAGAAGAATACTTATCTTGGAGAATAACTGTAAGCGAGAATGAGCCAACAGTGGAGGAAACGAGATCCCACTTGGAAGATTTCCAAGCAATGAGGATCCCACCCGAGCTACCGATCGCATCCAATGTCAAGAACTTAGCATCCCTTTCCTTCTAAAGAGAAGTCAGGAGATAATCTTTAAACCGAGAGACCTTCGTTTCTTGAAAACAAATTACATCCGGCTTTTTTCTGCTAATGGATGCTTTAATCAAGCTCCTTTTGTGTTTGGAGCCCACACCCCTAACATTCCAGGAAATGATTTTCATTGACTCACCACACTTCCCCGATTACCCTGGCGCCTTGGTTTTGACGCAGAAGCCTTTATAAAACTAGGACTCGCTTCTAGGCATACCTGAAATCTTCAGTAAGTGCTTTGGTGACCACCGATAACGATACCGATACGGGGTGTATCGGCGATATGGGGGTGTAACGGCCCGGAACGGTGCAATTTTTTTTTTTTTGGCCAAAAAAATATGAATAAAATTTAGAATATTCTAAGTATTCCAAATATGCATTTATTTATAAATTGGAACATGTTTATAGTGGTGTAACGGTCCACTCTTTGGTGAGAAGCTGTACTGGACTGTTTGATGAATTTATGAATCAGACAACCTTGTATTGGCTATAGATATTTTATATTTAATTATCTAACTATATAATATCAATATGAATTAATTAGAATGAATCTAATACCAAAATATCTCATATTTGTAGGTATTGGTGTATTACATACCTTTTGACTTGTGTACATTTTATTTCAACATACAATCTAGGGACTTTTATATCTAATTATATAATTCATATATCTAACATATTAATATAATTTTTCCCAATAAATCTCAAGAAAAAAATTGAAATTATATTCAAGTAAATAGTGTTGTTGATTTAGAGCTGATTTGGTGGACCATTTGATGCCCCAAATCAACGTTAAATTCATGCAATCTATTGGCACTTATCTCACTAATGGATTGGTGGATATTTATTGAACAGTGACGAATGAAAAATATCAAATCATCCTATTTCATAAAAACAAGTGTTTGCAAATTAATGGTGAAAATCATTTAAATAATTTAATTTTAGAATTGTGACATGGCAACAATAGTGCCATAATTTAATTTATTAATTTTGAGTTAATGTATGCCTCATGGACAATTTTTACGGCCATGTACATAGGGCCCACCACGATGTATGTATTGTATATCAATGACATCCATCCATTTTATCAAATCATTTAAGGCATGGTCCAAAAATGAAGTAGATCCATATCTAAGGTGGACCTGTGAGGCCTTGAAATTGGGGTCCACCACTCCACCTTAATGTATTTGTATATCCGTGTCGTCAATCTATTAATGAATGGTCCAAAAAAAACAGGCAGATTTAAACCTTAAGTGGACCGTTAGTGAATGACGCCCTGAACATAAGACCCACGTTGAATTCTTGATGCATTTGTTGTATATCCATGTTGCCCATCCTTTTTGCCAACTCATTTTAAGGCATGGTCCAAAAAATGAGGCAAATCCAAATCTTTGGTGGACCACACAGTGGGGATTGAATTCCCACAATTAAAACTTTTATTATTATTGTTATTTTATTTTTTTATTTTTAAGCTGCGACTTTTGTTTTCCTTGATCCAAGTCCATGCAACCTTATTGAGTAGTTTCGATGGTAAATAAACATTACAGTGGGCCATAATAAGTTTTTAACAGTGGGCATTCAATCCTACTGTGCGGTCCACTTGAGATCTGGATCTGCATCATTTTAGGGACTATGCCTTGCAATGATCAGAAAAAACTGATGGGTAGCATGGATACATAACACCACACATAAATCAAGGTGGGTTGCATGCCACTAAAACAATGCAAGTGCACAGTGGGCATTCAATCATATTGTGCGGTCCACTTGAGATCTGGATCTGTTTCATTTTAGGGACCATGCCTTGAAATGTTTAGGAAAAACTAATGGGTGGCATGGATATATAATACAACACATAAATCAAGGTGGGCCACATGCACTAAAACAATGCAAGTGCACAGTGGGCATTCAATCCTACTATGCGGTCCACTGGAGATCTGGATCTGCTTCATTTTAGGGACCATACTTGAAATGATCAGGAAAAACTGATGGGTGGCATGGATATATAATACAATACATAAATCAAGGTGGGCCGCATGCACTAAGCGGCGTGCGCCACAGACCACTTAAACAAATAAGGTGCGTGGCTGTTTCACATTCATTTTTTTCCAGACCGAGAGAGAGGGAGAGAGAAATGAGAGGGAACAAGAAAAAATGAGAAAGAAAGAAAACGAGAGTTGCAACTGCATTAGGGCCGCAGCTTGAAGAAGAAGGAGAATTTTTTTTTTTTTCCTTTCTTTCCTTCTTCTCGGGTGCCGGGGGGGGCTGCGTTTCGGCCCCGAATCGCATAACGGCCTGGGCCGTTACGTATTAGCCGATACGTAATCGATTTGGGATACCTTGGTGACATTAGTGTTTATAATATTAACGATATCGGCGATATTATTGATATCGCAAGTCACAATACCCCTATGGAGTATCCAAAATCCATGGTATCGCTTAATGTATCACAATGTATCACTTGATATCGCGATATATTGCAATTTATCGCTAGTCTCCTTTATTTTTTTTCTCAAGTATTGACTGTGAAGTGAAAAAGAACCCCAAAAATTCAATTTTTCTTGTTTTTCCTCCATTCTTTCCTCTTTTGAACACTTCTACAGTGGATTCCAATCCATCCTCTTTGATCATTTTGAAGGAAAACCGCATTTTCATACCAGAATCAAGATCAATTTTGATTTATGGCCGGTTTCGATTCAATTAATATTTTTGCATTTTCATCTTTTTTTTTTGTTTAAATCATATTAAATCAGTGTCAATTGGTTAGAAATGCATGATTATTCATGTTTTACATGAATAATCAAGAATTCAACCTTCGATTTTGAGATTTGAGACTAGGTGGTCCGATTTGGGGGAAATTGGGGAAAATAAAAAATTTCACAATTTCTTCCAAATTGGTTCCGATTTTTCTGTCCGAACACTAAATCAAACATGTACAAGGCCTAATCTACTGATTCGTATTGTTTTGGATAATTTTTTGGAAAAAATTAAATTTTAATATATATATATATACACACGAGAGAGAGAGAGAGAGAGAGAGAGAGAGAGAGAGAGAGAGAGAGAGAGAGAGCGAAATTCCACTTCTAAATTTCTAGTTCTTTTGTTTTTGAATGTACTGGTTGTGTTTCCATAAATGTCTTCTTGTATTTTATTATTATATGAATGGACTTTGAATATATTTGCATTAGTTCAGTCAGACAGGGCATAGCTTAGGACCCTATACAAAGGAATCCTATTACGTGCACATTTTTGTTAAAAAAAATGGTTTAAAAGTGTGTATTAATGTTTTTTTTTTTTTTTAAATTTTTTTAAACAATCCATGAATTTCATTGAAAAATTCGACCAATTTCCCAATGTTTCCCATGTTTCTCAACAACATCGATACAACTGATATATCCCATGCGATAACAGATATGAATACGTATCCGTATCCCAAGGGTGCGATATTGATACGATAAACATTGGATGACATTATAATGACAGGTGATGACTTAGAGGTATCAAGATGCTGAAGTTATATCTTCAATCTCAATTTCAAATCAAAGGATCTTGGTCTTTGATATTTCCTAGGCATTGAAGTGGCAAGAACCAAAGCTGGAAATAAATCTATGTCAAAGAAAATATATTTGCGACTTACTGGAAGAGACAGGTATGCTGGGCGCCAAGCTTGCGGATCAATGTATTCCGTAACAGTAACGGTGGCCGTAACGACCACCGCCATTACTTTTACATTACGGATTGTAACAGCCATTACGGGGGTCATAATGGCCGTCACGGTCTCTCTCTTTTATATTGAAAAAAATGAAAAACCTATATTGGCCCCCTTAACGTACCGTTACGACCTTTACAAGGGGTGTAACGAGCTGTCATAGGATTGTTATGGCCTTTACGGGTCTTTTTTTTCGTAACAGTTGTTATGACCTATACGACCCTATAACATGTAACGGTTGCCACTGTTACCTCTACATAATGTCCTTTATGGTCATGTAGCGGCCTTTAAGGCACACCATGTTGCAGATACTCAAATGGATCCTCATGTTAAACTTGAGCTTGGAGATGGAGAGTTATTGCCAGATCTTGGCATGCACAGAAGGCTTGTCGGTAAACGTATATATTTGACTGTCACTGGACCAGACATTGCCTTCTCTGTTAACGTGGTTAGTCAGTTCATGTAAAGTCCAAGAGCACCTCATTTGGCTGCAATTATGAGAATTCTTAGTTACTTGAAGGGTATGCTTGGGAAAGGCGTCATGTATAGGTCTCATGGTCATCTCCAGATAGCAAGTTAATTTGATGCAGATTTTGCATGGTCAAGATATGACAGACGGTCAACTACAGGTTGTTGCACCTTGGTGGCAATGTGGTTACTTGGAAAAGTAAGAAAAAGAATGTGATTGCCAAGTCAAGTTTTGAGTGGGAACACAGATCAATGGCACGCACGTATGAACTTGTTTGGCTTAAATCTCTTCTTGAAGAATTGGATTCTGTCGTGCAAGATCCAATATCTTTACATTGTGATAATCAAACTACTATACATATTGCCAGCATTCCAGTATTCCATCATGAATGAACGAAGCATATCGAGGTCATCTGCCATTTCATCCGAGAAAAGGTCTCTGAGAAGGAAATTCACACTTCTCCTCTCATGGACAAATTGTAGATTTGTTCACCAAAGTTTTTGGAAAATTTCAATTTGAAAAACTTATATCCAAGCCGGGCATGTTTGATATCTATGCTCTAACCAGTGTTCGAAATATTGGTATCGTGTTACGTATCACACTCTTGGGATACGAATATGTATTAGTTATCGTATGGGATATGTCGGTTGTATCATGTAATGTATTGCTATTGATGGAAACATAGGGAAACATTGGGAAATTGGTTGAATTTTTCAATGAAACTTCAATGATTGTTAAAAAAGACATCAATACACACTTATAAATCAAAACATTACAAAAAAAGTGCACATAATAAGTTTTCTTCGTATGGGGTCCTAATCTATGCATTGTCTAACTGAACTGATGTAAGTATATTCAAAGTCTATTTATATAATTTATATATGTAAGAAGACGTGTGGAAACACAAGCAATATATTCAAAAGCAAAAGAAGAATCACTAAATTAGGTTATATACATGTTTGATTTTATGTTTGGACACAGATTGTAATCGATTTGCGATAAATTGAAAATTTTGTTTTTTTTTCCTTCAAATTTCCACAACTTGGCCCATCTCCTCGAAATCGATGCTCCAAATCTAAGATTTTTCATGCAAAATATGAAAAATCATGGATTTGTAACAATTTGACTCTGATTTAACATGATTTACAGAAAAAAAGAATTGAAAATAAAAAATGCTCACGTGATTGAATATGTGGGATATATTTCACTACTTGTGTGTTTCGTATCGCACATGTGAGATAACAGGGTATATTGGCCGATATCATTGATACTTAAAACACTAGCTCCAACTTGAGGGGGGGCGTTGAATTTGTCAAATTATAGAGTGGTAGTGTCTGGAGCGTAGTTGGGTCTTAATTGTATGGGTTTTGGCGGTGTTTGGGCCCATTGATTAAAAAGTTCAAGTTATTACTTAAGCAAGAGGGGCATACTTGTAATTTCACTCTTCATTTGTGAAAGCCCTATTAAAAAAATGGAGAGGGGGCGTGTGAAGGCTTTCAATAGTCCAGTGGTCCACTACTCTTCTCTCTCCTTTTCTCTCTCTTTTCTTTTCCTTCTTATTCTCTCATCTCTATTTTAGTTAAGTATCTTTCACTTTACACTGTTCACATCCTCAAATCCTCTTACCTAAATTTTCTAATGTCCCTAAACTCAATTTATTGGCTCTCTTGTGTGGTGCAAATAAAAACTTAAGTTTGTTTTAACAAGTCCAATGCAGTGCTCGAATGCTAATAGCAGAAAGAAATCAAGAAAAGGATCTCATGGGCTTATGAAAAATCAAAGGAATTTGGGAGAAAAGATATTCTTCATAAATCAAAACATTTATATAAAGGAAATGGGGAAAGTGTTGAAACTAGTATTGCCACTATGTGGCTACAAGCTCTCCTAATCACCCGCGTGGGGTTTGGGGGAACGGCAAGCGTCGTGGGTGTGCATCCCACAGACGAGAGTTCGACTCCCCTCCCTGGGATTTACCCGATGCATGTGGTTTGCGGGTGATTGTGTGCATCCATAGGGAATAGTCTCGCCTTTAATTGGGCAGGGACACCCGGATGTCATCAAAAAAAGAAAGAAAAAGCTCTCCTAACTCAGACGAGTTCAGCTTTCGACCATCTTTGAAAATCATTGTGTTATTATTTTTATTGTTGTCGTTTGTTGTTGTTGTTGCGAATCCTATATGGCTACAAGTTACAATCAGATAGTGATTTCATCTATTAATGATTGCAACAGGTGCCACCTTTATGTTCAGAAAAAAGAAAAAGAAAAAGAAAAAAAGGTGCCACCTTAGTTTCAAATATTTTGGCATCTCTCCTTCCACAGGCCCCATAAAATCCCAAATAGTCACATTGCCCACAATGATTCATTTCAACCCTTAAATGGTCCACCAAGCCATTCAACCACCACACTTCCTGTTGCATTGTTGACTGTGTATCATTGTTTGGTGAACTGACATGGAATTGAAAAGCAAAATTACATTCTGGAGATTTGACATTGAAACAGAAGATATGGGCAGAAGGCAATGGTGTTTCGTATATTACAATCACTTGAGTTGGGAGTCAAAGGTTTTAGGATCATCAAGGAAAGATGCCTGAGATTTTTAATAAAGGGGTTCTTTTGTGGACAATTTCTTGATTTATGTGTGTCATCCTTGCACAGGGGCCATGCTAATCTTCTCTGTATTTTCCAATTTTATTGTTGTTTCCAAAGGAAATAGTTATGCTCACTTCATGCAAACTTGTAAATCATAATTGTTTTATTACAAATATATGCCCTAATGCTTCTTGTATATAAACCTTGTAAAACTTGGATGGAACAGGGCATAGTTTATCATTTTGTGACAGTTGTGGAATAGGTATTGATTAAGGTTGAGTAACTATAGAGTTTTCTTCTCTCTCTCTACTATATAGCCTACACCTATTCTACATTTGAGGCCCGGTTTTGCCCTCACTCTTCTATTGTATTCTTGATGCCAAAGCAAACTACTTGCACACATGAATACCCAGATTTGCTTGATTCGCATGTGTGGAAACTGATATTTGCATTTTGCATTCTGATTGAGCAGGGGGGAAAGATTACAGGGATGGTGGTCATACCGGCAGTGGCGGCAAGCACAATAGTGAGCAGGGCGGCGGCGGCAATAGAGGTCACTATGGTAGGGGTAGCAGTGGTCATGGTAATAGGGATGGTGGTAGTGATTGGGGCGGCATTAGTGGTGGTGGTTGGGGTGACGAAGGTGGCGGCAGTGGTGGTAGTTGGGGTGGTGGTCATACCAGTGGTAGTGGTAGGGGTGGCAACGATCGTGGTGGTGGCAACAGTAGGGGTCGCGGTGGTAGGAGGGGCAGTGGTGATTGGGGAAGTGGTGATGGCGGCAATGACAGCAGTGGCAAGGGCAATGTTGGCGATGGGGGCAATGTTGGTTGGGGTGGTGATGGAAGTGGGGGTTGGGGCGGTGGTGGAAACAATAGGGGTCGGGGTGGTAGAGGTCGTGGTGGTTGGGGCAACAGTGATGGTGGGGATGAGGGCAATGTTGGTGGGGGTGGTAATGAAAGTGGGGGTTGGGGTGGTGGTGGAAACAATAGGGGTCGGGGTGGTAGGAGTAACGGCCGTGGTGGTTGGGGCAACAGTGATGGTGGGGATGAGGGCAATGTTGGTTGGGGTGGTAATGAAAGTGGGGGTTGGGGTGGTGGTGGAAACAACAGGGGTCGGGGTGGTAGGAGTAATGGCCGTGGTGGTTGGGGCAACAGTGATGGTGGGGATGAGGGCAATGTTGGTTGGGGTGGTAATGAAAGTGGGGGTTGGGGTGGTGGTGGAAACAATAGGGGTCGGGGTGGTAGGAGTAATGGTCGTGGTGGTTGGGGTGGCGGCAATAGTGATGGTAGTGATGAGGGCAATGTTGATGATGGGGCCAATGTTGGCTGGGGTGGTGATGAAAGTGGAGGTTGGGGTGGTGGTGGAAACAATAGGGGTCGGGGTGGCAGGGGTTGGGGTGGTAGGAGTAATGGCCGGGGTGGCGGCAATAGTGATGGTGACGGCCGCATTAGCAACGGTGGTGATGCTGGTGGTAGAGATGATGGTGGTTGGGGTGGCAGTGATAGTGGTGGAGGTCGTAGGGGTGGTCGGGGTCGTGGAGGCAGCAGAGGTCGCAACAGTCGCGGTGGCAGTGGCGGTGGGAGTGGCCATTGGGGTAGCAGCGGAGGTGGCAGTGGTGGTGGTTGGGGCAATGTAGGCGGTAGTGGTTGGGGCAGTGGCAGCGATGGTAATAATGGTGGGGCCAGCGGAGCTAGTGGTGGACAGGCAAGTGGTGGTTGGGCTGGTGGCAATAAGGAAGGCAGTAGTGGCGGTGGTAGTGTTGGTGGTGGAGATAATAGTGGCGGAAACAGTGGTTGGGGAGGCGGAAGTGGGTGGTCTGGAACTGGTGGCAGGGCAAGCAGCAGTGGCGGTGGTGGCTGGGGAAGCTAGTGGTTTAACTGGTTTTCAAGTCTCTCCTCTACGCAAAGCAGAATCGTACTGATGTTTTTGTTTGGGGCCATTGAACTATTTCCCTGTTTTCTGGAGCTGTACAGCTTACTCTCTACCCTGTTTTGGGTTTTATGACGACAGAAAGGATGTGTACATGGGTTGTCTCTACTGTGAATAGTGGTCTCATGCGATTTATGAAATGCTTTTGAGCCTTTCGAATTGAAGGTCATTTCGAATTGAAGGTTTTGCCACCCACACGCTGCACATGAGAGATCAAACACCAGGTGGGACCCACTTCGTGGATGCCATGGCATGAAAATCAAGCCAAAGATTGTTCACTTGTAGTGTTATGTTGACAAAGGTAACCTTTCTAGAAGACGAGACCTCCCTGCATGTGGCCCAATCGATAGATGAACTTGTGAATGCCTCTGTCATGAATGTTCATGGCAGCTGGTGGCAGCTGTTGAACTTGGACTATCAGGTTGTGGGTTGTGGATTTCTCATTCTGGTATGATAGTCCAATCTGTGGCCCTTTAAGCTTGTGTCGAACTCTACGGTTAAAATAACCCTGCTTTGCTAATTCGACAGGCTTGTATGATTCCTATTAGGCCTTATCATCCATGAATGCACGCCACATATGTATGACATACAATCTATAACTGTGGGATTGGTCCCACCATGTAGCTGCTTCTCACTGAAAGGCTTGTCCAGCGATTGAGCAATAGGTAATAAAATGAAAATGTTATGTATTAGAGGCCTTCTTAGGCTTAGTGCTGCCAGGACTCAAGGGATTAGCTGGTTATAGCCAGGCCGATTAGACCAGGGCAACAGTGGCCTGGCACTAGCCTGGCCCATTGCTACCCCTAACTTCAAGACGGCCAAATTGGAAGGTTAGAGAGAGTGCAACCAATTGCATTGAGGTTGTGTTAGATCCCAGCCATCCATCAATATTGATCTTTTTTTTTCCACCTCGGCCGTGGCCCACCCTGGCCCTGTAAGATAAAAGAGCGTTGTGACCAGACGTTTGAAATAGTCGGAATCTAAGAATTTCTTTTGCAGTTTCCATTGATGATGAATCTCATTGTATGGGTGGTTTTCATCATAGAAGATGACCTTGAATCTGAAAGTGATTTTAACTTATACATGTACATGGATTAGGACCACTAACTAGTGTATCTAAATCGGCCATTCTTTTTATATAACAGTGACCCACTTGATGACTGGGCTAGGCCAATGGTCTGGGCTAGCCTATTCATTGTTGGCCACGCTGGGCCTAGATTTGAAGCCTGGGATCAGACCTTAGGTCAAGTTTATAGGGGCCAAGCCCTGGCCCCACGGGTTAGCCTGGCCAATTGTCACTCCTTGAAAGTGGTGATTATATGATCCTCAATCCAATGAGATGGACAGTGTGCTAGCCTTTCTCCAAATTAATAAACTTACGCCGTACCGTTCTCAGGATTTAGATTATCGAAGTGGACCTCATGTTTTTCCTATCCATACAATTAATCTGTTGGACTCCCATGTGGATGGATGATGCCACAAAATCAACTAGATTGGAAGATCCTAGCCGCCAATCTTGTCTCTTTTTCTATCTAGGGCAGATTTTCTTCTTCTTCTTCTTCTTCTTCTTCTTCTTCTTTTTGGTTGTGGTTTTTCTAAATTAAGATGGACTTGATTTTGTCTCTGGAGCTCCACGTAACTTTAAAAAATCAGAAAATTCTCTCTAAATTTTATTCCCCTTTCGTCAAGAATGTATGGTGGTGTTTTTTGAAACATTGGAGAGTGTATTCTAAGGATAGTGAGCTGCAAACTTAGCATGAGAGATTTTACCGGGACGTGAACCATTTAACTAAGCCCGCACCTCATCCAACATGAAGATAGCTTTTTCATCGACTAGGATTATTGCTTCCGCAATCGTCTAAACAGGTGTGCTATTATATATTTCATTGATTTATTCTAGCTTAAAGATTTCTTATATCAATGTTTTAAACACCAAATCATATGAATAAAAAAGATGATTGGTCCTCTCTGTCCAAGCTCAAAAACCTAAAAGTCTACCTATCTCTAATACACACTCAAGAGAGATAAATGGGGAGAAGGTGAGCGTGGCATGTGGGAGTGGAGACAATGATCGGAGCCATTCATCTTCAAGGCTAAGCGAGGGCAATCTAGCCGTGCGGCACCATTCTAACACGATGCAAGGCATGTAGCAGATTTTCCATCCGTTTTGTGGTTTTCTAGGGTTTCACTTTCACGATAATGAATTAAGGATTCATAACGGGTCATCCAATTCCATTAAAATTTAAACAGTTAAAAGTGAGGTGGACCTCTTGCTCTGAATGCCTCTGAGAAAGCAAATGCTTGTTTTTGACTGTTCTCCTCCTCATGGAGGTGGTGGACCTTGGAGCAGTAATTGTGCATCCATGGATTGGTTGGTTGGTTGACCATGTTGGTCATAGAGTCGCGTGTTTCTGTTTTTAAATGGCTGGGCTAGATCCTACTGGTTTGGTTGCATATATTTAGAATGCATTGGTTTTGAAATTTCCAATTGGAATCCTTAATTGTGTTTGGCATCCTGTAATTGGAATGCACTGGAATCTGAAGTTTGTATAATAACTTGCATTATGAATTATATTCACAGATGCCTGAATTTGATTAGCTAAATCACCTAAAATATTTCAAAATGGCATACAAGTATAACATTATAAATAGCCATTGTAATTAGCCCATCAAAACATACACTTTCTTAAAATTGAGGTAATTTCAAGCCTTAGGTGGGCCACAAAAGTGAGCCTGCAAAGATCACGGTGGGGGCCATGTGCACGTGCGATTCTCCATCTCAGTTTTGAAGGTCTCCAAATCATTTCCCCCCCGTTTTACTGCCAAAAGCAAAAACGATAGGTTTTGGATTCAGAATACATCCAAATATCCTCAAATCCTGGCTACCAAACGAAGCTAGCATTAATTGGGCTGAAAAAAGGTGTCCCACATGAACTATCAGCCATATGAAAAGGCAACAGCATAATTAAAAAATGGGTATGAATAACGTTACAAAGGCACATCAAATTAAAACAGCAACACGACCACTGATGAAAATGTTCAACAACATGACGGGACTTGAGAGCAAACCCTAGAGAAGCATTTGCAAGCTAGAGAAATATATGAGAAATGATCCAGCAGTCTCAAGTGTATGGAAACCTTCCCATGCCACCTAGCTGCATTTGGACGTGTAGACATCCATATCATGACCGTCCCTTTTTTTTTTAGTTCCATTTCAATCTTCTTCCAGTTTTGTGCAAAATTCAAAAGCATTGGGCGGTCCCAGACATCCATTACTAGACCTATCTCCTCCAAATAATCGTCCATACATTTTTCGCAGCCCACAAAATGGGCATTTTCAGTCACTCAAATCAGGACAATTTTATCAAGGCAGGCAAAATGAACAGTCCACATCCAAATATCCCTACGTGCATGGGAAGATTTCCAAACGCTTTAATCCAACTAGGTCATTTCTCGAAATAATACATTTTTAAAAATATATAATTGATGGAATGGATAGCTTCCTTGGCAACCACGGAAGGCAGATGTAATGACAAAGAACACATCATCATCATATACACAAATTGAACAACAGAATCAACAGCTTCACGCTTCTGACAATCTTCACATTCCTCGCCAAGGTCTTAAATCACTTTCACTCCAAGCAACTCATGCCGAGTTGAATTTGTAGTACCAGTGAAGGAAAAGCTATAGAGAGACATGAGCTTAGCAATCAAAAGGCCATTGAGAATGACTCACCTGGTTCATTATTCCCGCGCATGGGTGCTGAGACCTGATTCTCTACGGGAATTAGAACTTGATGAACGGAACGGCCACAAAAAGGAGAACCGATTGCGCCTCCCTCTATTCTCTCCATCTCTGCCATTGGTGCTGTTTGCACCACTCGTTCTACGGCCACTGCTGGAACTTTGACTACTCAATCTTGCTTGAGAACTGCTAGAGCCCTGTGGCAGCAATTCATGACGACAAACAGGGCAGGAGTTGTGCTGAACCAACCATGGGATAATACAATCGGAGTGATATATATGGTTACATGGCATTTCTCGTGCTTCAGAACCCAACTCAAATCTTTCTTTACAAACAGCACAATGCGAGTCTCCACGCAAATGCCTCTGAGTGATCTTTACAGTCGGCATCCCATCAATTGCAGACCTGGAAGCAGGAGGTGGTCCCCGGGAATCATTCTGAGTAAGCTCTTCGATTAGTTCGTCTAACCCTGGGCCCACAAAGTAATCGCTAATGTTAGCTCGCCTCAACCCAATACCTGGACCGCCATTGAGGAGGACTTCAATCCCACCTTCAGACATGGGTGAAGGAAGTTGGCCATGGAAGATTAACCAAGGACTGGAACCAAATCCTAGCCCAGATCTCCCTCTAACATCAACCTCACGATTTCTCGGTAACATTGGCTGCCTCATCAGAGCTGAGAAAGCTTCCATCATCCTAATCCTCTGGTCACGATCATCGTCAACATCCAGACCAAAGGAATCCGGAGTGATAACACTTTCCATCTCATTGAGTTGTTGCACAAAGCCTCCATCACAACTAGGGCAGGCTGTGTCTCGCCCCCGGATGCGAACTGGTCGCCTGCATCTGTAGCACCAGTGTGTGTTCCTGCCACTTGACATTCTTTTCCTCCTCTTCGTTATCAGTGTCAGATCCTCTTAGGAAATGCTCCTAAGAACCCAACAACAAAAATGCAATGGAAAACCAAACCTCAGCTCCCAAACCTGTTTCTAACCAAGCATCACCAAACAACTAAAAGAGAAAAAAGCAGAGAAGTAAATAGATGAACAAAGAAATATAAAAAGAGAGATCATAACCAAAGGGGGGAAGAAAAAAGAAAAAGATTAAGCCACATGTAAAAAAACGATGTGTTTGCATTCTTCGAAAGTCTGATATAGTTTGTGTCACCATCTCCACCCCATGGCCACATGTAAGAAATATGAACCGCCCATCTGGTGGGCGGTGGGCTCCAGATGAAAAGAGAGCCCAAAAGTTGCACCGGCTGAGCCAGTCATGGCCCAAAAACAAATGAAAAAGTAATGCAAGCATGAACGTTCAGAAGAAGCATCCAATGGAGGTGTGGGTCCCAAAAGCCCAATTTGCATATCCTACACTCTGGCCTGTGGGCCCCACATGTTGAAGTCATGCTTAGAGATTTTTAAGAGATGGGTATCCTTTGTGTGGTCTAGCTTGATTCTTTGAGGTCTTTATTTAGAAAAGAATTAAAGAATGTAGAAAGGAACATTGTTGATAGTTTTCTACTTCGAGAGACTCGAGTCCTGGGAGATATTTAATAGGATATATAAATCTCTTTGGTATCTTTAATAAGATATATTAATATCTTTGGAGATCTTGGTAAGATAAGTAATAAGAGGATAAAAGTAAGAGATTTATGTCCATAAATGTGTTGGATTCTTTCTTACTTTAGGATTATTGAGATTTGTGTGCGTGTGCATGCGTGTGTGTCTTTGTAGATGCCCTAGGGCAATGAAGATTGGAATTAAAAAGAAAAAGAAAAGAAAGAAATACTGGGAGAAGTATGCTCTTGCGGAGAGAGAAAGCCCTACAGAATCAACCATTTGATTTGTGTGGTGTGTGAAAAATCTGTTTTTCTCCCCTTCTTATTCTTTCCATCCAACCTACATCAAATTGGTGGCACAGCAATCTCATCTATGGGCTTGTATAAGATCAATGATGAGCAATGAGAGGAATGTCGTGGAAAAAAGTAAGTCCGAGGCTCACCATCACTAAAACCTCTCCTTTCGATTAGTCGAATTCCAGTGGTTTGGGGGAGGGGTGGAGCATGCACCCCAAAGGCCAACTGATGATGATAGAAAGCTAAAGAAAAGATAAGGATACCAAATGCTACCCAACAAAACCAGCAGCTGATGTGTGTGAGGGTGAGCAAAAGGAATCTTCCTCCAAGATAAAGAGGTGTTTGAATGAAAGAGGAATAATAGTCACCAGAGGAAGAACAAAAAACCTGAGTTATGATCGTATGAAGGGAATGCTCCATAAGATTTGGAGTTGACGGGGTAATTTGGTAAAGCCAAAACAACATTAACGAGTGCCTCCTTGTGCATGAGAAGGTGGCAGCATCTTGGAATCAAATGATAATGGTTTTGATGATGTTTCGTCAGTCATCTTTGTGGAAGAAGAGATTAACAATTTGAGGAAAAATACTAGGTTTTGATGATGTTTCATCCATTCATCCTTGTGGAAGTAGAGATGAACAATTTGAGGACCCTGACTACACTTGTGATGGGAAACTTGAGATGCCCAAGTTTAACAGAGAATCTGAGAATGTCAATGAACAAATCCATGATTTATTAGAGGAAATATGGCCGAAGATTTGTAAGGATTATGTGCCCGGAAAAAGTGCCAAAAGACCAGGCCAGGTCCCCAATTTCTTCTTTTTACAAATTAACTCCAAGCATCTCTCTTGCACTTAGCCAGATTTACCTTCTACCACAAGACCACTGTGAAACACCTTATACCCAATACTCAAATTGTCAACCTTCGCCTCATCAGCCTTGCAAAAGAGAAGCATATTGTCTGCATATTAGATATGGGAAATTGGAGGGCTCAAACTTCCCACTTTGAACGCTTTGAAAAGATCCACCTCCTGGCCTCTTGTAAGCATCTTACCCAACGCTTCGGCAATCACAACAAAGAGGAACGGGAAAGAGGGCCATCTTGTCTAATACCTCGCAAGCTTTTGAAGAAACCTTTTAAGAAAACCACTGACCAAAACTGAGAGCCTAGCAAAATCAATGCATCCCCTAATCCATCCTATCCACATATACCACAACTAATTCTACCGAGCAAGTAATCCGTCAAGCCCTAGTTCACATGGACATAAGCCTTTTCAATATCTAACTTCCAAACCACCCCTTTTAGCCCTTTCTTGTGTCTTGAATCGATGCACTCACGAGTGATAATAGCATTATCCAAGATATGACTCTCCTCAACGAAGGTGCCTTTGTTCTTAGAGAAAACACTGCCAAGAGCACCGCAAAGTCTGGACACAAGAACTTTAACAAGACTTTTGCACGGCCCCCCAATAAAGTTAATCGGCTGGAAATCCCTCAAATTTCCCGCTCTGGAAATCTTAGAGATGATCACAATAAAAAAGGCCCCCATTTCCGAGGAAAGATGACCCCTAGCAAAAAAACTCTCGCATGAATTTCATCACGTCATCTTTAAGCACATCCCAAAACTCCGAAAAGAAAGCTCATGGAAAACCTTATAGCCACGGGGCTTTATCTCTCCCTAAAGAGAAAGCAACTTTTTTCACGTCTTCCTCCGAGAAAGGGTGCTCCACTCTTGCAAAATCAAATCCTCCCAAGAGAACCTACTGGAAAACAAGTTATCCACTCTTGGTCTTTCCATATATATATATATGAATCTTTATAGAACTTAACCACCTCCTTGCTTACCCTAAATTTTCCTCTATCCTCTCACCTTCCACCACAATACTGCTCACCTTGTTGTTTCTAGCTCGAGCACTAGCAATGTTATGGAAAAAAAAAAACTAGTATTTTTATCCCTCTCTTTCAACTATGTGGCACACGATCTTTGCCTCTATTTTGTCTCCTCCTCTTTTAGCCGACTACCGTAGTGTTGGGCTAACTAAGATCTCAAGATCTTTTCCTCATCCGACAACTCATCTCCTTCCCACCTTTATGACAAGAGCTTGGCTATTGCTCAACATGAAGTCCACCTCTTCCCATCACTTTCCCATCAATTCTTTTTTCCAATCCAGAATCTTCCTTTTTAAGAGCTTCAACTTTTGAAATAAAACAAACCCAATGTAGCCCAAAACCTTAAAGATTCCCACCAACCTCTGACCACAAAGGAGAGGCTTTCGACCTTTAACCATAATAACTCAAACCTAAAAGCTTTGGGACCCCAATTCTCCTCCAACAAAATTGGACAGTAGTCCGATTCAAGCTTAGGCAAGGCAAGTTGAGAAGCCAATGACATCCTCACCACCCATTCAGGGGATGCAAGAAACCTCTCTAGCCTTGACATGACGGCCTGATTTTGACCATTCGATGAAGCAAAACTTCCCCCTCCTGATGGAAGATCTACAAGGTCATGCTCTCCTACCCAGCCCAAGAACTCCGTCATAATGCTTGTGATTCTTTCCCCCAATGGATTTCTCAAAAGTAAATCTGGTGACATTGAAGTCGCCACCCACACACCACAGCCCCTGGAGCAACCTGTGAGCTTTAGATGGCTCTGCCCACATCTCAAGCCTTTTAGCAGGCACATTTGGACCATATACTACTGTGAAAAGCCAATAGAACACGTCAGAAACATTTTTCAGCACCAACGAAACACTGAAGGTACCTCCTTGCTAAGATTCCATCACCCCAATTGACGAATCCCAAGCCACCAAGATCCCCCTAGTACTACCAACAACGTTCAGGATGACCCATTTCTATGATTTCACCCCCATAGAGAATCCATTAGCCTGCATCCTGATCTCCTAAAGCATGATAAATTGAGCTTTAGATCTTTTGCATGTATCCCTAATATGAACCCTCTTCTGACTACACCCCAAGCCTTGGATGTTCCAAGAAAGAATCTTCATTTGGGAACTGATCTCCCCCATCAACCCTTCCTCTTATGCTTAGCTGAATCCCCATTCCTTGCCATGGCCATGATTGTTGAGGCTTCCTTGGGGACATTGGCTGGTGCAATTGTCTTCCTTGATCCTTGATGAAGTGGATGAGAGCATAATAATCCTTGTCCCTATTCCCTAATGGTACTCCAATTTGCCTTCCCACATGACATAAGGCTTCTCTTATCCATCTTTCCCTTTCATAACCTCAACTTGCTTGGCAACCTTGCTACCTTCTAGAACCTTGGGAAACTCGGTAGGAACCTAACAACCTTCCAACACCCCTTCTGAAGCGATTGCCATACACAAAGGGGCCACCTCCAAAATTTCCTTGAAGGTGGAGATGATGTCCTTGGAGCTACAAGGACTTGACTCTAGAAGGAAGCCATTAGCTTCTAAACCTCCACTCTGAAACGAGCACACCATTACCTGCTTTGACACATCAGAGGAAGTAGGAGACATAGTAGATAACCACCCTTGACCCATAAATACCCCCGACCAACGAGCAATCCCCAGTTCATTCTCATGCAAACGAGGGGCTAACGATTCAAAACCTTCGATTGACTTGAGAAAAAGGATCGAAAAAGCTTCACACGTGCGGCCTAAAGCAAAACTCCGCATGAGATGAAAATTCCACATGATTTGGGCTACTTGTTTGCATATCCATCTTGACTTGAACACATGTACCGAGACCACCAATGGCACTTGACGAAGCCAGCTCGAGACTGACACCTTCAAACCCATGTGCTGGTTAGCTTCGATCACCCAAACCTTGCCAGCATGGACCATGTCCCCACTAAGCCTACAAACTGAGCCTACACGTGTCTCAGCCCTCGAGATTTCCCCCGCCGATGGTGCAGGTAGTGACATCATCAAGTAGGAAATGTCACCTTTCTCACCACGGATCCACTGGAGAGAGAAGACCTTGCCGCCTGATGCCATTCGACCCATCTCCGCATGGCATGTAACGTCTCTCCATCTAATAATCCACATGTATATAGCTTTCGTGATCCACCATCCAACGGAGATGCAACGCCACCCACAGACATGAGTCCATCATGGTCGACCACTAGATCTCACAACTTATTTATCCTCTACAGAAATCCTAACCTCGCGAACAACAATAACAATTGACTCTGGAACTAGCACAACCTTCTTTCTTCAAACACACCCTCACCGAACACACCTCCAATCTATCCGCCATTGATGGTTCGAGGTCGATTGCCAATACCTCGCCCACACAGGACCCCACCATGGCAACAACTTCCATAAACTAGACTTCCATTGGCGCCTAGTCAGCCCATCTGCATGTGCTCTTCATCACTCCTCCCTTGAACAATGCCCCTGCCATGAGAAGCTTACCCACCACCACCTCTAAGCTGAGGGCCATCCACACTTCCTTCACGGATAGGAACTTGAGCATACACCGATCATTCAACACTCCTCCATTCTCATTGAGCCACTCTAGAATCTTTTCCATGGAGGCTCCTTCCTTTGCCTGTGCCACCACACTCCTCCAGAGAGATTCCCATACGTGTTTGATGACCTTTGGATGAAACCTCTCCGTTGATCCTTCTTCATCATCATCCCCCCATAACCCTTCCTTTTCCCTGTTCCTCCTTCCCGATGACCCCTTTTCTCAGATTCCCTGTAGCCCTCGGTTCTCTCATGCCTTTCCCCCTGGTCAGATGTTTCTCTTGTGAAACCATCCTTGCTCCCACCATTCAAACATCCCCCGGAAGGGTCGTGAGAGATGCCCTTTCGATTGGCTTCACCAATGTAAATTTTCTCATTGACCTCTCCTTTTGCATCTCCCTCTGAAACTCTGGCCTCGAGTCAAATGAGGAAATCCTGATTTTCTCCTAGATCTAAGCCAAAGCTCTATCTGAAGACCTACCTTACATCCGCGACCTGCTTTGCCTTCTCGCTCCCGAACTCTCTTGATCTTTCAGCTTCAATCTATCTTGAATCCGTTCGTTCTCATTATCATTAGGAAGGTGAATGAATTAATTGCTTTTTTTATTTATTGATGATGGTGACGATGATGGTGAATGCGACCATGTAGGAAAATCACGAAGATCACCTATCTTGGAAAATCAGGAAAACCAATTAATTAGGTGGGCCAAGCCTGTATGTTGGGTCGGATATCCACTTTGTTGTCGTACACGGGTACAGATTTGGATAGTCTAGAAAAGTCGGATAAAAGCCAAATACGGATGTTGGAATACAAGTTGCATACAGATCATATATTGCAATAACCGAGCTGTATATAGCCCTAGTTTTTTACATCATCACACTGTCAAGTTGATGGTTGATATGGACCTAAGCATGTCCTTAAACTGCTAGCTGGGGGACTTTGTGATGTACTTCCCTAGCTGCCTTAAATGGCTCACTAGGTGGATGGCCAAGGCGAAGTGATCCTTGTACCTTGGGCAAGCCGCCTGGTGGTTGGGAGTAAGTGAAACTTAACCTCCCAGCACCTAACCTCAGGATGGGGAAGGTTTCAGTGGACAAAGTCCCTGCTTCCGGCAAACCTGAGGTTAGCCACCTGAGGTAACAAAGGTGGAAAAACCAACCACTCACCCGCCAAGTTGATGGTTGATATGTGAGAACTCATAAATTATACACATGGCATGCATCAAATGAAATTAAAATGGTGCAAATTGTAGGACCCAATTTAGATAGGTCATTGTTCCAAAATCAGAGTGGTTGAACAATCACAACCCTCTAATTCAGGGCCACTTTCTTGACAAATTCAGATGGTTGGATCCTTTTCACCTCACCTGTCTCTTAAATGTCTACCAATTGGCCAACTATCTAAGTAAATCACTATAGTGTTTTACTTATAACCCATCCAAGTCGTGCACACAACTTGGTCAGTTCAATTTGACGAGTGCAAGTTTTGAGCAACTGCAAATCAACCATCGCATTCTACAACAGTATCAAAATTCTCCTCAAAATCAATAACATATAAAAAATGTCCATCCCTAATCAAAATATTAGAAGCACCCTCCAGAACACAATATATCAACCGAATACCCCAATCCAATTGCTGCCGATTCTTCAAAAAAAAAGAAAGATCAGATTTGACTAATGCGGAAATCTTTGTCCAAACACAGCAAGGCAAGAAATTACATGTTCATTAACCCCCCAAGTTGATGGTTAATATCCAAGCACTAATAAATTATACACATGGCATGCATAAAATGAAATTAAAATGGTGCAAATTGTAGGATCCAATTTAGATAGATCATTGTTCCAAAATCAGACTGGTTGAACAATCACAACCCTCTAATTCAGGGCCACTTTCTTGACAAATTCAGATGGTTGGATCCTTTTCACCTCACCTGTCACTTAAATGTCTACCAATTGGCCAGCTATCTAAGTAAATCACTATAATGTTTTACTTATAACCCATCCAAGTCGTGCGCACAACTTGGTCAGTTCAATTTGACGAGTGCAAGTTTTGAGCAACTGCATATCAACCATCACATTCTACCAGTGTATCAAAATTCTCCTCAAAATCAATAACATATAAAAACTGTCCATCCCTAACCAAAATATTAGAAGCACCCTCCAGAACACAATATATCAACTGAATACCCCAATCTGATGGCTGCTGATTCTTCAAAAAGGAAAAAAAAAAAACACAGATCGGATTTGACTAATGCGAAAATCTTCGTCCAAACACAGCAAAGCAAGAAATTACAAGTTCATTAACCCCCCAAGTTGATGGTTGATATGCAAGCACTAATAAATTATACACATGGCATGTATCAAATGAAATTAAAACGGTGCAAATTGTAGGACCCAATTTAGATAGGTCATTGTTCCAAAATCAGAGTGGTTGAACAAACATAACCCTCTGATTCAGGGGCACTTTCTTGACAAATTCAGGTGGTTGGATCCTTTTCACCTCAACCATCCCTTAAATGTCTACCAATTGGCCAGATAAGTAAATCGCTATAATGTTTTACTTATAAACCATCCAAGTCGTGCACACAACTTGGTCAGTTCAATTTGGCAAGTGCAAGTTTTGAGCAACTGCATATCAACCATCGCATTCTACCAGTGTATCAAAATTCTCCTCAAAATCAATAACATATAAAAAAATGTCCATCCCTAATCAAAATATTAGAAGCACCCTTCAGAGCACAATATATCAACCGAATACCCCAATCTGATTGCAGCTGATTCTTTAAAACAAAAAAAAAAACACAGATCAGATTTTACTAATGTGAAAATCTTTGTCCAAACACAACAAAGCAAGAAATTACAAGTTCATTAACCCCCCAAGTTTGGTTGATATGCAAGCACTCATAAATTATGCACAGGTGTGCATCAAATGAAATTGTTGAAACTGAAACTGTGCAAATTGTAGGACCCAATTTAGATAGGTCATTGTTCCAAAATCAGAGTGGTTGGACAATCATAATCCTCTAATTCAGGGGCACTTTCTAGACAAATTCAGACGGTTGGATCCTTTTCACCTCAACCATCCCTTAAATGCTACCAATTGGCCAGCTATCTAAGTAAATCACTATAATGTTTTACTTATAACCCATCCAAGTCGTGCACACAGCTTGGTCAATTGAATTTGACGAGGGCAAGTTTTGAGCAACTGCATATCAACTGTTATGGGGAAACCGAACTGGTCCCTTGCCCGAAAAAACGATCGACTAACTATAAAAGAATCCAAACCAAGGTGGTCGAAGGCCCAGGACGGGTTTCTGAGCAAAGCTGTCCAAGGATAGAGCTCAGAGGGGTAGGATTCGTCTCACCAGGAGCATCTACAGCATATGCGAAGGGCCCACAAGGCAAGGAGCTTGAGATTCGAGCTCACCCCGCCTTCCAAGCTGATCCAACCAACCACTGCCAAGACGGTACAAGTAACTAGGAGGGGATTACAACCGAGGTCCAAAGAAAGAGGACCGGACCTGATCTTGTTCAAAGAACACGCCGACAGAGGTAGTCCCGGCGACAATTTTGGAACAGTTTCCTATCCAAATAGGGACTCTCCAGCGTATCCCATTAAAACACAGCAGTTTCAGAACCGCCCAAGGACCCTATAAATACCGCTACCCCAAACTAGAAGAGGTAAGCAAGAAAACCCATTGTCTACTCTTTAACCAAGTTTCTTAGCCTAACTTGGGCATCAGAGGGTCCATAACCGGTCATTGGCACCCCCCACTGTCTATATCTCCCTTGTTCTTGCAAGCCCATCTGTGGGTATACCTCCACAACCGATCATATATGTTGGCCCATCGGTGGGTATATCTCCCTTGTTCAGTACCCCCATAACGACGCACTTGTGGTCGCCAAGAACATTGCCAGCCACAAGGTACATTGGATGCTAGTCAACACAGGTAGTTCGACAGACATCCTATTCGCAACCGCTTTCGACAAAATGGAAGTTAGGAGATCAAGACTGTGACTTGTGCGGACCCCTCTGCTTGACTTCACAGGAGAGAAGGTGACCTTGGAAAGAAACATCTTTCTACCGGTGACAGTAGGAAAGTGCTTCAACTAGGTCACCACTATGGTAGACTTTCTCGCGGTAGATTGCCCCTCAGTATATAATGTAATTCTGGGCAAACCATCATTGAATGCCATGCGAGCCATAGTCTATACCTATCACCTCGCCATGAAGTTCCCGACCGAGCATGGGGTCGGCAGGGTTCGGGGCGACCAACACGAGGCCCGACAGTGTTATTTGACAGCTCCCCGAGCAAGGGCACAACAACAACAAACAAGGCAAGTCAATGCCCTCGATCTTAGGGGTGAGACTACCGAGAGGGGATCACTTACAGAAGACCTCATCTTGATACAACTCTTTAAAGCCGACCCATCTCGGACAGTCCAAGTCGGGTCGCTCCTCGAACCTCAACTCCAAGCAGAGATAACATACCTGCTAAGAGAACACGCCGATGTATTCGCATGGTCTCACCATGACATGCCCGGGATAGACTCGAGAGCCGCAGTCCATCGACTGAACGTAGACCCCAACCATAAGCCCGTTCGACAAAAAAAGATGAGCATTCGAAAAGATATGCAACAATCAATGAGGTTAGCAAGCTGCTCGAGGTCGGCTTTATCGAGGAAGTGCACTATCCAGACTAACTGGCCAATATGGTATTGGTGAAAAAGGTCAACGGAAAATGACGAGTCTGTGTGGACTACACCAACCTGAATAAGGCTTACTCAAAAGACAATTTTCCACTATCGAGGATCGACCAACTGGTAGATGCTACCGCTGAGTACGCACTCAGTTTTATGGACGCATACTCAAGGTACAACCAGATTGGCATGCACGAGCACGGCAAGCAGAAGACCGCCTTCATCACATACAGAGGGTTGTATTGTTATCGAGTAATGCCATTTGGGTTGAAAAACACCTGCGCAACGTATTAAAGATTGGTGAACAAGATGTTCGCCAAGCGGATTGGGAAAACTATGGAAGTCTGCGTCGATGACATGTTCGTCAAGAGCACCATGGTCAAGGACCATGTGGCGAACCTAAGATAGATGTTCAGAATCTTGAGGAGATACCAGATGAAACTTATCCCGAACAAATGCGCCTTTGGCGTCAGCTCGAGCAAGTTTCTACGTTTCTTGGTCCACTAGAGAGGGATCGAAGTGAATCCCGAAAAAATCCGAGTTCTCATAGAAATGAGCTAGCCTAGCTCAACAAAAGAGATCCAACGCCTTACAGGCAGAGTGGCAGCGTTGAACAGATTTGTATCTCGAGTTACAGATAAGTGTCTACCATTCTTTAAGCAACTGAGTGAGACTAAAAAGCCGACATAGACAGAGGAATGTGAACAGGCATTCCAATAGCTCAAGGCTTACCTGGGGTTCCCCCCCCCCCCCCCAAAAAAAAAAAAAAAAAAAAAAAAACTACTCTTGAAGCCCGCGCAAAAGGAAGAGCTACTGTTGTACCTAGTCGTCTCGCCAACAACAGTTAACTCAGCCCTAGTCAAGGAGGAGGGAAGCGTCTAAAGACCTGTCTACTATGTGAGCAAAGCCATGACCGATACAAATATGCGCTAACCGGAAATAGAGAAGCTAGCCCTGGCTCTGGTCACGTCATCCCGACGACTCGGCCTTATTTCCAAGCTCACACCATCATCATCCCAACCAATTAGCCTCTTCACCAGGTATTGCAGAAACTCGAAGCTTTAGGACGACTTGCCAAGTGGGCAATCAAGTTCGGTGAATTTGACATCACATATCGAGCCCGAACAACAATCAAAGGGCAGGCCATCGCCAAGTTTATTGCAGAATTCACCTACCCTACAGACCAGCCACCCACAGGGGCAATTGAACAAAGCGTAGCACCACCAACATGGACCATCCATGTAGACGGGTCCTCGAATGCTCAGTGAAGCGAAGCGAGACTGATTCTGACCTCACCCGACCAAGTCTAGATCGAGTACGCACTATAATTCAACTTCCAAGCCTCACACAACGAGGCCAAATATGTGGCGCTCCTGGCAGGTCTGTGATTAACCAAGGCAATGGGAGCCAACATGCTGAAAATCAATAGTGACTTGCAGCTAGTGGTCAACTAAGTGACCAATGAGTACCAGGCCAAAGGCGAAAAAGTGATTACCTGCTTGACCAGGCTCACGAATTACTCGACGAATTTGAAAAGTACGAAATCACACAAGTTCTGAGATCTGAGAACTCCAACGTGGACTCTCTAGCTAGGTTAGTCGCAGCCATTAATGCCGACCTTGTCAGGACCATCCCAATTGAATTCCTGCCTGAGCCAAGCATCAGTCAGCCCGACCAGAGAGTAGCCTTCCCGATTAGCCATACACCGAGCTGGATATATCCAATCATGTGCTACCTACAGCAAGGTGACCTGCCCGATGACAGACTGGAAGCCCGAAAAATAAGATACCGATCGGTTTGGTACACGATACTGGGGGACGTCCTATATAAGAAAGGGTTCTCACTACCCAACCTGAGGTGCTTACGACTGGATGAGGCCGAGTATGTCTTGAGAGAAATCCATAAAGGTGTTTGTGGAAACCACTCTGGCAGGAAAGCCCTGGCGCACAAAACGATTCGATGGGGATACTATTAGCCCACTATGTACGAGGACGCCAAGTGGTTTGCAAGAAAATGTGACAAGTGTCAGCACTTCGTGGTAGTGCCACGACAACCGCCCTAACAACTAACCCCGATGAGCGGGCCTTGGCCTTTCACACAACAGGGAGTTAACGTCATTAGACCCCTGGCAACCAGCAAGGGAGAGACCAAGTTCGCTATCGTCGTTGTTGATTACTTCACAAAGTGTGCCGAGGCCGAGCCTCTAGCTCGGATCACCAAATAGAAAACGACTGACTTCATTTGGAAAAGCACCGTCTGCAGATTTGGCACACCCCACACTATTGTTACCAATAATGGTAGGCAATTGGACAATGCCAAGTTCTGAGGATTGTGTTAGAAGCTAGGCATTCACAACACCTTTGCCTCACCTCGGCACTCACAAGTCAATGGCCAGGTGGAGGCGATTAACAATATCATCAAGAGCCACCTCAAGACCAAGCTCGAGGGGTTCAAGGGGAGCTTGGGTTGAGGAGTTGCCGCATGTCCTATGGGCGTATTAGACGACTGTGCGAACAACTATTACAGAGACCCCCTTTTCACTAGCCTTCAGCATAGAGGCAGTGGTCCCAGTGGAAATCGGAATGCCATCAAGCCGAACTAAACCCTTCCCAATAGAGGAAAATGACAGGCAAATGCTATTGAGCCTCGACCTGCTTGAGGAACTCAGAGACAATGCCCAAATAAGAGTCGCCGCCTACCAGCAGAGAGCTACTCGGCACTACAATTCAAGGGTCAAGCAGCGAAGATTCAGGGTGGGAGACCTAGTACTTCGAGAGGTCTCCCTAAGTACCAAGGAGCACAGCTTGGGAGCCCTAGGACCGATTTGGGAAGGACCCTACAAAGTCATCGGTATAGCCCAACCAAGGACATATCGGCTAGAGGACGTAGAGGGGTGAGCCCTGCCTCATCCTTGAAATGTAGAGAACCCGAAGTTCTATTATCAGTAGAAACTGATCCGATGGAATTCTGCAAGCACCTCAGGCATGCCAGGTGATAAAACACCTTGGTGTTAACTAGTTGTATATATATATATATATATATATATATATATATATATATATATATATATAAAGGAAGAACACATTTTTTCTACATCAACGACTTGTTGTCTATAAGTGACAAACGCGGCAGCTAGAGAGCCTGAGAAGGGGCTAAATCTGAGGAGGTGCCCTTCAAACTATGAAAGGCTTGGTGGCTAGAAAGCCAAAGAGAGAGGGAGAGGTCGAGAAAGGCACCCTCTGGTTGAGCTCGTTACCCTAATAAGGTAACAAATCCAAGGGGTACAACCTGAACACAAATATTCGACACCGGCCGAAGTGCTCGGGATTAAATATTTTCAAGGAGACTTGTAAAGGGTTCCAGCCCAAGCAAGCCAAGCTCGGAAGAGGGGGGGAGTAGCAAGCATACACACAAGCAAGGTGTCCCATATTGGTTACGTATCGGCCGTATCGGCCGATACGTAACGGAATCGGTTAGGGCCGATACGCGTATCGGCCGCGTATCGGCCGTTACCGATTTTTGTAACTGTATCGGCCGATACGGGCCGATACGGGGGCGTATCGGACCGTTACGGGGGCGTAACGGTCACCCGTAACGGTCAGAAAACGGTCACTTTTTTTTCTCTTTTTAAGCACTTTTTTTGCTATTTTTTCCAAACTTCTTGCTTCCAAACTGTTTTTCACTCCTTCTAATAGTAATTTCGACCAACCTTAGATGGTTTTTTGGGACAAAAACACATTATATTACGGATTTGGTTGAATCAAAACTCGGTGGGCCATTTTTCAGAAATTCTTCAAAAATAGGTATTTACTTTCTTTAATATGTTTTTCTGTTTTAATCATGTCATATAATGTGTTAATCATAGTAGAACATGATAATGTGCATTTTACAGATTTGGGGTGCCATTTAATATTTTTTTTATTTTTTTTTCTATTTACGCATGAATTTTGGGCCCTTTTTTTAAAATTCAAAAAATCAATTTTTAATAGTTGTTTTGCTGTTTTAATGATGCCATATGATGTGTTAATCATAGTAGAACAGCTTAATGTGCATTTTACAGATTTGGGGTGCCATTTTATATTTTTTTTATATTTTTTTCTATTTACGCATGATTTTTGGGCCCTTTTTTTAAAATTCGAAAAATCAATTTTTAATGGTTGTTTTGCTGTTTTAATGATGCCATATGATATGTTAATCATAGTAGAACATGTTAACGTGCATTTTACAGATTTGGGGTGCCATTTAATATTTTTTTTTTATATTTTTTTCTATTTACGCATGATTTTTGGGCCCTTTTTTTAAAATTCGAAAAATCAATTTTTAATGGTTGTTTTGCTGTTTTAATGATGCCATATGATATGTTAATCATAGTAGAACATGTTAACGTGCATTTTACAGATTTGGGGTGCCATTTAATAATTTTTTTTATATTTTTTTCTATTTACGCATGATTTTTGGGCCCTTTTTTTAAAATTCGAAAAATCAATTTTTAATGGTTGTTTCGCTGTTTTAATCATGCCATATGATGTGTTAATCATACTAGAACAGCTTAATGTGCATTTTACAGATTTGGGGTGCCATTTTATATTTTTTTCTATTTACGCATGAATTTTGGGCCCTTTTTTTAAAATTCGAAAAATCAATTTTTAATGGTTGTTTTGCTGTTTTAATGATGCCATATGATATGTTAATCATAGTAGAACATGTTAACATGCATTTTACAGATTTGGGGTGCCATTTAATATTTTTTTTTATATTTTTTTCTATTTACGCATGATTTTTGGGCCCTTTTTTTAAAATTCGAAAAAACAATTTTTAATGGTTGTTTTGCTGTTTTAATGATGCCATATGATATGTTAATCATAGTAGAACATGTTAACATGCATTTTACAGATTTGGGGTGCCATTTAATATTTTTTTTTATATTTTTTTCTATTTACGCATGATTTTTGGGCCCTTTTTTTAAAATTCGAAAAAACAATTTTTAATGGTTGTTTCGCTGTTTTAATCATGCCATATGATGTGTTAATCATAGTAGAACATTTTAATGTGCATTTTACATATTTGGGGTGCCATTTTATATATTTTTTATATTTTTTTCTATTTACGCATGAATTTTGGGCCCTTTTTTTAAAATTTGAAAAATCAATTTTTAATAGTTGTTTTGCTGTTTTAATCATTCCATATGATGTGTTAATCATAGTAGAATATGTTAATGTGCATTTTACATATTTGGGGTGTCATTTTATAAATTTTTCTTTGTATTTTCGAATTAGTGACTTTATATTTTTATTTGCTTATATTGGACAGGTTTTGGAGCTTCTTAAGGTTTAGTTAGAACATAAAATTATCTTTATTAACATAGGTCATACACTCATACTCATATCCTAAACCTAAAGAAATGTCCGGGTCTGGCCAACAACAAGTGAGGATATTGGATGGCAACATTGTGAGAGGGTTGGTGGTACTAGGCACCAAATAAAGTGCAAGTATTGTGATAGGATAGTGTCTGGTGGAATTACCCGTCTCAAACAACATTTGGCACATCGAAAGAGTCAAGTTGCGCCATGTGTCAGAGTACCGAGAGAGAATGCTATTAATGCAAGCTAGTCTGGATGAGTCGAAGGGTAAACGTGCTGCTGTACAAAAGAAGAGAGATGATACTTTACAAGCAGCTCGACAGGAGGTGTTTGGTCCTGAATATATGGGCGTTCGTGATGAAGATATTATTGATTCTGACGAAGATTCAGATCGGGAATTAATCATAGCTAGGAGAGAGAGCGTGCGTCTAGCTCGTGAAGAGGAAGAACGTCACCGCATGTTTGGCACGCATGGGTCAGTGCGTGATACAGGAGGGGGCAGTGGGAGTGGGAGTGGGACAGGGAGTGCAACTGGAAGTGCAACTGCTTCTGCAGCTGGGACTGAGGGTAGGGGGGGTAGGTTTGGTGGGTTACGACGTGTATTTGGGAGCCGACGACAGACATCTTCACGTGATGCCCATATACATTAGGATGAAGAAGTAAATGAGCCTAGGAGACCCTCTATTGATCTAATCCTGTTTAGGAAAGAATCAACTAAACAAAAGAAGATAAAACAAATGTGGAGTAGAACTTCCGTTGAGAAATTAGGTAGAGCAGCAGCAAAGTTATTTATACATGCTAACATACCTCCTAACGCGGCCAATTCTCCATATTGGCAGGTGGTAATTGATGCAGCAGCAGAAGCAGGTGAAGGAATAAAAGCTCCCACGACTAAGGAGATTAGGGGGAAATGGACAGATGCAGAGTATGTGGATGTGAAAATATACGTGGCTACCTTTAAACCTGTATGGCAAGCCAGAGGATGCACGATCATGTGCGATGGTTGGACTGGCCCAACCAGACGCAGCATGATCAACTTCATGGTGTACTGCCACTTGGGAACTATATATCACAAGTCAATTGATGCCTCAGAAGTAACAAAAAATTCTAATTATATTACTGGACTAATGGATAAAGTTATGGATGAAATTGGAGAGGAGAACGTAGTTCAGATTGTGACAGATAATGAAGCATCATATAAGCTTGCAGGACATCTGTTAATAAATAAGAGAAAACATCTTTTTTGGTCACCATGTGCTGCCCATTGTATTGATCTTATATTGGAAGATATTGGGAAGAAGAAGAATGTTAAGGAAATGGTCGAAAGGGCAAGGGAAGTAACGACGTTTATTTACAATCATAATCAAGTAGTCGCAATAATGAGAAAGTTCACGAAAGGACGAGAATTGTTGAGGCCTGCGGCGACTAGATTCGCAACAAACTTTATAGCATTAGAGAGTTTATTCCAGCATAGGGGAGAGTTGAGTGAAATGTTCGCTTCCCGACAATGGCTCAACACAAATTATGGGAAGAAGACATCAGGGACACCGGTCGACGTTGTGAACACCATACGGGACAACAAATATTAGAAGAAGGTTAAGGCGATCCTAAAGGTGATGGAGCCACTAATGAGGGTACTCCGTCTTGTTGAAACCGATGAAGCACCTACCATGGGCTTCCTATATGATGCCATGGATAAGGCAAAGCTTGCAATTCAACGTGATTGTAGAAGCTGGGAGACTTATTGGAAGATGATCGACAGGAGATGGACAAAACAACTCCATCACGATCTTCATGCAGCAGGTTATCACTTAAATCCTAGGTATAGATATACCCAATCATTTGTTGCGGATGATGAAGTTCGTGTCGGGCTAAAAAATGTGATAAAGAGATTAGAACCTGACTTAGATCTGCAAATAAAGGCGTTGAATGAATTAGATACATTTGGAAATCGCCTTAGTAGTTTTGGAGATGCTCTTGCACAGCATGCAGTATCTAGGTTGCAACCGGCCGAATGGTAGATTAATTTCGGAGAGAGTACGAAGGCTCTCCAAAAAATTGCAGTAAAAGTTTTGAGCCAGACAACATCTTCCTCTAGCTGCGAAAGGAATTGGAGTTGTTTTGCGCTCATTCATTCAAAGAATAGGAATATATTGCAGACTAGAACATTAGATAGACTTGTCTTCATGCACTACAATATAAAATTAAGAATGCGACGACATCATAGGAGCATTACAGCTGCCGATGACGGAGACTACTGTCCAATAAACTTGGACAATATTTATGATGAGGATGACCCACTTCTACCTTGGTTGGAAACAAGGGAAAAGCAAATTGAAGAGGATAGTGAAGAATTGAAAATTGATGACTCAGAAATACGCAAAGCACAACAAGAGAGTCGTGCAGATGTGTTGGACCCAGTAAGAGGGGCAGCGTTTATGCCACGTACGGAAACGGCTCGAGATCAACAAAAGAGTACGAGTAGTGGTAGCGTGTCCGTGTCGGATGATGATGACGATGACCCCCCTGCCTCTGGTGTTGGCACTTCTGGTGTTGCTCAACGCCCTATTCAGCCGTCTACAGATCACGATGCCGATGAACATCGACGAGGTGGTACACGAGGTCGAACCTACGAGTGTACCGAGTCACGATACAGCCAGCAGGAGGGTACATCTAGTGGTGCACCGCGTCCGGAAGGTCCGGAACATCAGCAGGCTCATGGTCTTGGTTATTATGATGGATATTCTTATGGTCAATTGGATTATAATTATGATGGTTATACTGAGCCCGTTCCATCACATTCATGTTGGAGTAGCCCTCCCGATCAATATTCATATGATTATAGATATCCAGATCCAAATCCAAGTTACTCATCACAGCAGACGCACTCTCAATCTCAAGATTCTCAACAGCCTGAGTATGGTTATCAGTATGGCTATTCGACGGGCACTGGTGGATATCCTTACTCAGGGTCAGAGTCGTTACCTAGTCAGGATCAGTCATCCTCTGGTTTCGTTGATCTAGTATTTCCTTCTGGCACTGGATATTATGGATATGCAGAACCTACACCTATTGGACAGCCTCAGCCTGATGGTGACGATGACGATGATGTGGAGGTCGAGCAACCACAAAAAAGCAGATTTTCATTTTGGTGGTGACTTGTGATTGTGAGTATATATTTGTATTAAGGTAAGTATTTGCATTTTGCAGCAGACAGCTCACAAGTATTATTGCAAGAATCCATGTAATTATGGACACACTTGACACTGCCGAACTTATATTTAAAATAGCTCCCCTGACAACCAATCAAGTAATCCTTAATCAAGTTGCACGGGAGTATATCAGACACTACTAATTTTATTTTTTTTAATATTCTTGACTTGAGGATGACAGGTCATAGACATGAATCACAGTCACCTGCACGCTGCACAGATATGTTCGAGAAATTCCTCAAAAATAATTGCAAACACACACCTAATGTAAGATATTTACATATTACATTCATTCTAATATATCTATCATTGGTAGTAGATAGTTAGAAAATTAAATATATGAATTTTGTAGTCAAATTCAGGTTATCTGGTTCATAAATTCATCAGACAGTCCGATACAATTTCTCACCAAAGAGTGGACCGTTACGCCCCCATAAACATGTTCCATTTTATAAATGAATGCATATTTGGAATGCTTAGAATATTCCGGATTTAATCCATATTTTTTCATATTTTTTTGGCAAAAAAAAAATTTTGCGCCATTACGGGCCGTTACGCCCCCGTATCGCCGTTACGCCCCCGTATCCGTATCGGTTTTGGAGGTCACCGATACGCCAACTGATACCGATACGGGACACCTTGCACACAAGACTTGAAGTATGCAAAGACTTAAGAGATGTAAAAAAAATTTAAAAAAAAAAAAGAAAAAAAAAGTATTTCATTGATAATGAAAACTTGTACAAAATATCTTTAAAAAAAACACACAAAAATGCCTATACTGACGGAGGCCTCCCTGGCTCAATGGTGACACGACCAACAACAACCTCGGCCGCAACAATGCCCTCCACTGAGCCTACCTCCTCATCTAGCCACAACATGCTAAGCTTAATAAATCGGCCCTAGATTTCTTGTAGGCAGTTAGCGAAGCTGGCGTTGAAAACTTCCTCCAACTCCGCCTGATAGTCCTTGGAGGCCTACGCCTCCACTGCCGCCGCCGCCTCTCTGGCTAGGATACCAGCTTCTGCCTTGGCTGCCCGAGTCCTTACATCTGCCACCTCGGCATCCTGCTTGGCCCCCCTGGCCATCAGTGCGACACTCTGCTGACGTTCCTCTGTCAGCTGGGATAGAGTAGCCTCTTGTCCCTCCTCGGACACGGGGAGGGCATCGCAAAGCTCCTCCAGGGTTGTCGTGGCCAACCATAGCTCCTGGGCCTTTGCCTCGAGGTTGGTCCGGGTAGAGTTTAGTATGCGGTCAACCTCTGGATCAAGGGAAAATTGGCAAAGGGCGATGATCCTGAGGACCTCCTACAACAAAGAGAACCAAAGTCGGTATAAAAAAAAAAAAGTGAAAAATGAAAAGAAGAGGAAGGGAGATGGACTCAAGTGTACCGGAAAAAAGCCCCGGTACGGGAACTTCGGATTGTTGGACGCCAGGTAGAGAAAACCGTTAGGACGTTAGTTGGCAGAGCTCGGACTTCACAAAACAAACAAATGAATAGAAAGGGGGGATTATGACATTTATAGAATTCGTATGATAGCGCATTTACTCCTGCATAGTGCCACATGTCAGCACGAGAGCCCGAGGAGACGCTTCGATTGACGCGCCCCTCCACGTGGTAGCGTGGGGTTCGTCCGAGAAAAAACGTGACAGCCTGGGTGACAACTGTTGTGCTACCATTCGTCCAAAATCCGAATGGTGATCTGTCATTAATGCATGCCTCCTCATGCCTCGTAACAGTAATCATGCCCCTTCGATTTCCGCATCGGGCGCCGACTTTTTAGCTACCGTCTTTGCCAACAAATGACAAACCCAAGCTTAGCAGGCCCATCGACAATTTTAGAACAATTTCCTATCCAAATAGGGACTCTCTAGCATATCCCATTAAAACATGACGGTTTCAGAATCGCCTAATAACCCTATAAATACAAATACCCCAAACTGGAAGAGGTAAGCAAGAAAACTCATTGTTTACTCCTTAACCCAAGTTTCTCAACCTAACTTAAGGCATCGGAGGGTCCATAGTCGGTCACCGGCACCCCCCACTGTCTATATCTCCCTTGCTCTTGTAAGTCCATCGATGGGTATACCTCCACAACCAATCATATCTGTTGGCCCACAATTTGGTGACAACATCAACCATCGCATTCTACCATTATCAAAATTCTCCTCAAAATCAATAACATATGAAAAAAATGTCCATCCCCAATCAAAATATTAGAAGCACCCTCCAGAACACAATATATCAACCGAATATCCCAATCTGATCCCCAATCTGATTGTTGTTGATTCTTTAAAAAGAAAAAAGAAAAAAAAAAAAAAAAAAAAAAACACAAATCAGATTTGACAAATGTAAAAATCTTCGTCCAAACACAGCAAAGCAAGAAATTATAAGCTCATTAACTCGCTAAAGACACAAAAATAGTAAAACTGCTGAATTCAATTATGGTCCATTTGGGATCTTGTATTTGGAATGCATTGGAATCCAAATTACAATAACATTGGAATCAAGGAGATTCTAAATCATCAGTTGTGTTTGATTGGAATGCAGTGAAAACCTTCCATTTGGGAGCTTGTATTTGGAATACATTAGAATTCTTTAGTATATTCATAGGACCTGAATTTGATTTAAGTAAATCAGTTTTAATATGATAATATCCCAAACTAGTATGCACACATGATATTTGATAGAATGATTGTAATAAGCCCATTGAAATATACCCTTTGGCGAAAAATGAGAAAATTCCAAGCCTCAGGTGGGCCACAAACGAAAGGATCACAAACTAACGACTTACCGACATTTTCTAACCGTCCATTTGGATGGCCGAAATTTAGATAGTTCAAATGATTCTATTAATGTGATTTTAGTGTTGCAGTCGATAATTGGAATGTTTTGGCGCATCATCAACATGCCACATGTACAATGGATTAGTAGCCTAGCAACACCTTTGTTACACGTGCGAATCTCCTACCTTTAAAAGGGAGCCCAAAAAGGCATTTCACTCATATTACACTCGAATCATAGCATTTCGTTGGAATTTCAAAACACACCAAAAGTGTGTATTTCGAATACCTCCAATTCCCCTTACCTCTGAATCTGGGGCTGCCAAACGCAAAAAGTAGCTACTTGGATTCGAAATACACCCATTTACCTCCAAATCCAGGCTGCCAAACGACCCCTTAGAAAATTGAAGACAACGGAACCAATGAATTGAAGAAAATAAAACTAAAACCTAAAACTTGCGATTCTCAATCTCTAATTATGAAAAAACCAGATATGAACACAAGAAAACCAGTGAAATTAAAAGAAAATTTTGAAGAAAGCACTAAACTTGAGAATACCAACATCCAACCATGCACAACAAAAAAAAAAAAAAAATCCCAATTTCTCGTTAAAAAAAAAAAACCCTAAAAATAATATCCCTAACAGTGCATTAGGTTACACCAAACATCATCAAAATTTCATGATTAATTAATCTAAATTTGGTCCAACCAAATGCATACCAAATCAAACCAAAAAAGGAAAAAAAAAATCCGAATTTCTACCTCAAACAACAAAAAATCCCATTCAAATCACTCCTGTAACAATATCAAACCCTAGAAACAACAAGCAATTCGAAATTTGAATGACATATAATGTTAACTGTCAATTGATCGAAACCAACAGAAAATTACTAAGGGTCCATTTCGTTGCACAAAATATCATGAAATTTCAGGATAGTTCCTGATTAATCTGTCTAATTTGGTGGAAATTTTCATGAAATTTGATGCAACCAAACATGCCATAAAACATCAAAATACACACACACACACACACACACACACACACACACAGAGAGAGAGAGAGAGAGAGAGAGAGAGAGAGAGGATGAGTACCTTGATAGAAGGGAAGAAGGAGAGAAGATCCGAAGGCGAGCTTCCATGGAGGAAATCGGAACCCTAGCTCCTCCCCTCCTCTCTCTCTCTCCCCCCCCCCCCTTCTCTAGGGTTGAGAAACGGCGTCAGAAGAAAGCAACGAAGACGCTGAAAATGAATAGATAAATGTCAGATTCATTCTTCAAATGGACGCTTCTGCCTAAATTACGCGAGATGCCAATGTGCATGCTCCCCCAGTCTGGACCGTAAGCCGGTAGCGCACTGCATAACTCAGTAAAACCTTCGTGGGCCAACCGTTATGTATATATTTTATCCACGCTGGCCATCCGTTTTACCCGCTCATTTTAGAATACGGTCTTCAAATTGAAGCCTATCTAAATCTCAAGTGAACTACACCACGGGAAATAATGGGGATAGTGGGGTCTTCCGTTGAAATCTTGTTAAAGCCAATTATGATGTTTATTTATCATCCAACTTATTCATAAGATCACACGGACATGGATGAAAGGAAAAATAAAATATTAGCTTCATCCAAAACTTCTATGGGCCTAAGAAGTTTTAGGCAGTAGGGGTTTAATTTGCACTTTTTCCTGTGATGTGGTACATTTGAGATTTGAATATCCTTCAGTTTTAAATTCGTTACATTAAAAGAGCTGGTAAAACAGGTGAATGGCGTGGATAAGATACACACATCACTGTGTGCCCCACGGAATTTGCTGAGTACGCAATCTGCATCCGTTTAGATACATGCTCTAGGTCAAGCTTGATACCCAGTCACTTGCATTGACTGCACGACGCATCTCAATTAGAATTATAATTTGGATAGTTTAATTCCAATTAATTATATATTATTATGCAATTTCTAAGTAATTGCTTGAGTATAATCCATCACACTCTAGCAAAGTATCAAAGTTTTTCTAAAAAGCAAAAAAGAAAAATGCTAGTGTAAGCCCGCCTCCTAATGTGGGTGAATGACTTCATGTGCATGCGATCCATACTAACCATCAGGTGGACCATCTAATTGTTGGCATTGGACTGGAATATAGCACGCATCTAAAACTCTGGTGGGCCTCATCGTAGGAAACAATGGTGGGCCTCATCGTAGGAAACAATGTAAAACCATGCCTAAAACTTGGCGTGGCCTACCTTAGTTTTGGAATAGAATTATTTTTTGAAGGTCTCTTTCATCCCTGTGATTAACATGAAATGAACATATTATTATGAGATGTCTTAAATCTATACATGAAATAAAGTTTTGATTGTCGATTAATCGAGTGAATTTCAACTTATGCAAATTAGTCTCTGAACAGTTTTGGACATCTTTGATTGATCGAATTGTTGGGTAGATCGATCAACGGAGATTTGGAAATACCTCTAAATTCTCTGGACACTTTTGGGTGTGTTCAATCACTTGAACATGCTGGCTCGATCAATCACGGATTACTAAAAAAATATCGATCAATCGATGCTTCGATCGATGACACACAATTTTACAGAATTGCACGGATTATTTCCTATTTCGAGTGTGACACTATATATATGGGTGTAAGTGGGATTATAATATATGTTAATCGAGGGCTAAACATTTTTAGAGTTTGAGGAGGTAAAAATGAGGATTTTTTGAACTTTGTAAGTGATTCCATCTCTTATACTTTTGCTTTTATAGTGATTCGTTGTTACTTTGTGCTATAGTTTTTTCCCATAAGGGTTTTTTCACATAAAAACAACTTTAAACTATAAAAGGCGAAGATGAGAGGCATTCTAGTTCAGCAAGGGCTGTAATATGCACTCTTTGGTGTTGAGAAGCGTCCAACATCTACGAGCAACGAAGAGTGAGAAGAGTTGGATGAAAGAGCGAAAACCTTAGTTTAACTATATTTGGTGGATGATGTCCTTTATGATGTCCTTGATTAAAAGACTATCACAGGAGTTCGGAAGAGTTAGATAACAAGTACACGATGAAATTATTGTCGAATAATTTGTTCTTGAAAAAATAATTTTATAATCCTAAGATAACAGAATGATCAAATCTTAATGAACATATCAGTGCGTTCAATCAGATCGTTTGTAAATTGACGAGGGTGGAAGACTAGAAGTGAATATGGGTGAGGAAGATCAAGTTCTAATTTTGTTGAATTCTTTTCCAGAGTCTTACGATAGCTTCACAGATACTATATCCATGGTAAATAGACCATTAATGTTGATTATGTCATCTTAGCTCTTCGGGTGTTGAGAAAGAAGGACAACGATGCAGGTTCTTCTACGAATGCATTGTTTGCTAGAGGAAGCAATTTAGAGCAGGAGAATGGTAATACGTTTTGTTCATGGTCTAAGTTTAAGAGCAAGGGAAAGATGAAGTATTAGAATTGTGGAAGACATGGGCATATGAAAAGGGATTGCTTAAATCCTAAAGCTCAAAAGGGAGATAAGGCAAATGAAGCGCCAAAGGAAGCCAACGTAGCAATGGAACCAAGTGAGGATGTGGACATTGTTAATGCACTTATTTTTGCACCTTGTTTGAGCTCTTGGAATCTGAAGATCAAAGGCACATGAAGATTGGAGCATGAATGAGCAAAGAACAAGTATATGAGGTGCTTTGGTGACCCTAACCTTGACCCAAAACAACCATTAACCTCTAAATGATCATGGCTTAATAGATAAACCTTGCTTGATCATCCCTTAGCCTTAGGAGCCTAATTGGAACATGATAATTAAGGCTAGAAGAGGTGTGAAGCTGCTGTAATCATGTTTTCCTAAAATAACAGTTTTCGAGTGGTCCTTGATCCAATCAATAATTTGTCGATGGGTCTCATGGCATTGAAGGACCACTCGATCTGATTGAAGAAATATTTTAATAACCCAATAGATAAATTTCTGAATTTTCTCGATGGCATCGACAGACAGTTTGATCCTATTGAAGGACCTTCGATCCCATCGACAGAGCCGTTAACTAGTTGTTAGAACACGGTCTCTTATAAAAGGGTATTCGGTTCTTAGTCATTGAGAGTGATTTTTTTGTGCAAAATATAGGCTATATTTTTTTCATTCATACCACACATCCTAAACCTCAATCAAAAGAGTTTTCATGCAATCTTCTTATGATACTTCACTCTAATGAGCATTCCATCATTCTATTCAAGATATGGTTAGACTCTCACATTTCTAGAGATTAGAAACTATGCCTATAATCAAATCATTGTCTAAACTTTCTATAAGACCCTTCTAGATGGATCTTGTAGGAATTAAAACATTCTCATATGTTGTAGGAGATTCACCCAATCTCCCTTGCCTTGGTCACCTAATTGGCATAACATATGCAAGGCAAACGACCATATGATTTGAAGCATTGACATCAACATTCGGTGGAGCGATTGAGGAGAAGATTCAAGCATGAGAGAGCTTTGAAGGAGCGACTCAAGCACGTTGCTATAAAAAGGGGCTCGATCTGACAACTAAGTTGTCAATTGTAAGAGAGCATTTACACTCCATCCTTGTGTAGGATTGAGTGTAGAGTTTGTAACTGTAACGCCTTGACTTTTTATGACCCGAGTACACGACCCATTTTCCAAAAACCCGAGTGTTAACATTAGAGGATGGTTAAATTCAATATATAATATTTTCTTTTCAATTATCAAAGTAAGCAGATGAGCATACAATGGACAAATCATACATAATGAAAGTTTTCATTTACGTTTAGAATGTACAAGAAGTTATCCATAATGACTTATACAAACCAATGTCTCGAAATTTAACAAGTACAAGATTTACATGATTTAATACATGAAGAATAGCAGAAAGCATATAAATATAAGCCGCAAGATCACATAACTCCTACAGGCAAATACAATCATACATCCCTGACGATCATACCCTGCTTCTCATCAAGTCTGAACATCATATTACTTAAGCCACCTGTACTACCTGTATGGTTGAATATTTTATGGATGAGTGGACAGCTTAGTGTGAATTCCCATCAAGATTACACACTGTCGCATTAGGCAAGAAATAGTATAAAACATCCAGGCAACTAAAACAGAGTAAATGCATCTTATTATATACATGGATGCATGAATGCAATTATTATCCTGGGTAAAACATCTATATGGATATTGGGGTCATCACCCATGCAATCATCGACCTGGGTAAAACGTCTAGACAGGCTGTGTAACGCCCGTGAAAAATCCGTACTTGGGTTCGAGTACCGATTTGACCCGAAATCGCGTAGAAATATTTTCCATGGAAATTAAACGTAAGTTAACTAGCGCAACGCTAGAGTAGCTGGGAAATAGTCCCTGATCACTTTAAATACATTCTACAAGACCCAAATCGAGTAGAACAGACAACTCTACAATACTCTATAACCTTGGATCAAACTTTAAGCAGGTTTGTCCTCTGGACCATATTGAACTTTTGTATTGGATTTAGACCGCGCGTCGAAGGTCCGATACCTCCTATCTTAGACCGTTAGAACCGCCCAGCTGGACTTGACAATCATCTCGAAAATCAAGTCAAACCAATAATCACAGAGTATTTCGTTGAACCCGGACTGAAGCGACCGCGAATAGGGACGAATTGGGAATTTCAAATTCAAATCTGGCACACGACTTGATGCGTCAGTATTAAGCGTTCTGACCGTCAGAATTCATTCAGATTACACCCTCGGATCAGGAAAAATTTCTATTTATTATCATGAAACTTTCAGCCCTGATCTATGTGCGGTAACCGCTGAACTGAAACTGGTCCGCTACGTGCGATCTGCGAACCCTGCCAGACTAAAAACTTAATACGAGGTACATCTGGTACCCATGAGCTTAAGTCTGATCGCAATCGACCAGGGGACCACCAGAAAGCCGTTTTTGGACTGAAACAGCCCCGAAATGGATAGGCATCAAGTAAACTTCGTCCCGGAGCCTATTTCCGGCAATTTCAAGCTTATAAAAGGGGTTGAAACCCTCATTTCTCCTTCCCATCCGAATTTCACAAACCCTAGAAAAAGGAGAGAGTTTGAGAGAAAGGGAAGAGGAGATTTTTCCCGCTTCCGAGCCCCTGACAGTTGCTGCTTCAACACTTCATTCCAATCACCTGGCTGGTGATTTCTACCCTTTTTCAGGTATAGAAAAACCCCAAAAACTTGCTGATTTAGGGTTTACGTAGATTCAGGGCATGTTAGCTAACGTAATCCATGAATCAGGTTCTCTTACAGCCGTAGACAAAGCGTACACGCTCCGTTCAAAATCCCGCGACCGTAAGACACTAGGTGAGGATTTTAGACGCTTTGATTGACGGTTTACAACGCTTTCAATGTCGTTTAATAGTAGATTATCGACGGCATCGCCGTTTGACATGTACAACATGCTCTCCGTTTCCTGTTTCGTAAATTAACGAAGAATATGAGATTTAGGGCATTTTAGTCATATGTAGGAAGTACGGTCTACATGCATATTTTGCTGACGTGATTGACATGGTTTGTCGTCGTATTAGTGAGTTAGGAATGCTTGCATAATCAGTTTGGCGAAGAGATTCGCCAAGTTGCGCACTTTGGGTCGACATACTATATGTGGACTTAAGTGTGTAGTGTATGTGTTTGTATAAATGTTTGTACTAGTATGTATTGTATTGAATGATGTTATGTAGTAGTTTGAGATTGATTTCATGATTTAAATGCTGACCTAAATGATTTCCTACATGCTTACCGTATGCATGATTTCACTACATGCATAGAAAGTATGCCTTGAAGATTTGTTTAAGTTGAATATGCATAGAAAGTATGCCTTGAAGAATTGCTTAAGTTGGATGTTATAACATGTGCTAACATGCTCACATGATGTATTTCAATTCCAATACCTTGGTATATAGTGTTAATGAAATTCCATAGATGTGTGGGACTTGACTTAGTCCAGGCAGTCGGTAACCGAGCGCATTCGTGGCTGACTGGTCATAGCCACGAACGACGCGTCGATGAACGTGATTCGTGTTGAGAGTTGGCGGCAGTGGCTAGGCCACGCGAAGTGTTTTACGCACTTCATGTCGTTCAACTTGAGATGCGATCGCGCTAGTCGAGCCTGTCAAGTAACCCGACTGGCCGATGTTTGTTCACCTTGTATGTATCATAACTGCTTGAACCTAGGGTACTGAACTTACCATTGTAAACCCTATTAACCGTGGTACCTTGATCCACGAAGACTCATGAGCCGGGCATGGTGGTATGGGACACCGTGGTCGAGCTGTCGGCCTACGCTGGGGCCACAAACCTCCCCGTAGTGACCAGTGAGCACCTTGACTCGTGAGCAGATTATGGTGGTATGGGACACTATATTCTAGTTGTCGGCCTACACTGATCAGGCGACGAGCCCTTTGTAGTGACCGCGAGCGTATTCTGAGTCCACGGGAGGCGACGACCCTTCCGTGCAGTAGAGTACAGTAGGCCTGTATTGATAAGGTGATGGGGGAGCGGTGCAACGAGTGCGAGCAACAGCCCTGGAAGCCCTTGCAGTGACCTACGAAATATACATCGTATGAGATTACTAGGAGTGACGACCCTAGACAGGATCCGTGTTGGGATTGATACAAGGGAAGTACCTTAGTTTCTCAATCCTGCTGTTTGAATGGACTAATAACAACTTGGAAATCATATCACCATAGCATTGCATGTGCCTGGAAGATGTGGAGCACTCTAGGGAGTGTGGCATGCCGCGGTCGTAAGATGTTGCCGCATGAGGGTGATCGTCAGTGAGGGCATACATCACGTCATATCATCTTGCATTAACAACAGTATTAGGATTGTCTGATTTACTGCTTTACTATTATCGCGTGATTGAATTGTGAACATGCTAATCTTTGCTCTATGATTCCACTGAGTTGATCACTCATTCCCACGTTACGGGATGGTGTTTGCAACACCCACCAGACCCTGTTGTAGCTGCAGGTGAGGACGAGATCCAGGAGGTGGAGCTGGAGATTGACGAGGACCAGGATGAGTTCTCGTATATGCAGTATCACGACGGCTTCCCGTAGGTGACCTGGATCGAGGGGACTTCAGTGGGACTATTTTGAACTTTATTCTTTTGTTTATTTACATGTATATGAAACTCAGAGATGTAGTCATACTTTGGAGACAGATGAGATTACCTTGTTTTTCCATACAGTGATATATACATTGTTTAGTCTTCCGCTTGCTTTTATCACTGGATCTGAAGTATGAATTGCAGTTTTGGTATACTTTTACTCATGTGAATGCTTTAAATCAGACAACATTGAATCATAACTATTTTTGTTGCATAAGTGACGGTCTGGAACTCGGGAGTTGAGTTTATACACGACCCCCGATTTTCAGGGTGTTACAGGCTGTGCGGTAGGTAAAACATCCAGATGAGTATTGGGCTTGTCACCCATGAATATGATTGGTCATCAGTACAACACTCAGCGTAATCGCATGGACATGATGATCCAAGTCATCATCATAAATCGAATGACTGATCATTAGTGCAACACTTAGCGTAATCGCATGGGCATGATGATCCAAGTTATTATCACAAATCGAATGACTGGTCATTAGCGCAACACTCAGTACAATCGCATGGGTATAATGATCCAAGCCATCGTAATATGTCATGTATGCATGATTAGCCAAGTCATTATTAGTCCATTTACAACCAGCAGGTTAAATAAACTCAAAGGTTACTACGAGGAGGGTATAGCCCAACGTAGGCCGACAGCTTGGGCATAGGTCCCATACTACCATCCCCGGCTCATGATACTACCACCTTAGGATGTTTAATAGAACCCCGTCGACTAGTGGCCAATCATATTACAGTATGTATGGCTTACCACCACATGGTTGCATAATATAAAATATTGGACCCATATAGGAAAAATACCAAAACAAAGCTACATAGGACTAATATTAAAATAAGCCACATAGGGCGAGTATTAGACCATGCGATAAAAGACCATCCTTGAAAACCATTGGACACAACAGCCCTAGATGGTAAGCCCATATCAATGGTCAATTTAAACCATCATTCAATAACCACTAAGCCGAAGGTTCATTACAATCATAAGCAGTTGGGTTATATCCTAAGTATGAGTGTACATTTATAGGCAGGGGTTTTCCACTAATGTACCAGTTTAAATTCCATAAGTAATCCACAAATATTCCACAGGCATGAAATAAATATGCATGATAAACATTAAGCATGTAATATAGCAATTCAATTCCGACAGTTAACATATGCGATTATAAAATGGAGATATCATCACCTCATGTATCGAATCATCAACTGACGTTGCTAGGAAGCGCGCGTGCCATTAGAGTCAAATCCTACCATACATTGTACAATTCTACAGTTTGTAACACCTCGAAAATCGGGGGTCGGGTAGAAACCCAACTCCCGAGTTCCAGAACGTCACTTATGCAACATAGATAATGATGAATGCATAATGTCTGTAAAATGACATTAAACAAGATTGAGATTAAGCCGAAACAGAATATCATACTCCAGAGACAGTTAAATTAGTAAGCGGAAGACTGTGATACATACATATAATATACAATTGATTGTAAGTCTCCAGAGTGTGAACATGTTATCAGGTTAAACATACACATGTATACCTCAAAATAGAAAGAAAGAATATACATGAGTGCTCCGAAAATATAAAATGACAAGCGTCATGGCATCTAATCAACCTCCCTATAATCCCGTCGATCAGAACACGCATAAAGGAGGGATCCTCCTCCTCATCATCAAGTCCGGCTCCGCCTTGTAGGCCGCGTCATCATCTGCAATTGTAAAAGGGTCTGGTGGGTGTCCGGAACACCGTCCCGTAACATGAGAGTGAGTAATTAACTCAGTGGGATAATAGAGCAAAGATTAGCATGTTATCAAATCAATCACGCGTTAATAGTAAAGCAATCAATCAAACATTCCTAGATACTGTTGTTAATGTATGCATGAAATGACATGATGGATGCCTTCACCGACATTCTCCCTCATACGGCACCATCTGCGTCCGTGGCATGCTTACGTACCGCTCATTGCTCCACATCTTCCAGGTACATGCAATGTGATGTAGATATGATTACCAAGTTATTATTAGTCCATTCATTCAGCCGTATTGGAAAACTAAGGTACCTTCCTTATATCAATCCCAACACAGATCCTGTCTAGGGTGTCACTCCTAGAAATCACATACGATGTTATATTTGGTAGGTCGCTGCAAGGGCTGCCAGGGCTGTTGCTCGCACTCGTTGCACCGCTCCCCCATCACCTTATCAATACAGGCCTACTGTACTCTCATTGCTATGGAAGGGTCGTCGCCTCCTGTAGACTCAGAATACGCTCGCGGCCACTATAAAGAGCTCGTCACCTGATCAGTGTAGGCCGACAGCAAGAATATAGTGTCCCATACTACCATAATCTGCTCACGAGTCAATGTGCTCACTGGTCACTACGGGGAGGTTTGTGGCCCCAGCGTAGGCCGACAGCTCGACCACGGTGTCCCATACCACCATGCCCGGCTCATGAGTCTTTGTGGATCAAGATATCATGGTTAACAGGGTTTCCAATGGTAAGTTCAGTACCCTAGGTTCAAGCAGTTATGATTCATACAGGGTGAATAATCAACGGCCAGTCGGGTTACTTGACGGGCTCGACTGGTACGAGCGCATCTCAAGTCGAACGACATGAAGTGCATGAAATACTTCGCGTGGCCTAACCACTACCGCCAACTCAAAACACGACTCGCGTTCATCGACGCGTCCTTCGTGGCAAATACAAGCCAACCACGAATTTACTCTATTACCGACTGCCTGGACTAAGCATAGTCCTAAACATTTGTAAATCAACATAAATAACCATGTGAGAGTAATTGAAATGCAATACAACAATACAAGCATGTTATCACATGTTATAACATACAACTTAAGCAGTTTATCCAACATATACATTTCCTATACATAATGAAATCAATAAATCTAGCCAACATGATGGAAATCATTTACATCAGCATATTACTTGAGAATTCAATCTCAAAACTCATTCACAACACCATTTACTCAATACATACTAATACGTACATTTATACAAACACTTAGTCAACACACTTTAGTCTACATAGCGTATGTCGACCCAAAGTGCGCATTTGGGTGAATCTCTTCTCCAAACCAATCATGCATGCATTCCTAATATACTAACACGACAAATAACCATGACAAGCATTTCAGCAAAATATGGATGTAAACTGTATTTCCTATAAATGACTAAAATGCCCTAAATCTCATATTTTCCATACGTTTACGAAACAGAAAACGGACAGCATGTTGTACATGTCAAACGGCGTCGCCGTCTATAATCTACTATTAAACGACATTGAAAGCGTTGAAATCAGCCAATCAAAGTGTCTAAAATCTGCACCTTTCGCTTTAGATGTGTATCGTTTTGAACGGAGCGTATACGCTTCGTTAACAGCGAACCGGTGACCTAATACACAAGATGTATAAGCTACTTCGCTATTGAAATCGACGGAACCTTAAATCAGTAAGTAGTATGGGTTTTCCTTACCTATCAGTGCGTTGGAATCATTGGCAAAGTGATTTGAACGCGGTGCTTAGGCATGTGTAGCAGCTGCAGTAAGTGGCGGGAAGATCTCTCCCACACTCTCTCACAATCTCTCACTTTTTCTCTCTCTCTAGCTAAGGTTTCTAGCAAATTCGGATGGGTGAGAGAAGTGAGGGTTTAAAGCCCTTTTATAAGCTAAATCCTTCCCAAATTAGGCTTGGGAACAAAGTTCACTTGAGGTATAACCAAAACGGGGCTGTTCCGGTCCAAAAGAACAGTTCGGGAGGTCCCCTGGTCGAACGCAATCGAACTTAAGCTCATGGTCACTGGATGTTGCTCACACCCAGTTTTCAGTCCGGTAGAGTTCGTAGATCGCATGTGCCGGTCCAGTTTCAGTTCAGCGGTCATCGCACCTAAATCAGGTCTACAAGTCTCATGATATGAAAGAGAAATTTTTCCTGATCCGAGGATGTAATTTGACTAAATTCTGACGGTCAGAACGCTTAATAATAACGCGCCAAGTCACGTGCCAGATTTGAATTTCAAATTTCCAAATCTAACCCATTTCTCACTCTCTTCACTCCAGGCTCAATGAAATAGCCTCTGAACGTCGGTTGGGCTTGATTTTCGAAATGATTGTCAAGTCCAGCTAAGCGGTCGTAATGGTCTAAGATTGTAGGTATCGGACTTCCGACGCGCGGTCTAGATCCAATACGAAGTTTTAAAAGGTTCTTGAGAGCAAACGGGTTTAGAGTTTGATCCAAGGTTTCAGGATATTATAGCGTCATTGATTCTTCAAGTTTTGGGTCTTGTAGTATGTATTTAAAGTGTTTAGGGACAATTTCACAGCTACTCTAGTGTAGCGCTAGCTAACTTATGCTTAATTTCTAAAGGAATTAATCCTAAGTGATTTCTTTGGCTTTAGAATTGGGTTCTGAGAGGTTACCAAGGTGTTATGGTTGACCCATCGCTTAAGGACGTCTAATTCCAGGTAGGCAAAAATCCGGGGTGTTACACAGTTAGATCCGAACCTAACACACTATTTATGGTTAAAGTCCTAACATAGAGTTTGGATTACATAGGTTTAGGGTTTTGATGTAGGCCTTAGGGTCCCAACCTAGAGTTTAGACCACTTAGGTTTAAAATTTTATTTTAGAGTTTAGATCTAGGCTAGATAATTAGAGTTTGAACTCTAGTTGGTGTATTAGTTACATTTAAACTTAATAGTTATAAGATAATTATTGGAGTTAGTGTTATACTTCATATTAACTAACATATTAATAATAATCATTCTAATGATAATTAATATTGTGATTTACTATTTATGATAATATTTGAGAGTGACAAAACAACATGTTAGTATTTAGTAATGATATTATTTTATACGTAATCACTAATATCGGTAAATAAGTTACTAATAGCTATTCATTCCAGATTTTAAAAATCCTAATGATGATAGGAATGGTAACCATGTTGATAGCATTAATGATTGTAAAATTGCCATTAATATTAGCGATGTGATTGTTATTAGCTAACATGGTAACCTTAACCCTTGTGATGATAATAAATATCATGGTATACTATTAATGTTAATATTTAGGAGCGGTAAGTGAAATACAATTATTTACTAATTGTAAATTCATTTAAAATTACTAGTTCTAGCACAAATTATCCATTAAAGGCTAATCACATATAATGTCAGCAACCTACATAACAAGAGTGTAATCATGATATTAATATAATGAGGCATATCTAATCTAGAAAAAAACATTGACCCATTAAGTCAACTTGGCCGATTTGGATTTAGTTGGAGAGGTTACTTGATGACGATGTGTAGTACTAGGATCAGGACTGGGAGCCCTAATATCGTCGATTTGCTGACTGAGTATGGTCCCTGAATAGTATGGGATTCGGGTTATCCTGACTTAGTGAGTTGACTCGGTTTGAAACTGAGTCGACTCGATCTTCTCTGTCCTTCTCCTCCCCTACTTCCCTTCTTTCTTCTCTCTCTCTCTCTCTCTCTCTCTCTCTCTCTCTCTCTCTCTCTGCTTCCTTTCTTCCTTCTCCCTGCCTCTACCCGACCAGCCACTTGTTGGTGCTTGATCAGCTCAGCGAGTTGGTGCGTCCCAACTTGGCTCGGTTTGAGCTGGTCATGGTGGTGCGGTGCAATAGCTGCACCACCCCATCTCCTTTTCTTTATTCTTCTTCTCTTCCATTCCTTTCTCATACTTCTCCTCCCTTCCTTTCATCCCAGGTGTACTAAAAAAAATAACTAGAAAATGACCGCAGTTGGGTTCGGTTTCGTCGGGGAAGAAGACCGGCCATTAATAGCATCTTTGAAAACAATATTTCTTTCTCCAATCCGCTTCCTTTAGAAAATTCATATGGGTCCTAGAAAGCTCCCAGATAAGCTTTTTTGAAGCTTAAGGAAGGCTAGAGTGGTGGGTTTGAGTTTGGAAGGAAACAACCATTTTTGAGTGTGGTTGCCAGAAAACGGAGGAGGGTAACCTAATGCTCGATCATGTTCCTCTTATTCACTTATCCTAACATCTCAGGGCCGTTAGATTGGCAAAGAGTGGTCCGGATTTGATCTGGTTGAATCTTCCTTCAAATACTGTGGGTAGGAGCTAAAACCGGCCCCTAGTTTTGCTTGGGAAGCCTTAAGCAGGTAGGTGGCTAAGACGCCTCAGTAGAGGGACGACTAGGATGGGTAGATCCGGCTTCACGCGGATCACCAAGCTGGCGTGCAAACAGTTTCCATTTTCAGAAATTTGTGTTTGTAGGGTCAATTTACGCTGGAGATTGTGTGTAATCACATGCGGTATCACGTGCGAGGCCTACATGGTTTTGGACGGGACGACTCGCCCAACACGATGGACGGCTTGGATCATCGAGGTGGGGACCAATGGTGGGCCGTGATCAGAAATTGGGGACACTTGTGCCTCTGCTGGCAATCCAAGGAGAGAGAGAGAGAAATCTCTCTATTTTGAGAGAGACATGGTCAGAGGCGTCTGACCGAGCTCCCTTAACTCAATGTACAGCGGGTGCACACCCTGTTGTGCACGCCCACGATCTAGAGGTGAGGTCCACTCGGCTCTTTTACCTGATCCACACCATCCGTTCCCCTTGGTGGGCTCTGTATTAGCCTTAGACCAAAGATGGGGTAGATACAAGGTCCAGGTGGGCCATACGAGCTGATTCTTAGCTCCAATGGTGGCTTTCCATTAATCCAACGGTCGAATCATCCCAAGATTGAACGACAATGGTTAAAAGGTCCTAACGGGCCATCTGTAAGGCTTTCATCATTTATTACCATCCAATACTAATATTTTATATAGATTTTATCATTTTGCATATTACTTATAATTAAAATAATTAAAACCTCATACACATATAAATATAACTTTTTAATATTAACATACTACTATATATATGCTATTGGTCACATATTTATTAATATATAATTTATACTATACAATATCATACTATACATATATGTATGAATTGGAAATTGTATAATATTGTATTTAAAATCCCGTTGTTAAATAATATACCATTTGATTAAAATATCTAATAATTCTTTATGCACATATTTATAAAAAAGTATTTAATACTACGTTGAAATTTATAATTCAATTATATCATAAAATTATTATTCATTATTATTATTCTGGTAGATTTTATTATACTTTTCCCTAAGTTGTTTATATGAATCTAAATACATGGGTCTCGATGTATGTTTAGGACTTTCATAGTATATCACTAGTCTAAATACTAATATTAATATTAATTTTTATACTATTACCTTTTACTCTATCATGAACTAATTATTATTATAATTCCATTTTATTATTATTATTATTATTACATTGTCATGTTGTGGGTCCCACTCTATAGGTTATTACGGTTACCCATCTTATGATTTTATAATACTTAAGTATTAAAATTTATTATTATTGTTGTTGTTATTCATTATATATATTTTAAGAAGTTCTATGCACCATTTGGTTTTATTACTTAAGATTAGGATTGCCTAGTATACCAATGGGTCACTCCATTTGATCATCTTATAACTCGGTGGTTGGATTGTTAGTGATCATGGCATAAGTTGAACAACTAGTGGGTCGTGTGGTCTAAGGCCTGTGATAACTAACGTGAGATTCAAGTGTCTAGCAAGGTTATTGAAATCCTAATTTGGGTCCCATCTAACACCCGAGTACCAAAAGTATGGGATGTTACAGTAACCCAAACTCACGTAGATTCTTGTGTAGGACCATATCGCTACCGACATGGGTGAGTACATGTGTAAGTCCTTGTATAGGCCATTGACACGGGTGTTAAGTGGTAAGTCTTTATGTAGGCCACCAACACGGGTGAGTATGTGGGTAAGTCCATGTGTAGGCCTTCGGTGGAAGTGTACGCATGTATAGGTTATAAATGAACCTAATTTAAAACTTCTGATAATGAATATGTACATCCGATCCAAAATGACATTGGACCCTAGAGCGTCCACTACCGAGCTGCCTCAGGACCGTATTAGACAGCCCTTATGGGACACACATGCATAGCTTCGAGAAGCAAGAGTGAATAAGGTCGAATGACCACATTCCAAAAATTCAAAGAGGGTAACATCATAGACATAACTAGTCCTAGGTATGACCGGGACGCGAAATGGACCGCGAGGGCTGGCCCTCCCAAAATCCGCTCTAACAAACAAAAATGAGCATGGGCCACCTGTCGAAGTTTTGCTAAGTCTAAAACTATAGGAAATCATCAGTCTCACTGGGCATGAATTGCAGTGGCAAACCCAGATAGTGCCCTAAACTGCACAACTTGGGCCGGGAAGGAAGTGCTTGAAATGTGCAACTTTGTTAAACCTGAATCTGAAACTTAAGTGAAGTAGGCCCCGCCACTCATTTGTGAAATTGTGACTTTTAGACCATCGGATTGCGACTAAACTCGAGCCATGAGTCAAGGATATTTCCCTACTTGTATCCATATAATTATGGCTCCAATCGAGCACTGATAGCTATCGATCACAAGTAGGGTCCCCGAGGTTGATCGAGGCATCCGATCTCTACCTATTTGGGACTAATCGTGGATCCCATGATGGGGCACCTGCCCCAAGGCACGAATGGGCCAACGGGCTCCTGAAGGAGCCCTTTCTGCCAAAACCCAGCCCACAAGGGGCATGCATGTTAGAAAAAGGGCTTGTAGGGCTATTTAGACACAAAAATTGGACTATATAAAGCCCAAATATACACTCCCTCACTCCTATACGAATTTTCAATAGCAAGGGAGAGAGGGAGTGGGGAGAAGTGAGAGAGGAAGCTCCTTGGAGAATTGATTTGGGGGATTTCCCTGTTGTCGTTGCCCATGTAGGAGCCGCTACCATGCCCCATCGTAGAGAATGACCCGACAATAATAGAAAGGTAAGCCTCTAGCCCTTTTTAGAAATTTGAGCCTTTCGGGCATTCGCATGCGCCCTTACGAGTTAACATATTCAACGCAGGATGTCAATCCGTCAATTGCTCGGTTGGTATCCTAGGAGCGACGCTAGAGAATAGTTTGACCACCACTAGGTGCAGATAATTACCTTTAGGTTACAAATTATCGAACCTATGCCGCAAATAGGGGTGTACATCAGGCTAAACCAAGTCGAACTGGACTCAACCCGGCTTGGCCCGGACACCAGCCAATCTCAGCCCGAACCCGGCCCGGTCCAGTCACCTGGCCAACATATCCAACCCAAACTCGGCCCGATTAACAATCGGGTGAGTTCGGGCCAAGTTTGGACCTTACAACAAGTTCATAGGTCGGGCGGCGTTCTCACTTCTCTATCTCAAATGGTTAGGGTAGGGATTTAGGAATATATATATATATATATATATATATATATATATATATATATATATATATATATATATATATATATATATATATATATATATATATATATATATATAAAAGGCCGAGTCGAGTTTCGGATTGAGTCGGGCCGAACTGGGACCTGTTCGAACTCGGCTTGAACTCAGTTTCAAGCTGAAGAAAATGGCCCGTCCGGACTGAACTCAGTTTCGGGTTGGGCCGAGTCAAGCTATACGTCATAAACTCAGAAACCAGGCTCACAAAATTCCTGATTGCCGAATCTAGCGCCGACAACCTCTATAGTACCTCATTCTCAGTTCCCAGTGCCCATTCGCTAGGTTTCGATCCTGAGATGCTACGAGGAGGATTTTTAATGTCAGTTTGATTCATTATAAGCATAAACAAATGCATAACCCACAAACAATAATAAAAAACTCCATCACATTTCCACTGTGATCAAAATTTTTAAGTACAGTGTGCGTAAAAGAAAATACAATGATGATAGACAAAAAGCTCCAAAATGATTTGTCACACGCTCTAGCCTTAGCACTGCTGCGATCCAACATCACCTACACGCAATGGTCATGCATAAGCTTATGAAAAGCTTAGAGGGTAGTGAAAGTGTGTGCGTAAGGTAGTAATACAATTATACAGTATCAGAGTAATGCAAAATATGCTGGTGAATCCATGAATACTATTAGCCGTACCAAGGCTATGTGATGCAAGGCATGAATGATGTCGGATATACCAAGGTCATGCGATGCGAGATGTAACTCAAGCATACGAATCCTTATCTAAGTCCATATATCAATATAGCTCAACTCTGGAATATCACATGGGTCTAGTACACTCCAAACCAGATTGCTGCCCCATCGCGTGCAACAAGGTGAGTGGAAGAGACCTAACTATCCGTCTGTTAATATCGGGCCCGACTTGTCAATAGCAGACCCATTCCTCAAGTTGGTCAAACTCAACCTAACTTTGTCCCCTCCTCTTGAGCGGGTAAGGTCACACCCCTTTCCAACTGACTAGAACATAGTGAAAAGTGCAGCCTTCTGGTAATCGACACTCGACACTCATGCACCCACTTAGTTTAGACGTTGGAGAAACCTCCTTGTACCATAAGGGTTTAAGGACTTTCACTCAGGGGCATTTATAGCACCCCATGTAGAATAAGATTTTCGGTATCCAATCCTGCCAACCATGAAATGCCTGTGGAGGCGATGGCCCTGATGTCATCAGGGCATATAATAACCATGTCACACAATATGAAATGTATGAATCACACTATCTAGTCATGCAACAATCCTGTGCATATCGTGCGCTCATGTGCAACATCATCGCCTATTCGGGAGCCCATAAACAACTTGCCCGAAGACATATGCTATTGTCAATCACTCCTCATATCAAGCATACATATGATGCGTATGAGCATGAATCATGGGGCTATACTAAACATGTTATATGGCGATGAATTCTGTTCGTAACAAAGATGGGCGCAGACGGCCTACACACTACACGCATGAGCCTAACAATGGGCCCTCAGGAGAGTTACAATGCGGACATTTAACCATCATTGCTCTTAAAAGGAGGACGTCAAATCATCATTGTTCCTAAGGCATGACCGCCAAAAACATCATCACATACATCATTATAGGATCTCACATCGAATGGACCTCATATACATTGCATTTGGCCCACACAAAGGCCTTACATACGTCTCATTGGGCCTCATATAAATCAAATGGGCTGCACCAATGGGCCTCAGGTATATCAATCGAGCCCACCCTTATGTATTTTGAGATCCGATCTATTTATAAGTTAATATAGAGATAGATGAAATGAAAACAAATATCAACTTAATCGGAAACTACTATGGTTCTTAGGAGTTTGAACGGTGAATGTCACTGTCTACTATTTAAATGGTGGGGTCCACTAAAACTTTAGATCTGACTCATTCTTTTTTCCATGCCGTAAAGTGATCTCATAAATGGTTGAACGACATGGATACAATATATGCATCATGGTGGGCCCCACCGTTCAAACAGTGGACGGTGTCGATAAGACACATACATCAATGTGGGGCCCGCGGGCTTGTTGCCAACAAAGGAGTAGCTAGATGCCTGTTGTACAGGCAGCTAGCTGCACAGAAAAGGCAAAGGTAGGTCCCACGTAGGGCCCACCATCATGAATATTTTATATAATCTAACATATAATATATATAATATAATATAATATATATATATATTATAATATAATATATATATTATAATATATAAAATATATATCAACGTCCAAGCTTGGACGGCCTAGACAGTCACATGCAACAGGGGAGGGGGTATCCCCACACGTGTGATGGGTCCCACCGTCCAAGGACGGTGGATACACGACACGCATCATGGTGTGGCCCATCTAAACTGATGGACGTACTGGATGGGTCCCATGGACCTCACTGTCCGTTCACACTTCACTGTTAGCTACCCCACTATGGGATTAGTGCTAAGACCTCAGCGTTGAAACGAGGTGTCTTTCACTCATTCTACCATTTGAGCTATGGATCTGGGTTCCACTATCTGGACGGTTTGCATCTCATGTGGGACCCACAGAACTGCTAATGTGAAAAAGGTAGTGGGTCCCACCATCTGGCAGATGGATGGCGTGGATCTTAAAATATTAAGGTGGGCCATATATGGCACCGTCCAAATGGACGGTGCTGATGAAACATGTAGACCAAGGTGGGGTCCACGAGCGTGGCCCACTAGAGGTTGCTGCGTACAACAGTAACTCGGTTGGCTGCTGAGCAGCGTTACACTAGCCAATCCGTTAAAGGGTGGATCCCACATGGGGCCCACACGTCCATATATATATATAATATTATATTATGTAAGATAATATAATATAATATAATAGTATAATATATACATACCTTATATATACATATATTTTATTATTATATATCAGCTAGTGGCTGAAGCATCCTTCAATGTCCAGCGTCCAGATGGACGGCTGGACAAAATACATACATCATATGGACGGCTGGATTAAAGGCACACATCTAGTGGGCCCCACCCTCACATGTGTGGGGTGGGTCCCACGCCAACGGATGGACGGTTTATAAAACATATATCATGGTAGGGCCTAACAGCAACCACCTTGCTGTTGTAAGATGGGTGGACGGTTGGATGATATCATGCATTAAGGTGGGCCACAAGCCATCACACACAAAAGAGAGAGAGAGAGAGAGAGAGAGAGAGAGAGAGAGAGAGAGAGAGAGAGAGAGAGAGAGAGAGAGAGAGAGAGAGAGATTGAGAGATCGGTGATGGTGGAGGGGCCCCGCCACTATGGGCCCCTCATTGATATAAAGTATACATCATGGTTGGTCCTACAACAAGTGGGCCCTCAAATTGAATTTAATGGTGGATCACCCACCGATTGCTAATCTTCTTGCTCCCTTGGCTTCTCGTCTTTGATCCTAACGGAAGATGATGGAGAATGAAGGGTTGAGATGGGAGATGAGAGGCAGGAGTGGGCCACACTAAAGGTCCTCCATGAGAGCTTGGGAAGCTTGAACGTGTGATGTTTTTAGTTACTTGGAAATGAGTTTGAGAAATGGGAGCGAGACGGTTGTAAAGAGAGAGAGGGAGAGATGGGTGATGGATGTGGTGAGTGATGGGAATGTAAGAGCTTTTTGACTTTAGGGGTAGATGGTGTAAGAATGGTATGAGGTGTGTAAGAACTTTTTGACTTTTGGAGTTGCTTAGGGATGGGTGTGAGGTAATGGTGTACTTGACTTGTACTTGACCCTTGACGGGATTGATTGATTGATAGATGTGACATTCGGTAGAGATTCTCTTAGGTTTTGCAATATGTGGTTTTTTTCTCGAACTAAATGTGGGCCTACATCTCCTGGCCTGGGTATTGTCTCAGCGTGCGAGTCACGACATCGAAACCGCGGCGATGGCGCGTTCACTAGGAATAAGTCTCGGGTTGAGTCGACTAGAGTTGATAGGACTCTACTTAGGATCACGCGCAAACGTCGGATAAAGGTCGAAGGTTGCCAAAATTTGACTGGGAAGATCGCGGAAGCCTATGGAATAGTATGGTCTAGGATACGGGTTTTACAGCTCTCCCCACCTAATAGAAATTTCATCATCAAAATTTACACAGTCATCATAACTGGATATAACTCGTGAGGAAGAAGAAACATAACATCATCATATAAAATCAAAGATAGCATACAAAATACAATACACAATCAATTATCAAAGAGATGAGGATAACGCTCTCGAATATTTGCCTTACGCTCCCAAGAAGCCTCCTCAATAGAATGGTGGCCCCATTGAACCTTCACCAATGGAATGACCTTAGTTCGGAGGACCCGCTCCTTTCGATCAAGGATACGAATCGGCTGCTCAATATAGGAAGTGTCCTCATAAATTTCTAATGGGTGCCAATCAATAATAGGAACGATATCTGACCCACACTTCCTCAACATAGAGACATGAAAAATATTGTGGTCGCTAGACAACTGAAATGGCAAGGCAAGCTAATAGGCCACGGCGCCAATGCACTTAATGATCTCAAAAGGTCTTATGAACCTCGGGGTAAGCTTACTCTTCGCTTCAAATCGAACTACGCCCTTTATGAGTGAGACCTTGAGATACACATGGTCCCCTATAGCAAACCCCAAGGGATGACACCGACGATCAACAAAACTCTTTTGCTGGCTCTGAGTTGTGCACATCCTCTGCTTGATGATATCGATAGCTTTTGACGTCTACTGCACAAGCTCGGTACCTAGGAGACGACGCTCTCCAACCTCAGTCCAACAACTCGGTGATCTACACGGTTTGCCATATAGTGCCTTAAAAGGAACCATGCCGATGGTCACCTGATAGCTCTATTGTATGTGAACTTAGCTAATCACAGATGCTCATCCCAGCTACCCCCGAAATCAATTGCGTAGGCCTGAAGCATATCCTCAAGGATCTGGTTAACTCTCTCAGTCTGACCATCGGTCTGCAGATGGTACGCAGTGTTGAATTGTAAATCAGTCCCCATCACTCTTTGAAAGCTCCCCCAAAACTAAGACTTGAACCTCGGGTCTCGGTAAAAAATGATCGATATTGGAATGCCATGTAGTCTTACAATCTCCTCGATAAATAACTTTGCAAGATGGTCCATAGACCAAATCGTACGCATTGTAAAAAAATGTGCCGATTTCGTAAGATGATCTAAAACAACCCATATGTCGTCATGACCATGCTAAGTCCTCGGTAAGCCCATAATAAAATCTGTTGATACGTGTTCCCACATCCACATCAGGACACTCAATGGTTACAATAGACCCGGGGGTCTCTGATGATCGGTCTTGACACGCTGGCATGTGTCACACTCGGCCACAAAACTAGTCTAGGGCTTCATCCCTGTCTAAAAATACTGTCGCCTCATATCACAGTACATCTTCGTCGAGCCAGGGTGGATAAAAAATCGCGATGGATGTGCCTCGGTCATAAGATCTCTGCGTAACTCAAGAATATCCGGGACACATAATTAGCCTTTGAAGCGAAGTCCACCATCTGAACCAATCAGCCATATAACTCTGTAACGACTCATTAGCTTATTGAGCCTCGATCACCCTTGCGACAAGAGTGGGTTGAATAGACAGGCTTTATAACTGCACGATAGAAGACTACAGGCCGAACTCAAAATCATACTCTATGATATCCTCGAGCATCCTCCACTCTCGGACCATCATATGCGCCACCAGGCTGCGTGGTTGACGGCTGAGGGCATCTGCCACCACGTTCCCCTTGCTCGAGTGATACTGAAGATCGAAATCATAGTCCTTTAGGAGCTCCATCTAGTGCCTCTACCTCATGTTCAACTTAGACTGCAAGAAGAGGTACTTCAAACACTTGTGGTCAGAGAAGAGCTCGAACCTGACCCCATAGAGATAGTGCCTCCACACCTTCAGTGCGAAGACAACTGTAGCCAACTCTAAATCATGCATGGGGTAGTTAAGCTCATGGACCTTGAGCTTGCGAGATGCAAAGGCCACTAGTCTCCCGTGCTGCATCAGGACAGCACCCAAACCAATATGTGAGGCATCATTAAATATAATAAATCCATCAATCCCAGAGGAAAGAGTGAGGACAGGAGCGGACGTGAGGTGGTCCTTTAATTCCATAAATGCTCTCTCGTAGGCGTCGCTCCAAATAAACTCTGCGCCCGTTTAAGTCAACCTGGTCAGTGGGGCTGTAATACGAGAGAAGCCCTCAATAAAACGCCGGTAGTAGCCTGCCAAATCAAGAAAACTACGGATCTCGAATGTGTTCGTGGGCTGGCCTCACTGACGCACTGCTTCAACCTTCGAGAGATCCACTGTGATGCCCTTCCTCGTCACTACATGACCGAGAAACTTCACCTCCTCATGCTAGAACTCGCACATCTCCAGTTTTGTAGACAACTGGTGTGGTTGAGGGTCTATAAGGTAACCTCCAGATGCTGCACTGCTCCTCACGGGTTCTTAAATAAATCAGGATGTCATGATGAACACCACAATAAACTGATAGAAATATAGACGGAAGACCTCGTTCATCAACTGCATGAATACCGCGGGTCATTAGTCAGTCCGAAGGACATGACCTGAAACTCAAAATGATCATAGCGTGTCCTGAAATCCGTCTTCGGAATGTCCTCCTTTCGGACCCAAATCTAATGATAACCGAAATGTAGGTCAATCTTCGAAAAGAACTGTGCACCTTGCAACTGATTAAACAAATCATCAATCCTCGGGAGCGGATACTTATTTTTTATCATGACTTTGTTGAGTTCGCGGTAGTCCACGCAGAGCCTCAACGAGCCATCCTTCTTCTTCATGAAGAGTACCGGCGCTCCCCACGGTGAACTGCTCAGACGGATAAAGCCTAACTCGTGCAACTCGTCCAACTGCTTCTGTAATTCCCACAACTCCAACGTGCCATACGATATGAGGCCTTTGAAATAGGCGTAGTACAGGGCACGAGATTAATCTAAAACTCTATGAGTCGAGGTGGTAACACTGGAATCTCCTGTAACATATCGAAAAAATCACAAACCACAGATAACTGGTCGATGCTCATCACTATTGGCTCCTCTATGGAACACGACATTATACAAGACAACGACTCTCCTCTTGGCTTTGCAATGAATTAAAACTGCGGCATGCCGGGTATACAGAATGTGACTGTCCTAGTGGAGCAGTCCAATATGGTGAGGTACTCGGTAAGCCAATCCATACCTAGGATGACATCGAACTCGGACATCGGCAGACAAAAGGTATCCCCAACTAGAACGGGGTAAGACGAGAAAATCGGCCCAACATTGCAGTCTTTCCCAAGGGAGTTGATACTGACAGGCCTTCACGATCAGATTCCAACGGCAAGCCAGTCGATCGGCAGAAACTCTCGGCCACAAAAGAATGCGATGCACCAGAATCAAATAACACATGTGCAATGCATGCAGAGACTAAATGTATACCCTCGACGACTCCTTCAGATGACTATGGGTCCTGCAGAGCCGCATAGAACATAGCCTGAGCTAGCTGGGGAGGTGCCTGTCCCCTCTAAGCGTGCTGTTGCTGCTGGGGTCGCTGAGGTGGTTGAAACTGCAGCCTTTACTGCTGCGGCCTCGGAGGCTGGTGCTGATGCTGCTGCTGAGGTGGCCTTGATGGTGGGGGCTGCTGTTTCTGTTTTTGTAGGGGTCTTTGCTACTACTGTGGTGGAGGCAGCTGTGGACTTCTCTGATGCTGCTGCTGCTGGGGGTGGGGACACTCCCACATATGGTGCCCTGTTGCACCGCACCCAAAATAGGTACCGGTGAACTACCTCGGAGGTGGTGCTGGAGGTGCTGCTAGTGCTCGGAAGGCTGGGAGACTTGTGAACCTCTGCTGTTGTGGTTGACGTTGCTGGGAGTCACTGGAAGGAACCCGCCTGTTCCGATCTCTCCTTTGATCACGATCAGATTGAGAACCGATCCACTTAGCTTAAAAAATCTGGGCCTTCCATTCCACCCCATCGAAAGTCGGGAGATCATGCCCAATAATACGGCCTCGAAGACCGTAACGCAAGCCGTCCTCGAAGCGGTGGGCTCTTCGCTCCTTATCATTTACCAGATATGGTACAAATCTGGACAGCACTACAAAATGAGCAACATATTGAGCCACTGTTGTAAGACCCGTATCCTAATCCGTACTGTTCCGTCGCTTCCCGTGATCCTTCTCGTCGAATTCCGGCAATCCGTGACCTGTAGTCGACGTTGTGCACGACCGTAAGTCGTATCCTATACATTTGAGTTGGTTTAATCCAAGACTTGTATCATTGCGACCGCACCGTCGTCGCGACTCATGTACCAATCCGATACCCTAATTAAGAGATGTGGGTCGGCGTTTATTTTGAGAAAATGCCACGAGTTTACATTCCTAAGAGAATCTCTACAAGGTGTCAAATCAATCCCATCAATCAATCACCCATCAATCACTTTATGTCAAATACAAGTAACCATACCTCTCTTACATCACCCTTACCTAAAGTCAACTCTCTCCCTCTCTCTCTCTTACATTACCTTACATGTCAAGTATCACTCACATCACTCCATCACTCACCTCACAACCCTCTTACAAAGTCTCTCTCTCTTTCTCATTTCTCATCTCAAAATCTCAAGCAAGAGAGCATCACACGTCCAAGCTCCTCCAAGTGAAAAAAATGTGATTTTTGGTGGCCCACTTCCCACTCCAAAATCCATCATCCTAGCAATCCATTTCCTATCTCCACCATCAAAGTGAAGCTCTAGGAGAACGGCATCCCGACGGACCAAGAAGATCAAGTGTGGGTGCCTCCATAGCCTAAATTTTCATGTTTTTAAGAAGGGCCAAGTGAGGCCAACCGATCAATGGTTTGGATCTCACTTGGGACCCTAAGATGTGGCCAATGGCCCATCTTGATCATCAATATCATTCCATGATGGGACCATTATCCATGGACCCCATCATGATGTTTACTTTCTTGCATTAAAGAGGTCATATAGACCGTTCATTTTGGATGGGGAGGGATCTCCACCGTTGATCTTTTATTTGGAAGGCCCATATTCAATGGGACCCATTGATGTATGTTTGGATGGTTGAAACGGAGGGCCCATAGTGCCGGGGTCCCTCCATGCACGTGTGTCACTCAATCTCTCTCTCTCTCTCTCTCTCTCTCTCTCTCTCTCTCTTTTTCCTATTTTATGAGGTGTCGTGGCCATGTGGCCACTCGGATAGACCCCACATTTATGCATGTTTTATCCACACAATTCATGTGTATGGTGGCCCACCTGGATCGTCTAAAGGTGGGGCCCACCATCAGATGTGTTGTGTACATGTAGAAGAAAAAATAATAAAAAATAATAATATAGTAAGACGTCAGCTGGATAAAAATAAAAATTTCAGCTTTGTCTTTTAATTTGGGGTGGGTTACTTGTAAAGGCCCCACAGTGATGTATGTATTCAATCAAAGCCGTCCATCCTCTTCCCCGACTCATTTTAGGCGTTGAGCTGAAAAATGAGGTTGATCAGAGTACCCGGTGGGCCATAGCGTTGAAAACAGTACTACCACCATTGAATTTCGCTTTAGTCATTTTATACGCCAAAAAAATTGGATATGGGGCTCATTCCGACTGTTTCGAGCCGTAGAATCTAACGGCTGGAGTGGATTCATCATATGTGGGCCCCAGGTATGAAAAACCATCAAAAAATGGTTTTTTTTCAAAAAAAAAGAAAAGGGAAGAAGTGGTGCAGCGCCCCTGCCAGGACGCTGCTGCCAGCGTCAGCGTGAAACGGGGGTTGACCCACGGCCCTAGCCGTGGGCCCCACCTTGATGTTTATATTCCATCTAAGCCGTTCATTAGGTGGGTCCCTACCTTAAGTAGGCCCCACCCCAAAACCAGCTTGATCTGATAATCAAGTGGCCCACACCACAAGAAACAGTGGTGATTGAACCTTGCCATTGAAATCCTTTTGGGCCCACTGCAGTTTTGGATCAATCTGGAATTTGTGTTTCCTATTCATCCAGGTCCTTGTGGCCTTATTAAAAGGCTGGATGGAAAACAAACATTACGGTGGGCCCCACGTGGGACCCACTATCCACGCTAGTCCCTAGCACTGGCGGACTGAGTGAGATACCTTGTTTCAACAGGTCTTGGTATTGATCCCTGGTGGTGGCTAACATGTAGTGTGTGATGGCGTGGGTGGGACCCACCAATGATGTATTTGTTTTATTCACACCGTATAGGCGGTCAGTGGACCCCCCACCATGATGCACGAGTTGTATCCTAACCGTCCATCTATTGTGAGAGCAAAAAAAAATGAGGCAGATTTATGGTTCAAATGGGCCCACCTTGGTATGTGTTTAGGGCCCATGATTGACTTAATCGTGGCCATCCATTGAGGCCACCTTGGTATAAATCTAAAGCCCAAATGATTAGGACCACCTTGGTGCACATCTAAGGCCATGGGATTAAGCCCATTTGGCATATGTAATGCCCATGGGATCCGGCCCATTTATTCTATATTAAAGCCCATCGGATCAAGCCCATTTGACATATGCAATGCCCATGGGATCCGGCCCATTTATTCTATATTAAAGCCCATGGGATCAAGCCCATTTGATGTGCATGGGGCACAAATGGAGTGGCCCATTTGATATATTTAAAGCTTATGTGTGTAGGCCCACTTTGATGTATTTCATGGCCCATGGGTCATGGACCATTGCAATGTACATAAGGCTCATTGGTGAGGGCCATTAATGTAGCCATTTGATGAATGTAAGGCTCATGTGATTCGGCCCATTTAATGTATTTATGGCCCATGGACCGAGGCCCAACGGATGTCCTTAGGTCCATTACAATGTACGTTTCTCATGGTTCATGTAATGATATTTATGGCGGGCCATGCCTAAGGAACAATGTTGGTTTGACGTCTACATTGTAAGTACAATGTTGGTTAAATGTCCGCATTGTAACTCTCCTTAGGGTCCATTGATAAGCCCATACTCGTTACTATTCATCGCTTTATAACATGCTTAGTATAATCCCATGACTCATGCCCATACGCATCATATGTATGCTTGATTTGAGTAGTGATTGATCATATCATATGACATTGGTCAGACCACTTATGGGACCCATTATGAGACGGAGTGCCCCACCTGATCGCCAGTATGCACTTGATTTTTACATGATTTGACGGCGTGATTCATGCATCTCACATATGTGTAACTTGATCACTGCACGCCCTAGCGACTCAGGGCCGTGGCTCCACAGGTATATCGTGGATGACCGTATTGGATACCGAAAATACTTATTCTAGCACTGTGAGCACTTAGAATGTCCTTGGGTGAAAGTCTCAGAACCTTTTTGGTACCAGAAGATGCTCCAATGTCTAGACCGAGTGGATACACGAGTGCCCGAGTGTCGAATACCAGTAAGCCACGTCTCTCACTGTGTCGTGGTCGGTTGGAAGGGGGTGTAGCCTTATCTGCCTGAGTGAGGGGGCTATAAGCTAGGCTGAGTTTGACCAGCTCACAAATGAGTCTACTATCGACGAGCCGGGTAGGTATTGGCAGACTATTGGTCAGGCGGATAGTGAGGTTTATTCCACTTTCTTGACTGTGCAGCTAGGGAGGTGGCAGTCACTGTGAAGTGTATTAAACTCCGGTGATATCTAGAGAGGAACTATACTGATATATGTACTTGATGAGTACCGACTTGCTTGGATTGCATTTCGCATATGACATTCGGCTATGTAGGCCTTACATTGCATCGGTGTGGCCGATGGCATTCATATCTCTCATCATGCTTTGCATTACATAGCCTTGGTATGGTTGATTGTATTCATGGACTTACTGCATACTTCCGTATTACCTGATATTGTACACTCGACGTTTGCCTTGCGCACACACTTACACCACCCTCTAAGCTTTTGTAAGCTTATGTACGATAGTTGCGTGCAGGTAGCGTTGGACAGCAGCAGTGCTGAGGCAGGAGCACGTATCAGACCATTTTGGAGCTTTTTGATCACCTTGTATTTTCCTTTCCGCAAAGTACTTAAAATTTTTGATTTAGTGGATATGTGGTGATGTTGTTTTGTGACTTGGTTATGCTTGTGGTTATACTCCATTATAAAAACAATTCATTCTGAAAATCCTCCTTGTAGAATCCTAGGATCGAAATCTGGCATTTGATTATCAGAAGCCGAGAATGGGGCACTACGGAGGCTGTCGGCACTGGATTCTGCAATCGGGATTCATGTGAATCCGATTGCCTAGTCTGGGGCGTGACAACTGTCATACCACTCTGCACCAATGCCTCGAACTCCAACGCTCGTTGTCGTCGGATGTAATAGGGAAAATACTGTTGGGAAAACTGATCCATAAAATTCTCCCAGGTCCACTCAAAATCGGCGCCTACTGCTCGGTAGACTGATGTCCACCAGTGCTCAACCTATTCTTGGAGAAGGAACACAACTAACGGGACTCGCCGCTGGGTCGGACATTCCATCGTATAAAAAATATTCTCCACATCAGAGCTCCATCTCTCAGCTACTGTTAGGTCTAGCTCGCCCTAAAAATGTGAGGGATCGAGCTACCGGAAGTCTCGAAGAAGGGTGCTCGCGTGCTCCTTCTCTGCCTGGGTCGGTGAATTGACGAGGTGCCTGCCCTACCCTTGAAGTGCGGCCGTCACGGCTTGCAACATCTGTTGTAACTGGGGGGTACTCATAAGTACGGTCGGATCCGCACTGGTCTCTGGTAGAGGAGCGGCATCCTCAGGCTGGGCAGTAGGAATCTCTAGTGGTGGAGTGAGGATCGTAGGTGGTAGTACAGGAGTCGCAGGTGGTGGAGTGGGAGGCTAAGGTGGTGGAGCGAGAGTCGATCGGGTCACTCTCTTGGTCGGCATGTCCTACAGGAAAGAGCGAAGATGCCTATCAACTTTGAAAACTCTCGAAGGAATGCACATTAAGGGTCTGTACTAAAAGATTGATAAGCTATCTGAACTTATGTAACACCCCGTACTTTTCAGTACTTGAGTGTTACCGTGTAACCTAACTTGGTATAAATACAAACCTAGGTTAGATAAGCATTCACATTCATTCTAGTCTAAATCCAATCGTTGGAAACAGTCTTAATCCATACATCAAGCCATCTATCTTATGCCCTAAGGTCTAGATCGATAGATCCATCATTCACTTAACTTTAGGAACTCCCACAGATGTGCACCACCTCATTATTTTGATTAGGCCGCTTAAGTACTAAACTCTCTGATGATTTTCACCTAAACTAGGCCGAGAACCCTAGGGATCACCACTGATCATATTTTGTAATGATCTGACCGTCGGATCTTCATAAATCATAAGATAACCTATGCATCTAGAAAGTGTGATTCACCTACGAATCTAAAATGATCTAATCTTTCTTATCGAACCCTATAGAAAATAAAAGGCGTTGGTCAAGGCACATACCATGATAAACAACATAGAAAAATAATAAAGATAATAATAATAATGAAAATAATAGTATTAATAATGATGATTAAATATTTAATGTCATAAAATCAAGAGATCCTGCATAGCGGGACCCATGACACGATCAAAGAAACGTACACAGATGGAGTGAAAATAATAGTAATGAAATAAATAATTACGATAATAAATATTATCATTAGAAGTATGGTAACATGGTTGTTAATGTATTAGGCCATTTGATCCATAATCCAGCCACCAAATTACACTTAAGTAGTCTTATAGACCCTTTGTACCGTTGATTTTTGAGAGTATGGTGATCTGACCGTCAGAGATGATAGTGCATTGGCACGACCCACCTAAACCTTAGATCCGCCCCATCTTTGGTCAAAAGGTATGATAAGGCCTACCTAGAGGGATAGACGGTGTGGATTTATCAAAAACATCATAGGGGACCCCGCTTAATGGGCTGCATGTGCACAGATGGTGCGCATCAGCCGTGCACCGAGCGTGCCAACTCGGTTAGCCAGCTCTAACCCGCGTTTTCTAAAAATGGAGAGAATCTCTCTCTCTCGCTTCACTTCCAACAGCGGATGAGCGTCCGTTTTCTTTGACCCGTGGCCCACCATGATCATTGCAATGGATTATTCGAACCGCCCATCGCGTGCGCCCTCCAACCCTGACCAAAACCCGACCGTCAAAACTAATTTTCATGTACATGCGGATGCATGATCCTAGCTGCAATCCAGTCTTGCAAACACACCATTTCCAAATATAGGAAACTGCTCTTCTAGCTAGCTCAGCGATCCACGTGAGCTGCTCCTACACCATCTTAACCCTCCATCCTAGAGAGATCCTAACCATCCGTTCCAGACCGCCCTAGGGTTTTCTACCCATCGTAAAGAGAAATTGGTTGCCAGTTTTGGGTTTTGTCAGGGATGTTTGAACGGTTGATGTGATGCCAGTGAATCCCAGCCATCCATCCATAGGCTTTTAAGCATATGTAAACCCTAGTTCTAGAGGGAAAACCACAGCCGCGCCATTCTTCCTGCTTTTTCCAAAATCAAGCCGTTTTCTTCTCCTACCGAACCCACCGTCCAAATCTCTCTCAAGCTTCGAAAACCCTTACCTATAAGCTTCTTAGGATCTATACAGACCTTCCTAAAGGGGTGGATCGAAGAGAAACACTATTGTTTGGAAACCGCCATTAACAGCGGAGCATCTTCCTCGTTTAAGGGACACCAAATGTCGTCGATTTAGTTTGAATGCGGTAGTCTAGTGACTCGGCAGGACCTGTGGCAGATGAAAGGAAAAGAAGAAACGGAAAGAATAGAGGAAGAAACGAAGAAGGAAAGAGAGATGGAGAGGATGAGAGTAGATGAGCAGTGGTGCAAGCCATTTGCTGCACTCGTTCGAGTTCGAGGCGGACTTTGCTCGGCGTCCAGCTATTCTCGTTGGATGTTCGACAGGAAAAAAAAAGAAGAAGAAGAAAGAAAAGAGAAAGAAGAAGAAGGAAGGAAGAAGTATATATAGAGAGAGAGTGTGTATCGCTGCATAGCAGCCCAAACCGAACCGAACCGAGCCAAGTGGGGTCCGATTCATGCCAGAAATGGGGCCTGTTCGGGACTGACTCGATGTTGTTGATTGCTACAACTGAGTAGAGAAGAGAGAAGGAAGGGAGTGGGAGCATGTGCACTGTTGCACCTCCATCTAAGTCCAAATTGAGTCGGACTGAGTTTGTGGTGAACGGCATAGCCCAGTCCAAGTTGGGTTGAGTTTTATGCCACACCGAGGTGAGTCTGACTCTAGTGTAGTAATTGTTGGAGAGCCATGAGAAGAGCTATAGGGAGAGCAAAGGAAAAGATAGAGAAGAAGAAGGAAATGTGAAACAAGAGAGGAAGAGAGAGTTTCCGCTTGAGTTATGGGCTGACTCGCTGCCGAGTCAGCTGGGTTGAGTCACGGTCTTGGTCCAGGGATTTCTGGATTTCCAGCATGTGGAAAACAAAGGAGATGAGAAGAAGGAGTAGGAGAAAGGGGTGATGGTTGTGTCAAACCGAGTCAACTCGACTCGAACTGAGTCGACTAGGTGAGCCCACGTTTCTCTGTCCAGATTTTATTTATTTTAATTATCATTTCTATTGTTATTACCATTTTTTTTGGGATTATTAAAATCAGATATTGACCATTAGAAAATTATTCATATGAGTATTAGTTGATTCATATAAAAATCTTCATTATTAAAATATTAATATTTTACCTTGTCATTTTTAAAATATTATTATTAACACTAGAACACGCTATTTATTTTCATCAAAATGACTGTTAGTGTTGCATTGGCTAAATGTTAAGAATATTGTTAATACTACTAATTGTTTTTGGAATTATTAGCAATATTATCCATCGTGGGTTATTGTAGGGTAATTTAATATAATAGTAGCCATTGTTGATATCTCTAAATTAATAACCAATTTATTTGATTATTCTTATTCATTTACTACTCCCTTTGATAAATGGCGACACGAAATAGAGTTCAAATTCCATAATCTAAACCTAAACGTAAAGTTTAGGGTGAAATCCTATACTTAAGTAACCTAAACCCTAGGCCAATAGTTAAAACATAAATGGTGGGTTAGGTTGGATCTAATGGTACAATTCCATAATTAATGTGGGATCAAAGTCCGCTATATAATCTAGTATTGTAAAACAAGACTTCAATTATCAAATGATGATATTTTATTAAATGATAGACCATAGTATCTATTATCAGGGCTAGATTCATTCTTTACAATCATGATTATTATCATTAGGAAATATTACTATTAGTAAATATCCTGTTTTTATTACCTCTATCATTTAATGAGTTATTAGTCATTGTAAGAACACTTGATAATGTCGGTACATTTAAATATGAACTTAAGAACCATCATCACTAATATGGATTAATACGTACCCTTATCATGAATATTCTTTAACCATTGTACGATAATGATATTAATGATAACTTAATTCAAATCCTAAAACTTAAAGCCTATAACAAAAAAAATCCTAAGTCTATGTTAAAACCCTAAAGATAAAATAATTAAAATCCTAGGTTATGATCTTGAACCCTAGGTAGTATGTAGAACTTGGATCTAATTGTGCATCCTGATTTATGATAGGATTTGATTGTAAGGGAACGCACATTCCTTAATAATGCTGGTAGGCGATGCAAAGTATGAGGTGATGATTCTTCCCCTTGAGCTTTCCATTTTTTCATTAGCTTAAGTTATAGTTTTTATTAAAAATTATAATTGATATCTTTCTCTTATAATCACATGTGTTAACTGTTGGAATTGAATTGCTATTTTATATACTTAATGTTCATCCTGTATAATTGTTCATGAATTATTTGTGGATTGCCTATGGACTTTAAACTGGTACATCAGTGGGAAACCCTCACTTATAAATGTACACCCATACTTGAGATGTAACCCGACTGGTTGTGATTAAAATTGACCTTCGACTTAGTGGTTATTGAGTGGTGGTCTAAATGGATCATTGATGTGGGCCTACCATCCAGGGTTGTTGTGTTCAATAGTTTTTAAGGATGATTTTTTATCGCATGGTTTTGATACTCGCCCTATGAGGCTTATTTTGATGATTGACCTATGTAGCTTGTTTGATATCGCCTTATGCAGCTTTGTTCTGAAATTTTTCCTATATGGGTCTGATGTTTTATACTGTGCAACCATGCGATGGTAAGCCCTATATACTTTAATATGATTGACCACTAGTCGACAGGTTTCCATTAAACATCCTAAGATGGTAGCCTCATGAGCCGGGGATGGTGGTAATGGGACACTATGCCCAAGCTGTCGGCCTACGCTGGGCCATGTGCTCCCCGTAGTGACCTTTGAGCTTATCCAAATTGGCTGGTTGTAAATGGATTAATAATAACTTGGCTAATCATGCATACATGGCACGTATTATTCTGACTGGGTGATGTTTCCCCAGGTTCGATGATTCCGACTGGATGATGTTTTTCAGGTTCGATGATTGCATGGGTGACGACCCACTGTTCGCACGGATGAGCATCCCCGAGGTGATGATTGCATTCATACATCCATGCACTTAATAAGACTGCATTTACTCTGTTTTGGTTGTTTGAATGTTTTATACTATTTCTTACCTAATGCGGTGGTGTGTAATCTTGAGAAAAATTCACACTGAGTTGGCCACTCATCCATCAAATATACAACCGTACATGTAGTACAGGTGGCTTAAGTGATATGTATGTTCAGACTTGATGAAGAGCAGGGTACGATCGTCAAGGATGCATGACTGTATTTGTCTAGAAGAGTTGCGTGATCTTGCGGCTTATATTTATATATTTTTTGTTATTCTTCATGTATTAAATTTTTGTGAATCTTGTACTTATTAAATTCAGAGACATTGGTTTGTATAAGTCATTATGGGCAGTTTCTTGTATATTTGAATAATAATGAAATTTTTCTTTATGTCGATTTGTCCACACTACGCTCATTTGCTTACTTTGATAAAAGAAAAAAAAATGTACACTCGAATTTGACTATCCTTTAAGGTTAACACTCGGGTTTTTGGGAAACGGGTTGTGTACTCGGGTCCTAAAAAGTCAGGCTGTTACAACTTAGGACTTAATCATTCATAGTAGACATGTAATGTTATTCTTAGTTATTCTCAAGTTATGTTCTAACAATAACTTCTGTCACGCCCCAAACTCAGAAACTCGGCTCATAAAATTTTCAATCATCGAATCCGGCACCGACAGCCTCTATAGTACCCCATTCTCGGCTTCCAGCACCCATTCACCTGGTTCCGATCCTGGGATGCTATGAGGAGGATTTTCAACATCAGTTTGATTCATTATAAGCATAACTAAAAGCATAACCCACAAACAACAACAAAAAACTCCATCACATTTCCAATATGATCAAAATTTATAAGTACAGTGCACGTAAAAGAAAATACAAATGATCGGCCATGCGCTTTAGCCTCAGCACTGCTCGATCCAACATCACCTGCATGTAATGGTCGTGTATAAGCTTATGAAGATCTTAGAGGGTGGTGAAAGTGTGTGCGCAAGATAGTAATATAATTATGCAGTATCAGAGTAACGCGGAATATGCTGATGAATTCATGAATACTATTAGCTGTACCAAGGCTATGCGATGCAAGGCATGAATGATGTTAGCCATACCAAGGTCGTGCGATATGAGATGCAACTCAAGTATACGGATTCTCATTTAAGTCCATATATCAATACAGCTCAACTCTGGAATATCACAGGGGTCTAGTACACTCTAAACCAGATTGCCAACTCATTTGCGCAATAGGATAAGTGGAAGAGACCTCACTATCCATATGCCAATATTGAGCCCGACTCGTCGATAGCGGACCTATTCCTTGAGCTGGTTAAACTCAACCTAGCTTTGCTCCCTCCTCTCAGGCGGGTAAGGCCGCACCACTTCCAACCGACCATGACACAGTTGAAAGTGTAGTTTTTTGGTAATCGACACTCGGCGCTCATGCACCCACTTGGTCTAGACGTTAGAGCAACCTCCTAATATCATAAGGGTTTAGGGACTTTCACCCAGGGTTATCTATAGCACCCCATGTAGAACAAGATTTTGGGTATCCAATCCTGCCAACCATGATATGCCTGTAGAGGCTATGACCTTGATGTCGCTAGAGCATACAGCAACCATGTCACACAATGCAAAATGCATGAATCATACTATCTAGTCATGCAGCAATCTTGTGCGTATCGTGCGCTTATGTGGGGCATCACCGCCTATCCAAGAGCCTATAAACAACTTGCTCGAAGGCATATGCTATGGTCAATCACTCCTCATATTAAGCATACATATGATGCATATGAGCATGAATCATGGTACTATACTAAACATGTTATATGACAATGAATTCTGTTCTTAACGAAGATGAGCGTAGACAGCCTACACACCACGCATGGGACTAACAATGGACCCTTCGGAGAGTTACAATGCGGACATTTAACCATCATTGCTCTTACAATGAGGACATTAAACCATCATTGTTCCCAAGGCATGATCGCCAAAAACATTATCACATACATCATTGTAGGATCTCACATCGAATGAGCCTCATATACATCGTATTCAACCCACACAAAGGCCTTACATACGTCTTATTGGGCCTCATATACATCAAATGGGCCGATCGAATGGGCCAATTTAAATGGGTCGAGTTAAATGGGTTGATCAAATGGGCCGCACCGATGGGCCTTAGGTATATCAATCGGGCCCACCCTTATGTATTTTGAGATCCGATCTATTCATAAGTTAACATAGGATAGATGAAATGAAAACAAATATCAACTCAGGAACTACTATGGTTCTTAGGAGTTTGAATGGTGATGTCACGGTCCACTATTTAAATGGTGGGGTCCACTAGAACTTTAGATCTAACTCATTCTTGTTCCCATGCCACAAAGTGATCTCATAAATAGTTGAATGGTATGGATACAACATATGCATTATGGTGGGCCCCACCGTTCAAACAGTGTATGGTGTCGATAAGACACATACATCAATGTGGGGCCTGCGGGCTTGCTGCCAACAAAGGAGCAGCTAGATAGCTGCTGTACAGGCAGCTGGCTACACATAAAAGGTAGAGGTAGGTCCCACATAGGGCTCACCATCATGAATATTTTATATAATCTAACATATAATATATATAATATATAATATATAAAATATATATCAACGTCCAGGCCTGGACGGCTTGGACAGTCACATGCAACAGGGAAGGGGGTATCCCCACACGTGTGATGGGTCCCACCGTCCAAGGACGGTGGATACACCACACACATCATGGTGTGGCCCATCTAAACTGATGGACGTAGTGGATGGGTCCCACGGACCCCACTGTCCATTCACACTTCACTATTAGCCACCCCACTATGGGATTAGTGCCAAGACCTCAGCGTTGAAACGAGGTGTCTTTCACTCATTCTACCATTTGAGCCATGGATCTAGGTCCCACTATTTGGACGATTTGCACCTCACGTGGGACCCACGAAACTATTGACATGAAAAAGGCAATGGGTCCCACCATCTGACAGATGGATTGCGTGGATCTTAAAACATTAAGGTGGGCCATACATGGCATCATCCAAACGGACGGTGCTGATGAAACATGTAGACCAAGGTGGGGTCCACGAGAGTGGCCCACCAGAGGTTGCTGCGTACAGCAGCAACTCAGCTGGCTGCTGACCAGCGTTACACCAGCCAATCCATTAAAAGGGTGGGTCCCACACGTCTAGATATATATATAATATTATATCATGTAAGATAAATATAATATAATATAATAGTATAATATATACATACCTTATATATACATATATTTTATTATTATATATCAGCAGGTGGCTGAAGCATCCTTCAACGTCCAGTGTCCAGATGGACGGCTGGATAAAATACATACATCATGTGGCCTGCCGTCCCAGCTCTGCTAGATGGACGGCTGGATTAAAGGCACACATTTGGTGGGCCTGACCCTCACATGTGTGGGGTGGGTCCCACGCCAACGGATGGACGGTTTATAAAACATATATATCATGGTAGGGCCTAACAGCAGCCACCTTGCTGCTGTAAGATGGGTGGATAGTGTGGATGATATCATGCATTAAGGTGGGCCACAAGCCATCACACACAAAAGAGAGAGAGAGAGAGAGAGAGAGAGAGAGAGAGAGAGAGAGAGAGAGAGAGAGAGATCGGTGATGGTGGAGGGCCCCCGCCACTATGGGCCCCTCATTGATATAAAGTATACATCATGGTTGGTCCCACAACAAGCGAGCCCTCAAATTGAATTTAATGGTGGATCACCCACCGATTACTAATCTTCATGCTCCTTGGCTTCCTTGGCTTCTCATCTTTGATCCCAATGGAAGATGATGGAGAATGAAGGGTTGAGATGGGAGATGAGAGGGTAGGAGTGGGCCACACTACAGGTCCTTCATAAGAGCTTGGGAAGCTTGGATGCGTGGTGTTTTTGGTTGCTTGGAAATGAGTTTGAGAAATGGGAGAGATAGGGTTGTAAAGAGAGAGAGAGAGAGAGAGAGAGAGAGAGAGAGAGAGAGAGAGAGAGAGAGAGAGAGAGAGAGAGATGGGTGATGGATGTGGTGAGTGATAAGTGTGTAAGAGATTTTTGACTTTAGGGGTAGAGAGTGTAAGAAAGGTATGGGGTGTGTAAGAACTTTTTAACTTTTAGGGTTGCTTGGGGATGAGTATGAGGTGATGGTGCACTTGACATGTACTTGACCTTTGATGGGATTGATTGATTGATGGATGTGACATTCGGTAGAGATTCTCTTAAGTTTTGCAATGCGCGATGTTTTTCTTGAACTGAACGTGGGCCCACATCTCCTGGCCTAGGTATCGCCTCAGCGCGCTAGTCGCGGCATTGGAACCGCGATGACGGCACGGTCGCTAGGATACAAGTCTTGGTTGAGTCGACTTGGGTTGTCAGGACTCTACTTAAGATCACGCTCAAACATCAGATAATGGTTGCCGAAATTCGACCGGAAAGATCGCGGAAGCCTATGGAATGGTACGGTCTATGACGCGGGTCTTACACACAAGGTCAGCCTTATTGGATCAACTGCCCTGAGCCAATCCGACTGATCTAGGCCAAAGATAGACAACTAACAGTAGATGGACTACACGGGATGCTTGTACCCAGTGCTGGTTGCGTCGTAGTTCATCTGAGTTAGATGAATTAGTCAACTAGCTGACCAACCATGTGTGTTCACCGTGTATGTTTATGCCTATCTGATTGTGGGACACCCTACGCCCCTGGAACGCCCACTTACAACCGCTAATAATACGATTCGTAAGTCTTGAGAGCCGAGCATGGTAGTATAAGACATTGTGTTCAAGCTGTCGGCCTACGCTGGGGTGACAAGCCTTCCTGTAGTGACCGAGAGTAATTCGGTTTATAAACTCGCCTTTCGTATGAGTTCAATTAGGAGTGACGAACCCAGATGGATCAAGGGTTGCAGGCACGGGGCCACTACAGCCGCCCTGTGCCTCATGATCGGGTTAGGGCCTTTGATTTTGTGGGAGTGCTTTAGTTTATATATTTTATCAATTCGGGTAGTTTCTAGTATAGTTGAAATAGGATTCTTGATTAGGGTGATTAGTGCCGAATCACCTTATTTGCTAATTGCGAAGATGAAACTCTATAAACTTAGCTAATTTAAACCCTATTGGTCGTGCACAAGAAATCTTACCACCAAATTTATTCCAAAAATGCCCTGATTAACCAAACTAGCTTTGAGTCGCTCGTTAGTGGGCCACTAAACTTGAAACTATTGGAAGATGTTCGTCTTAGCGGCCTTGGAATCCATCGCGACACATCGAGTCAAAATCACATATTAAATCGCTTAACTTGAGCTCGCAAGGCAAGTGCATGTGTTGTGCGAATACCTTTAGAGTATGTTAGGAACTTAAGTTAAATGTCCCTTTCACTCTTGACCTAAGTTGTGGTTTTTGGACCATTTAGATCATGATAAAATTTAAGAAACTAACTTAGAACAATACCTTTCACATATCCGTATAGCCATAGTCCCGATTGATGATCGATGATCGTCGAATTGGCTTCTAATCATACCCATCAATTGGTGTATCCAAATGGCTGGTCAATCGTCTCATGCATAGATCTCCTCTTGGGGCACTCATCCTATGGAATAGATTGACCCTTATGTCTTCTAGTGGGCCCCAAAAGGTAGAAACACCCTCCCATAGGAATCGCTACACCAAAACCTTGACCCTTGGGGCCAAAAACACCACTTCTAGCACTATAAAAAGGCCTCATTTGGGCTCCCTCTCTCCCCATATGAATTTTTCCTAGCAAATGAGAGAGAGAGAGAAAGTGAGGAAGAGAAAGAGAGAAGGAAGAGGAGAAGAAGAGAGGGATGGGAGGAATGGTGGGACATGGTGCCGGATCACACCGTCTTATTCCCGTGCTAGCCTGTAACGCCCCGTGTTTTCAGGACCCGAGTATATGACCCGTTTCCCAAAAACCCGAGTGTTAACCTTAAAGTATGGTCAAATTCGAGTATACATTTTTTTTCTTTATCAAAGTAAGCAGATGAGCGTAGAATGGACAAATCTACATAAAGAAAAATTTTAATTTCATTTAGAATATAAAGTAGTTGCCCATAATGACTTATACAAACCAATGTCTCAACAATAACAAATACAAGATTACACGCATGAGAATTTTAAAAGCATATGAAACATAAACGAAAGCTGCAAGATCGCGCAGCTTCCTTGACTGGTACAATCACGTGTCCTTGACCACCATAATGACTCATCATCAGTCTGAACCTGCATATTACTTAAGCCACCTGTGCTACCTGTACGGTTATATTTTTTGATGGATGAGTGATCAACTCAGTGTGAATTTCTCTCAAGATTACACACCGCCGCATTAGGTAACATAGTTGTGAAACAAAAGATATAAAATAATACATGATGCAGGTCTTATTAGATGCATGGATGCGTGAATACAGTCACGCCCCGGAGATGCTCATCCGTGCAGAATTTGGGCTCATCGCCCATGCAAATGCGCAATCAACGCCCCAGGATCAACCATGCGGAATGCGAATCACGACCTGAGAAAAACATCCAGTCAGACAGAGGCTAGTAGTCAGTGAAAGCATACTAAGTGTGATGTAACGACTGCCTAGCGATAGACGCTGGTTTGTGCCATGTATGCATGATTAGCCAAACCATTATTTGTCCAGTTACAATCAGTCAGTTTTAAATAAGCTCAAGGTCACTACGGGGAGTTCAGAGCCCAGCGTAGGCCGACAGCTCGGGCATAGGTCCCATACCACCATCCCCGGCTCATGAGACTACCATATTAGGATATTTAATAGAAATCCGTCGACTAGTGGCCAATCATATTATATTATATGGGGCTTACCATCACATGATTGCACGGTATAAAATATCAAACCCATATAGAAAAAATACCAGAACAAAGCCACGTAGGGTAATATTAAATAAGTCATATAGGGCAATTATCAAAATAGGCTACATAGGACGAGTATCAAAACCATGCGATAAAAGACCATCCTTAAAAACCATTGGACACAACAACCCTTGATAGTAGGCCCTCATCAATGGTCAATTTAAATCACCATTCAATAACCACTAAGCCATAGGTCCATTACTATCACAACCAGTCGGGTTACATCCCAAGTATGGGTATACACATATAGGTGGGGGTTTCTCACTGGTGTACCAGTTCAAAGTCCATAAGCAATACACAAATAATCCACAAGCATGAACAAATATACAGGATGAACATTAAGCAGGCAATATAACAATTTAACCTCCACTAGCTAACACATGTGACTATAAGAGAGATATCAATTATAAATCTAAATAAAAACTATAACTTAAGCTAATGAGAAGATAGAAAGCTTAAGGGAAAGAATCATCACCTTATACTTTGAACCTCCTACCAGTGTTGCTAGAGAATGTGTGTTTCCTTAGAATCAATCCCTATCATAAATCAGGGACTTATACAATTAGATATAGGTTATGCACACTACTTAGGTTTAAGGTCACAACTTAGGGTGGAGTTATTTATCTTAGGGTTTTAATGTGGAATTAGGATTTTCATCTTAGAGTTTAGATTTATGCTAGATCTTTAAGGTTAAACCCTAGTGGCGTGTAATTATTTATAATGTTAATTTAATAGTTGTAAAATATTTACTAACATTAGTGTTATAGTTAATATTAGTTAATAATCATTATGATGATGATTAATATTATGATATGCTATCTACGATAAGACAACGAATTAACATTTAATAATGGCTTCATTTTAATTTCTTTTATATAATAACTATCATTAGAATAGGCAATTTACTAATGGTCATGCATCCTAATATTTAATAATCCTATTAATAATGGAAATGGTAACAATGTTAATTTAATAATTAGAAAATAATTGTTAACACTAGTATTACAATTAATATTAGTTAATATAGTAAAATAATCATTGTGGTGACACCGACGACTATCCAAAATGAATATTTAAAAATAATAAACATGATACTAATATTTAATAATTGTAATTTGTTTATAATAACCAGTTTAGCATAATGGTATATTAATGGCTAATCTTTGCTAATATTAATAATCCCAATGGCAACAAATGATAATAGTATGTCGAAACATAACTGGAATTGGGGGGGGGGGGGGGGGGGAAATGTTAACTCACCCATGATGATTCGGTTCAAACCGAGTTGACTCGGCTTAACACAACCATCCATCACCTCTCTCTCTCTCTCCATCTCTTTTATTCTTCCTTCCTACTGCTGGAACCACCCAGCAACGGCTGACAAACTCGGCCTGACCCAGCCTCAGTCAAGATGAGTCGGCGCGATGGCTGCATGAAGAGGCAGCGAGTCAGGTTCCCGAGTTAGGATTGTGCAGTGAGTTGGTGCAACTCGGCACAACTCAACCCAACTCTCTCTCTACCTCGACTTCCTTTCTTTCTTCTTTTAGTAGAACTCCAACAAGGCCTGAACCAGGTCTGACTCGGACCAGCACACCGGTAGGATCCTTGTCCTAACCCGGACCCAACTTAGGCCGAACTCGGCCTGGTCGAGTTGGTGCAACACGCACCATCTCCCTCTGTCTTCTCCTCTCTTTCTTTCTCCTTTTATTTTCCCTCTTTCCACGGAAAGTCCAGCAATAGTAACTGACCCAGGGTCGATCCGACTTACACCACTTGACTCGGTGCGGCAGCAGGTAGCTGTACCTCCTAGCCTCTCTTTTTTTTCCCTCATTTCTCCTTCTCCACCATCTTCTCCTTTCTTCTCTCTTTTCTTACCTTCTACTTCCTTCTTCTCCTCTTCTTCAATCTGCATAGGGCGCTGCAGAGATGGCCTGCCTGGTGAGCGAAACTGATACGAGATTAAAGGCTGAAATAGGAACTAACTGGCTGAGCTTTTAACGGGGAAGCTGACCCGCCATTAATAGCAGATCGTGAACGTCTGCATCTTCCTTCAAAACGATGCTTAAGGATAGTGTAAACAGGCTTAAGGGAGCTTGGGAGATCAATGGATCGAAGCTTCGTAAGGATTTTCTCGGTGGGTTCGCATGAAGGAGGAAAACGACTGATTTTTCCTCCAACAGCCGCTAGTAACAAAAGGAGGGCGATTAGTTGGCTTTATTCCCTTTCCCATAGTTGTCCTAACAGATCCCAGACCGTAGGATGGAGAACGGATGGTCTGGATAAGATCTAACACACTCTTTCTCTCTCTCATCCGGTCGTTCGGTCAAGCAGCTGGCAACATCGTCTGCTGTTTTCCAACGGTCAGGATAGACTTCTCATGGACGGCCAGGATAGGCAGATTCGGCTTCACGCGGATCGCCAAGCTGGCAACAGCAGCAGGTTTCTATTTTTAGAATGTTGTATTTGTAGGGCCTACTTTCGCTGGAGATCGTGGTCACGCACAAGCATTCTAGTGTGTGATATGGGTCGGGTTTTGGTCAGTCCTAAGCTGTGCATCAGATGGACGGATTAGATCGAACTAATGAAACCGTATGGTGGGCCATCTACCGAAATCACAGACTACAGTCCGTCCATTTTGAAAAGGGCAGGCAGCGGGAAAGGAGGGAGAGCCCTTCTATTTTGGGAAATCGTCGGTCAGACTCGACTTTAACTGGTCTCTATAATCCAGTGCACAACAGGTGCACCTCCCCTAATACATACACGCACTAGTGTGGGGTCCACTACGATGTTTATGATAAATCCCCAGCGTTCATTACATTTCATGGGCCCAAATTTAGGCTTTAACTCAAGATCAGGTGGGTACGAAGCTCGGGTGTACATGGGTTATCCTATGATCTGTGAAGATCTGACGGTCGGATTATTCTGAAATCGTATGTCAACGGTTGAAAAGGTCATAGGACTACTCAGTTGGAAATTAGCAGTTGAATTAGGGATTGGATGCCTTGACATGTGTTTTAGAGTAACTAGTCAAATGCTTTTAATCAATTCTTAAACATGTATTCAAAATAAACTAATCAATCTAAGACATGTATTTAAGTTAACTTATCTGGTATTCCAACCCATTTTAAGTCATTTGTTAAGTAAAAGAATCAATTACTCTAACTAACTCTAGGCATTTGTTTAAATAACTAACCAATCCCAAGACATTTGTTAAAGTAACTAAGCAAGTATCCTAACTAATCAAATCAATTCTAAGACATGTGTTTAAGAGAGCTAATCAGATGATTTAACCACGTCTATACATAAGTTCAAGTAAGCTACCGAATGATTAACCCCTAAATTATTTGATTAGTGTGTCAAGTGGTTGATCACTCTATGGGATCTTATGGATAATTTGAACAGTGGATCTCGTGATTCAGAGTGCTAAATTCGAAATATTAAGATTAGATTTGTCCATAAATGGAATTAGATTTCTTCTAATGGTTGGATTTAGATTAGAACAAACGTAGGTGTTTGAATAAGATAGGTTTGTATTTATATTAAGTTAGGTTACACGGTAATACCCGAGTACTAGAAAGTACGGGGTGTTACATAGCCGGATCTTATAAGATCTTACCTCTAGGCTTGGTTTCATGCGTTCCTCAGCTAAAATCCGATGATTTCGGGTTAGATGCTTCATCCCTTACTAAGAGTTTCCTTAGTTGCTTTTTCATCTCTTTCTTTTCATTCATACACTTTTGAGCCATTAGGGTTAGAAACCCCTTTCATTTTTGTCATTTCTCACAAACCCTAATGTTAGGATTTATCTATGTTACGGTTTTAGGTCTCAGTTATCGATTGGGGTGGTCCATGCTCTTGTGGCAGCCGTAATCGAGGTTGGCTTCATTAGGGTATTGGTTATGCGCCAATTCTAGGCCTTAATTCACCAAACTAAGTTGAGGGATTGTTCCAGTTAAGTTAGTAAAGCCATAATCAGTTGTTTAATATTTAATTAGGATTAAATCAACATTCTTAATGATAGTCTTGTGCTTTAATTTAGGTTTGGAGTGTTTTCCCCAGATTCTCGATGCTAGGACCGCGTATGAGTCGAGGATTTCAATTTTATGGTGAAGACTACCTTCAAGCTTCTACTTGACATTTTACAATAATTAAATGTGTTTGTTTGCTATTTGGTTGATAACATGATCGATGAAATACTCGAATGACACAGGAATGAAAGTGATGAGGTTGATCATTGTATTCCTCAAGAGGATAACTACTTCGAATCCATGGAGCTTCTCTAGACTCCTCACAGAGATACCTCGAATCCACAAGGAAAAATAAGAAAATAGAAATAAATTCTAGAAAATTTGAAATTTCATTAGTAGATAATAAAAATAAATTTACAACCCTTCAAATAGTGATCCAAACCTTGGAAGAAGTTTCAGAATCCAACTCCAACTCAAAGTCCCTAAAATTCGCAACTTATTATAAATAGTAAAAATGGATTTTCGACCATCGATCTGATAATATCTCACAAAGTTGGCATGGGGAACTCGGCATACCTAGGTTGGTTAGCTAAAGTATCTTCTCCTACCCCAAAATCATAAATGGTACGTTGAGTAACTCATTTCAGTTTGTGAGATACGCCTATTGTAAGGTTCCGACGCTTCGGATCACCTACGCTTCTAATCGGGCCTTTTCTGGTCCATCTTGGACATGAAAGTGTTCGCGACCCGCTCTACCTCATCAAATGCTATGAAATTCTTAATATTATAACCCTTTAATGTCAAACTAAGAAATGTTAATATGATTGAATTGCATTGATATGAATTGAAATGCACTGAATTGTACATGTATTCAATTGATATACCTTACTGTGACATTAAAAGTCCTTGCGATCATGTTTATGTAGTTGATAAACTTGAATTGTTGTGTGGTGGATCGAACTCGACAAATTATTTAAATATGCTGATAGCCAACTTTAGAGAGGCTATCCCAGACTTATACAGTTGAATGAAGTTGAACACGGACGATCAACAGTAGTTGAAACTACATGAGGATGCTTTACACCTAATGCCGGTTTACTGAGAGTCCTCCGTAGTTGATCGCATCGGTCTAATGCAAGACACGATCATCCTTATGCTTGGTGATTATATAACATTTAATAGAATCCGGGATACTACTATTGTTACGCCCCAAACCTGAAAATCGGATTCACAGGAATTTCGATCGCCGAATCCGGTGCTGACAGCCTCCGTAGTACCCCATTCTCGGCTCCTAGCGTCCATACGCCAGATTTTGATCCTCGAATCCTACAAAGAGGATTTTTATTTATTTATTATTATTATTATTATTTTTCAATGTACATTTAACTTTTAATAGGCATAACCACAAGTATACCCAAATCACAAAGGCAACAACATCATCATATATCCACTAATATAAACATTTGAATATAATGCTGAAAGGGAAATACATATGTAAAAATTTCAGAAGTCACCTACATACTCCAAGCTTCATGCTGTTGCAACCTAACATTATTTACACGCATCTATCGTGCATAAGCTTACAAAAAGCTTAGAGGGTGGTGTAAGTGTATGCACAAGGTAAGTGTCAAGTATTCAACGCAATGCCATAATCATACAATGTCGAAATAGGAGCAAGATCATGAATCATACGTTATCAGAGTAAGTGAAAATACTGACAAGTCCATGAGTCAAACAATAGCAGAATAGGCAATACAGATCAACTATACAATTGAAGAACAATATCAAAATACGCGATACAGATCAACTATATAAATGAGGAACAATATCAAAATATACGATACAGATCAACTATACAAATGAGGAACGATATCAAAATACGTGATACAGATCAACTATACAAATGAGGAACAATGTTAAAATACACGATACAGATCAACTATATGAATGAGGAGTCATAAAGAGTCAAATATCAGATGCCGTATTTAAACCATATAAATGCAGAAACACAGGTAACCCAAAATGCCATATGCCGCAGATGTAATGCAATATGCAGTGCGAATGGAATGACCATGCTGGAGTGTGAAGTTGGAATGATAGTACGTAGTATCGCAGGCTATGGGGTCTATCACAATGGACTTCTATCCAAACTAGTGCCATACCTAATTTAGATAGTCAGACTCAATGTGGTAAACTCCTGATCTCAAGTTAGTCGCGCACCCCAACCGAAATCCTGACCAATACGAAGGTACACGTAACAAATAGTTACACACCACCACCCCGAGTGGATAGTGAATGCATGAGTGAATGAGTATGCAACTCCTACTCAATAAGTCCACATATCAGTATGGTTCATTTCTGGAATCATCACCGGGGTTTAGTACACTCCAAATAACACTGCTGCTCTCCCAGCCGCATAGTCCAAGTGAGCGTAAGAAACCTCACTATCCGCCTGACCAATAGTCTGCCAATACCTATTCGACACGTCGATAGCAGACCCATTCACGAGCTGGTCAAACTCAGCCTAATAATGCCCCCTACGCTCGGGCAAGTAAGGCCACACTCCCTCCCAATTGACCACAATACAGTGAGAGACGCGGCCTCCCGGTATTCGACACTCGGGCGCTCATATATCCACTCGGTCTCGACGTTGGGGCGTCCTCTGGTACCAAGAGGGTTTAAGGATTTTCACCTAAGGCCATCTATGGTAGCCCGATGCTAGAACAGATTTTCAGTATCCCATCTGGCCATCCATGATATGCCTGTGGAGGCTATGACCCTGATGTCGCTAGGGAGTATAGTAATCACAATGAAAGATGCATGGGTTATACAGTCCAGTTATGCATCAATCCTGCACATACCATATGCTCATGTGAAATAACCTCCGCCTATCAGGGAGTCTCATAACAATCTGCTCAATGACATCTGCAATGGTCAACCACATCTCATAACAAACATGCAGATGATGCATATGGACATGTATGATGATGTTATACTGTCGCATACTTTTAATCCGTATTAATAACTAGCCTTAACAATTGGCTTCAACAATGTGGACATTTAACCAACATTGCCCCCAAGGAATGACCCACATAGAGCCTAACATAATCGACAAACAGGCATGACAAATTAGAATCGGTAACCGGCCTCGATCGATATTCGATAATCGGCTACGACAAATCAAAATCGGTAATTGGCCTTGATTGATAATCGACAAATGGTCATGACAAATCAGAATCGAAAATCAGCCTCGATACTCGGCCTCGACAAATCGAAAATCGGTCTATACAATCGGCCTTAATAAATCAGAATTGGAATCGATAATCGATCTCGACGTAAGGTGGGGTCCATAGATGGACGGTCGATGATGGTCCAAGCAATATTAATGGGGCCCATTCTTTTGGGTTAACCCACTAGAGAATGATGAGATGTGCCTAACCAGGCTTAAGGGAAGGTCACCATGTGGACATTTAAACATCACTGTCCATCAATGTGGATATTCAACCAATATTGCTCTTAAGGAGTGGCCCACATAAGGCCGAACATATAGTGGGCCCATGGCCTCACACAATGGCCCAATGTACATCACCATGGGCCCCTCAAGGGCCCAATACACATCATGATGGGCCTCATCACATGGGCCGCTATTGCATCAAGGTGGGCCATAACGGGTGGGCCACAAATACATCAATATGGGCCTTACCAAATGGGCTGAAAATGTATCACAATGGGCCTTATCATATGAGCCGAAAATATATCACAATAGGCCTTATCAAATGGGCTGAAAATATATCATAATGGGCCACAACCCATAGACCTTAATACACAACGGATGGACCCTGCACATGAGCTTAATATTCATCACAGGTGGGCCCTGCACATGGGCCTCATACACATCAGGTGGTTGCATCAATGGGCCGCATTAATGAGCCACATACACATCAAGTGGGCTGCATCAATAGGCCGACTGATGGGCCACATAGATGGGCTACAAACATATCAAGGTGAGCCCCATATATGGGCCACAAAATACATCCAATGGGTCATGCATCATGGACCTAATAAATATCACAATGGGCCTTGCCCAGAGGCCACGAATACATCACAATGGGCCTTGCCCATGGGCCTCAAATTCAGGCAGATGGGCCTCATCAATGGGCCGCACCAACAGGCCTTGTATATATCAAGTGAACCACATCACATGGGCCGCAGTAATATATCAAGGTGGGCCTCAGGGGTGGGTCACAAATATATCAAGGTGGGCCATAAACATCAAGGTGGCCTCATGGATGGCCACAAATACATCAAGGTGGGCCCCATCACATGGGCTGCACCAAAAATCATTTCAATAGTTGTAAGTGTAATATGTGTATCACTGTACATGTGGCCCACTAATGATGATTAGCACTTTCCAAACATTTTCCAGCTCCATCTAGACATGTAGATGGTGGGGGTAAAATACATACAACATGGTGGTGTCCACGCTGGAAAAACAGGTGGGCGGCTTAGATCTAACGCATCAAAGGAGGGTCCACAATGGACGGACGGTTTGGATGGAACCCATATGCAAACAAGGTGGGCCCCACCCCTCACACGTGCAGCACGTGTGGGGTGGGTCCACAACTGCCAAAACAGGTGGCCAGAGCAGATAGAATACATAATTCATGGTGGGTCCACGCAACACTTGCTGACGTTCAGCAAGTTACTAGTGTGAGATGCACCAGCTAATCCACTATATCAGGTGGGTCCCACATGGGGCCCACCATATACAAATATATATGTAATATATATATATATATATATATATATATATATATATATATATATATATATATATATATATATATATATATATATATATATATATATATATATATATATATATATCATCCAATCCTGCGTGTCCAGCATCCAGACGCTGGATGCTTGGATGGACGGTTTGTAAAATACTGATGGATGACATGGACATAAAATACATGCATATAGGTGGGCCACGTGGATGGAATCCACGGATGGATGGCATCTGAAACGCATACAAAGAGGTGGGTACCACGTGTCAGGGCGTGGACGGTGGGTGGATGGTTTGGATTAAACACATACATCACAGTGGCTACTTAAAGCTCCTGCCCGTCCCATCTATAAATGGATGGATGGTTGATAAGATCCTAAGTCTGGTGGGTCCCACGTGGGGCCCACCATAACGTTTATTTTCATCCAATATGTTGATAAGGTCACAGACACCTGAATAAAGGGGAAAAACAAATTTCGTATTTATCCAAAACTTCTGGGACCATGAAAGGGTTTCAATGGTAGACATTCAATCCTTGTTATTTATTGGTGTGGACCACCTGAGTGCCATGAACAGCTGATTTTTGAGATTTTTGAATAACAAAAGGGGGCCTATCAAATGGGTGGTGTTGATGTTCAACACGCATCATGGTGGAGCTTGTAGTGGGGTCCAGGGTCCCTGCTGGTTTTATAAGCAGCGGGACGCTGCTTGCTGTGGCGTCCTCAGGACGCTGGCAGAAGCAGCGTCAACACCTCTCTTCTTTTTCTTTTCTTTTTTTTTTTAAAATTTATTTTAAATATGAAGTTTTCATAAGTGGGACCCACATCAACAAAATTCACCCCACCCATTAGTTCTTACTGGTCAAGATAGATCAAACGAGCCCAATATCGAGCATGTTTTGGGGTACAGAAATAACAGGTTAATTTTCAATGGTAAAGGAATTGTTTGCTATGCTATGGCCCACCAGAACCTCGGATTGACTCTATTTTTTAGATCAACACCTGGAATGAGGTAGGAAAGGGGACGAACGGCTTGGATTGAAAATATATATCAGGGTGGGGCCTACACAAGTGGCCCACCCAAATTTTTTTTTTCTTTACTGGTGTTAGTGCATCCACTATCAGCTCACACTTTACTGTGAAGCCCGTCCAGCGTCCAGGCTGGACGGCTGTATATAACACATTTAAGGTGGGCCCCACCCATAGATGTGCTACTAGGGTGGGCCACCAAATGTTTGGATGGTGTGCATAAGACATACATCAAGGTGAGGTACATTTGATGAACGGTTTGGACATCTCAAAACTCATTAAGTGTGCCACACAATCACATCTTCACACACAAAACAAATGAAAAAGAGAGGGAGAGAGAGAGAGAGAGAAGCACCCACCTTTGATCTTCTCTTCCTTCATCCGCCTATAGTCTCTAGAGTTCCAAGGAAATGATTTTGACGGTTGAGATGAACTTTGAATGGTGGAGAGGGGAGGTAGGAAGGTGGGCCACACTAGCTCTCTCATGGGGAGCTTGGACGTCGGTTGCTTAGGAGGAAAAATTTGAGAGAGAATGAAAGAGAGAGAGAGATGATGGGAGAGGAGTGTTGGGGTGTGTAAGAGATGGGATGGAAAGGTTGACTTTGGGGATAGTGTAGTGTACTTGGGAGATGGGATAGGGTACTTGACTTGATGGGTGTACTTTAATAAGTGAAGTGATTGAGGTGATTGATTTTTTAGGGATTGTAATGCGCGCCATTTTTCTTTAAACTTAGAGCGGGCCCATATCTCCTGGCTTGGGTACCGGCTCGGTGTGTAATACACGGCATCAGAACCGTTGCGATGGTGCGGTCGCAATGATATAAGTCTTGGGTCGAGCTGACTTATATCGACAGGGTGCAACTCAGGGTCACGCGCAACTGCCGATAACAGATCGCGGGTCGTCGAAAATTGACCGGGAGGACCACATAAGCCTACGGAACAGTACAGGCTAGGATACGGGTCTTACAACTATTACCATTGATTAAGTTTAATGGTAACAATTAGTATGTTACGATCCCAAAAAACTCATGAGCTGAGCATGGTGGTATGGGATACCGTGTTTGATCTATCGACTTATGTTGGGATGATGAGCCTCCTCGTAGTGACCAGTGAAGACTGATAAAGGTGACAGATTATTGTCCAAATGGCCCCTTTCAAATAACCTGGCCGATGGTTCTATGACAGAGTACCGTTCGAATGACCAGGCACGAATGGAATTGGGTAACGAGCTATTTTCTCTATGTTGATTTAGTTTTGAGTGATAAGCCCATACCTCTAAATTGATTATTCATACTTGATTTTGGATAACGATTCTTATTACGTTGATGCCTTAATTTGGATCAATGGACACTGGTGAGAAGCCGCTATGAATCACGTGATTTGGATAATGACTCGTGATATAATGTAGGTATCTTAACTTCACCAACCTACTGTATGAACTGAGATTAATAATCATTTGGTTAATTATACATATTTTAGGATAGGTGGCGAAACAGGCATTGAAGTTGTGCGTTAAGGGAGTGTTGGTATTTTGTGAAATAGGCGTTGAAGTCGCTTGTCAAGGGAGTGATGGATTGTAAGGGGCATACATCATTTCATCATATCATTAATATACTTAACCGCTATATTAGGAAACTGTTTATTTATTATGTCATCATTACTTGGGTTGTTGTGTTGATAACATATGTAACTTGTTTAGTATTTGTATGTTAGTAGTAACATACTTAAGAGTATTACATGTATGAATATGATTTGTCGTGAACCTGCTCTTCACTAAAATGTCTCAAGTAGCAATCTTGGGATTATTTCTTCATTATATTGGCTTTTGACGCCTTCTAATTGACATATGCAGATAACTCAAGAAAATGACTAGTTGATGGTGCGCTCGGGATGCCCAGTGGATCTTTAGCTTTTTCCAGCTTGATAGTCGTTTTGTTTTATTTTTTTGGTTCCTGTTGCTCTTATTATGACTTGTATAATTCTCATATGGGTGGTCACCACTTTTGAAAATGTAACTTTTGGGTGTTAGTCCTATTTTTCTAAATTTTGCTATCTCTACTTCGCCTTGGTTCCGCTAAGCTGAAATGCGTTACTCTGATTATTTATGAATAAAATGAATAGGAATCCGAATGAGGACACATATGCATTTTTATTAAGTTAACACCCAGGAACTTGGGATCGAAGTCTCTATACTCGGGTACCGATTTTTGGGGTGTTACACAAACCCTCTCGACTAGTGGCCCACCTTAGTCCATCAAGTAGGCCTTACCATCCCAGTATATCAATCCAATAACGGGTTCCTCCTAACAAAAACCAACAAGGCACAAACAAAATTTTGTCCAAACAAAGCCAGTGAGGCACAATGATATATTAAGATGGTAAGTCTACAACTAAATTCTATTTAATCCAAAAACAGGATGACCAATAGTTTAAGGTACAATCTCATAAATGTGTTACAATTGTATGAATCACAAATAAGGTAGTTGGGTCGCATGAGTCAATCTACAATCACTCATAATCCTTATGGATATCACTACTGAGTTTTGGTTGCAAGGATTCATTATTCCAAACATCTTGTATGCGATACGGGTGGATTATACTAAAACATATCATAATTACATGTCCATGGACATTGTACAAGGCAAGTGACAGATTTAAACAGATTTAAGCATGTTAGGGAGTGCACGTGTGTGATTCAACCTAAGCATTAGGCTAAACATGTTACGTGATAATATACAAAATTTTAAACATGTTACGAATTCCATCAGGGAGCTAAGAATGTTATGGGTTTTAACAATTTATTATAGATTTAATGTACGTAAGATAAATTTTCAGGATTATAGCATGATTATTAAATTTAAGACTATTAGAAGACTAAAATATCATCGAAAAGCTTGAAGGGTAAATCTCACCTTAGAATAAAAGATTCTTTGCTCCAATGTAACCTTGACATAAAGAATTTGGGAAAATTAGCCCTACACCCTAATTCATTGGCAATTACATCGTTATTTACCTAGATTCTAACCTAATTAAACTTTCAACAAGGGTTTAAGGATTTTACCTATCTTAATTCGAGTAAACCCTAACTCGATTTGATGAGTAGGGCCCGAGATCGACGCACAATCAACGTCCATACAAAGCTGAGCTCGATTACGACTTATGGATGAGAACAAGCCACCACAAATTTCTTGTGGGGACCACCAATCATATCATGAACAAATCTTAACATCAAAACTTTAAAATTGTATATAAATGAAGGGGTTTCTAATCCTAATCACTCTAAGGTTGCTAGAAATTGGGGAATGACGCACATGCACCATGTGAAGACTCCTTACTTGGCTAATCGACGGATTTTTGATCAAAAAAGACATTGGATGGCTCACATGAATCGGATTGGCAAAGAATGGCTTCGTACAATGATCCGCACTTGATCTTTGATCTCCCGTTGAAGCTCTCTCAGACTCTTACACACTATCTCCCTGACTCTCACACCCTCTCACTCTCCCTCACCATTTTCCAAACCTAGGAAATGAAAGAAAAGGGAAAAAGCCCTTCTTATAGCCCAACTTGGAAAAGTCGGTGATTGCAAGTGTTTTGAAATTTGGAGGCTGTCGGTCGGACCGACGACAACTGTTGGTCTGACCGACATGAATCGAAGTTTGGTTGGTCGGACCAACATATACCAATTTTGTTATGTTCTTATATTAATATTGTTAGTTGATCCGACATAGGCCACATTACCCTGTATTGGCCTAGTTCATTATTCTTGAGGTCCTACAAGTTCACCATTTGTGTCATGTTGATTATTCACTCATACTGAGCAACTTATTCATTTGCAAAGTAGCACCAACACCCGTTACTTTCACATTGAAGCCTAGTGGATTGGGAATCCAATGACCTAGGTTATAGTTCTAATTCGGCAGGATCAAATGATGATTCAACTGACCGACATTGAGGTTTGATTGAATGCACCTCACAAGTTAACCTTCGGTTGAATATTCACTATGATGTATTTTATGATAGACCCTACCGGATTGGACATCTGAACTAACGGGTGGGGATCCGGGGAGTTCAAGTCCCAGTGTCGATCCAATATGGTTGATTAAGTTAGGGTATGAGGTTTGATTGAGCCACAAGCTTCTAGGTCGGGTTTTGACCTGAAATCCCTAAGTCTTCAAGTACATGCGTGTGTAAGTACACGACTTCCTATTTTAATCAAAATTTCTTTGGTAACACTTGAGGACATCTAATACCTGAGTATTGGAGGGCTGGGGTGTTACATGTATGGTTTTGTGCGTTTCAAAGCCTTTTACAGCTTGATCTGAACCAAATGCTTATGACCCCAAGTGTTGAGATAGATAGATAAAGAGACCGTGAACGGTCATCCATGATCAAGAATTAAAGTAGTTTTGTCGTCTATTCAACTACATATAAATGAAATCAAGTGTTTTGTGAAGGGGATGGTTCGTCTTTCTAATGAGTTTTTTTTTTTTTTCCTTTCAACCAAAAGAACTTTTTCTCACTGTGATAATAGTGATAACCTAAATCGTGTAATGTGTGAATAGAAGAAGGAACTCTATTGTATTAATTAAAATAAAGTAAAAACTTATAAAAATATCCATCGGTGTTTCAGTGTGCATGACGTAGATGGCGAGGGCCTATATCCAAATCTTCATTGGTCCAATGGCTTGGGTGTAAATGAAATGAATTATATTATTGAAAAAGAAAACAAAAGGTAGTCCTTGAGATCTAGTGCTCGGCATAGATGAAAGGGAGTTACACTACTCCTAACTTAAGTCCGTCCAATGTAGCAACAAAAACAACGTGATTACACTACTCTTATGTTAAAGTTGATCTAGCATAACATCGTAGATAAGTTAGATTACACTACTCGTAATCTAGGATAAATTAAGATAAGATTAAAAAGGATACACAGTGTTGCGCTGTAGATTTTATTTTTTTTAGGTTGGCCAAGGTCGCGAGCTCTTCGATCATTCTCTTATTTATAGAATTTTGAGGTAGTAGCTAGAAAGATATCTTCATAGTCACTTCTCACGTCTGTTGATGTGGAAATAATCGTTTATGCTTGTAGATAGTTGTAGCCTATCAAGCAACGTCGCATATAGTAGTTATTTGTCATATTTGTCATTGGTTGCATGCACGTCCTGCTCTTGCGATATGAATAAGAGTCTTTTGTCAAGACACCATATGTTGGTGATACTGCACTATTGCTTTTTCCATGCGAATGTGTATAGTATTCTATGAAACTCAACAAACAATTGACATTATTGTTATTCTACTCCTTAAAGCAGTTTTAGCCATAAGGGCTTCTGCAAGATGCTAAAGTGCATCGGCCGAATCCATCACTTGCCGCAACTGTGTTTCGGTTGATATTCGTTTTCGTTCATTAGGCCACCATGGTGAATTGCTGGTTCTGCATTTATCCCTTTTAGACTACTTATAACTTTTTAAATTTTAATAACATTTAGTCATCTGAGTACTATTTTTTTTTTTTCCATTTATCTCTTGTTGAGATTCTCAACTACCACGTGGCATTATCTGAATCGCTAAATCTAGCATAATTATATCAAGCATAAACCCTTGCAGACATCCAAATGACCTAAGTCAACAAATGGAATTGCCATGATTCACAAAGGGCCTGTTTGTTTTTTCAACTCAATTGTAATTGCCATGTAAATAGGTAATAATTATTTACGTAGGTAATTAGAGCACCTTTCCCATGTGACATCTTACTCTTTTAACACTTAGAATCAAGAATTTTATGAAATTAATGTGGGGTCCATGGTGATGTACGTGAGTTATCCATACCACTCATTTGTTATGTTAGCTGAATTTAGAGCATGAGAAAAAAATGAAGCAGATCCAAAGCTCAAGTGGATCACGCCAAAGGAAACATCGGGAATCGAACGCCAACCATTAAAAACTTCTTAGGGCCCTTAAAGTTGTGGATCAAGCTGATATTTGTGTTTTCCCCTTATTCATGCATGTGTGACCCTATGAATGGGTTATATGATAAAGAACTTCAATGTGGGCCCAATGAAGGAAATAACTTTCAAAGATGGATGAATTAAGGCCACTGTTTCCTTTCATGTAGGTCATTTGAACAGTGGATTTGCCTCATTTTTCGGCTCTTACCCTAAAATGTTCAAATAAAATAGATGGATGGTGTGGATATATCATATACATTAAAGTGGCGTCTACGTATTTAAGTCAACACTTTGTATCGATTTTCAGGTGGAATTACTCTCACATTTTCAAACTTGGTGAAAAAGTAATAATTACTTATTTATCCGGATTTATATATATTTAGAAAAATCTTTGAAAAATGCTGAGGGATAAAAGAAACCCATTTGAACCACGAAACCCCGCTCAGAAACTGTGGTGTAGCTGGACGGTTGGTACCATGAGTACCGAACTCAAGTAGCACAGCCCCGTTGACCCTAGCTGGTATTATAATACAACCACAGGGTAAGTAGGCATCTTGCATTTGTTTATCTTCTCCAAGGTTTTTAAGAGAGATGTTTCACCTCTTCCAAGAGGCCATAAGGTTCAATTTTCCACCCTTGACTGCACCATAACGTTTATTGTAAATGTGGGAACTCTTCGTATCTGCCAAGATAGAAACTTCACCCACTCTATAGCTTTGAAATCCACCAAGATACACATCAGCCAGGGGAGCAGATATTTGTCCAATTCAAAACGGTAATGGATGAACTACAATATCTGTCAAAGAAGCAAACTCCTCATTGGACGGTTGCGATGACTCGAGGAAAAAAGTTCCAGGCCATGGATGGCTATAAAAATTTAAAACAAGGTCAATAGCCAAATGTCCATGATTTCTGATCTAGTAACAAGAGATCTTAAGTCTATGAAATCGGATTGCGTACTAAGTTACTCAGCGCGCTTTTATCGTACCGAATAAACTCAGTTGGGCTCACTGTGAATTTATGTAGTTTATCCACAACGTCCATCCATTTTTACAGCTAATTTTAGGGGTTGATCCCAAAATTGAAGTAAATCCAATACTCAAGTGGACCATTACACAGGAAACAGTGTGGAATAATAATTTCCACCGTTGAAACCTTCCTAGGGTCTAAAGTAATTTTTATTTGTCATCCAACCTGTTCATAAGATCATAAATACATGGATGAAGAGAACTACAAACAATTAGCTTAATCCAAAACTTCTTTGGCATCTAAAAAATTATCAATGGTAGAGGTTCAATCAAACTGTTTCCTGTTGTGTGGTCCACTTGAGATTTTAATTTGCTTCGTTTTTGGAATCAAGCTCTAAAATTATCTTTTAACATGGATTAACGGAGTGGATAAAACAAATAAATAACAGTGGATCCCACACAGTTTACTCAGTACACTAAGGGTACTGAGTTACTCAGTACGCAATCCGCTTCCTAAGTCTATTGCTGTGAGTCGTTCACGGCACTGCCGAACCAAAAAATGAGAAGCCGGTATGATGTTCAAAAGTCAAGAGACAGAACGCAGTACATGCGTGAAGAGAAAGGCAAGCTAAAGACAATGAATCTGATAATCAACAATCCTTCTCAGAGTGGGAACACGCTCCCTAAGTAAAGATTGGCTTATGACATCCACCTAGATGTTTGTGATCTTAGAAGGGTTCCCAACCCTTCCAACATGGGAAGTGGTCCCCTGCAATGGAAATGGGATGCCTCATAAATCTCGGGTCGATTCAACCGTTAGATGGGGCCCATATGAACACATGAACATGGAGTGTTTTGGGGACGCGGATTGGATACAACACGCACTTCCCTGGCTAGGAAGGGAAACGGATTGGCTACTCCCCCTGCCACCAGCCAATGGCTGATGGACGGTGCTCTGTGGGGCCATCATGATGTATGTTTTACATCCATGCTGTCCATCTATTTTTTTAAAGATGATTTTATGGTATGAGACCAAAAATGAGGTATATCCCAATCTCAAGTGGACCACATTACAGGAAAGAGTATTGAATGAACGTCGACCATTAAAAACCTTTTGGGACCTAAAAGTTTTGGATTAAGCTGATCTTTGTTTTTCCCCTTCATCTGGGTCTGTATGACATAGTCAACAGATTTGATGTCAAATAAACATGTACGGTGGGCCTTAGGAGGATTTTAATGGTGGATATCCAATCAATTTTGTTTTCCTGTGGTGTGGTTCACCTGAGATTTATATTCCTCTCATTTTTGGGTTCAAGAACTAAAATGATATGTAAAAATGGATGAATGGAATGGATGAAATATATACATCATGGTGGGGACCACAGAGCACCGACCATCTGCCACGGGCCGGTGGCACGGGGAGTAGCCAGTCCGTTCTCGCTAGGAAGGGACAAGGGCTCTGAGGGGCCGCCGTGATGTACGGGTTTTATCGACACCATCCAAAAATGAAGCAGATCCAAGTTAAAGTGGACCACACCAGAGGAAGCAGTAATGATACGCACCGTTGAAACCTTTCTAAGCCCTGATGGTTAATTGCCATCCAACCTCATAAGGTCACGTGGACCTGGATGAAGGGAAAACGCAAATACCAGCTTGATCCAAAACTTCTGTGGACCCCAGGAGGTTTTCAACCATTTGTGGAGCCTTGGAACTGCCTCATTTTTTGGCCTGTAACCTAAAAAACTATGGGAAAATTGGATGGATGGTTTGGATAAAACCCATACATCATGATGGGGCTTCGGAGTCGTTGTCCGTTCCTAGCCAGGAATGGGCAGTGTAATAATCAATCCATATCTGTTTTTGGGTGAATATTCATTGTTTTTTATGATTTGGCCTACCTGATAGTTGGATCGACCTGATTTTTAACGAATCTCATTTTTACGGCGGGGCCACCTTACTAAACGGTTCGGATATTGTACAAGCGGGCCTCACGCAACTATTGTGTTTGAACACTTCTCTTTTAAGATACTAGTATTTCTTATCTGTATTTGCAGGTAAAATACTCTCGTTGAGCCGAACTCACTGTAACTCTCTCTCCGTAAGTAAAGGTCGTTTAGAACCCGAAACCTATAAATCTTGAAGGAGATCCAAGCCGTGGATTTTGTGGATCCAACCATCTAAAGGGGGATAGAAGCTACTCTTGGTCGACTATCAAACGTGATGCCACAATGTGAGTACGTACGGATCTTCAATTTCATGTGTGATTAGAGTATTGGATTTGTTGTACCCTATTTAGAGCCATCATGGGAAAGCCGAATAGGAGGGTGATGTGTGTCATTGGAGCGCATTTTATGAAATCATAGTTGATGTAAAATTCAATTTTACACATCAGTAGATAGTCGATAGAATGATGCAGTTAAGTTATTCAAAACTTTAACAAGCGAAAAAAGAAATGCAGTTAAAGCAGTTTGAGATACAGAAGGTGACCAAGAGGAATAAAGTTTGGTTGATATAAGAGGAACAATTGTAAAAGAAAAATGTAACCAAAAAAAGAATTTAAAAAAATTCTTTTTGATTATTGTAACCTTTGCAATAATAGAAGAATGATTTGGAAGAATAAGTTGGGTAACAAAACTCTATAAATAGGAGAAAAAATCTATAGAGAAAAAAACCCAATCTCCAATCTAACAACAATTAATCAACAAATCATTTTTTTTTTTTTAATAAAAAAAATTATATCTCAACTTATCCTAGGAGTAACTAATCAAGCAGCAGTAATTCTTAGCTATAATAATTAGTTGTAATCCAAATCCACACTCATACAATGGATTTGATTTCTATCCAATATCACACAATTCTTTCAAGAGATGCATTCTTGTAGTCGCTCCTAGTGATCGATTGTGAGTTTTTTCTTTTGTTTGATTGCACTGGTATTCTGAAAAGTCTTTTCTTATGGAAGGCACAAAGCAACCCATCTTTCGAGGAAGAACCACACCTTTCGATTATCACCTGATCATTATAAAATTCTGCAAGTGGTTGAGTAAGCGACCGATACTCTCAGAATCTAGCCATATACATTCATATTGGGTGTATCTGCTTATTTTGTCCTTGGGGTCGAAGTCGATCTGTTTGAATTGAGTCACTTTATCGATTCTGGCATGCCCGCGCACATTACACATGACATAAAGCAAACTAGACCCCCAACATTTTTGGGACGCCCATTGGGACTCAAAAAACTAATTGGTCATCATCAATATTCATTTTATACCAACTGTGCAGAAAGAACACTTTTGACACAAGTAAACTTACTGGTGTAGTATGCAGTACTTTCTTAGAAGCATGAGATAAAGAGGTGTTTGTAATGCTTCAATAGATGCTATTAATGTTGTTGTAGCCAATGAGCCTCCTACTCACAAAGAGGAGTCGGAAGTTCAACAGGTGCTTGAGTAAGAAAAGCCACCACCTAGTCTAGTACCTATTGTACCGAATTCAGATAGACTATCGACATCTTGGGTTAAACATCTTGAGATTATGTCAGCCGGGATAGTCGATAGGAAAAGGGGAATTCATCATAATGCAGAATTGTTGCGAGTTCTGACTGAACACTCTCAAGCTTAGACCAGGGCCTTTAATAGGTGGATGGTGAACCATACCGAGAGCATGAATCGGTTGGTGCCTTTATTTGTTGAAAGAGAACCTATTCTACCTCACCAACAAGTCAATATTAGTTATATTAGGAATCTGACACCTGCACCACCGGCCCAACCATCACCATAATACACATCACCTATTCTTATCCCTGGTCCAATCCAAGACGTGCAAAATTCATTGATATAATTAGATTTCGGAGGTCACGAATGTATTCTTCTCCAGGATGTGTGAAATTCACCACCACCATTAAATTTCAGGCATCCTAAAGGTGAGAATAGAAACTTAATCCCTAAAGCTAGGAATCAAGGGATATAGATAGGGAAACCTTTGCCTAGAAATCAAACGTATAATGAAGAACAATATCAGGTTGGTTCAGAAATATTGCCAGTTGCTGCACAATAATACTGGGATACTGGGAGTGTAATCAAATTGTTTAACTGGTTTAATTAGTAGCAAGCCAAATTTTCGACCGAACTACTACTCTAGTTTATCATAAGCTATATCCTGACTAGATCAACTGGCAATATTCATTGTCGATGAATTATCGACCTGAATTTACATTGTTTACATATGATACAGGTCAATCGACCGTAGAACACATAGGTTGATCTACCATACAATGTGGAGAGTTAGCCAGTAATGAGTATTATCAATTACAAATATTTGTTCATTCACTCACTAGGGTAGCTTTTACGTGGTATTTCAATTTGCTACCAAATTCCATATATAATTGGCAAGAAATGGGAGAAAAGTTTTATGCCCAGTTCTTTTATAAGGACAAAGAAATTTTCACGGCCAATCTTGCTCATTTTCGACAATTACTAGGAGAATCAGTCAAAAATTATATTGCTCAGTTTAAGAGAGCAAAAAGCTGATGCAAGGTAGTTACGACCAGAGCAGAATTTGTCTAGTTAGCTCAAGATGGGATAAAATTCAAGATTCGAGAGAAGCTTATCGAGATAAAATTCATGGATATTTATGATTTAACTAGAAAGGTGTCTCAGTATGAGGCCCTGCTTCAGGATCAATGCGACAAAAGAATTTGTCATCAGGAATATATTATTACAACCTTAATAATGATGTTGTAGTGGCTAAAGTAATGGTTAAACAACCATTCACGTGTTTTGTCGTAGTTAAAACAGAGGCAACGACATCCTGTAATCAGAAAGTTTAAAGAATGTACACCTTTGATATTTTTCACATTGATAAAATATTTAATATCATGTTAGCCGAAAAATTTATCAAAATTCTTTTTAATCATAAGATTCTGATAGCCAAAGAATTAAAAAAAAATTAATTATTGTAAATGACATGAAGCTCGGTCGCATTCCACTAGCAAATGTGTTGTTTATATAAATGTTATTCATGACAACATCGATAAAGGGTTGCTAAAGTTTAATGAAAAAGAAAAAGAGGTGATGTTGATCAATACTGATCCATTTTCATTGAATATGGAGATTAATATGGCTACAATCAATCCTCAAAGTCTAGTTCATCCGCGATAAAAAAAGATATTGGAGTGTAAATAGGTTAAGCCGAGGAGCGAAAAAGATGGTATGAGGAGTGTTGGGCCTAAGCCTACGGTTGACCAGACCAAAGCACGACCGGAGGCAATAATTTCAAACTAATCAGTGCCTTTGTGACAAATTTACGGGGCTAACTTGATTGAATGGTATATTTTATCGAACGAAATATTAGGTAAGATAATCGGTCAATCAAAACTATGAAGAAGAAAATTCCTTTTGCCCACAAAAGGTAAAGCATGCCAACGATAACCCTAGGTTCATCTAAGGGCAAAGGGTCAAACCTCATCCTATCCAAGAAGGAGTGTGGAAAAGGCTCAATCATCTTAAATTTCCAAGAATACTAGACTGGATGATCGTATTAAAAAATGACGCTAAGAAAGGCAACATGCAACAAAGAGGAGGCAGTTGGCCGATGTATGGGACAAATCTACAATGAAGTACTCACCAACTCAATCGAGCTTGGCAATACCAAAGGCAGAAGGAGAAGAAAAATATCGATAAATATGCTCGTGCTTCATGTGGGGCTTGACTCAGTTGAAAATCAGAATTATGATAATGTAAGAATGGATATGGAAGGATCAATCGAATACTTAAGTGATGAAGAATTCTCAGATGATCTTCTAATTGAACTAAATGAAGGAACCAAGAATGAACGTGTAAATAAAACAAATTCGGAGACACTAGGGGTACAATGTTCAAATTCGGTCATATAGTTTTGCTCATTTTCACCAATTACATTGGATTATAATATAGTGCTAACATTGCCATTAAGTTTTTAGGCTAAACTATCTCAACCAAACAGGATGGAAGGAGGTGTGGAAGAGTCAGGCTCTCATATACTCATATATCATGGTTCCTTTAATTTCGAGGAGGAAGCTGTCAAGCCCCAAACTCTGAAATTGGGCTCACAAAATTTTCGATCCACGAATCTGGTGCTGACAGCCTCCGAAGTACCATATTCTCGGCTCCCGGCACCCATACACCAGGTTCCAATCCTGAGATCCTATAAGGAGGATTATAAATATGATTTTGATTCTATACAAGTATAATCATAAGCATAACCAACAAACAATAACCACAAGAGCATCATCACAAAATCCACTAAGATTAAAAACTTTTGAGTATAATGCGTCTGAAAGGAAATACAAGATAATGCAAATAACGAAAACTTCAAAAGCTCGATTGCACGCTCCTGTTGCTACTCTGCTACGGCTGCGTCCTGGCGTCATCTGCATGCATCGATCGTGCATAAGCTTATAGAAAGATTAGAGGGTGGTGTAAGTGTGTGCGCAATATGAGCGTGCTCAGAATTTAAGGTCAGAGTAATGCGGAAACATACTGATGAGTATATGAATGTAATCAGCCGTACCAAGGCTATGCAGTGCAAACTATGAATGCTATCGTCCATGTCAAGACCATTTGATGCAAGATGCAGCTCAAGCATGTCAATCCTCGTACAACTCATCAAGTATCAGTACAGTTCTCATTCTGGATAATCTCTGCGGTCTAGTACACTCTAAATGGCACTGCCGCTCTCTCAGCCGCACAGTCTAAGTGAGCGTAAGAAACCTTGAAATTGCAGTGAAGACCGCTTGAGTCAAAGTAGGAATATGCTAATATGTCCTAGAGGGGGGATGAATAGGATTTTTTAAAGTTTTATGATATATTCAAAATCCTATTTCACTAATCTTATCAGATATGCGATTATTGGGATTACTCAAATATAACTCCACTGGCTTCTAAGCCTAATAGAGGATCCAATCACAAACTTCTTGAAAAATAAATATGTTACATATAAGTTGTGATGGATATGACTGTGTGTGTATATGAAGTGTGATCTTAGATTATCAGATACAAGAGTATGTAAGAAATATCACACAATAAAAAATATTAACAATCACAAACATAGTCATTTTTATAGTGGTTCGACTACTTGTCTACTCCACTCCCAGCTGTCACACTCATCCCTTGAGAGTACCGAATTTCACTAAGGAAGTTTTCTAGGGTTCACCTCAAACCTAAGGTTTTAAATCAGGTTCACCTTCAACCTTTACACGGAGGTTTTTACTCAGTTCACCTCTAACCCTGGAGTTTTGCTGGTGCACTCCTAACCAGATGTTTATGTCCACATAGAGCAAGGGTCCACAAAAAGCACCCGGATGTTTATGCTCTCCATAGAGTAAGGGTCCACACAACGCACCCACAGCGTACACTCCCGCCGGAGGCCTCCTTTGAGGACTTTAAAGGGTGAGCAACACTTAAGACTCAATCCTAGAAAGGAATGATCACAAGTGTCCTCTAGACTCTAGATACTTATAGATAAGTTGATGAGTCCCATTCATCGCAATGTCAAAGATCTCCTCCTTGTTGTTGAAGAGTCTTCGGCTCCCTTGATCTGCAACACAAAAGATGTACCAGTACGAGGCTTCGGGTCAGGTCAAGGTTAGGATAAAAATCCACTCTCTTGAAATTTTCCTATAAGGAAAATAGAGTAATTCCCGTCATTTATTCATTCAAGGCATCTAAGCTTAATGATATGCTATTAAGATAGTTGCTGAAGGATCCTTGAATGCGGAAGTTCATTTCTCAATCCACTCTATTGAATATCAATGGTAAGAGTGGATTGGAAGATGAACTCCCGTGAGAGAAAGGGCTTTGGGTATATGATCTGAGGGTAAGACACACAAAACCACTATCTTCTTTCTTTACTAGCAATATGACCAAGTCTCTCTTTAAATAGGCAAAAGGTTTCAACAGATATAAAACGGTCATATTTATGACTGAGTTCGATGTCATCGAGCATGGTCGATATCATCGAGCGTATACTCTCGATGGGATCGACTGTCCGCTCGATAACATAAACTTCAAAGTCATACGCTTTTGAAATCCATTGCCAGCTGATCGATGAGATCGATACTTATGTCGATGTCATCAAATTTCGAACTCTGATTCCTTCGATAGTTGGATCGATCTACCGACACTTGAAGAATGAGAGAGACTAGCTAAAATATTTCAGGATATAGGATATGATCAAGGGTAAACCGATGTCATCGGAATTTGAATGTCGATAATATTGAGACAATGTCGATAAGATTGATAAATCATATAGATTTACCTGTAAGCACGCTGGACAGTTTGTGTCCAGACTCGATCCAATCGACCAGGACTCGATAGTATCGATAAAGGAATAACAATTTCCTCGAGTGGCTCCCGATCAACTTTTAGAACATCCTGAAATATGTGCTGGAGAAAACACGCGTTCACTATCGATATAATCGAATGACTTCCGAGATGATGGATTTTTAAATTTAGATTGAATTGGAACCGTCATCGATTTATCGAAGCTTATAGTAGTTTTCTTTAGAAAAACAGGAGCGCTGGAAAACTACCTTTTGATATTATCAATCCACTTTCGATGGGTTCGATATTCGAATATCGATGATATCGATTAAAACTTCAATATATCAAAAAATCGTCCAGATGAATGTGCGGTTGCTGGATGCTTTTTGTCCTCACTCGATTGTATCGATTGAGATGCTGAGGACATCGAAAGTGCAGGTCGATCATATCGAAAGGGGTATCGATATAATCGACAGGGTAAGAAAATTGAAGATTTTCTTGTTTGATAAAAATTTTTCTTATTATAAAACCCTAAGATGTTCTACTTAGTTTTAAAGGTTTTAATCACCTGATATTTTGGGACATGGGATGTGAGGCTATGATTTACCTAAGGCGAGCTTCCACACACCCAGTTGAGGCAGACGCTTGAATTGATCTTCTTGTTGGGCGCTGTATTCCGACTGACTCAACTTACACCGTAATTGATAAGAGCACTAGTAGGTGCACTTACAATCTCCCCCTTTGTCAATTACGTGACAAAATACCCAAAACACCCAAGGAAGATATCTAGACATATACATCCTAAATTGTGTATACATGTGATTACATAATTTTATAAATTCTAACACATTCATGTACACAACCAGAATTTGCTCCCCCTTACTGTAAAAATCCCTTTCTTGGTGCAGTTGCTTCCCCTTACACCTGTAACATATAAGAGCACCAATATTCAATTTTTCACATGGGGTGTTTGTAACTTTTCTCTCCCTTTTTATCAGTCATTGGCAAAGGCATAATAAGTGGTATTGACTGAAGATTGTAAGCATATGGGAGAACCATAGTTAGAGATGTATATAGATGAGATCAGTGGAAAGCACACATTATCATAAGAAAATAGGGATGCATTTTAAACAGGTTAGATGAGATAATCATGAAAACCACAAGCATTTGATTAGCAGAAACTTTATCCAACCAGGGAACAGTAGTATATCACTACGGCAAACAAAATATAAGTAGATGCATCCATATTCAATTAGTATCCAAAAAAAAGTATACTGCCACAGACAGCAGTACATAATCCATTATCCAAAGAAACAAAGCCCATTTGAGGGTCGCCAAGTATTGTAACCAATATTTCATCCCATCACAAAAAAATAAAATAAAATCAACCTGAGCAAAAAAAAAGGAGCTGTCACATGTACTCAAGGAAGCGTAGAACATTCAAAAAGATATCATAATTCATACGCTGAGTTAAAGAGTGAATGTGTGTGACAGCTTTTAGAAATCAGTGCTAGGGATCAGAATGAGAAGGAGCTGTGTCATCTCGGTGACAGGACATCAGATCGACCAACTGTTGCACAGACTGTTGTACCTTGTGGACAACACGCTCCAAGACTGTAAGTCGCTCTTGCACTGATTGAATGTCTCGCTGAATTGCCCCGATCCTGTCTGGCTTGTATTGTTTAGTATGCCCAGGGATTGACATAGATGGGACTGGATCAACTCTAGTAGATTCACCACCTTCCATCTCAGTTTCCTCAGCATGAGGGACACTAATACCTTCGCCTCCTTCTTGAATTCCTCCTTCCTTGTACTCGTGATAAATCAGATCGATCTTGCTAATGTTTTTAAAATTAAAAATATGAAGTGAAAGTACAGGATCATTTGTAGAAGGAAAGCCAATGCTTTGACAGATTCTGCTAATAATCCAGGGATATGGCAGATGCAGATCTCTAGATGTATGTATGGCATTGACAAACTATTGACAATCAGTGTTGGAAGGTAAATCTTTATCCTAGTTGCAATGGAGTATATTATCATGACCATGAGACTTGTGAGATCTGATCGATTTGTACTTCTTGGGTACAAATTTGTAGTGAAGATCCCATGCATGACTCGAAATCGGGGCTCCATGTACCTGGATTTTAAGGCATTCCCTTGATGTCATGGAATATCTCTGTTGTGACATAGGTATTTGGTTATCATTGATCGGACATCTGGAAGATCGAGATCCCAATTTGGAAGCCCTTCTGGAGTCAACTGTAGATTGAGAATGTGAGCCACAGTGGCGGGAGTGATAAATGCATCATCACCATCCAGGGATACCATGAATGAAGGAGGATCAGATATTGGAGAATGACACGCCGCAAGAAAGTTACGTGTTTGTTCGAGTTGACAAGGCCCTCCGAAATCTAGGATAAGAAGCCATCCGATTTCAGCGAATAGAGGTTTCAAATTGTATGGTGCCAAACAGCCCTTGTCGACTTTTTTCTCATGGATCAGCTTCCTACTGGTGTATTTTGCAAGATGTTGGCTAGCCGGAGGAGGTGGTGCTGGTTGAGGAGGTGTAGGAACTTCGGTCTGGGACCCACCATGTGAAGGTCGTGATCTTTACCGTGTGGGGGTCCCACGGTCCGGGATCCTCGTTCTTCCCCTTGAGGTAAGGATTTTTTGTCGGGTAGTTCTTGAAGACTCCCCCGGACCGAATGCTACACCTTTATCTTTTCCCATGTGGACCAATAAGCTTTTTGAAATTTTAGAAAAAATGACAAAACTCTCGCCAAACCAAGAATATCCAAAAGATGGCATTTTTAGAGGAATATTACCTGATTTTCGGAAGGATTTGGTTAGTCTGACGTGGATTCTAGTGATTTGTCGAGAGGATCGAGCAGAGAGGAGAACCGAGAAACCCTTGAAAATAAAACTCCTTTTTTTGTTTTGTTTTTTTTTTCTCTCCACCTTGCTGACTTTTATCAGGCACCATCTATCGATCATATCGACAAATGTCTCGATGATATCGAGAAGTTGCCAATTGATTCTATCGAGTCTGTCTACGATGTCATCCACAGTCATACGACTTTTCATATTCTGAAGAGCCGTCGATTGTATTGACCCTCGGTCGATAAAATCGAAAAGGATCGACACTAGTATCAAAAGTAGGTGTTTTTCATGATTTTCACACTTTCGACACACTATTAAGTATATCCTATTTTGATCAGAATATATCACAGAATTTTGTACAGGTTCTGTACAATTATAAACATGAAAATGTTTATATACAAAAAGTTTGAGGTCTCCAACCTCAGATGTAATATTTTAGACTTAGCAAAATTGCATCATTTCAACAGATATCCAGATCTAGATGCATAACCTGGACTTGTTCCATTTTCTGCTTGATATTTCAGGGTATATGAAAGTTAATCATCAGACAGTTCAGTTTTTCTTTTACTACGCATTGTGAGACAGATTTCTTCATTCTGTCCTTTTCTTTAGGTGGTGATGGATGGGTGTTTCCCCTAGATGGACTTTTAACATTCTGAGTTTCTCTAATTGATTTGAATTTTTCAATGTGATTTCGATCAGAGTCATATATAGTCCATCTAGGTGCTAAACATTTAAATTTATAATGACCAACATCATCACATAAATGACAAACTGGAGAAATTTCCATATTGCTACCTGTGGCAGCCAGTTTTGTTGGGGCTTTATTTTCAGTTTTCTTTATACTTTTCTCATATCCTACTCCACTTTTGTCTCTTCCTAGTCTTCCCATCCCTAATAATTTTTCTAGCTTCTCACCACTTTGGAAAAATTTATTGTTGATTTCAACAACTCTCCTGGATTTTTCTAAGTCAATGTTGAGTGAGTGATTCTCATTCTTGAGTTGCGCATTATCGTCTCTTAATAAATCAGCCTAGTTCACAGGTTTTGACATTTCTGTTTTTAGGAATATGTTTTCTCTTTCTAACTTTTCATTTTTTGAATGATATTGTTGCAAATCATTGACTAATTGTGTGTTAATTTTCAAGGTTCTTTCCAAGTCTTTTTGCAATAGTTCCTTTTTATTTTCAGACATACCGAGTTTTTTAAGAATGTGGATGCTATGAATATACAGTTGATTATAAGCATCTTGCAATTTATCCTTTTCAATTTCTTCTTCTTCTTCAATTTTCTCATTGTCGGATGGAAATGATTCAGTGGCTTGTTATTCTTTTTCAGATTCAGTTGGAATGATTGAAGTAGTGGAGACCATAAGTATTTTCAAGGATTTCTAATCTCCATCACTTTCTAAGTCACTATTTTCTGAGTTTGACTCTTCTGTATCATCCCATTTGGCGGCCATTGCCTTGCCCTTAGTTTTCTTGTTTGGGCATTTAGTTAACAGGTGTCCATATATACTCATGACAGACATAGCACTGTGGTTCTTTGGTTCTTTTCCCAAATTTTTCTGTAGAAGGTTTGTCATCCACCTTTCTTCCTCTAGAGGGGCGGTCGTGATTCCTTTGAAAGAACCTTCTAAATCTTTGTGCCAGCAGAGCCACTTCCTCATCTTCATCTTCTTTTTCACTCTCACTGTCCTCATGTTTTATTTTCTTAGAGGTTTTTAGGACAGTGTTTTTAGATTTTTGGGATTGTGTGAAGTGTAGTTCAAAAGTTTGTAGGGAACCTACTAGTTTTTCTACTTTCATCTCGTCAATATTTCTACACTCCTTAATTGTTGTTACTTTGGGATTAAACCGTTCCGGTAAGGACCTTAGTATTTTCCTACATATTTTCGGTATCGGAACCTTTTCTCCCAATCCACCCATGGAGTTGCAAATAATATTCAATTTGGTAAAAAACTCCATAAATGTCTCATGCTCTTCCATCCTGAGATTTTCAAATTGTGAAGTCAGAAGTTGTAGTTTAGATCTCTTCACAGTGCTTGTGTCTTCATGGGTTATTTTTAATAAGTCCCATGCTTCTTTAGATGTCCCACACATGCTTATTTGATTAAAAATATCTTGGGACACGGTACAGTAGATGGCGTTCATTGCTTTTGCTACAGCAGTTCACTGTTCTTTGTCAACCATCGTCCACTTTTCTTTGGGTTTGGGCTTGGTGATCGTGGTTTCATCTTCAAGTACAGTTTTTTCATATGGTACCACATATCCCTTTTCAACTACATCCCATCGTGATCCAAGGATCTCAAGAAGTAGTGCATTTTAGCCTTCCAGTATGCATAATTTGAACTATCAAATATTGCAGGTCTAGTGACAGATGAGCCCTCTCCTTTGGCCATATTTCTTAACTTCAGTCAAGATCACTCTCTAGGCGGTGAAGCCCTTAAAGAGAGACCCACTTTGATACCAAATGAAATTGCGGTGAAAACCACTTGAGTCAAAGTAGGAATATGCCAATATGTCCTAGAGGGGGGGGGGGTGAATAGGATTTTTTAAAGTTTTATAATATATTCAAAATCCTATTTCACTAATCCTATTAGATATGCGATTATCAGGATTACTCAAATATAACTCCACTGGCTTCCAAGCCTAGTAGAGGATCCAATCACAAACTTCTTGAAAAATAAATACGTTGCATATAAGTTGTGATGGATATGACTATGTGTGTATATGAGGTGTGATCTTATATTATCAGATACAAGAGTATGTAAGAAATATAACACAATGAAAATTAATAACAATCACAAACACAGTCATTTTTATAGTGGTTCGACTACTTGTCTACTCCACTCCCAGCTGTCACACTCATCCTTTGAGAGTACCGAATTTTACTAAGGAGGTTTTTCAGGGTTCACCTCAAACCTAAGGTTTTAAATCAGGTCACCTTTAACCTTTATAGGGAGGTTTCTACTCAGTTCACCCCTAACCTTGGAGTTTTGCTGGTGCACTCCTAACCAGATGTTTATGCCCACATAGAGTAAGGGTCCACACAAAGCACCCGGATGTTTATGCTCTCCACAGAGCAAGGGTCCATACAATGTACCCACAACATACACTCCCGCCGGAGGCCTTCTTTGAGGACTTCAAAGGGTGAGCAACACTTAAGACTCAATCCTAGAAAGGAATGATCACAAGTGTCTTCTGGACTCTAGATACTTACAGATAAGTTGATGAGTCCCATTTAGTGCAATGTCGAAGATCTCCTCCTTGTTGTTGAAGAGTCTTCGGTTTCCTTTATCCGCAACACAAAAGATGTACCAGTACAAGGCTTAAGGTTGGGTCAAGGTTAGGATAGAAATCCACTCTCTTGGAATTTTTGTGTAAGGAAGATAGAGTGATTCCCATCATTTATTCATTCAAGGCATCCCAACTTAATGATATGCTATTAAGATAGTTGTTGGAGGATCCTTGAATGCGGAAGTTTATTTTTCAATCCACTCTATTGAATATCAATGGTAAGAGTGGATTGAAAGATGAACTCCCGTGAGAGAAAGGGCTTTGGGTATATGATTTGAGGGTAAGACACACAAAAGCACTCTCTTTTTTCTCTACCAGCAATATGACCAAGTCTCTCTTTAAATAGGCAAAAGGTTTCAACGGATATAAAACGGTCATATTTATGACTGAGTTCGATGTCATCGAGCATGGTCGATATCATCGAGCGTATACTCTCGATGGGATCGATTGTCCGCTCGATAACATAAACTTCAAAGTCATACGCTTTTGAAACCTATTGCCAGCTGATCGATGGGATCGATACTTGTGTCGATGTCATCGAATTTTGAACTCCGATTCCATCGATACTTGGATTGATCTATCGACACTTGAAGAATGAGAGAGACTAGCCAAAATATTTCCAGATATAGGATATGATCGAGGGTCAACCGATGTCATCAGAATTTGAATGTCGATGATATCGAGACAGTGTCGATAGGATCGATAAATCATATAGATTTACCTATAAGCACGCTGGACAATTTGTGTCCAGACTCGATCCAATCGACCAGGACTCGATAGTTTCGACAAAGGAATAATGATTTCCTCGAGTGGCTCCCAATCAACTTTTAGAACATCTTGAAATATTTGCCGGAGGAAACACGCGCCTACTGTCGATATAATCGAATGACTTCCGAGATAATCGATTTTTAAATTCAGATTGAATCGGAACAGTCATCGATATATCGAAGCTTATAGTAGTTTTCTTTAGAAAAATAGGGGTGCTAGAAAACTGCATGTGGATATTATCGATCCACTTTCGATGGGCTCGATATTCGAATATCGATGATATTGATTGAAACTTCAATATATCAAAAAATCGTCCAGATGAATGTGCGGTTGCTGGATGCTTTTTGTCCTCACTCGATTGTATCTATTGAGATGCCGAGGACATCGAAAGAGCAGGTCGATCATATCGAAAGGGGTATCGATACAATTGACAGGGTAAGAAAACTTGAAGAATTTCCTATTTGATAAAAAGTTTTCTTATTATAAAATCCTAAGATGTTCTACTTAGTTTTAAGGGTTTTAATCACCTGGTGTTTTGGGACATGAGATGTGAGGCTATGATTTACCTAAGGCGAGCTTCCACACACCCAGTTGAGGTAGACGCTTGAATTGATCTTCTTGTTAGGCGTTGTAGTCCGACTGACTCAACTACACCGTAATTGACAAACAAGAGTACTAGTAGGTGCACTTACAAACCTCACTATCCGCCTGGCCAATAGTCTGCCAATACCTATCTAGCATGTCGATAGCGGATCCATTCACGAGCTGGTCAAACTGAACCTAGTAATGTCCCCTACGCTCAGGCGGGTAAGGCTGTCATGCCCCAAACCCGAAAATCAGATTCACAGGAATCCCGATCGCCGAATCCGGTACCGACAGCCTCCTTAGTACCCCATTCTCGGCTCCCAGCGCAGCATACGCCAGATTCCGATCCTGGGGTCCTCCAAGGAGGATTTTTCAATATACATTTGTCTTGTAATAAGCATAACCACAAGTTTACCCAAATCATAAAGGCAACATCATCATCACATATCCACTAATATAATCACTTGAATACAATGCTGAAAGGAAATACATATATCAAAATCAAAGCTCCTGAAAATCGCTGCACGCTCTAAGCTTAACGCTGCTGCAACCCAATGCCACCTGCACGCATCTATCGTGCATAAGCTTACAAAAGCTTAGAGGGTAGTGTAAGTGTGTGTAAGGTAAGTGCCGAGTATACAATAGAGTCCATAAATCATACATCATCGAGACAAGCAGAAAAAATGACATGGTCATGAATCATACGATATCAGAGTAAGCAGAAATATACTGGTAAGTCCATGAGTCACATAATATCAGAATATGCAATATAGAACAACTATGTAAATGAGGAGTAATAAAGAGCTAAATATCAGATGTCGAGGATGCGATGCAATATATGGTGAGAATGGAATGACCATGCTGGAGTGTGAAGTCGGGATGATATTACGTAGTATCGCAGGCTACGGGGTCCATCACAAGAGAATTCTATCCAAACCATTCCCATACCTAAATTTGGATAGTCAAATACAATGTGATAAACTCTTGATCTCAGGTTAGTCGCGCGCCCCAACCAAAATTCTAGCCATTACAAAGGTACACGTAATAAATATTTGCGCACCGCTAGCCCTAGCGGATAGTGAATGGATAAATGAATGAGTATGTTACTCCTACTCAGTAGCCTGTGAGCACAGTAACCTGCCAACCGCTAGTAGCTTGCCCAGTGTGGTAGCTCGCCCAAGCCTCAGCCCCGCCCACATCACACCTGCCCACATCAGCGTCCGCCCACGTGCGCCCACCCACATATACAATACTGGCGGGGTGTCATAATATCATGTCAGTCCTCATATCAGTACAGTTCCTCTCTGAAAAATCACTGAGGTCTATTACACTCCACTCCGACTGCCTCCTCCCTAGCTGCACAGCCCAGCGAGCGTAAGAGACCTCACTATCTGCCTGGCCAATAGTCTGCCAATACCTATCTGACACATCGATAGTGGACCCATTTACGAGCTGGTCATACTCAGCCTAGCTTATGCCCCCTCACTCGGGCGGATAAGGCCACACCCCCTTCCAACTGACCACGACACAGTGGGAGACACGGCCTCATGGTATAGGCACCGGCGCTCATATTCCACTCGGTCTAGACGTTGGAGCCTCTCCTAGTACCAAGGAGGTTTTGAGATTTTCACCCAAGGACATCTTACGTGCCCATAGTGCTAGAACTAAGCATTTTCGGTGTCCCATCTGGCCATCCACGATGTGCCTGTGGAGGCCACAACCCTGAGTCGCTAGGGCGTACAATGATCAAGTCACATATATACGAGATGCATGAATCACACTACCCATTCATGCAGCAATCATGTGTGTATGACACGATAATGCAGGCACTCCATCTCATAAGGAGTCCCGTAAATAGTCTGCCTAATGGTGTATGCTATGATCAAACATTCCTCATATCAGGCATACATATGATGCATATGGGCATGAATCATGGAGTTAAACTAAGCATTTTATATGATGATAAAATATCCTCACAACAAAGATGAGCCTTGATGGCCTACACATAATAAGTATGGGCCTATCAATGAGACTTAGGGAGAATTATAATGCGGACATTTAACCAACATTATTCTTACAATGTGGACGTCAAACCAACATTGCTCCCAAGGCATGGCCCGCCATAAATGTCATTACACAACCCATGGTGGAATCACACTACAATGGGCCTTAACCCATGGGTTCTAAATACATCACATTGGGCCTCAACCCATGAGCCCTATAAACATCACGGTGGGTCTCAACCCACGGGCCTTTATACATCACAATGGGTCTTAACCCATGGGCCCTAATGCATCGCAATGGGCCTTAACCCATAAGCCTAATACATCACAATGGGCCTTAACCCATGGGTTCTAAATACATCACAATGGACCTTAACCCATGGGCCTAATACATCACAATGGGCTTCAACCCATGGCCCCAAATTCATTACAATGGGTCTCAACCCATGGGCCATCAACACACCAAAGGTGGGCCTCAACAACGGGCCTTAAACATGGTAAGTGGGCCACATCACATGGGCCATATGTGTATCAAATGGGCCACACTAATAGATAAGTAGTGGTAATGATTTTCACCATTAAAATTCCTAAGGCCTCCTGTTAAACGGGCCTAAAAACCTATCCAGAGTGTAAGATTACGGGGTTGCCACCATCCAATCAGCTCAAAACTTTATATGTAACCTTTGGACCACAATTTAGTTATACACGCTAAATTTCAGCTCCCGGATCCTTCTGAAAATAGCTAAACTGATAGATCAGCCCCTGAAATCATGATTTGGGGCCCGCCTGATATCTGGATAAGCTTCAAATTCGGTCTCGACGCTTTAAATGAGCTGACAATGTGGATGGACGGAGCAGATTTCTCACAATTATCACCATGGACCTGTATGTACATTCCACGCACATCACGTATATACATACATGACATTTTCTCATTTACATAAACACACTACATTTAATTTTTTTTTTAGTACGGCCTACTCCACATTTAAATCATCGATCCGTACCATCCATTGTGTTCAGAAGGAAGATTTAACCCTTGCCAAAGTGGCATTCTGAAACCATGTGGGCTGTTGCAACATCCTAGCCGTTAAATACAAGATGGATGGTGAAGTAGACAAACCCGTGGACTGCACAGATTTCACTCCAAAAACAATCCTTTCTGGATGATTTTTCATCCTGAAATCAATGGATGGAGTGGATAAAATACATATATATCATTGTGGGTTCCACCTCATGATGGACGACATGAATAAAACACATACCATGGTGGGTTCCACCTGAACCTTAGATCTGACTCATTTTTTTTTACTCTCAAGCCCTAAAATGGGCTTTCAAAATGGTTGGACAGTTAGAATGCAACCCATGCATCATGGTGGGTCCCACTGTCCAAGTGGTGGACAGCTTGCATAGACACATACATTATTGTGGGCTTCACCGTCCGCCTGGACGGTGGAAATAAAACCCACACATCACTGTGGGTCCCATGTGCGGCCCACCATAACATTTGTTTTCCATCCAATACATTGATAAGGTCACTCAGACCGGAATGAATAGGAACGTGGCCACCAAAAAGAGTTTCAATGGTAGACGCTCAATCAACACTGTTTCCTATGATGTGGGCCACCTAAGTCTTGGATGAGCTTGATTTTTGGAGGGTGGCCCACTGTCCTAAAGGGCCTACCACATGCATGGTGTGGATGTCGACACACATCACGGTGGGGTCCACACATGGGACCACGTCCCTGCCCACGTTGCTGGACGTACGTCCAGAGGACGGTCCAGAGGACGCACGACCAGAGGCGCTGCTGCCCTCTCTTCTTCTTCGTTTTTTTTTTTTTTTTTTTTGATTTTTGGGTTATCCTAGGGTTTTTCCTAGGGGGGGCCCGCTTATGGGAAATGCAACCCATGCATTATATTCTACAGCTTATAGCAGTTCTAACAAGACCAATATTGATTATGTTTTGGAAGTATAGAAAGATTAAGGTGAATTTAAATGGTGAGAATCAGTGTTTTTAAAGGTATGACCCACTTGATTATCAGATCGGCTTCATTTTTCGGCTCAATGCCTAAAATGATCTAAGATATGAAATGGATGGCTTGGATTAAAAACATACATTAAGGTTGGGCCTATACGAGTGGCCCTTTTCCAATGCTTGGAAAGCCAAGCTTATATCTTTGGTTTACATTGCACGTCCAGCGTCCAGGGACGCTGGACGGCTTGGCATAACACATACTCTAAGGTGGGCCCTGCTCAAGTGGGCCACCAAATGACGGATGGTGTGGGTACAACATGTATGCAAAGTGGGCCCCACCTACAAATGGTTTTTTAAAAAAATACATGTTTCATGGTGGGGTCCATCCGGGTGGGCCACAAGGCCATAACATCTCATAAACACACAAAGAATGAGAGAGGGAGAGAGAGATTGAGAGGGACACGTGTAATGGAGGGATCCCGGCACTATGGGCCCTCCGTTGTATGATCTACAACATACATTAAGTGGGTCCCATTTCATATGGGCCCAACAGTCAAAATCAACGGTGCAGATCCTTTCTCCACCGAAATGGACGGTCTAAATGACCATTTATGCAAAGAAATTAAACATCATGATGGGGTCCATGGAGAATGGCCCCATCATGGATTGATCTTGAAATCAAAGTGGGCCATTGGCCACATTTAGGGTCTAACATGAGATCCATACCATTGATCGGTAGGTCTCACTTGGCCCATCATCAAAGCAAGAAATCTACACCTATAGAAGCACCTACCACTTGATCTTCTTGGTCCGTTAGAGAGCCGGTCTCCTAGTGCTTCACTTTGATGGTGGAAGATGAAGAATGGATGGCTAGGATGAGAGATTTGGGATGGGAAGTGGGCCACCAAAATCACACTTTCTCTTGGAAAAACCTTGGACGTGTGATTCTCTTGCTTGGCTTAAAAAATGCTGAGAAATGAGAGGGAGAGAGAGAGTTGTAAGGAGAAGTGATGGGAGATGGGTGATGGATGTGAGTGATGGGTGAGGTGATGGATTGGTTGACTTTTGGGTTTGCTTAACTTGTGGAGAAAGGAAGCATGGGTGCTTTGTACTTAATATGAGAGGTGATTGATGAGATTGATGGGACATGTTGTAGAGATTTTCTTGGGATTGTAAATGCGCGGTGTTTTTTCAAAATAAACACCAGCTTACATCTCTTAATTAGGATATCGGATCGGTACATGAGTCACGACGTTGGAACCACGGTGATGGTGCGGTCGCAGTGATATAAGTCTCGGACTAAGCCGACTCCATTCTACAGGATATGGCTTAGTTTCACACGCAAACATCGATTATCGGTCACAGGTTGCCAGAATTCGACAGGAAGGATCGCCAGAGTTGACGGAATAGTACGGATTAGGATACGGGTCTTACAGGTAAGGCCATACCCCTTTCCAACCGACCGCGACATAGTGAGAGACGTGACCTCCTGGTATTCGGCCCTCTTGCCCTCATAAATCCACTCGGTCTCGCCATTGGAGTCATCCTCTGGTACCATTGGCTTTAGAGATTTTCACCCAAGGACATTTATGGCGCCTCGATGTTAGAAACAGTATTTCTAGTATCCAATCCAGCCACTTACGATGTGTTTGTGGAGGCTATGGCCCTGATGTCGCTAGGGCATCCAATAATCACAATCATGTAAATGCAAGTGTATGAATCACCCTATCAGACATGCAACAATCCTGTGCATACCGCACGCTCTTGTGGGGCAACTCCGCCTATCATGGAGCCTATAAACAATCTGCCTGAAGGCATATGCTATGATCAGTCACTCCTCATATCAGGCATACATATGATGCATATGATCATGAATCATGGATCTATACTAAATAAGTTATGTGGTGATGGGATCTGTTTATAACGAAGATGGGCTTAGGTGGCCTACACATTACAAGTATGGGCCTATCAATGGGCCCTAGGGAGAGTCGTAATGTGGACATTTAACCAACATTATCCTTACGATGTGGACATCAAACCATCATTGCTCCCAAGGCATAGCCGGCTATAAAGGTCAACACACATACCATGGTGGAATCACACTATAATGGGCCTCATGTACATCTCATTGGGCCTTGACCCATGGGCCTCCGATACATCAAATGGGCCTCATATCATGGGTCTCATATATATTAAAGTGGGCCTTAGTGGGCGGGCCACAAATACATCAAGTTGGGCTAATCACATGGGCCTTGCATACGTCACAATGGGCCTCATATCTATTAAGGCAGCCTTAACAACGGGCCTTATACAAATCAAGGTGGGCCTCAACAATGGGTCATAAATATGGTAAGTGGGCTACACCACATGAGCCACACTTAAATGTAAGTGGTGATAAGGATTTCCACCATTAAAATTCTTAAGGCCCACCATAACATTTATTTCCCATCTAATCTGATTATAGGGTCCCAAAGGATTTCAATGGTAGCCGTTCAATCCTCACCGTGCATTGTAGTCCACATGATAAATAGGTCTGCCTTATTTTCCTCTCAAGCCTTAAATTTATCTTTAAAAAAAATGGTTGGACTGTTTGGATGCAACACATGCATCATGGTGGGTCCCATAGGGATGAACGACATAGATGAAGCACGTACCTCATGGTGGGGTCCACACTAATGGAAGGTGTGGATTATAATACATACATTAGTGGGTCCTATGTGGGGCCCACCATAATGTTTATTTTCCACCCAGCCTATTGACAAGGTCACACAGACATGGGTCCCACAGAAATGTTTATTTTCCACCCAACCTGCTGATAAGGTCACGTGGACCTGGGGCCCACCGTAATGTTTATTTTCCACCCAACCTATTGATAAGGTCACGTGGACCTGGGCGAAGAGTAAAAATAAATTTCATATATGATCCAAAACTTCTAACCCCAAAAGGTTTTTAATGGCAGACATTCCATCCAACTGTTTCCTGTGAGGTGGGCTACCTAAGCTTCTCATGATGCTGATCTTTGGGGGGCCCACTGTCCTAAAAGGGACCTACCAAATGCACGGAGTGGATGTTCCACACACATCATGGTGGGGCCCACGGCTGGGACCATGGGTCCCTGCCAGTCCGTCCGCACTGCTGCTGCCGGTGTTTATTTATTTATTTTTAAAAAAATATATTTTCTAAGGAATTTCCTAGGTGGGGCCTGCATCAGGTGAATCCACTCCAGCCATTGGATTCCTTAGCTCAGAACAGACCCATCAAGCCCAATATGTAGCGTGTTTTGGTGGATAAAAACATCAAGGCGGATTTTAACGGTAAACATTACTATTCCCTATGGTATGGCTTGCTTGATTATCGGATTGACTCCATTTTTCGGCTCATCGCCTAAAATGCCTGAGGAACGGGATAGACGATGTGGATTATATACATACATCAAAGTGGGGCTTGCATGAGTGGCCCACCCTAAAACTTTATAAAGGCCATGTATTTTTTTTATGTTAGCTGTTACTACACACCATGTCAGTACACACACTTCGTGTTAGCCATGCCCGTCCAGCATTCAGAGACGCTAGACGGCATGGATTTAAAACAAGCATCATGGTGGGCTCCACACACTACCATGGTGGGGTCCAAGTGGCAGCCCACCAAGGTTTGGATCAGCTGATGTTTGTATTTTCTTCATCCAAGTTTGGATAGTAAGGTGGGCCCCACCAGTGGGTTATAGTGTGGTCCACTAAATGGATAGCATGAATACAATATATATCATCGGGTGGGTTATCAACAATGAAAGAATGAGAGAGAGAGAGTAATAGAGAGAGAGATCGGTGGAGTGGAGGGACCCCGCCACTATGGGCCACTCTTTAATCACAAACACATACATCAAGCGGTTCCCATCATAAGTGGGCCCCTTAAAAAGAGAATTAATGGTGGATCACCCACCTCTAGGCCTTCTCCTTGGTCCTTTAGCCTCCTTAGCTCCTATGCATAACCTTTGACGGTGGATAACGGAATTTTGATGGTGGAGATGAGAGATGAGAGGATGGACCATACTTGTTGTTTTTAAAAAAACTTGGGAATGCTTGGATGTGTGAAATTTTTTTTGGGTTGCTTGGAGGTGGAGAGATGGAATGAGAGAGAGAGAGAGAGATGAGTGATGGGTGAAAAGGATGGGTGAGGTGTGATGGGTGATGGGTGGAGTGATGAGGATGTAAGAAAGTGATGGGTGGAGAGAGAGAGAGTTGACTTTGGGAATGGGAAGGGATGAGTTGTTTTACTTGGATATGGCTTGTACTTGACATGAGTGATTAATTGATTTATGGGACATGTTGTAGAGATTCCCTCAAAATTCACAACGCGCAGCGTTTTCTTTGAATTGAATGCGGGCTCACATCTTTTGACCTGGGTATCGGATCAGTGCATGAGTCACGGCGTTGGAACCGCGGCGACGACGCAGTCGCTAATGTACAAGTTTCGGATTGAGCTGACTTTGGTATGCAGGACTCGACTTAGGATCGCGCATAAACATCGAATATGAATCGAGAATTGCCAGAATTCGACCGGAAGGACCACGGAGCCCTATAGAATGGTACGGTCTAGAATACGAGTATTACAACTCTCCCCTTTAAATAAAAATTTCATCCTCAAAATTTGAACAATCATCCCAACTAAGCATAACTCACAATAGAGAGGAAACAAGGGATCGTCATATAAAATTGGAGACAACATACAAGATACATCATATAATCAATCATTAAAGAGATGGAAAAGCCCTCAATGAAATGCTTATAGTATCCCGCTAAACTAAGAAAACTGCGGATCTCAGACGCAGTCGTGGATTGGCCCCACTGACGCACTGCCTCAACCTTCAAGGGGTCCACTGCAACACCCTTTCTCATCACCACGTGACCGAGGAATCTCATCTCCTTTTATCAAAACTCACACTTCTCCAACTTCACTTATAGCTGGTGGGCATGGAGGGTCTACAACACGATCTCTAGATGCTGCATATGGTCCTGACGGGTCCTCGAATATATTAGAATGTCGTCGATGAAGACCACAACAAACTGATCGAGATATGGATGGAAGACCTCATTCATCAACTGCATGAAGACCGCGGGTGCATTGGTCAGTCCAAAGGACATGACCTGAAACTCAAAATGACCGTAATGTGTCCTGAAAGCCATCTTTGGGATGTCCTCCTCTCGGACTCGAATCTTATAATAACCGAAACACAGGTCAATATTTGAAAAGAACTGAGCACCCTGCAACTGATCAAACAAATTATCTATCCTCGGGAGTGGGTACTTATTTTTGACCGTGACCCGGTTGAGCTCGCTGTAATCTACACAGAGCCTTAAGGAACTATCCTTCTTCCTGACGAAGAGTACTAGCGCTCCCCAAGGTGAACTGCTCGGATGAATGAATCCTAGCTCACGTAACTCGTCTAATTGACGCTGTAGCTCATGCAACTCCATCAGTGCCATACAGTATGGGGCCTTTGAGATAGGCGATGTACCAGGCACAAGATCTATTTAGAACTCAATATGACGGCGCGATAGTAATCTTGAAATCTCCTGGAACATGTCGGAGAAATCACAGACAACTGAAAACTGGTCAATACATGCTACAACAAGCTCCTCAACGACGTAGGACATCAAGCATAACAATGGCTCTCATCTGGATTCAGCAACAAATTGAAATTGCGGCAAGCCTGGTATGCAGAATGTGACTGTCCTTGCGGAGCAGTTTAAGATGGCATAGTACTCGACAAGCTAATCTACACCCAAGATAACGTCGAAGTCTGACATCGTTAGCACGAATAAGTCAGCGGGTAAAAAGATATCACCGACCTGAATAGGGCAAGATGAATAAAAATGGCCTAATATTGTGGTCTTCTCTAAGGGTGTCGATACGGTTAATCCCTCACTAGCAAACTCTGTCAGTAATCCAATTGATCGATAAAAATTCTCAGACATGAATGAATGCAAAACATCAGAATCAAATAATACTCGAGTGATGCATGAAGAGACAGGAAGTATACCCTCTATGACTCCTCCAAAGGTCTGTGGGTCTTGCTGAGCAGCATAAAATCTAGCTTGAGCTGGCTGGGGAGGTGTCTGTCCTCTATGAGGTCCCTAGTACTGCTGCTGCCTCTGCGGTGCCCTGTACTGCTGTCTCTGCTACTGCTGGGGCCTCGACGACTGAGGTGGCTGCGGTCGCTGCTGTGCTGGAGGCTGCTGCTGTGGTCGTTGCTGCTCTGGAGGCTGCTGTGGCCCTCTTGACTGTAGCAAATGAGGGTGGGGACACTCATGTATGCAGTGCCCTGTCCCACCACATCCAAAATAAGTCCCTATAAACGGCTGCTGGGGTGGCGTTGAAGGTGCCGCTGGTGCTCTGACAGATGAGTGACTCTTGTATCTCTGTGGTCGTCGATGTTGCTGGGAGCTACTGGAGGGGGCCTGCCTTTTTCAGCCTTTCCTCTGATCTCGATGGCTCTGTGAGCTGACCCACTCAGTCTCATAAATTTGGGCCCTCCGTACTATTTCCTGAAAAGTTGGGAGCTTTTGCCCAATAACACGGCCTTGAAGACCATAACGTAAGCTGTTCTCAAAACAGCGGGCCTTCTGCTCCTCATCATCAATCAAATATAGTGTGAATCTAGATAACGCCACAAAACAGGCAGCACACTATGCCACGGTCATGTCCCCTTGCACTAAGGTCTCGAAATCTAACGCTCACTAGCGACGAATGTGGTCGGGAAAATACTGCTGCTCGAATCGGTTTACAAAATTCTCGCATGTCCATATGAAATCTGGCCCTGCAACACATGTAACAGAGGTCCACCAATGCTCTACCTCACCCTAAAGAAGGAATACAGCCAATTGAACTCGCTGTTGGGTCGCACATGCCATAGTATCAAAAATCTTCTCCACATCGGAGCCCCACCTCTCGGCCGCAGTAGGATCTGGTTCACCTTGGAAATGTGGAGAGTTGAGCTGACTGAACTCTCGAAGAAGGGCACTCGCACGCTCCTGCTCTGCCTGCTCTGAAAAAATAACTGGGCGCTTGCCCTGTCCCTAAAGTGCAGCCGTCACAGCCAACAACATCTGTTGTAATTGAGAGGCACTTATAGGTAAGATCAGCTCCGCATCGGCCTTAGGTGGAGGAACGACATCCTCAAGCTGGGGAGCAGAGATCTCGGGAGCCGTAGGTGGTAAAGCTGGAGCCTTAGGTGGTGGAGCGGGAGTCGATCGAGTCACTCTCCTAGGCAGCATGTCCTATAGGAAGAATAAGGACGATAATTAACCTTGAGAATCGCACATTAGGGAACTGAATCAGAAGGTTACGCACTCGAAACCTAATCATCCTAAACTCTTAGCAAACATGAGATGTTGTTCTTGGTTATTCCCAAGTTATGCTCTGATACCAACTTCTATCACACCCTAAACTCGAAAATAGGGCTTACAAAATTCTCGATCGCCAAATCTGGCGCTGACAGCCTCTATAGTACCCCATTTTAGGCTCCCGGCACCCATACACTAGGTTCTGATGCTGGAGTCCTACAAGGAGGATTTCAAATATAATTTTGATTATATATAAGCATAACCATAAGCATAATCCATGAATAATAACCATAAGAGCACCATCATAAAATCCACTAAGATCAAAATTTTTTGAGTACAATGCGTCTGAAAGGAAATACAAGATAATGTAAATAACAAAAATTTCAAAAGCTCGACTGCACGCTCCTACTGCTACTATACTACTACTGCGTCTTGGCGTCACCTGCACGCATTGATCGTATATAAGTTATAGAAAGCTTAGAGGGCGGTGTAAGTATATGCGCAATATGAGCGTGCTCAGAATGTAAGGTCAGAGTAACGTGGAAATATGCTGATGAGTATATGAATGCAATCAGCCGTACCAAGGCTATGCAGTGAAAACTATATATGCTATCGGCTATGTCAAGACCATGCGATGCGAGATGCAGCTCAAGCATGCCAATCCTCATACAGATCATCAAGTATCAGTACAGTTCTCATTCTAGATAATCATCGAGGTCTAGTACATTCCAAATAGTTTTGCTGCTCTCCCAGCCGCACAGTCCAAGTGAGCATAAGAAACCTCACTATCTGCCTAGCCAATAGTCTGCCAATACTTATCTGACATGTCGATAACGGATCCATTCACGAGCTGTTCAAACTCAACCTAGTAATGCCCCCTATGCTCGGGCAGGTAAGGCCACACCCCTTTTCAACCGACCACGACAAATTGGAAGATGCGTCGTCCTGGTATTCGGCCCTCTTGCGCTCATAAATCCACTCGATCTTGACGTTGGAGTCATCCTCAGGTATCATCAGATTTAAGAATTTTTACCTAGGAACATTTATGGCGCCCCGATGTTAGAAACAATATTTTTAGTATCCAATCCAGCCACTCACGATGTGTTTGTGGAGGCTATGGCCCTGATGTCGCTAGGGCATCCAATAATCATAATCATGCAAATGCAAGTGTATGAATCACCCTATCAAACATGCAACAATCCTGTGCATACCGCACGCTCTTGTGGGGCAACTCCGCCTATCAGGGAGCCCATAAACAATCTGCCTGAAGGCATTTGCTATGATCAGTCACTCCTCATATCAGGCATACATATGATGCATATGATCATGAATCATGGATCTATACTAAATAAGTTATGTGGTGATGGGATCTGTTTATAACGAAAATGGGCCTAGGTGGCCTACACATTACAAGTATGGGCCTATCAATGGGCCCTAGGGAAAGTCGTAATGTGAACATTTAACCAACATTATCCTTACGATGTGGACATCAAACCATCATTGCTCCCAAGGCATAGCCGGCTATAAAGGTCAACACACATACCATGGTGGAATCACACTATAATGGGCCTCATGTACATCTCATTGGGCCTTGACCCATGGGCCTCCAATACATCAAATGGGCCTCATATCATGGGTCTCGTATATATCAAAGTGGGCCTCAGTGGGCGGGCCACAAATACATCAAGTTGGGCCTAATCACATGGGCCTTACATACGTCACAATGGGCCTCATATCTATCAAGGCAACCTTAACAACGGGCTTTATACAAATCAAGGTGGGCCTCAACAATGGGTCATAAATATGGTAAGTGGACTACACTACATGGGCCACACTTAAATATAAGTGGTGATAAGGATTTCCACCATTAAAATTCTTAAGGCCCACCATAACATTTATTTCCCATCCAATCTGATTATAGGGTCCCAAAGGATTTCAATGGTAGCTGTTCAATCCTCACCGTGCATTGTGGTCCACATGATAAATAGGTCTGCCTTATTTTCCTCTCAAGCCTTAAATTTATCTTTAAAAAAATGGTTGGACAGTTTGGATGCAACACATGCATCATGGTGGATCCCATAGGGATGAACGACATAGATGAAGCAAGTACCTCATGGTGGGGTCCACACTAATGGAAGGTGTGGATTATAATACATACATTAGTGGGTCCTATGTGGGGCCCACCATAATGTTTATTTTCCACCCAGCCTGTTGATAAGGTCACACAGACATGGGTCCCACAGAAATGTTTATTTTCCACCCAACCTGTTGATAAGGTCACGTGGACCTGGGGCCCACCGTAATGTTTATTTTCCACCCAACCTACTGATAAGGTCACGTGGACCTGGGCGAAGAGTAAAAAAAAATTTCATATATGATCCAAAACTTCTAACCCCAAAAGGGTTTTAATGGCAGACATTCCATCCAACTGTTTCCTGTGATGTGGGCCACCTAAGCTTCTCATGATGCTGATCTTTGGGGGGCCTACTGTCTTAAAAGGGACCTACCAAATGCATGGAGTGGATGTTCCACACACATCATGGTGGGCCCCACGGCTGGGATTGTGGGTCCTTGCCAGTCCATCCGCACGCAGCAGCCGGCTGTAGAGGGCGCCGTCCAGATGGCAGCAGTAGACGTTGTTGCTGCTGGTGTTTAATTTTTTTTTTTTAAAAATATATTTTCTAAGAAATTTCCTAGGTGGGGCCTGCATCAGGTGAATCCACTCCGGCCATTAGATTCCATGGCTCGGGACAGACCCATTAAGCCTAATATGCAGCGTGTTTTGGTGGATAAAAACATCAAGGTGAATTTTAACGGTAAACACTACTATTCCCTATGGTCTAGCTCGCTTGATTATCGGATTGGCTCCATTTTTCAGCTCAACGCCTAAAACGGACTGAGGAACTGGATAGATGGCGTGGATTGTATATATACATCAAGGTGGGGCTTGCATGAGTGGGCCACCCCAAAACTTTAAAAAGGCCATGTATTTTTTTTTGTTAGCTGTTAGTACACACCATGTCAGTACATGCACTCCATGTTAGGCGCGCCCATCTAGTGTCCAGAGATGCTGGACGGCATGGATATAAAACAAGCATCATGGTGGGCTCCACACACTGCCATGGTGGGGTCCACATGGCGGCCACCAAGGTTTGGATCAGCTGATGTTTGTATTTTCCTTCATCCAAGTTTGGACAGCAAGGTGGGCTCCACTAGTGGGTTGTAGCATGGTCCACTAAATGGACAACACGGATACAATATATATATATATCATTGGGTGGGCCATCAACAATGAAAGAGTGAGAGAGAGTGTTGAGGGTCAAATACTGCATATTAGACCCCATTTATTACCTGAATTTACGTACATAATGCCGTTTAATGGCCCGTTTTGCCGTGTTTGTGATACAGGGTGTAGTTGAAAGCATGAAATGCAAAAAGTTGCTAAAAGTATGAATTTAACACTCTGTTGACGCCACAGGCAAGGGACACACTCCAGGGGACCAAGATTGACAAATATACACGGTCAAAAATCCGAGAAAAGTTAGAAATTGAAGCTCAAGTGGCCTGAAGGACGTCCAGAATGTAAGATCACGAGGTTCCCACCATCCGTTCGGCTCGAAACTTCATACGTCGCCTGAGGACCATAAATTAACCGTACATATAAAATTTCAGCCATTGAAGATCTCGGGAAGTGCCCCAACTGACATATCAGCCCGTAAAATCATGATTTGGGGCCCACATGCTATCTGGATATGCTTCAAAATTTGTCTCTACGGTTTAAATACGATTGGAAACAGGATGGACGGCACGGATTTCTCGTGAACATCACAGTGGACCCCACATGAGGGTGTGCGTGCATTCAGTGCACGCACACGCGAGCCGCACTGGACCAACCAACGGGTCAGCGCAAGCGCTGACCCGTCTCTCTCTCCCTCTCTGCGTAAGGTGCAGCGGACGCACGGCCGCTGGCCGTTTTTGCGATCATCTGTGGGCCCCACACGTGCTCCATAAGCTCGATCTGAACCGTCCACCGTGTAGACAGCCGCGAGAACTACAAAACCATGTTATCACTTTTCACCCATGCGTGCACACGTGTGAGATACAGAGGCCACAAAAGGGCTGCTCGGTAACGTTCAAAACTGATTCTTCTGTGATTTCTTCTCTGGGCCACGTCAATGGACGTTCAAAACCACCCATTCTTGACTGAAATTTTGTTCTGAATCCAATGGACGGGGTGAATTTTCCAGAAAATGCTTCTGTGGGGCCCACCGACAACAACAGCGAAATGGTGCGAAAGGTTTCGCACATCTGCGAAAACTGACTTTTTCGGACAGTTTTGGCCCACCATCTTTGATCATATGGCAGATCTGAACCGTCTATCATGTAGAGGACCCAAGAAAGTACTAAGAGACGGTGTTTCTTTGGAATTTGAGCGAGGAAAGTGGCGTGTTTCATGGTACCGAACTTGGCTGCGAAAATTGCACTCCGTGTCCTGCTACAACTCTGTCACTAACTCCAGCCTTCCAGCAGCTATAAAAAGAGGTTTTTGGACGTGGGGAGCATTCATTCAGGGTCTTGGGAGGAAGAACAGAGGGCTCGAGCTTGGGTTTCAACGTGGGCAGAGGAGAGAGAGAGGAGCTTGGTTTTCTTTCCCTTTTCTTTTCCTTTTCTTTTTCTCTTTATTTATTTGGATTGAGCCCATCCATGGCAGGCTAAATCCTCCTAGTTAGGGCTAAGAGGTGAAGCTTGTAGTGAGATGGGAGATTTGATTTTATTTAAATTTTAATGCATGAATTGAAGTTGATTTTAGTTTGATTAATGTTGGAAATATTTTTAGTCTTTAATGGTCTGCTGTGACTGAAATTACAATGGGTCTGCAATGGCTTTGAATGTTTCCTTTTTCTTTTCATGTTTATGAGTCAGGAAGCCCTGTTGTTCACCATCGTCTCCTGGGCATGGTCGGATGACGGTACCCTTCCTAACTTACATACATGTGATTGGGTGGTAATTAGTTTGATTCTGTTGTTTGCCATAGTCTTTGGGCATGGTTTGGTGATGGAATCCATTCTAATTTATCTTCCTTTCATCTCTTTGGAAACTAGATCAACGGCAGTTCAGTAATTTCCATGATTTTTGATGCAAGCATAAATTCTCCCTGATCTCTACAAGTGGATCCTCTGAATCCCTAGTTTCCTATCTCTGATTTGTTTCCTAAGTTTTAGATTAATTATTCTACAAGTATTCCATCATTGCTAATTGATTTAGAATTCATCTTAGCCTAGTTCCCTTCTCCTGATTTCTCTCAAGTTTATATAATTATTTCACCATTATTTCTCAAATTACATTCAGTTTATATTTCATCTTAATCTCGTTCTAGTTCTGGTTAGTTTTAGATAACGTACAAGTTTCAGTCCCTTGGGATTTGACCTCGGTCTTACCGAGTTATTACTACATCACAACCCTGCACTTGGGGAGTGAACAAGTTTTTGGCGCCGTTGCCGGGGACTGTCGGCTACGTTTTTCTGAAATTAATTAGTTTTGAGATTAGTTAAGATTATGATTATTTTAACCGTAGATTTTTATTTTTATTTTTCTAATTTCTAGAAACTAACCTATTCTTCCTGTTTTGTAGGATTCTGAAATAGAAACTTCTAATTTGGTGATATTTTTTCTAATTTCTCTATTTTTTCTCTATTAGGGTTTTTAAAAAATTTTTCTAATCTTAGACTAACTGTTTTAGAAACTAACTTGTTTTATTTATTATTATTATTTTATTATTATTATTATTATTATTTTTTTTTTTTTGCAGGATCTTAATATAGGAATATCTAGTCTGGTACATTCTTTCTAAACTTCTCCTCTCTTACTTTCCACTTTGCTATAGGATCTTCTCTTCTATTTTTCATAGGATTAAATTCAGATTAAGGGTTTTATCATGCATATGCACGAGTGGCAACGTCAGTATGCTGAGAAGAATAACTTATTTTGGGATGATGATGATATAAATCAACCTATGTCTCAAAACTTTTCTGAAACAATCATCAAGAACCGATCAAAATATGAAAATCCACCGGTTAAGAAGTCCTTACGTGATTATATGCAGGAGAACAATTACACCCCACGGATTAACAAAACAGTACGTGAGTGTTGGGGTTATCATAACTATGGTTGTGAGAATTATTATCACTCATCCGATAAAACAATGCGTGATTGTATCATGAGTGATAATAAGTATTACCAACCAGCAGATTCTCCCACTTATGATCAGTATGACTATAACCAGTGGAAACATCAAAATTGGGAAAATGAACCAACTACATGTTCTGATGATTATTCTCTTGGATCCCCTACCTTTGAAATCCATCCAGAAACGATCCAAGAGGATTCATATCAGCGTAATCTTTCAGCCTGTCTTGTGGAAATGAGAAAAGTAATGGAAACAATGAAAGGACTCGATGCGCGTCTTGATAGGATAGAAGAGGCTCGGTCATCCCAGCCACGACCTAATCTAAAAATACATTGCGAAGAAAGTGATCCGCACTCACTTTTAAAAGAATCTAGAATTTGGAATGAGGAGTTGGATTCCGTTAATGAGCATGTGGTTCAATTTTTCGATGAGTCAATCTCGATGACTGTCCGAAAGAATGGTGAAGATACATGGGTGTCTTTTAAATACATTGATGATGACACAGTTTCCTTACATGACACACAAGATTTCAATGATGAGGAAGAAGTTAGTTTATGCAAACCTCAACCCATGTTAGGTGTAGAATGTGAGGAAAGTGATCTCATCCCGAATGTGCACTGCACTGGACTAGACAATGATGCGTATTGGGATGATGGTCATGAATGTGCAGCCCAAATTCTCCCTGAATCAATCTCAAATCTGGTCCAGGTCAACGATCAAGACGTGCACGAAGTGATCGGTCAGGAAGATCTACTCCACTCATCTGACATGCCTGATTTAAATGTGGAGAATGAACCTCTTACAACCGACTCTTCTAACTCTTGTGAGGCATGTTTAGACCACTCCCTTAAATTGAATGATGATATGATTCGGGAGGAGGAGTTGCCCGCTACGACTTTGAAATTTGAAACCACTCAGTTGAGGCCACCATCTGAGCTGCAAACAATTGAGAATTCAGCGCCTCAATTGAGTAATTTCAATGAACAGAGTGATCACATCAATGCTTCACTTACTGATTTTCAATCTATCTGTGTAGGACTGGAGCAAGAGAGCGCACCTCCATCCACTTTCAAAGATGAGGGATTCTTTGCGCAGATCATCACAAGCCACAAAAACGAGTCACACTCATCTGAATTTCCCAACTCGTGGGATTGCTTGGCACACTTTGCGGTTTCAAACGATTTCATGTTAAAAGACAAAGTGGATACTTTGCGAGACAACATCTCGGTAGTCATCACTGACCAAACGAACCCTTATTCTGAAACCCTCTCTTCCCTTGATCCTAAACGTCTACTAGTAAAGGAAGAGGAGCTGAATCTAAAACCGAAGTTTGGAACTTTGGAATATGTTGAGACTACATTACTTTTTAAGAAGTTTTCTAAACTTTATTTACTTGTAGTCTTTGATTCACCATATAATACTAACGTTGAAACTTCTTCTGTCTTAGGTGAATCGTATATATTACGGATGCCTCCAGCAATTCAATGGAAGATTTCTTATGAGGTACATAAGTCTTTCTGGAAAGTCATGTTCCAGGGCGCCCAAGCCTATTGCAAAAAGGGCTTTTGGATGATCCTGTTGAGGAGCTTACTGAGAGACTTATCAAGATATTGGCCGGAAGGAGAACCTTACGGCATGATCGATTCAATGTTTATGGGTAACATTACTGCAAACCCTCACGAGACTACAACTCGTCCACTAGGGGTAACCTAGGGGTTTAAAGGCTTGTTGCATATGCTAAATGCAATCGAGAGCACCTGCGAAAGTGGTATAGGTAGGATTTTATTTTTATTTTTCTTTCTCTCGTACTAACCTGCTCTCTCCCAGTGATCTATTGGAAACTCTCTTGATTCGTTATTCAGGTACTATCTTCCCATCACTTCTCATTTACTTTCGTTGTCCCATGTGCATTGCATGCTCATATCTTTTACATTGAGGACAATGTAGATTTTAGGTTGGGGGTGGGAGATTAGGTTTCCTAATCAGTATTTTTTTGGTCTTGAGCAAAAATTGTGAATTTTTTTTTTTTAAAATTTTTTTCTGAAAATTTCTACAAATTCGAAGTGATTTTGATAGATATCCCTAATTTAGATCTTCAAGGTACATAATGGTGGATTTATGACTCTTGGATTCCGTATCTGTTAGATTTCATAGTTAAGTGAATTATTAATCCATGATTAGAAGTTGTAAACATTGATTGAATCATGATTTCAGGACACGTCTTGCTTGCACATTAAGACTTCAGTCTGATATTGAAGGGTTAATTTGGTAATCACTAAGCACGAAAGGAACCAGCCTGAAATATCTTGCCATCATGGTATAAAAATTGGAAAGGTTGGATAATTAATCTTCACCATAAATTTGCTCCCTATAGGTGTGGAGTTAATTCCCCATGAATGATATCTAAAAAGAGTCAGGTGTACGATCTTCACCATAGGTTTGCTCCTTATAGGTGAGGATTTGATTCCCCTTCCTTGGCATTACTTTGAATAGAAAAATCAAAAGTTAATAGGCTAATCTATGAGGCAAGTTTTGGATTAGGTTTTAGTTATCATAAATTTTCTTGTCGGTTACCAATGATTTCATGAAATTGACGATTGGATCTCTTAATGATGATAAGCCGAGATTAGACTATACATCCATGGATCTCAATGTTTAAAATTTTTCTAATTGATGGATTGATACTTTACACTTGATTATGAAGTCTACCGTGCGCTTGAGTTCAGGAGAAAATAATGCCCAATATTCATGAATCGTAGAATTCTAATGACTGGATTATTTCTCAAAAATCATTCGGCTTTACAGAAATTTTCATATAAGTCTCAACTTATTTTTCGCATATTTTGCTCGGGACTAGCAAAATGCTGGTTGGGGGTTGTGTTGAGGGTCAAATACTGCATATTAGATCGCATTTATTACCTGAATTTACGTACATAATGCCGTTTAATGGCCCGTTTTGCCGTGTTTGTGATACAGGGTGTAGTTGAAAGCATGAAATGCAAAAAGTTGCTAAAAGTATGAATTTAACACTCTGTTGACGCCACAGGCAAGGGACACACTCCAGGGGACCAAGATTGACAAATATACACGGTCAAAAATCCGAGAAAAGTTAGAAATTGAAGCTCAAGTGGCCTGAAGGACGTCCAGAATGTAAGATCACGAGGTTCCCACCATCCGTTCGGCTCGAAACTTCATACGTCGCCTGAGGACCATAAATTAACCGTACATATAAAATTTCAGCCATTGAAGATCTCGGGAAGTGCCCCAACTGACATATCAGCCCGTAAAATCATGATTTGGGGCCCACATGCTATCTGGATATGCTTCAAAATTTGTCTCTACGGTTTAAATACGATTGGAAACAGGATGGACGGCACGGATTTCTCGTGAACATCACAGTGGACCCCACATGAGGGTGTGCGTGCATTCAGTGCACGCACACGCGAGCCGCACTGGACCAACCAACGGGTCAGCGCAAGCGCTGACCCGTCTCTCTCTCCCTCTCTGCGTAAGGTGCAGCGGACGCACGGCCGCTGGCCGTTTTTGCGATCATCTGTGGGCCCCACACGTGCTCCATAAGCTCGATCTGAACCGTCCACCGTGTAGACAGCCGCGAGAACTACAAAACCATGTTATCACTTTTCACCCATGCGTGCACACGTGTGAGATACAGAGGCCACAAAAGGGCTGCTCGGTAACGTTCAAAACTGATTCTTCTGTGATTTCTTCTCTGGGCCACGTCAATGGACGTTCAAAACCACCCATTCTTGACTGAAATTTTGTTCTGAATCCAATGGACGGGGTGAATTTTCCAGAAAATGCTTCTGTGGGGCCCACCGACAACAACAGCGAAATGGTGCGAAAGGTTTCGCACATCTGCGAAAACTGACTTTTTCGGACAGTTTTGGCCCACCATCTTTGATCATATGGCAGATCTGAACCGTTTATCATGTAGAGGACCCAAGAAAGTACTAAGAGACGGTGTTTCTTTGGAATTTGAGCGAGGAAAGTGGCGTGTTTCATGGTACCGAACTTGGCTGCGAAAATTACACTCCGTGTCCTGCTACAACTCTGTCACTAACTCCAGCCTTCCAGCAGCTATAAAAAGAGGTTTTTGGACGTGGGGAGCATTCATTCAGGGTCTTGGGAGGAAGAACAGAGGGCTCGAGCTTGGGTTTCAACGTGGGCAGAGGAGAGAGAGAGGAGCTTGGTTTTCTTTCCCTTTTCTTTTCCTTTTCTTTTTCTCTTTATTTATTTGGATTGAGCCCATCCATGGCAGGCTAAATCCTCCTAGTTAGGGCTAAGAGGTGAAGCTTGTAGTGAGATGGGAGATTTGATTTTATTTAAATTTTAATGCATGAATTGAAGTTGATTTTAGTTTGATTAATGTTGAAAATATTTTGTCTTTAATGGTCTGCTGTGACTGAAATTACAATGGGTCTGCAATGGCTTTGAATGTTTCCTTTTTCTTTTCATGTTTATGAGTCAGGAAGCCCTGTTGTTCACCATCGTCTCCTGGGCATGGTCGGATGACGGTACCCTTCCTAACTTACATACATGTGATTGGGTGGTAATTAGTTTGATTCTGTTGTTTGCCATAGTCTTTGGGCATGGTTTGGTGATGGAATCCATTCTAATTTATCTTCCTTTCATCTCTTTGAAAACTAGATCAACGGCAGTTCAGTAATTTCCATGATTTTTGATGCAAGCATAAATTCTCCCTGATCTCTACAAGTGGATCCTCTGAATCCCTAGTTTCCTATCTCTGATTTGTTTCCTAAGTTTTAGATTAATTATTCTACAAGTATTCCATCATTGCTAATTGATTTAGAATTCATCTTAGCCTAGTTCCCTTCTCCTGATTTCTCTCAAGTTTATATAATTATTTCACCATTATTTCTCAAATTACATTCAGTTTATATTTCATCTTAATCTAGTTCTAGTTCTGGTTAGTTTTAGATAACGTACAAGTTTCAGTCCCTTGGGATTCGACCTCGGTCTTACCGAGTTATTACTACATCACAACCCTGCACTTGGGGAGTGAACAGAGAGAGAGAGAGAGATCGGTGGAGTGGAGGGACCCCGCCACTATGGGCCCCTCTTTAATCACAAACACATGCATCAAGCGGGTCTCATCATAAGTGAGCCCCTTAAAAAGAGAATTAACGGTGGATCACCCACCTCTAGGCCTTCTCCTTGGTCCCTTAGCTTTCTTAGCTCCTATACTTAACCTTTGACGGTGGATGATGAAATTTTGATGGTGGGGATGAGAGATGAGAGGGTGGGCCACACTTGTTATTTTTAGAAAAACTTGGGAATGCTTGGACATGTGGAAATTTTTTTGGGTTGCTTGGAGGTGGAGAGATGGAATGAGAGAGAAAGAGAGGGGAGTGATGGGTGAAAAGGATGGGTGAGGTGTGATGGGGGATGGGTGGAGTGATGGGGTTATAAGAAAGTGATGGGTGGAGAGAGAGAGAGAGTTGACTTTGGGAATGGGAAGGGATGAGTTGTTGTACTTGGTTATGGCTTGTACTTAACATGAGTGATTGATTGATTGATTGATGGGACATGTTGTAGAGATTATCTCAAAATTCATAACGTGTGGCATTTTCTTTGAATTGAATGCTGGCCTACATCTTCTGACATTGGTATCGGATCAGTGCGTAAGTCGCGGCATTGGAACCGCGACGACGGTGTGGTCACCAAGGTATAAGTTTCGGGTTGAGCTGACTTTGGTATGCAGGACTCGACTTAGGATTGCACATAAACGTCGGATATGGGTAGAGGATTGCCAGAATTTGACCGGAAGGACCGCAGAGGCCTACGAAATGGTACGGTCTGGGATACGAGTATTATGGAAGTATACAAGGTGTCGATTGTGATGGTCAAATTAGGATCCCCTTCTAAAAAAATAATTATTGAAAGGGCGATTGTTATAATGACCCAATGTTTGAAGCCATTATATATCTCGGTACATTTATAAGGGTGTTCGATCACTCGGGTTCTAGTCAATAATGGAGTTGTTGTTAACATTCTCCCAACCAAAATGATGGCTAAATTGAAAAAGATTCAAGATGACCTTATTCTGATTGAGGTCACAATGAATAATTTTGCTAGAGGTGTAACAGAAATACAGGGTATTTTATCGGTCGAACTAATGGTGGGAACCAAGAAGGTGTTGATCACTTTTTTTGTGGTTGACACTTCATTAAATTACAATGTTTTGCTTGGACGAGATTAGATTTATTCATTCTCGTGCATTCCATCATTACTTTACCAATTCGTGATCTTTTGAAATTATGACATAGTAGAATTGGTTTTGGCTAATAACCTAACATTCTTAGCCATGTCTAATGTGGCTGAGGCTTATTATATGGAAATGAGATTGGACCCATACGATTTACAAGACAAGATAAGTATGGTAAACCAATTAGAATTAATGCCAGACTCAACTTTGATAATGTACAATATATTGCTACCATGATTTGACTAAATGAAAAGTCATTGAAGACTATAATTCCCTTACGTATGACTATAAGCTGTATGATTGAAGAAATTCTGTAATGGACCAATAGTCGGTTAAGGCTGAGTACACAGCTAGAGTGCAACAACTTGAAGAGAGTTTGCGAGATCATGATATATAATGGATGTTTTGTTAACATGACTAATGTAGTAGTACCGACCAATTAAGTAGCTGAACATGGTATTGAAATGAAGGATTTGAAACTAGCTCTAGAAAAATTAGAGGATCATCAAGCTTAGGTTTAAGATCCTCTAATTGAGGTAAATTTGGCGATGAAATAACATTCTGAGCCTTTTTTTATTAGTGGATTATTGGATTAATTCTCAAATACAGACCGAACTTATTAATTTACTTAAAGAGTTTCCTAATTACTTTGCTTGGGATTATCATGAGTTGCTTGAATTAGATTGAAATTTGGTTAAACACAGGCTATCCATGAAGGAAGGTTATTGGCCATATAAATAGTTGCTCAGGCAGATGATGGCCAAAATGACGCAAAGGATAAAGGAATAAATCGAGCAGCTTTTGAAAGCAGGTTTCAATAAACCCATCAAATATGTCAACTAGATTTTGAACATAGTATCTATTATCAAGAAGAACAGTAAGCTCAAAGTATGCATTAACTTTTAGAATTTAAATCGAGCCATACTAAAGAATGAGTTTCCTATGCCTATGTGACAGCTGATCGATCGGTTTGTTGTATATCAAATGGTATCCTTTATGGATGGTCATTAAGGATATAATCGAATACACATTGTAGTGGAAGATGTCTTAAAGATATCCTTCAAATGTACTAATCCTTTACGTATGTTTTGCTGGGTAATAATGGCATTTGGTCTTAAAAATGCAAGAGCTACTTATCAAAGAGCCATGAACGTAATTTTTCATGACATGATTGATCGATTCATGAAAATCTATATCGATAAGATGGTGGTCAAATAAGCCAATTTGATGAACATCTTGACCACTTACGAAAGTTATTTAAAAGAATGGGGATTCATAAATTAAAGATGAACTCTCTCAAATGTACTTTTGGTGTATTGACCCAAAAATTTCTAGAATTCATGATACATCAAAGAAGAATTGAAATCATCACCATAAGGCTTGAGAAATCATAGAAGCTCAGCTGCCAACAACTAAAACCAAGTTACAGATGTTTCTTAGCAAGGTTAACTTTATGCAGCAATTTATTTCCAATTGTGCTGAAAAAAGTTGTGTTTTCTCCTTTGTTGAAACTGAAACAAGGAGACGAATTCAGATGGGAGGTAAAGTATTAATTGGCTTTTGATAACATTAAAGATTATTTATCCATGCCACTAATATTAATGTCACCAGTAAAGGGTCAACCGCTCAAGTTGTATATTACGACTTTTGCAATGTCAGTTGGAACTTTGTTAGCACAAGACGACAATGATCGAAAAGAGCATGTGGTCTATTATCTTAGTCGAACATTGTTAGATATCGAGAGATGATATTCTGCTATATAAAAGTTATGTTTATTATTATAGTTCACAGCTACAAAATTATGACATTATTTGTTTGCCGAAATATTAAATGCAATTGCAGTAACTGATTTAATAAAATAGATGTTAAATTGGTCGATCTGAATGGCCGAATTGGCTAATTGATTATTGCATTATCTGAGTTTGATTTAGTTTATATGTCACGAAGGGCCATAAAAGGATATGCTATAATAGATTTTCTGGCTGATCATCCTTCAGACATAGAAACTTGATTGCCCTTGGAAACCTTAGATTTATATTTGGTCTATCGGTCACTCTGGAGACTGATATTTGATGGTTCAAGGATTGACAAAGGATCAGGAGCAGAGAATGTCCTGATCGATCTAACTGGTAGAAAATAAGAATTTACATTCTAGTTTGAGTTCGATTGCACCAATAATCAAGCCAAATACTAAGCGGTGATAATCAGTTTAGAGATGTTGGTCGATCTAGGAATAAAAAAAGTATTGGTTATAGGCGATTTCTTATTATTGATAAACTAGTTAATTAGTTTATTTAATTGTATAAGTGTCTTCTATAATTATATCATCTTTTGGTGAGACAATTGCTAAGTAGATTTGATGAGGTTAAGTTAAAACATATAACTCGAAAAAATAATATTGATACAAATGAAATGACATAGTTAGCATTGAGGATTCAAATCGCATAGGGATTTAAAGAAAGAATGGTGACCAATTAAAAGAAGTCATTAATTGCAGTTTTTTAGATGGAATTAACCGATGAAATTTGCAGGTCGAAGTGAGCGATGACAACTGGAGAACTCCAATTATAGAATATCTTCGGTCATCACGGACGAATGTTGGCCGAGACATTAGGAGAACGACTGTAAATTATGTGTTGATCGATAAGGAGATATATCAAAAGTGGACCGATGGAGTATTGTTGTGATGTTTGAGAAAAAAAGAATCTATGTTAGCTATGGGAGAGGTGAATGAAGGAATTTGTGGAGCATATCAAATCGGAAGAAAAATGAGGCTTACACTTTGATGCTATGGATATTTTTGGCCAAGAATCTCTACCGATTGTAACCAATATGCCAAAGGGTGTGAAACACGTAAAAAAACATGGCCCAATACAATATGTGCACATGATCGAATTACATCCTATTGTCAAACCTTAGTCATTTCAAGAAAGGGCCATTAATTTGATAGGAAAAATTTATCCTCCATCATCTAAGGGGTGCAATTCTATTATTATGGTGACCAATTACTTCACCAAATGGGTAGAAACAAAACCTATGTCGAGAATATATTATCAAGAAATTATTGAGTTTATTGAAAGTCATATAATTCATCAGTTTAGAATTATTGATTCAATTACTATGGATCGAGGAACAACATTTTTCATCCAAGCAGGTCAAGGTAATGGTTGATCAATTCAAAATTAGTTTGATGCATTCATCACCTTATTATGCTCAGGCCTATGGTCAGGCTGATGCTAGTAATAAGGTCACCAAGAATATCTTTCGAAAAATGATTGATGGGAATCCTAAGCAATGACACATTAATTTTTTAAAAGCTCCTTGGGCTTATTGCAGCTCATTTTGAAGAAGCACGAGGGCGAGTCCATTTAGACTAGTATATGGACATGGTGTTATATTACCATTGGAGGTCACAGTGCGATCATTATAGGTAGCCTATTAGGCTAACTTGACCTTAGCCAAGTTCACAGAGGTTATGCTGGTTAAACTTAAGGAGTTAGAAAAAATTCGGCTGAGGGCCTTAAATTCCATTAGGATAAATAAGGCCATAGTCGCTCGAGCGTATAATTAAAAAATGAAAAAGAAAGCTTTCGGTAAGGGTGATATGGTTTTGAAAGTGATATTACCTCTTGGGACTAAGTATGCTGAATTTCGTAAACGGTTGCCTACGTGAGATGAATCATATACAATGATAAAAGTACTCCATGGAGGAGCTTATATCCTTCATAATGTTGATGGAAAAATAGTAAAAAATCCAATAAATGGTCAATTTTCAAAAGTATATCATCTTGGCCTATGGGAGATATGGAAACATTAGGCCAAGTGATGGTTATCAAAAATGATGTGCAAAGACTGACATCAGTTAAAAGATAGAAGCAAGCAGAAATATAAATAGTATATTATAAGGCTGAGTTTAAGAAAAATGCGGTCGATGGGCCGATTACATATTTATTTATAAAAAAAAGGACAGAGATAAAAGAAAGAAAAAGTAAGGGGTCAGTCGGAGTGTGAATTAGGCATAAACAATCTTCATGTCATTAAATTTTTTGGCAACACGTTCTTTTATGAATTTACCTATTTTCCTTTGAGCCTTTCAGGATTCTCCACTTTTTAGAACTTGGTCCATACGGTGATCGATGACGTCGGCTTTGTGCTCAGCCTCTCTTCTGTTCACTGCTCTCTCACAACTAAGCTTGATAAAAATTGATATGAGAATTGATGAAGTTTAGAAGAGTCTGGGAGTAGTGCGGGCATGGGTAGATTTCCTCAGTCTCCTAGAGATCGTTATTGATTTATATGTGTTGAACCTGCAGAGTTCTCGACATCATTTTATTGAAATTATGCTATTGAGTCCAGTGCACGTGATTATACCAGGCCCACTCATATTGATAAACTATGTTCGTTTCCCTGTGAAAGACAATGCACTAATTTGCATGAGCATCAAGCTTTTTCAAATCTTTCTCAGCAACGAAGTATGCTTCGCCGATGCTCTAAAGTTTGGTTAAGGAATTTAGTAGTTCAGTCAAAGGAACGTCATCCCTGGTAGTGGTATGAAGTTCACAAACGAATAGATATATGTCATACTGAAGGGCAGAGTGAGTGAAGGCCTCAATATCCAGGGAAAAGATTTCCTTCAAGAACCTCTGAGACTGATCGATAACAGATACGGGTGCAATAAGCACTAAAAAGAGAAACTAAGAATTTTTAAAGATGGAAAGTGAGAAAATTTAAGTGTGTAGGGGAGAAAGCACCAGAGAATCCTTTATATAAGAGCTCAGAATGAATAATCAAACCCTAAGATGAGATGTCGTGATGGTTAAAGTGCCCCATTAATTGCATGAAATGTTCTCTAGGAAGAGAGAATGAACGGGTGCACGCTTTTTTTCATTAATATGCCGTACTATTAACACAATTATGCCATAAAGAGAAAAAGAAAAGCTAAGTACTTAATTTAATACAAGACGGGTGGAAGGAAATATTTTGGTTGATTGTATTAAAGATAAAGAAAATTACAAACCGGCAGTAGAAAAGTACAAAGCAATCAGAATTCAAAAGATGAAAAAGAGGTAATTGCTTCTTGAAGCTTCGATCACTGGGATTCTTGTCGATGGAGAGCAGCCCTGGTTTTAGCTTTTGAGCATGATATTTTCTAATCGGTGGAGTATGCCCTTGCATATAGGTGCCCAATTGATTGATTTCGGCCTACTAACTATGCCTGTGCTCAGTTAGAGATTTTTCGTCTTCTCTCAACACTTTCAGTTTATCCTCAATGGCCAATATTTGAGCTTTCAAATAGATCAAGGTTATGTCTAACTCTTCAGGTTGTTGTATATAACAACAAGTTGTTCTCTAGCAGCTGCGATCTTATTCATTCTAAGGGAGATAGCTAAATGCTCAGCTTGAAGTCTATCGACCACAACTACTGTATCCTGATGCTCATGAATTAAGATCAGAAATTTATAAAGTGTAAGCAGTTTGGCTGATAGAGACTCATCCAGTCGAGTGAGAGTTTGATACCGACGAATGAGGAAGTTAAGTCTCTTGATTGATCCCGATGAAATGATGTCAACAATACCAGAGTGAGTGAGAATTCATAATTCCTCCTACAGCTGCTGAATCTTTGATGAAGGTGTAGAGGATTTAGCCACAAGGATGTCACACGTGAAGGCCTGATCAAAGGAGGATAAGATGTATTTTATGGGAAGTAGCTCCCCCTAAGAAGAAGATGAGGCATGTGAGATATCGGCCGATGGGGCCAAAGAGGCAGAAATGTTGACCATAAGAACTTCTGTAGCTGATTAGGAGAAACTTCAGCTGGCTGAGATGTTTCCTCTTCTAATGCTTCTTCTTTGTCCAAAGGAACCATCATGTGTTCATCAATCGGGGCAAGGGTTACTTGATTGGTTAGTACTGTGGATGGAGCATGCTGAAGCGAAGATAAAGTTGTCGGCACGATTGATTCCCCAACTCCTTGATCTTGATCAGGTCTGAGCGATGAAGTTATGGATTGTAAAAGGAGATCGAAGGACTCCACAAGATGATATATTATTACCTCCTCCTGAGCTTGACCTTCTGTTTAATTCTTTGATTGAAAAATGTTGCTCATAGTCTCTTCCGAGTCAGAAAATTTGAGTCTTTCTTCAGGAGACTGAGCAACGTCGATCAAAGTGTCTGGAAAGATTCCTCGGCTTGAGAAGCTGGCATAGAGACTGACTTTTTAGAAGCTGAGAGTTCTCTGATTACTGTAAAAAAGACGAGAAAGTAAGACACGAGAATTATAAAAATATTTACAAAAGAAAAGGACAAAATGTTGGAATAACATCCACTTAAATCTTACCGAACAACAATAGTAGTAAATCAGTCGACCGCTGGTGAAATTTTGATGGGATCGATGACCAAAGCCAGAGATCTGTTGGAATGAGGTAAAGGAGGAGGATTATGATGATATGACTTGAGAAGTCGATCAAAAGGAAGATTATGATAGTTTAATATTTTCATTTCACTTTGCCATTTATTAAAGACTCTATTGAAGCGAGCATCTTTATGTCTCTTATATGCCTCTTTTATCTCATAAGAATATTTTGAAGGTGGGATACTCGGCCAAAATTTAATTTTTAATATTTTTCAAAGTCTACGATAACTTTGGTCGAAGAAGAAATACTTGGCGTTGATCGACCAGTCATTGTAGGAGGTGTAAGGCGAGGAATTGAGAGAGGCCCAAACTCACAAATCCTCAAAATTGTTGAAGGAGTTGTAGGTGCTAGGATTGAAGTAATAGTTAGAACTACCTTAGCTGGACCTGCAACTATGGTCTTCTGACACTTCAATTCAGGTTGAGTTGGCTCGACCATTCTTACAACTATGGTCTTCTGACGCTTCAATTTAGGTTGAGTTGGCTCGACCATTCTTATTAATGTGAAAGAAGGCTCGACTGTCTTTTTTGGTGTTGGGGATGAGACGGTCGTTGTGACTGATATTGTCTTCCTTGATCATGTCTTCCTCCAAGTAGGAGACACGATTGACTGAGTAGTCGATTTTTTGGTGCCTTCTTTATTCACCTTCTTCTTCTTAACTATGGGTTTTTCCACTTTGCATGAAGAAGAAAGCCGACCGATGATCAATTCATGGGAACTACTAATCAATGTCTCGTAATATTTTATCCACTAGGAGTGGAATGAGTCTAGCTGTTGTGGATAGTTGGAGAAGAGGGGAAGCATGAAAGAAGAGTTTACGGAATTAAACCCACTGTGGAGAGCTGAAATGTGATGACTGAGTCTGCAATTGGTCGATGAGTAGGAGGTTGGTTGCAAGTTCAGTGAATAAATGAAAAAGGGATGCCTTGAGTCAAGAAAAATTGACGAGCAAGAAGATTAAGGTAGTATTGTGTCGTCATATGGTAGGTCTCTGCAAATCAGATAGCTCTTCCAAGCCGCATCCTTGAGGATTGCCATCTCGGTGTTGGTCAACTCATAGTCTTTAGTAAACCAGGTCAGACCGAACTCTTTATCTTTAAAGGAACAAAAAAATGGTTAGACTTATCGAGGGTGAAAGAAAAGAAAAGAAAACTCATATATTCAACAAAAGAATAACTAATTTAGGGCAGAGGATGCCGTGGTGACTGAATGAGGTAAATTCTATGTCTGCTGGAATAGATTTAGCAAATTTTACTCCAAAGTACTCATAAAACCACATTTGGACAAGCCAGATAAACTCGCCAAAGTGATAAAATCCCTTTGTAGTTGCTTCAAACATACTGTAGTAAAGGTGGCCGAGCACGAAGGGGGTGAGAGCAAGTTGGTGTTCTTGAGCAAGCACCTCAGCCAGAAAAATGTATTCCTTGGTAATTTGCAGGGCACTCATATATAACAGGAATAGACAAATCCACATCAAAGGAAAATACGTGTTCTTGCTCATCCACTTCATCTTAGGATTTGTGTTGTAAAACCATGAACATGGAATATGCCTTTTTTGGTCTTGTTTGGAAGAGTGAAGGGATGTTGATTCTTCAAAGTAAAGTCTGGATAGACAACCTTCTTAAAGGGTAAAAGGTGGGTGAATGCACACACATGCATGATTGTTTGACCCATGAGGCTGCATCCAAAATAGAATGTATTGATCAACTAACTCCAGAAAGTTGACACCGCTACAAGAAGGAAGGTGTTAGCTGGATATTTATGCAAGGAGAGTTTGATGCATTTTGTGCTTCGACGTGTGTGAACCAGTCAACCCAATCATTCATTAGTTTCAACCATGCTCTTGGAGATTTAAATGCATTGGAAGGATCGGGAAAATTATCAGATTGGACCAGAAGAACTTCATCCGGACATTATGGGAAGCTTGGTTCGATCTCACATAGCTGTTCGTGAGTGACTGCAGGGTGAAAGGTCGGACCGAGTATTAACAATGCCTTGTCTGGTTCAATCGGAGTATTAAACAGAAGGTCATTGACTATTCCTGATGACAGAGCATCTAGATCTTTGATGAAAAATTTTAGATGAAAAGATGGAGTGGAAGAAGAAGAAGACGCAGTCATGATAATTGAGAAAAGGAAATTGGAAAAGGGGGTTTGACACAAGAGAGAAGAAGCAAATAGTGAAGGAAGAGAAGGTACTGACTTAGAGTCTTATTTATGTATCAGTCACGATACACATATTAATGAAAGGATAATTATGACTCCTCGTATAATATGATTTTATGGGATGTATCACATGGACAACCTAAAAGGGAGGGGAAAATGATATCTCTGTACGGCCTTGGTTAGGTAGAATCAATTGGGAGATAACATGTGGGACAACGACCGATTGCATTTATTGCATTGGGTAACAGAACAACGTCATTTTCATATTTTTTTCAAAGACAAAGCGATGTGGGGGGGGGGGGGGGGGGGAGCAATGTTATACCCTATTGTTGGCCGTTCTGGGAAAAGACAATAGGATTACGACAGATGACATTGCACGAGAAATAAGAAGTGGATGAAAAGATCTTCAAGATACTAAGAGTATTTTTTGTAGAATCATAACTGACATAAATCTAATTTTATATGTCTGTAGATAGTTGATGAAATGATGTGGTCGAGTTATCTAAAAGTTTAACGAGCGAAAAAAGAAATACGATCGAAGCAGTTCGAGATACACAAGGCGACTGAGAGAAACAAAATTTAGTTGATAGAAGAGGAACAGTTGCAAAAGGAAAATGTAACAAAAACATAATCTAGAGAAAGACTTTCGACTATTGTAACCATTACAATAATGGAAGAAGGATCTGAAAGAATAAATCATGCAACAAAACTTCATGAATAGGAGAAAAAACCCATAGAGCAAAAGACCCAATCTCCAATCCAACAATAATCAATCAAACAAATTTATCTTTTATTTTAGCTTATACTAGGAGTAACGGTAATTAAATAGTAGTAATTCTTATCTATAATTAATAGTTGTACTATAAATCCACCCTCATACAGTGGATTTGATTTCTACCCAATATCACATACTTCTTTTAAGAGATACGTTATTGCAGCTGTTCCTAGTAAATAATTGTGACTTTTTCTTTTTGTCTGATTGCATTGGCATTTTGAAAAGTCCTTTTATTATAAAAGACACGAAACACTACATTTTTTAAAGACAAACCTCACCCTCCAATTATCTAACGATATTATAAAATTTTGCCGTGTGTTTAAGTGACCGATCTTTTCAATTTGAATCCAGCCACTATATTGATTATGACACGCATTCCATTGCACATGCCCGAGTAGTTTCTGACCCGTGTGGTGTTAAATATGACACATGCCAAATCTAAATACGTGTATGACAGATCTATACACGACTATTCTTCGATAGTTAAGACCACCAGACGCGCACCCGAACCTCGAGATAAGAAATTGCTGCCCCCCGTATTTACATTTTCTGCAAAGAGAAAGATATTATCCTTTGATGCTCTGGCAAGGTACGAAAATCTATACACACACGCCCACAAAGTGTACACTTGTCAAGCATATACTTATTTTTAAACCATCAAAATTCGAACTCTTGTTATCAATGGATAAGTTTAAAAAAGATACATAGAAAGAATTGTCCTGAATATCAGATTGTTGGACACATCTAATGGATGGTTAAAATCTACTGACCAAAGACGAAGATTGTCCACAAAAGGCGATGACAGAAAATCATCAAATAATATCTACCGATGAATGGCCAAGATTGTCTTGATGTTGGGCCGATGCCTCTTCTATACTGGGTCCCACTTTTCAGCGTTGAATTTTGTTACATGGATGAAAAGCATAACATAGGTGCAACTCTACATCTAAAAGATCTGAAGTTTCGGATAAGGTTCCTCGCATATTCCCCTCTCCATCGTCTGAATGATTTTTAGAAAGGGATTGATACAAAAAACTCCCTGCTAATTATAGAATTTAATTTGCAATACAGTTTTGAAAAAGTTTTTAACAAGCTATCCCCTTAATCCAAGTAATCATCATAAAGTACTTTTCATTACATTTCTTAAGGAAGTTGGGGTAGGTCATCTACGCGAAGGGGTTGGATGCTCGGGTGGGGCCCTACTGTGATATTTATGTGAAATAACCCTGACTACTAAGTGCACCATCCCATGTTAGGCCCAATGCCCAAAAATCAACCTCACCAATGATGTAATTGGACCACGTGATCCAAAATAGTACACAAGACAACTCTCACTCTCCAAATTATTTTCTTTCATGGCCAATTTGAATCACGTATGCTTGAGCCCCGGGCCCAGGTTTTAGTATAGCATCTATTGGTTGAAGTAGATCTCAATCCTCACGTTGGACTAGGTAAAAATTAAGAGCGTGTCATTTTTGTAACTGTTTCCTTCAATCTGGCCAACCTAAATCGCAATCCTACGGTCCACATAAATCACAAATAGATCTAATTTTGGAGTGATCCATGTAAAAGTGAGAGTAGATTTCACATAAACATCGTGTTAGGTCCCACTGGAGCTTCCCACCCCTTTGTTCCCATGGCTGACTCTAACTTCGGTCAAGAAATATAAGAAAAGTTATTCGAATGTTGATTACTTAGATTAATGGGATAGTTTATTGAAAAACTAATCGAAAAAGGTAATAGAATGTAAATTAGATAATAAGTAGGTAGATTAATGGGATAGCTTATTGAAAAAGGTAATGGATTGTAAATTAGATAATAAGTGGGTAGTTTTTTTTTATTATTATTAAATTCTCTTTTGGAAATTCTCACTTGCTAAACTTTTGCGGGGGAGAGGGGGAGGTGCGTTGGCAAATAACTGAAATCTTAGTAAACAAGTACTGTCCACCTGATGCAATAGCAGACCTCTTTGGGCCCATGATTGAAATCTACTCCATCCATCAAGTGGGCCCGACTAGTTTCACTATAGACCCCCAAAACAATCCAAATGTGAAGTTCTCCAAGACATGGGAAATAACATCAAAGCACACCTAAATCCTATAAATTCATGCTCTATGGTTTTTAAGAGGTTAATTTTTATACTCTCTTCACCTACATAAGATGCATCTGATGGATGGGTTGGATGGCTTTTAAAATCTATGTGAAACCTGTCATAGTATATGCCCTATCAAAGTTTAGGTAGGTTGATCTGTGATTCAGGTGGGCACCCTAAAGGAAGTAATTGGGAGAGAGGCATCCACCCTTATTTTTCCACAGTCAATCATGATAATTACATGACATCTACTCCAATCATTAGATGCTACATCAAAATTTAAGCCCAGGGCTCAAAAATCATCCCAGTCCCTAATTCAGGTGCACCACACCAAGGGATATAGTTTAAGGGGGAGCATTGCCCTGTAGACTATTTCCAAACACGTGGCCCACCTGAATCACAGATGGGGCCTGAATTATGGGCCATGGGTTAATATGGAGAGATTCATTTTGTGGCCAGGATAGATTTAACATAAGAATCATGGTGGGGCCCAACCAAGCTGCAGAACCTTTGCTAGCATAGTAGACCCCAACTTGCTAAGAAATCTAACCGAAGGTCCTCCAGTGCTAATTACTCGAATTAATGGTATTACTTATACAAAGTCTTTTTAAAAAAGGCACCGGGATATAACTTCTACATTAAGTATTTTTTTTATTTTTATTTTTGTTATATTTCGTATTTATTAAAGAAATGAATATACTTTTGAAAGGAGATCCCTTGGATTCCTATTATCCCAATATAAATTCCTGGTTAAAATGCCCTTGTCCTTGTAACCAAAGTTCTGTAATACTCACCATAATGTTAGTTGAGTCATCCACTCCATCAGTTTTGCAACCACACGTTAGAAGAAGTGGGCCACACCACATGAAATAGCGGAGATAGAAATGGCCACCTATAAAATTTTCCTGAGACTTACTGTGATGTATGTATGCAATCCAACCCTTAGCAAGGCCAGATTCTCCCTGGGATGAATGGAAAATACGTATTCATCTTGTTACCCATCCTTTTAAGGAGGTTTTAATGGCAGACGTTCAATCGCATTATTTCTGATGGTGTGGCCCACTTGAGTATCGGATTTATCTGATATTTAAATTTTTGTCCTAAAATGAGCTAGCCCACACACACACATGTCGGCGTTGCCCTATTTTTTGGTAGTGTCTATTGTATTAGCGAATGGCGGCTGGATGAAGTGCCCTGTTTTTTTCCAGTGTCTATTGTATCAAAGAGCAGCTGGATGAAGTGGGCCCACCATTATGTTTAAGTGAAATCCACTTTGATCACCAGGTCCGTCGCTCCATTTTAACTGTAGGGTCCAAAAATCAACCCAAATTGAGGGAGAGGGATGGCCATTTTAGGGACTATTATGGTGATTATATGAAATCCACTCCAACCATTACATGAGACACTAAAATTTAGGCTTCAATACGCAAAAATCAGCACTATCTATGATTCAAGTGAGCCACACCCAGGAAAATAGTTTGAAGTATGAGTATCGCCTTGTACACTGTTTTTAGTAGTATGGTTCACTTGAATGGCTTGCTTTCAGCCGTACATCTAAATTTGAATTACTCATCTTATGGTCCAGAATGGAAGTTTTGGATATATGATGGCGGGCTCACCCAAATTACATATCAGGCTACTGAATGGCTTTTATGTAAGCCATTCGCGGATGCCATGCCACGCGGGAAGCAGTTCAATGCTGGAAAAGCTTTGTGGGTATACTTTATTGTATGTGTTTTGTCCACTTCATACCATGTCCTCATTTTAGGAAATGCTCTAGATAATGATCATTTATTTGTTGCTCATTTTAAGATATGACATTAAAATTTAGTTTAGCCCTACCACGATAAATAATAATGATTGAACGCCTGCCATTGGATTGGATTGATATTCTTGTTTTCGTTTCATCCAGGGCCAGGTAACCCTATAAACAAGTTAGATGGAAAATAATGGCAAATAAACATCATAGTGGATACTAGGAAAGTTTCAATGGTGGGAGTTACTGTACCTAATGTTTCTTATGTTGTATACTTGAGCTGTTTGGATCTGCCTCATTTTTTTAGCTCATGCCTTAAAATAAGCTGGAAAAATAATAAAACACATGCATACCCTATGGATTTTGTAATCACATGATGTGTCAAAAGTTCGTATAAAAGTCTCCTGAGAACCGGTTCCCAAGAGAGCATTATATAAGGAGACCTTGTGTGCGAGCAAAGCGTAGGTGGGATTGGGTGGGCCTCACTGTGATGGGTACATCAAATTCACTCTGACCATCAAATGCATCAGCTCAGCCTTATGGGCAAAAAGCTAGCCATTCAAATGGGCCACATGATTGGAAAGAATGTATAACGCGGCTCCCATCCTTTAAACTGTTTCCCTTGGTGTGGCCCACCTTAATCTCTAACCAATCTGATTTTTGCGCCCTAGAGCTAATGTGTTATTAATAATCTAATGGTCGGAGTGAATTTTATATACATCACAGTGGGCCATTCCCTCTCCCCAACTGTTGCCTTTGATGTGATCCACTTGAATCTCTAAAATGCCTAATTTTTGGGACCCCGCCTAGGTGCAACGATGCGTCTTATGATCATATTAGGTTTTGGTTGGCCCTGTAAAAAAACGAGGGTAGGCATTTTTTTTCCAATTATTTCCCTCAGTGTGGCCCACTGGAGTCACGGATCATCCTGATTTTTGGGTCTGGGCTGATGCATCTGATTGTTCAAGTGGATTTCATGTACAAATCCCTATAGGGCCCACATGAGCCTGACCCCACTTTGCTCTTCCCTAGACCCATTAAAGCCGGATTGGGTCCATCGGGTACTCGCAAGAGCAGGTTCCCATTGACAGCCATGGTAGTCCTATACAGTAGGCATTGAAATGAGCACCAAAATAACTGGTGCACCAGCCACCGGGGCTCACTAGGATGCACTTCCACTCGAAGGGATTTCAGCAAAAGGGGTTTTCGTGCCTGCTTTTTGGACAATTCGATGGAAGCAATTTTTGTTAATTCGGCATTTTAGTGCTTATTTTGTTCACCTATGATGAGTCTGTATTTACAAATATGCATGAAACCACACAACTCAAACTTGAGTTTAGCTCAAAATGCTATTTAACAGTCAAACACCCCTTCCGTTAAAGTCCTTTAATATACATTGATACACCATCCTCTAATACCCAAGTTTTTAGAGCAAGTAGTTGTTTGTCATTGTATGAGAGCACCTTTGCCCAATATATTCCCATGCGGAGTTCTACCTACATGCTGGGAGTTTTAGAGTCCCTTAATATACATCGATACAATTGAAGATGAGACTAAGCCAAAACCAAATTCCTTTATTTCCAATGAACCTTTCCATTACATACATTGAGAAGTTGCCACACACAGCTGCCTTTTGTGATAGGCTCCTAACCATGCCGCATCTCATTGAATATTAGAATAATATATATACATATATACCTATAACTATAAATAGACTCTCTCGACTAAAACTCTTTCAAGTGAAACTGATTTCATACACAGGTCGTTTGTCAGGGAAGAAAAGCCCAAAATTCCTTTCCACCTCTTCCCCTTCCTTCTGGTTCTCATTGAAGATGGCAAACACATAAGTCTCTATGGCCTTCCCAGGCCTCTTTGGAGTTCCCTGTCCAACATGTCGTATCAGATTCGAATTATATGTCCGCGCATTATCGACGGTCGCTACAGTCTCTCCTGCTGAGGGCCACCCACTTTCAGACACAACAATCTCCACCGACGACCCTCTCACCCTCTCCAGAGCAGAGTAAAGAGCGTCCACAATTGCATCGAACAGGTTCTGGTAACTCAACGAACCGTCGCGATTGACAGTTGACGAAGTGAACAATGCATATGGGAGAGGGACTGAATTGGGGTCATTCACATGACTAAAATAAGGATACACATTAGCCAAAAGTGGGGCTTGATTGCTAACTAGGAACCGTACGATCGGTTCCAAGATTCCTTGGGCGGCGTCTGTGAAGGAGCCATTGGACGGAGGATATGAAGTTTGAAGGACCGTAGTAGCGACGGCTGTAGAAACCTTGATTTGGTCTTCTAGTCCAGCTGATGAGATTGCGGTCTGGATGTTTTGCATGGCGGGTAGGACGAATTGCGCCAAGCTGTTGGGTATTACCTCATTTCCAACTGAAATGTACTTGAATTGGACATCAGGCCAGTAGTTTTGTACGTTGTTTTGGACCCATGAATCAGCGGCTCCGGGGCTGTTTGCCAGATCTTGAAGATTGTCTCTAGGAACGTCTAGGATGACTTGAATGTTGGACCCCCTTAAGGCCTGGAGGGCCGTTGCATTTGGATCGTAGAGTCTCATCCGTCTGATGTTTTTCGATTTGTAAAGATCTACTACTTCTGTTGGTGGTGGTAGATTGTTGCCCTGCATTCCGTAGCAAACTCCAACGGACTGTGCGCCTGCATTGTAGGGAAATGATTGAGCAATGGGACTTAAGAAGTGAGGATTGAACGTACACCGTTGAAACATTGGTGGGGCCACGGGAGTTTTGAATCAGGCTGGTATTTTTCGTAGTTTCAGTGCATCCCAGTAGGAATAGGCGCATAACATTCTTAATCCGGATGATATTGTAGGAAAATGCTTAAGCAATAGGATTTATTGGTGATTGCATAGATTTTTATCGGCACTTATCCTTAATTAAACATGGCTGAAAACTTGCTAGACTGAGTGGAAATACCTCGTTTCAACACTTGAGGTCTTGGTATCGATCCCCAGCGGGGGTGGCTAACTTGGAGTGTGTGTACTAACAAGCTAACGGAAAAAAAAAAAAAAAAAACGTGGTTGGAAACCATGTTTTGGAATACTTTTACCGGTGCTTGGATGGACTTTTGCTAGTGACTTTTCAACTTTTCGAGACACTTTTTCAGTGATTACCGGTGGCTACCGGAAGGCACCGGTGAAAGTGGAACAGTTACAAAGACGATTAGTGCCGGTTATTTTTTTGAGCACCGGCAAAGGTTATAGCAGCGCTTTTTTTTGACATTTACCACCACTTTTCGCCACCGATAAAAGTTTTTTTTTTTTTCCCTTATAATGATGGCATAAATAAATTACGGTAGGCCAAGAAAAGGCTCAACGGTGGTCATTTCCTACCTAATTTTTCCTGTTATGCGGGCCACTTGGGTTTTGAATCTTACTCATATTTAAGCTACATTATAACAAGATTTGGCAAAATGGATGAACAGGGTAGATTTCTCACAAACATTGCTGGAAGTCTTACCTAGCTTACTGTCGCAGGAACTCGTATGCCAAAAAATGTGTCGGTGAATTTATTAGGTGGTCTACACGTATGCAGAAACGGATGGCTAGAAAAAAATCATTACTAGGCGTGTAGCCTCAATGCCAGTTTGTTTCTCACTTGATTAGTGGCCAACGCTAATTTTTGCAACGGGACACTTGATGAGTGGCCCGGGCTAATTTTTGCAACGGGACACATGATGAGGGATGAACACACCAGATTGCGCCCACGTGTTCAATGTAAACACGTGTGCTGCGTTTGTTCATGGTGCTTGGACAAGAGGCTTATGGACTCGGAATTCCTTTGGTCTGGCCATATCCATGCCTTCATATATTGATACAGATAGACGTGGCAGGTTCCTCTACAACGTCTGTATTGAATAAGCTTGTCCTACAATGTCGTATGTGGGGCCCACCATGATGTATGGCACACATCCAACCATTCATGAAGTGGGTTACAGAAGAGGGAACAGTTGGGAAAGGGACGCTCACCAACAAAACCTTCCAGCCCGGAGTGTGGGGCCACCATGTTTTCCATGTTCCCCACCAGGATTAAGGACGCGGATCAGGTGCTGTTGCCAAACGCCATCCCAGCACTGTTGTGTCGATGTGTTGGGCACTGTGGGCCCAACGTTTTATATCCACGCCGTTCATCCATTTTGCCTCTACATTTTAAGACATGAACTCAAAAATGAACCATTACAAATCTCAAGTTGGCCACACCACAGGAAAAATGGGTGATTGAACATCCACCATTAAAAACTTCTTTGGGGCCACAAAAGTTTTTGATCATACTTTTTTTTTTTCCCCTGCATCTAGGTCTGAGTGACCTTATCAACAGGTTAGATGACAAGTAAATATTACCGTAGGCCCTTAGAAAGGTTTCGAATGTGGTTTCATTAACCCAACTGTTCCTTTGGTGTGGTCTACTTGAGCTTCAGATTTTCTTCCTTTTTTGTTTCACACCCTAAAATGAGCAGTAAAAACGGAAGAACGGAATGGATATTAAACACATACATCGCGTTAGCCCCACAGCGCCCAACACTTCAACACACCTATGCTGGGAGTACTAGGGAACGGATTGGCTACTCCCCCTAACACCAGCCAATGGCTGGTGGTCGGTGCTATGTGGGTCCCACTATGGTGTATGTGTTTCATCCATGCTGTCCATCTATTTTTACAGATAATATACAGTATAAGACCAAAAATGAGATATATTCCAATCTCAAGTGGACCACATTACAGGAAACAATGTTGAATGAGCGTCGACCATTAAAAATATTTTGGTGGCCATAAAAGTTTGGATCAAGCTGATTTTTGTTTTTTCCCTTCATCTGGGCTGTATGACCTAATCAATAGATTAGATATCAAATAAACAATATAATGGGCCTTAGGAGGATTTTAATGGTGAATATCCAATCACTATTGTTTTCATTTGGTGTGGACCACCTGAGATTTATATACCCTATTTTTATTTTTGAATAAAGCCTTAAAATGATCTTTTAAAATGGATGAATGAAATATATGAAATACATATATCATGATAGGGCCCAGGGAGCACCCACCATGCCACGGAGCTGGCGGATCTGCTTCCAGAGTGCTAGTGCAAGCAGGAAAGGGATGGGCTACTCCCCTGCCACCGGCCAATGGCTGGTGGTCGGTCCTCTATGGGTTCCATCATGATGTATGTGTTTCATTTATTGTGTCCATCTATTTTTCTAGGTCAATTTATAATAATAAATTAAAAATGAGGTATATACCACTCTCAAGTGAACTACGAAATAGGGTTGAATGAACTTCGACCATTAAAAAGTTTTTGAGGTCATAAAAGTATTGGATCAAGTTGATCTTTGTTTTTTTTCCTTTCATCTAGGTCTTTATGACCTAATCAATAGATAGGATGTCAAATAAACAGTACAGTGGGCCTTAGGAGGACTTAAATGCTGGATATCCAATCACTATTATTTTCCTGTGATCCAACTGAGATTTATATCCATCTCATTTTTGGGATAAAGATCTAAAATGATTTTTAAAAATAGATGAACGAAAGGGATGAAATACATACATCATGGTGGGGCCCATAGAGCACCGACCACCAGCTCCGGGACTGGTGTCCAGGGGAGTAGCCAATCCGTTTCCGTGGTATGTGTTTCATCCATTATGTTCATCCATTTTTAAATATTATTTTATGTCTTTGTTCCAAAAATTAGAGGGATATAAATCCCAAATGGATCACACCACAGGAAAACAATAGTGATTGGATATCCATCATTTAAATCCTCTTAAGGCCCACTGTACTGTTTATTTGTAATCCAATCCATTGATTAGGTCATAAATACCCAAATTTATGGAGAAACAAAGATTAACTTGATCCTATACTTTTATGGCCCCCAAAAAGTTTTTAACGGTCAAAATTCATTCAAAACTGTTTCCTGTAATGTAGTCCACTTGAGACTGGGATATACCTCATTTTTTTTATACTATGATAAATTGGCCTATAAAAATAGATAGATGGAATGGATGAAACACGTACATCATGGTGGGCCCACAGAGCACCGACCACCAGCTCCGGGGCTGGTGACAGGGGGAGTAGCCAATCCGTTTCCGTGCCAGCAACGCCACCTTATCACTGTCCCATGATTAATGGGACGCGGGCAGGAAGTTCCTGCGCAAGGATGTTAGGTAAGCCCACCGTTATATTTGTGAGAAATTCACCCGTCCATCTGTTTTTAGAGATCTATTTAGACTTGAGACAAAAAATGAGGCACATCAAACACTCAAATGATCCACACGAGAGGAAACAGTGGACATTCTGTGAGCACCGTTGAAACATTCTTATGGCCATAAAAGTTTTGTATAAGGTGAGTTTTATGTTTTTTCACTTCATCCCATTGGGAATGACTTTATTAACGGTTTGGATATCATATAAATATCAAGATGGAGCCTAGGAAAGTTTCAACGGTGGAAATTTCTTTTCCTCATTTTCCCTCTCGTGTGGCCTACTTGAGTTTTTTATCCACTTCATTTTTAGTCACAGGTCCTAAAATGAGCTCCCAAAACTTATGGACAGAAGGATTTCTCACGTACCTTGCAGTGGGCCCCACCCAGCATCATTGCGCAAGAACTTCCTGCGAAAGGCTCCCTCAGGGATAGGTTTGATTTCACGAAAACATCACGTTGGACCTTACACGCCACGTTGCAGAATAATCATATTCTCCGAACCTTGTAGAGAAACGACCTGTAGATAGAAAGACACGTTACCTGCAATATCCAGGCATGCCATTAGCAGCCCCAAGACAAGCACTGTAGCAACCATGACAAGGCCTCTAGCTGTGGTAAATGAAGCAGCCATGGAGGCATGTGATGCATCTCATCATCTGCTCGTGGCCCTTTGTATAGAGGACTGGCAGCAGTGATCAAGGACTAAGGTGGGCCCCACGTGCTTTCCCAGTCAATCACTCCATTGAAAATCAATTTACCATCGACAACTCATCGAGAGCCACATGTGGACCGTCTCTTCGTTGAGTCTTTGGACTTTTCTTTTCTTTTTACCTGAAAGAGCCAAATTCATGGGTGGTGTATCTTTCTATCCCCAATTTTCTTCATTTAATCACATTTTATTTGTTGAAAGGTCCACAAAATTCCAATTTCTATTGAACGAATTCTTGTCTTTGTTTGTAATTTTTTTTTCATCACATGGGCCCCATTCTGTATCAGGACACGTAACTTTAAATCCGGATAACGGACTTGCGGGGTCCAGGCCGCTTGATTAGATACACCTGATGGACCTCTTGATATGGTACCTTTATAAAAAATCAATCAATCAGGTGAGGAGGTACTGACACGGCCTTTCGCTAGGCTTACTCTGATGTTAGTGAGAAATCCATCCCGTCCATCTGTTTTAAAAGTTCATTTGAGGACATGTGACCAAAAATGAGATGGATAGCTCGAAAGCTCAAGCGAGATACACCAGACGGAACCTTTAGGGAAAGAAATGCTTACTGTGGGGGTGTAGAGGGGCTCCATCGGAAACTGGTCAGTGATTAGCAAACCCAAGTCCGGAAAACGGACGAATGCTCAGCCATGATCGCCAACTGGAATGGGAGGGCGTTCTCCAGCATGAAATTCAGTTGGGTAGGAGGATTCAAACAACAGCTGCGCCGCGACCACTGCCTGTTGATTAGCGTGATACTCGAAAACACGTAGATCAACGTTCCGGATGATTAGAGCCAGTGCTGCCGTGGACACTAGTAGAGGAGCAAGGAAGAAGAGAATTTTAACTAGCAAAATGGCAGCAATCATGTCGTTGACATAGACGAAGGAATGAGAGAGGGAGAGAGGTTTTGGGTATTTGTCAGAAGATAAAAGTTCAACTGTTTGCTTTTCGTGTTTTTTCTCGTGAGAGCAATCGCCGTGCATTTCGTGAAGCCACGGGAATGAAGAAAGAAACTCCCTTTTTGGAGCCATCACGCTACAAAGCAAAAAGGGCCATCCAAAAAGCATTACGCTGCATGTAGGTTTGCTATTAGCCACATATGTTACGCACGCGTCCCAGCCTGGAACGTGCGTAGGACATCTGACCTGTGGATGAGGTGGGTTCCTTCATGGACCAATCAACTCACCAGGCGCATCACACTGCACGTTACTTTCACACTGAGGTAGCCCAGCTGATGAATATTGTTAATTACCTAACCTCATCGTTGCTCCGTATTGTTGTAGTAGATGTCTTAAATGGAATCTGTTACAAGGCCTCTCCTTATAATTGACGGATTGTTCGATGTCACATTTAATGGCATCAAACAGTGCTCGATCCCATCGAGATTTTTTTTGATTTTCTCTGGTTGGTCGCTGGACTAACTAGGCATCTTTTTTATGCCATCGAAGATCTATTTGATGCCATTGAACATGACTCGATGCAATTGGAGAAAGTTGGATTTTTCAGTGTTGTCTCTAGACAATTAGGGCCTGTTTGGCCAGGCAGATCTCATGGTATTAGGAGGGATGGGATCAATTTTAAGGTAATGATGATGGTGTCAGCGGATAGTCTTAAGATCCATGGGATTGCTTATATCCCGGGATAAGTTCACTGGTTCTGTTTGGCACGCCCCATGTATGCCGGGATTTTACCTTCCAATCCATTCAACCAAGGGATAGGATCAATTTTAAGGTAATGATGGTCGTGTCAGTGGATTGTCTTGAGATCCATGGGATGGCTTATATCCCGAGACAAGTTCACCAGACCTGTTTGGCTCGTCATGCCTATCCAAGGATATTGCCGATCCCATCCCTCTTAATACCGTGGGATCTGCCTGGCCAAATAGGCCCTTAGAGTGTTAGTATGATGCCATTGGCATAACTTCAATGCCATCGAAAGATAAGTCTCAATGACATTGAAGAATGTATGATGCCATCAAACTGATCGACGTAGATTTACATAGAATTGTGATTTTGCGGGATTTATTTTCGATTTTGCTTGGGATCTTTTTATAGGCTATATATATGAGTGTAAATGGGATTAAGAGGTACTTCTAGGGTTTTTAATTCGTCTAAGGGTTTCAAAGGGTATAGCTGTTCACACCCCAAGTATAGGATTGTGATATAGTAATAATCTCGGTAAGATCGAGGTCGACTCCACGAGGACTGTAACTTATACGTAATTTGAAAGTTACTTGAACTAGAACTAGGTGAAGATGTAATCTAAATAAAAAAGAATTAAAGGAATAATTGTGAATTTATTTAACTAAAGCTTGTGAAATTCAAAGGTGGGAAACTAGAGTTTTAGAGGATTCACTTGTAGAGATCAGAGAGACCTATGCTTTATTCAAGAACACATCTAGACTCAGAGTCCTATCTTTATCCAGACAGAAGGTATAACCATAAAAATTAAATCTAAACTTCATTTGATCCAGTTATCAAGAGATGAGAGGTATGAGAATTAGACTTGATTCCATCATAAGACCATGCCTAGGAGACAAAGTAAATAATAGAATTTAACCAATCCACATCCAATCTGAGAAAGTTACGAACGTAAGGAAGAGTTCTGTCATCTAACCATGCCCTTGAGACAATGGTAAACAACAGAGTTCCTATGATCATAACCTTCAGACATGCATGAAAAATACTAGAAGATATCGTAGATCCATTGTAATTTAAGTCACAATAAATCATTAAAAACTAAAGGCATTCCATATAAACAAACTAGAATCAAAATCAGTTCATTGAACAAAAGGCACAAACAAAAAAGTCTCCCATTATGCTAAAAGCTTCACCTCTTAGCCCTAGCTAAGAGGTTTAGCCTGTTATGATCATGTTTAAGCTAAAAAAAATAAAACATCTAAGGAAAGAAAGAAAGAAAGAAAAAACAAAAGGAAGAAACAAAGGAGGAGTCGTCTATTCTCTCTCTCCTTCTCTTGCTTTCACTCCATGTTCCCAAGATAGCCCTTTACATTCTCTCTCTTTTCCTTTTTATAAGAATAGGCAGTTGGTGCTGGAGAAAGTCGGTGCTTGGAGAAAATCGGTGCGTAGCAAGAAACGCACACAGCCTTACGTTTGGCGTGAATCGCCGACCATTCTTCTTGCTTTCTTTCCAAGTAAACAACGTCCCTTAGAGCATTTTTAGATGGTCTACACGTTGGACGGTTAAGATCATTCATCTGATAAAAGATGGTGGGCCACAACCACCCTAAAAATCCATTTATCTTATATGTGCGTAATTCATATGCAGCCTTGCTGTAATGTCCAGTGGGCCCCACAATGGTGTTTTCTGAGAAATCTGACCTATTCATTGGATTCCCAACAAAAAATCAGTCGGGAAGGAGTGGTTTTACGATCCATTATATCAAACCAACTCACTATTCATCCTATATTTTTTGATGATCCATGAGTGTACATGCATAAGGGATAAAAAGTCCACCTTGGCGAGGGTCACGCCCCCCCATCTGGAGCAGTTGAACGGTCCGGATCATCAAAATGTGAGATGAGTGGGTCTTATTGAGAGAACCCAGCGGACACTCTTCCATCCGCTGGTTCTAACATGAGAAAGCTCGGGTCAAGGCAGTTAAAGCTGCCTTGACGTTGTGGTGTGGCGTGGGCGCGTGTACTCCATGTACACCTGCTGTACATGTGGGGTCCACTGTGATGTACATGTGGAGTTTAGTTTCAAAGCATTCATGATTCCTTCCTTTGGGCATGAGAAATGAAATCATGCCACCAACTATGAAGTTGGCCAGTAAATCCAGCAACAATAGCACAAGCAATGTCTTCATCACTATGCATTTTCATTGCACATGCAAATTGGTATACCAACATATGATTACAGATTTGAATTATTTGATATTCAGAAAGTCCATTGAGATTCCACTCATACACTTGATTTTCTTCATAATGAATTCTTGGAAGATCTCTATTATCTTTAAATTGGAGATCAATTGGAGTTGGTCTTTTATATAATGTTTTGATAATGCAAACATTAATTTGTTTATTTCTAGATTTTGATTAGTATCTTCAAATTCTGAATGTTGGGTTTTAATCTTTTTCAAAGTCTGACTCAAACAATTGATTGATTGTATTTATTTGAGTTGCATTTTTTGTTCAAGTTGTATTTTTCATTCTCTTTGGTAAATTTTCCATAAATTCTGGAGATGTTTGTAGACTGGGGGTCGAAACATTACTTTGGGGTATATTTTGGAATGAACATTTGGAGTTTCTTATTTGTATTTGATGATGAAGGTTGACTTGATTAAGAGTTTGAGTTATTTGAAATTCTTCATTTTTGTATTCTATTTGTTTTCCTATAAGATGTAGGGCAATATTAGTATAATTATTTTGTCCAATAATGTGTGAAAAGTCCTTTTGAGTGACTGGCTGCACATTTTTGAACTATGTTACGTCCTTTACAAGACTAGCCATAATTTTCATATATTTGATTGATCTGAATAGGAGTAAAAGTTGAGATATTTTTTTAAAGACCCGTATCTTAGTCCGTACCGTTCCATAGGCTTTCGCGGTCTTTCCGGTTAAATTTTGGCAACCTTTAACCTTTATCCGACGTTTACTCGCGATCCTAATCCGAGTCCTATCAACCCGAGTCGACTCAACCCGAGACTTATACCCTAGCGACTGTACTGTCGTTGCGGTTCCAATGCCGCGACTCGCGCACCGAGGCGATACCCTGGCCAAGAGATGTGGGCCCGCGTTCAGTTTGAGAAAAACGTTGCGCGTTACAAAATCCAAGAGAATCTCTACCGAATGTCACATCTGTTAATCAATCAATCCCATCAATGATCAAGTACATGTCAAGTACACATCACCTCACACCCATCCCTAAGCAACCCCAAAAGTCAAAAAGTTCTTACACACCCCATACCTTTCTTACACAACATACCCCTAAAGTCAACAAACTCTTACACCACCCATCCCTCTCTCTCCCATCCATCACTCCATCCCATCTTCTCTCTCTTATTTCTCCCTTCTTTTCCAAGCAACCCAAACCACAAGAGAAAACATCACACGTCCAAGGCTCTCCCAAACCTCCATGAGAGAGTTTTGTATGCGGCCCACTTCCTACCCTTTCATCTCCCATCTCAACCTTTCAAAACTCCATCTCTTCCATTAGGATCGAAGCTAAGGAGCAAAGGAAACCTAGGGAGCAAGAAGAAGTGGACGGTGGGTGTTCTTAGACCCACATTTTCATCCTTTTTAGTATTTCTCTTTTGTGATTTAAGGGCCCACATATGGTGGGACCCACCTTGATGTATGCTTGTATCTAAGAGGGGCCCATAGTGGTGGGGTCCCTCCGTCATCACCGATTTCTCCCTTTTCCTCTTCCTCTCCCTCTCTCTTTCATTTTTATGGTGTGTGACGATGTGGCCATGTGGCCCACTCGGATGGACCCCATCATGAAGCATGTATTTTATTCAAGCTATCTTGTAGGTGGGGTCCACCTTGAATTTGTGTGGTATGCAAAACATCCAGTGTCCAGGGATGCTGGACTTTACTACACCGTGAAGTGTGAACTGACGTGAGCAAAAATTTTAGCTTTGGTTCAAGCTTTTAGAAGTGCTGCTCATGTAGGCCCCACTTTGATGTATGAATCTAATCCACTCCATTCATTCCATTCCTCGTCTCATTTTAGGCGTTGAGCCGAAAAATAAATCTAATCCGATAATCAAGTGGGCCATACCATAGAGAACTGTGATTCCTACCGTTTAAATCAGTTAGGACCCACCTTGTTTTTTTTCTATTCGTCAAAACATGCTGAATATTGGGCTCTTTTGGACGGTCTTGAGCCATGGAGTCCAATGAATGGGTTGAATTTTCTGGATGTAGGCCCCACCTAGGAAAAACTGAGAAAATAAATAAATAAATATATATATATATATATATATATATATATATATATATATATATATATATATATATATATATATATATATATATATATATATATAAAACCAACAACTAAACAGCAAAACGCTGTTGCTGTTAGCGTCCATAGGACACTGACAGCAAGCAGCGTCCGCTGCTGGACGTGCATGTGCCCCACTATAGGCCCCACCGTGATGTGTGTCATACATTAGGACCATGCATTTGTTGGGTCCCTCATGGCAGTGGGCCAACCAAAAAGATCAACTGTCCGTGGACTCAGGTGGCCCACATCACAAGGACAGTGAGGATAGAACGTCTGCCATTGAAACCTTCTGGGCATCCAGAAGTTTTGGATCATTTGGAAATTTGTTTTTCCTTTCCATCCCGATCCGTGTGACATTATCAACAGATTGGACGGTAGATAAACTTTATGGTGGGCCCCACGTGGGACCCAATGATGCATGTGTTCTATCCACACGAGTGGGCTAATTCTATGTTAAATATAATGGTAATATATTATATTATATTACATTAATATATATAATATAATATATTATATATTATATTATAATATATATGTATATTATTACATCTATGAGGGTGGGCCTTACGTGGGACCCACCTCTGCTGTTCTTTAAGCAGCATTAGCTGCATGTACAACAGCTATGTAGTTGCATGTGGCATGTAGACCTACGGCTGCACACGATTATAAGTTCCGTGGGTCGCACCTATTCCGTCCATGCCATCTATCTATGGGACCCACCATGATGCATGTGTTGTATCCAAACCGTCCAACCATTTGTGAAATCATTTTTTTTTTGGCATGGGGTAAATGAGTGAGATCCAAAGTTTAAGTGGACCCCACCATTTGCAATAACAATGGGGTACAGTGACATCCACTGTTTAAAACTTCTTAGGAGCCACAATGGTTCCCACCCAAGTTGATATTTAGTTTTCACTTCATCTATCTCTATGCTAACTTATGAGTAAGTCGGATCTCAAGATACATGAGGGTGGGCCCGATTTGATATACATTTGGCTTGTTGATTCGGCCCATCGATTTGGCCATTTGAATCAACCCATTTGATCGGCCCATTCGGTCGGCCTGATGCGATGTATGTGAGGCCCATGAGCGAGGCCCAATGTAATGTATTTATGTGGCCATTGCATTATTTATGAATTCTTTATGTGGGCCACTCCTTGGGAGTAATGTTGGTTAGATATCCACATTGATGGACAATGATGGTTAGATGTCCTCATTACGACCTTCCCTTAGGCCTTGTTAGGCTCATTCCGATTTGTTGAGGCCGATTGTATAGGCCGATTCTGATTATCGATACCGATTATCGAGGTCGATGCCGATTATCAACCCTGATTATCGGTGCTGATTATCAATACTGATTACTGGTGCCGATTATCGAGGCCGACGCCGGTTATCAATATCGATTATAGATATGTGACAACATAACATCATGATATATGCTCATGCACATCATCTGTATACTTGTGATGAGATGAGTGACTGATCATTGATGAGATGAGTGATTGATCATAGTACATGCCATTGGGCAGATTGTTATGGGACTTCCTGGTGAAGGGAGGTGCCCACATGAGCGTTGTACGTGTATGATTATTGTATGACTGGATAGTGTGATTTATGCATTTCGCATTATATAATATGGTTACTGTAGCCCTAGCGACATCAGGGTTGTATCTTCCACGGGCATATCGTGGCTGGCAAGATTAGATACCAAAAAAATTATTCTACATGGGGTGCTATAGATATCCCTGGGTAAAAGTCCCTAAACCCTTATAGTACCAGGAGGTTGCTCCAACGTCTAGACAGAGTGGGTGCATGAGCGCTAAGTACCGATTATCAGAAGGCCGCACTTTCCACTGTGTCGTGGTCGGTTGGAAGGGAGTGCGGCCTTACCCACCTGAGAGGAGGGGACAAAGCTAGGCTGAGTTTGGCCAGCTCGAGGAATGGGTCCGCTATCGATGAGCTGAGTCCGATATTGGTAGGCGGATAGTGAGATCTTTTCCACTCACCTTGTTGCACGCAATGAGGCGACAATCTAGCTTGGAGTGTACTAGACCTCGGTGATATTTCAAAGTTGAACTGTATTGATATGTGGACTCAGATGAGGATTTGTATGCTTGAGTTACATCTTGCATTGCATGGCCTTGGAATGGCCAACATCATTCATGCCTTGCATCGCATAGCCTTGGTACGACTAATAGTATCCATGGACTTATCAGCATATTCCATATTACTCTGATACTGCATAATTGTATTACTATCTTGTGCACACACCTTCACCACCTTCTAAGCTTTCCATAAGCTTATGTACGAATGTTACATACAGGTGACGTTGGATTGGAATAGCGTTGAGGCTAGAGCACGTGACAGATCATCTTGAAGTTTTTATCTATCATCATTGTATTTTTCTTTTTTTGCTTTGTACTTGTAAATTTTGATCATGGTGGAAATGTAATGGAGTTTTTGATTATTGTTTGTGCATTATGTCTTTGGTTATACTTATTACGAATCAAACTGATGTTGAAAATCCTCCTCATAGCATCCCAGGATCGGAACCTGGCAAATAGGTACTAGGAGCCGAGAATGGGGTACTACGAAGGCTATCGGTGACGGATTCGGCGATTAAAAATTTTGTGAGACCGGTTTCCGAATTTGGGGCGTGACATTTTTTCACCTCCAGTAGTTTCCCATTCTTGAATCTTTTTATATATCATTAAAATGTTGTAAGATCATTCTCTTGGAAAGAAGGATGAAATCCAATCGAAAAAAAGAATATTTTTTTGATGGGTTTCCATATCTTTAAACCATTGGATTTTGAGATGTCCTCTCTTGAGTACTAAAATTTGCAAATGACATAGGGAAGGACATGTTGAGGTTAAGCACTGTCTTCTTCAGAGGGATAACTACTCTGAATCCATGGAGCTTCTCTAGACTCCTCACAGAGATACCTCGAAACCATGAGGCAAAGAAGAAAATAAAAATAATTTTTAGAAATTCCAAAATAATTGATTCATTCAAAAAAAACGACTTTACAACCCTTTATATGATGTTATGAACCCTAGGGAGAATTTTTGGAATCAAATTACAACCAAAACTCTCAATAATTGTGACTAACTATAAATAGTAAACTTATTATTTATAGACGGGCATGATTTCCACTAGACCTCATGGTTTTCGGTCAAAAATAGTAAGTTTCCTATTTGTCTCAACAATGCTATTCTCGTAATTATTCAAGTACTTTTCATGTTGGACGAAACTCCTAAAGCCCAACGGACGAAGAATTATAATCAAATCAAAACTTACTATAAATAGTAAAAACAAATAAAACAGAAATTCGACCATTGATGTGATGAAATTTCACAAATTTGGCATGTGTAACTCAGCATGGCTTGGTTGGGTGGCTAAAGTAGCTTATCCTACCCCAAAATCATATGTGGCACGTCGGATAACTCATTTCGGTTTGCAAAATACGCCCATTTTTAGATCTGATAATGCAGATCACTTCCGCCTCTGATCGGGCCTTTTGTAGTCCATCTACCATGAAATTGTACGTGACCCGCTCTACATGAGCAAAGAACCATGTTTTTAATGAATGTGGTTTTAAATCTTGACTCAATAAAATTTTATCAATTATAAATTCATTTTGTATTATTACATTGATTTGAAAACATGTTCCGAAATCATTTTCTATAGGATTATAGGAATACGGAGAATTTGGTGCTTTATAGGTTGCATATGAAATACCGGAGGGAAAGGGATCAGACATCCTCAATGATGAGGGTTCAGTAGGTTTTTGGACAGGTTGATTTTGTCATACGAAAATAATTTCAACTGATACCTTACATCGAGCTCACGAGAACTTCCCATTACATTGAATGGTACCATGAGGTTGACCTCATGAGAGCTTCCCATTGCATCGAGTTGTGTGGGCCCCACCATAATGTGTTTAGAACAGCTCCCTATCAGTCAGATGGACCATTCCATGATGGGCCACACCATATATAACACTTGAGAGGGATACCCTCCCATTAAAACATTCATAATCATTTATTGGGCCCACTGAGATGTGGTTCACAAATCCAACCCATCCATTGTGTGTGTCCCACTTGGATGAGGGGTTAGACCAAGTTTTAACCCCATCCAAAACTCAGGCAAGCCCCACCAAGTATTTTTATACATTTTAGGCATGTCTTCACAAGGTTTTAGATGGTATGGTCCACTTGAGTTTTGTATACGACTGATGTTTTGGATATCCCATCATCTAAAGGGGACCCATCAAATGCACGGTGTTGATGTTTGGCACACATTGCAGTGGGGCCCACAAAACTTGACCCCTTGGGAAGTTCCAATAAGGTCGACTGCATTGGGAAACCGTACTTTCCGGGTCAAGCATATTTATGCAACATTAATATAGGGTCGAGATGTGTTTTGTCTTTCACCGTTCAATGAAAAAATTGAAAACTACACCCTAAAGATGCCAGAGCTTTAGGAAACGGTAAAACCGAAAAAAATCGGCATTACGTAAGTATTCAGTTCGCTTGCTAAGGCGAATATGGATAGGAATGCAAGCAGATTGCATGCCACGTCATCATCAAATTTTGTGGGCCCTACCATGATGGTTATGTTGTATCAACATCGTTTATTCTTTGGAGAGATCATTTTAGGTCATGAGCCCAATAAAAAAAGCATATCCTAGCTAAAATGAATCATAAACCTTCTCAAGGCTCACTGTGATGTTTATTTGTTGTCTACACTGTTCATAATGACACACAGACTGGGATGAAAGGTCAAAAACAAATATAAGCTTTATCCAAAACTTCAGTGGCTCCAAGAAGTTCTCAATGGTAGGCATTCAACTCCCACTACTTTTTTATGTTGTGGTCCACTTGAACTTTGGATCTACCTCACTTTTGATCTAATTTTCTAAAATGATCTTGCCAAATAAGTGGACAGTGTGGATATAGCACTAACATCATGGTGGAGGCCACAGAGCACGACAACACAGTGGGACACACGGATGGGATTTCCTTACCAAGCCTTTAGCAAGAAGTTTTTGCACTAGAGTCTAGGTGAGGTTCAGCATTATGTTTATGATAAATCCATTCCATTAGTCAGTTTTACAAGATCATTTTAGAACATACAACTAAAAATGGGCTGGATCTAAGACTCAAATGAGCCACACGAGAGAAAACAACTAGGATTGAACAACCACCCCTAAGACATTAATACGGTCACGAAACTTTTGTATCAGGCTAAGTTTCATTTTGTTTTTTTGTTTTTTTTTGTTTTGTTTTGTTTTTGTTTAGTTTCCAGTACATCCAAGTAGAAATGATGTTACAAATAGTTTTTGTATCATATAAACATCAAAAGGCAGCCGGGAAGGTTTTAACTGTAGGCGTTTCTTTAATGCGCACTGCTTCCAAATCCTTTGGCAGGAAGACTGCTTCTGCCCGTGTCGGGAGTAGATAAAGTGCGGCCCCACCCAAGACGGTGTAGCTTTACCATGGGGTCGACCTTGATTTATGTATATTATATCCAGGCCACCCATCCGTTTTTATATATCATTTTAAGATACGAGTCCGAAACCGAAGCAGATCCAATTCTGAGGTGGACCATATCATAGGAATCAGGGTTGATTTACAATTAATGAGACGCATAAAAGCAAATATTTGTTTTTTCACTTCATCTAAGTTTATACGACTCTATCAACATGTTGGATGAAAACAAGCATCATGTAAACATTATAGTGGGCATAGGAAGTTTTTAATGGTAAAGCATTCAATCACCACTATTTCGATAGTATGATACGCCTGAGTTTTTTACATTTTATTTAGTTTTGGGCTATATCCTAAAATGATCTTCCAAACGGATGGACGGTGTGGATATAGAAAACAAGGATCAAGTTCAGCCTCACTGTGACGACCGTAGTGCCTTGGTGATTTAATCCACTTCCGTCCGCGTCGGAAGCGGAATGGCTGGTGTGCCACGATCCACCGACCTTGTGGTGTGTTATCCTTACTAATTTCTGTGGGTCATACCATGATGTAAGTGTTATATCTACACCATCTATTCATTTAGTGAGATCATTTAAGAAATTATTTCAAAAATTAGATAGATTCAAAGCTAAAGTGGACCACAACAGAGTAAGCAGTTGGGATTGAATGCTTACCATTGAAAACTTCTTGGGGTCCAAAAAAGTTTTGGATCAGACTTATATTTGTTTTTCCTCTTCGTACAGATCTTTGTGACATTATGAACAAGTTATATGGAAAATAAACAACACGGTGAGCCTAGGAATGTTTTAATGGTGAGTATCATTGTTCCACTCCTTTCTCGTGTGCTTCATTTAAGCAGCAGAGCTGCCTAAGGTTTGAGATCTTGTCTAAAATAATCTTTCAAATGAATAGACGGTATAGATACAACATATACTTCTAGGTGGGCCTTACAGAACTTGTCAACGGCATCATCCATTTTGCCTTTTTTTACAGCGCTCGAACTTGGCAAATAGCATGGTTGCATGCGATTGAGGGATAGATACATAGGGACGTTACCGGTAGCGGACTGCGTAGGCGTACTGAGTGAACTTTGTGGGGTCGACCATGATTTATATATTTTATCCACTCCTTTCATCTATTTAACCAGATAATTTTAAATAATTTTAGGGCCTGAGCTCAAAATTAAAGCATATCTAAAGCTCAAGTGAACCGCTCCATGGGAAATAATGTAAATTGAATATCTACTATTAAAAAAATCTTGAGAGCCATGGAAGTTTAAGATTAAGGTTATATTTGTGTTTTTCCTTTCATTCATGTTTTTGTGATCTTATGAATAGTTAGGTTGGATGTTAAATAAACATCATTGTGGGGCCAGCAAGGTTTCAATGGTGGAAATCATTATTCTCACTTTATGGTCGACTTCATATTTAGATATGTTTTAATTTTGATTTTAACTCCTTAAATGAGGTGAAAAAGGGATGGATGGTATGGATAAACCACATACATTCACCGTGGGCCCAACAGAGTTTAGTCAGTACAATGAAAGCACACCGACTAACTCGGTACGCAATCCGATTTCCACGTTACCTGCAATATCCAACATCCAGGCATGCCATTAGCGGCCCAAAAACAAGGATGCAGATTGCGTCCTACCCTCTGTAGGGCCCACCATGATGTAAGTGTTTTATCCATGCCATTTATCATTTTTTTCTGATCATTTTAATATATGATCCAAAAAATGAAGTAGGTTCACAGTTCCAGTCGACCACACCAAAGGAAGCTGCAGTGATAATGACACTCCCCGTTGAAACTTTTCTAAGGGCCAACCTGATGGTTTCTTTTTTTTACCATGCAACCTATTAATAAGGTCATGTATATGTGGATGAATCGGAAAAACAAATATCAGCTTGATCTGAAACTTCTCCAACTCCCGAGAAGTGTTTAATGGTGGACGTTCAATCCCAAAATTGTGGTCCACTCAAGCATTTTTCCTGACTCGATTTTTTTTAGTTTTTATTTTTTTGTTCCTTAAAATGGTTTGAGAAAAACGATGAATGGCATGGATAAAATAATTACATCACCGTGGGCCACACAGAGCCATGCCTGGACGGATTACCGTCCGGGCGGGGTAGGACGCAATCGACAAGGCCGAGGACTGGCAGCATTAATCAAGGACTCAGGTGGGCCCCACATGCTTTCCCGGTCTATCACTTCATTGAAAATCAATTTGCCAACTCATCGAGAGCCACATGTGGACCGTTTCTTCGTTGAGTCTTTGGACTTTTCTTTTATTTTTTTTTCCCTTGAAAGAGCCAAATTCATGGGTGGTGTATCTTTCAATCCCCAATTTTCTTCATTTAATCACATTTTATTTGTTGAAAGGTCCACAAAATTCCAATTTCTATTGAACGACTTCTTGTCTTTGTTTGTAATTTTTTTCTTCACATGGGCCCCACTTCTGTATCAGGACACGTAACTTTAAATCCAGATAACGGACTCGCGGGGTCTAGGCCGCTTGATTAGATACACCTGATGGACCTCTTGATATGATACCTTTATAAAAAAAAAAATCAATCAAACAGGTGGGGAGGTACGGACACGGACTTTTGCAAGGTCCACTGTGATGTTAGTGAGAAATCCATCCCGTCCATCTGTTTTGAAAGCTCATTTGAGGTCATGTGACAAAAAATGAGATGGATCAGAGGCTCAAGTTGGCTACACGACCAGAGATAAAATTGTGAAAAGAAATGCTTATAATTGAAACCTTTATAGGCTCCACCTAGATGTTTATATGTCATCCAAACGGTTTATAAGGTCATTCTCCTAGGATGAAGGGCAAACACCGCAGTTAACTTGAGAAATTTCGACTGTAGACCCACCTCTTTACCCACTGTCTTTTCCTTATGCTTCCAAACTTTACTTTCCCTTACTAAATCATTCTGTACGGATATATTATTTTCGGATGAAAATACCCTTACAATTAGCAACATTATACCACTATGCTGTAGATTTATGGCTACGGATTAAAGCCGTAGCTATTGGTAGAGTAAGTAGAATAAACCATGCAAAGGCTAGGATGTCAGTGCTGCGCCACCAATAACTACAGTTATAATACGTAGCCATAGATCCACAGAATTGCCCATCCAGCCATGTTGAATGCAAGAATATTTTCGTCCGAAAATAGTTTGTTCGTACAGAATGGTTTAATTTGGGAAAGTAAAGTTTGGGAATACTTGAAAAAAACGGTGGGTAAATGGTGGGGTCTACAGTCAAAAATTTATCCAGTAACTTTCTATACTGGTCTCACAATCGCTATCTTCGGTTACAACTGTATGGAAGCAAATTGCATGAGAAATCGATCCCATCCATCTGTTTTGCAAGATCATTTGATTACATTTGACAAAAAAGGAGAAGGATTGAAAGCTCAAGCGAGCTACATGACTGAGAAAATTGGAGGAAGAAATGCTTATCATTGAAACTTTTTTGGGCTCCACCTTGATATTTATATGCCATCCAAACGGTTTATAAAGTCATTCCGTTAGATGAAGTGACAACAAAAAATGGCTTAGCCTAATACAAAACCTTCGTGGCCAAAAGAATGTTTCAACAGTGGTTAATGAATCCTCACTGTATCCTCTCATGTGGCCCACTTGAGTTTTGGATGCATCTTAGTTTTGGTTGCATGTTCTAAAATGACCTAGAAAAACGGATGAACAGAGTGGATTTCTCAAAAACATAATACTACTCCACCTAACATACTCGCGCAGGAACTTCCGCGTCAATACTACTGGCTCGCAATTCCACTGTCCGTACGTCAACACCACGTAAAACTGTATAGGAGCGGATTGGGTGTGACCCGGGCACAGATATATCTCTGTGCCCGGGATTGTGTGGGGCTATAGATATATCCATGACCCCGTCCATCTCTTTTGAAAGACAACAATAGGATATGATTCTAAAACTCAAGCAGATCCAAAACTCACGAGGGCCATACACACGAAACAGTGGGGATTGAATGCCTGGCAGATGCTATTTGTTCCTACAGTTTATCCGACTGTTAATAATTCTATGAACTGCTTGGATGTCTTATAAACCTCATGGTCAGTTTTAGGAAGGCTTCAACGGTGGACGTTGTTGTTCCTACTGTTTTATTTGTGTGGTCCACCTGAGTGGGATGGGCCGTGGACAATTCAATGGAGATAAAAGGACGGAGTGGCCAAAATTGGTCAAATACAGCCTAACTCTCCGACCTGTAACATTGATCGATGAAGGATTTAGATGAATAATATATTGTTAGTAACAGGAGCCGATTTTATTTTTTATTTTTTATTTTTATTTAAAAAAAACTACTTTTCCAAGTGGGCTGCATTAAATGATATTAATAAAAAAAAAATGATATTAATAAAAAGTTTATTGCACCATAATTGCATGCCTGGTTTGAGTAAATGGATGTCTGACTTTTTCAGATAAGAAGACTTTCGCCCAAGTCCGTACATGTTTTTTCTTTAGCATGGTCTGTACAAAGAGAGTCACAAATAGAGAAAGATTGTCTGTTTTATTAATTTATTTTATAGGATATTTTTTGATATAAGATTTTTTATCGGGTGGGAGACTAATAAGTTTTATATATTTGTTTTTCTTGTTTATAATGAAGAAGAAAATTTTGTGTTACTATCACATGAAGTATGCATAGTGTTGAACCACATAAAAGCTTGTGCCTCTTGTCTCTTATTTTGGTTTGGTCATATATATATATATATATATATATATATATATATATATATATATATATATATATATATATATATATATATATATATATATATATATATATATATAGTGTCATGCTCCCTTGTGCACTTACGCACCTTTGCACATGTGTCATGAGTGTCTAATCTAAATGGTTCATTTGATGCGGAATCCCATGAAATCCCATGTGACAAGTTTTCACCCCGATCTAAAATTCTGGTGGGCCATAGCAAAGAGAAAGGCAAATCAAGGGAGGAAACTGTTTTCATTTTCTATGGCCCATCAAAGTTTTAGATCAAAGTAAAACTTGGGCCCGGGGAGTTTCATGAGGTGCTGCTTCACATGAACGGTTAAGATTTTAGATCCACATCATGTATGATGGGTTCTCAAAAAAGTTTGTACATAGTACGTACGAACTGGTTCGTAGGTGAGCGTCTCCGTGTATATATGTGTGTGTGTGTGTTTTGACTTCACCTACATTAATAATATGTGGGTGTTTTTCTACAACAATTGGTATTAGAGCCAAAGGTTGAGAAACATTTTAGCACAAGAATAGTGTTGTAGTTATTTTACAATTGTGTTTTAAATGTTTAGATTAAGTTCTACCAAATTTAAGGTGGCGAAGTTCAACGAATCCGATTATGTGTTGTGAAAGCTAAAGGTGAAAGGAGCGTTATTGAATGAAAGATGCGCAATTGCGATTTAAAGAAAAGAAAAGAAAAAAAAATCCTATACAGATGAAAGATGAGGTATTTGATGAGAAAAATCAATTAGCTATGACGGACCTTTTTCTTACTTCAAATAATTCAATTTTGTACAACGTGTCTATATAACCACTGTAAAAGGTTTGTGGGAAATTTTATGAAACCTATATAAAGGAAGATAGAAGATATTTCTCTGACGACAACTATATAACTTGAAGATGAAGAAAGTGTCATCTTTGAAAGAACATTATAATAGATTTAACACCCTAATTAGCAGATTGTCGGTGGTCGATGTGAAGACTAACAATGAGAAAAGGTCACACTTCTACTCTATTCGATATCAGATTCATGAGATGTTTTTATTATAAATCTCAACAACAATCCAAATCTCACTGTAGAGTCATCCATGTTTACATTGCTAATTGAAGAGTCTCATAGAAAAATGCACAAAGAATCTGCGAGTAATGCAATGATAATCAGAGAAAATCTACTGAGAAGGGAATTTGTGGGAGAGGTTAGATGAGATCCAAGTTGAAAGGGCGCAAAATGAGTAAATGTTGGAATTGCGGAAAAAATGGTCATCTGTGTAAAAATTACAGACTCAAGAAAGTAAATCAGAGAAATTACAAACCTAATTTCCATTATCAAATATCAGATTTAAATGGTTCCCAATGAAATCTAGTCGACAAAGTCAATTCATCCAAGGACGGGGAAGTGTTGTCTGTAACGATTCCACAAGAAAATATGAGTCATCAATGGATCTTAGGTTCAGGCACTTTGTTCCATATGACTCCACACATAGATTGTTTATACACATATCTTTCATGTGATAGCAACACAATTATAAAATGGACGACGGTGGTGGAAGAATGAGAATTAATGGCCAGTTTATATCGTTTAATTGAAGATAATATAGTTGACGATGCTATTGTTGCTGGTGATGTAATAGACTTTGCTACAATTTGGCATAGGTGGTTGGGCCACATGATCAAGTAAGGACTAAACGTGCTTCTTGATCGAAATTTACTTCCTGATTTAAAGTCTATTAATGTTAGATTTTTATAAGAATTACATATTTGAAAATTTTCAGACTTAATTTTCCTTAATCCACTATTAAAAGTAAATATATTTAAAATCTAATTTATTTTGATACTTGGGAGGATCCAATTGATTCTTTGGGAGGTTCGTAGTATTTTATTTTTTATTTACGATTTCTTAGGAAAAGTATGGGTTTAGAATGGAAAAAAAAGTTTCTACAAATTGATAACAGTAGAGAGTATACTTCAAAAGAATTCAAGAATTTTTGCAGTAAACATGACATTGAGAGACACTATATTATATCCTCAGTACTTCACACCAAAACGGAATTGTAGAACGTATGAATTGTACGCTTATAAATCGTGCTATGATCATGTTGAGTTCGATTATAATAGATTAGTGTTTTTAGGGAGAAGCCGTTAATATAACTTATTATTTGATAAATCATTCTCCCACAACTGCACTAGATTCAAGATCCCTGAAGAGGTCTAGTCTATTCGCTTCTTCACAGTTTTAGTTATGGTGCTTATGTGTAGATTACAGAAAGTGTATTTTTCTTGGCTATGCATATGGAACAAATGGATACAAATTGTGGGATCCTACTACTCACAAGTTAATGATTAGTTAAGATGTGATTTTTAATGAAGATTTATTGTAAAAAGACAGAATTTCGAAGCTCAAAGTCATGAGAGATAATTAAATTAAATTCTTTAAACGATATTTAAAATTAACCTACTAATTCATATGATTAACAAGTTCATGATATCGTTAAAGATGAAGCTGATGAAGAGCATATAGATGAGATATTAGGTGCTAAAATTTAAAGTCATCAAGATCGAATGAAGATGGCTACACTACCTATTTGTCTTAAGTATTATATTATGACTTACACTTACATGACAAAAGGGCACGTTCATTATTCATATCGAGAGGCATGTGAATCTATTGATGCTAGCCAATAGATAGTGTTCATAGAGGAGGAGACGAAAGCTGTACATAAGAATAAAACTTGGGAATTGATTGAATGACTTAAATGACAAAATGTTATTAGTTGCAGATGAGTTTATAAGTTGAAAAAAATACAAATGGGAATGCTGAAAGATGGGGGATAAGAAATGCATACTTAGAAAATAAGTCTTAACTTTAATGGAATTTTCTCTCAAGTTATTTATTTGAGTACTATTCGTACTGTATTAAGTATGACAACGGTGTTTGACTTAAAACTTGAGTAGTTAGATGTAAAAATTACTTTTCTGCATGATAATCTTGATGAAGAAATTTAAATGACTTCACCTGAAGGCTTTATTGAAGAAAATGAGAATAATCTCATTTTTTGGTTGAACAAATCACTTTACGATTTAAAACAGGTGACAAAGTGTTGGTATAAGTGGTTGATTCCTTCATTTTGAGTTTGAAATTTCAAAGATGTGACGCAGATCATTGTGCCAATGTTTATAGCTATGGTAGTGGTGGCTCTATTATCTTTTTATTATATGTGAATGACATGTTAGTTCAATGTGCTAGTAGAGATACTATTACAATATTAAAAACTCACTTGTTTACAAATTTGATATGAAAAATTTAACGCCATTAATCGGATTCTTAGGATGACTGTACTTAGAGATGGGAAGAATAAAAAAAAGTCTTTATAACTTAGAAAGGTTATGTTGAAAAAGTTTTATACTACTTCAACATTTACAATTCTAACTCAGATAGTACTTGTGAACATCATCTCCCAACGCATTTGCGGCACAATGATTGGTACGTGCAACACCCGGTGGAAGAATTCCTTTTATAGGATGGTGTTTTCATTATTATGTATGGTTGATCCTTTAAGGTGGTGACGACAAGTTTATGTATATATTTGTTTAGCTCGTCGTGACTTCCTTGACTGTGGAATACCTTTCTAAGTTGGCTAGAATAATATGTTTGAAATTGTTAAATTGCTACTAACCGATTTGGTGAAGTAATACTTCACGGTCAGCCAGAGCCGTAAACTTTCTAGGTAAGGTCAAATAATTGGAAAAATCTTTCAACTTGAATGACTCCTATGATTAGCCTGTGATCATAGAGGTTTGGGTAAGGGTCTCGATTACGAGAGAAGAAGTGGTTAGATACATTTTCTCGCCCACACTTGCATGCGGTCTCTACTTTAAGGGACGTGCAATTTTAAAAAAATCACATATCTACAAGAAATGTTAGTCATATGGTCATGCTACACATATCCCTATGAGAGGGTTGGACAGTTTAAAAAAAGGAAAAAGCAAGTAAATGCTAGTATTGATTCACAAAGTCAAAAGACAATGGGCATGCAAACAGAATAAGAAATAAACAAGTAAGAAAGATAAAAGATCTTAGTTTTTCTTCACAGAGCCGAGGTCCCGGGCAAACGAATAGAATTAGAAATAAATGCAATAAAAAGTAAATGCAAGAAGAATAAACGGTCTTAGCCTTACTTCGTAGAGGTGAGTCTCCCGGCAGGTAAACATATATAATAAGAAATATAAGGTAATAAAATGTAAATGCAGTAAAAGAAAAGAAAATATTATTTGTAGAATAGGAAATGTGCAGAATAGACCGCGTTTTGAGCTTGATTGAAATATGAGAAAGAGAAAAGGAAAATTAGATTCTATTTTTTCTTGAATTAGAAAAAGGATGATCGAATGTCCCTAATCCTAACTCTACTCTTGATGTAACAAGGTGGGTTTTACAAAGTTAGATTACTGAGGTAGAACCTAGGCATAGGTGTAACTTCTGTCGGGGAGCTTAGGCGACAGAACTCCTCGTTGTCGGGAAGCAAAAGCTAAGAAAAAATGAATCTCCTAGTTGTCGGCAAAATCTTTGAGAGGTGAGTGGAAAGATTAATAAGAAATCCCTCTATAATTACACTGACATATTAATTAGGTATAATTTCATTAAAAAACATACAAAATAATCATAGTTTATAATTCAATTTATTTAAATGTATGAATACATGAAATATTCATCAAACTGAGGATGTACATCCACCCGTACCAAATGCAAGAGAATGGGTCTTCCAAATAGTTGACCCATTCACAATGCAATAAGAGGCTGGTTCTTTCAAACAATCAATTTAACTCATAGTTAGAAGAAACTGGACCTTTCAAATAGTCAACCCCAGTCATAAGAGACTCATGTCTTTCAAATAATCGACTAAACTCACAATCATAAGACATTAGGTCTTTCAAATAGTTGACCCAACTCACAGTCATAAGAGGCTGGGTCTTTCAAACAGTCGACACAGCTCACAATAATGAGTTGTTCGAATAGTGGTATAGGAGCCCACAAAAATACTCGAGGTACATTATATCCACGTAATTTAGATTAGCCATTTGATAATGCCTGCATGCCATGAATGCATGATTAATCCAATTCCTAAATAATCTATTTAATAAGCCTTTATAATTAATGGCTAACTTTAGTCCAACATGTAGGCCTTACCATCCTAAATATATAAATACAATAAATGAGTTCCTCCCAATAAAAGCCAATAAGGCACTATGTTCATTAAAAGACACAATAATGAGATTCGACCCAAACAAGGGCAATAAGGCACAATGACATACCAAGTTAGTAAGTTTATATTTAACTCAATTCACAGGATGATCATTTGTTCAAGTACCAAAGGAGATAATAAGGCACTACTCCAAGTGCGTGATGTATCCACACAATTCACGTCTATCCATATCAAGGCATGTTATAATTCATATCTACATGAATTCCGCAAGACAATGATTATATTAATATGATTATACATCTAAGGAGTGTGAGTGTTTGATTCAACGTAAGTGTCAAGCTAAACATGTTATGTGATCATATATATGATTGTAAACATTTACGGATTCTAACAAGGAGCTTAGTATGTGATTCTAAAAATTAATCCTAAATTTAACACACATAAGATAATTTGTAAGGGTCATCGCTTGATTTACAGATTAATCAACATAATTATTAAATATTGAGACTATTGCAAGATTAAAAATGTCGTCGGAAAGCTTGAAGGGTAAATCTTACTTTAGAATCAGAAATCTCCTGATTCCGATGCAACATAGGCATAGAGAATTTGGGAGAAAGAGCTCTAAATTCTAATTCATAGATAATTCTTTCGTTAATTATTCAGATTATAACATAATTGAACTTTTGACAATGTTTAAGGGTTTACCTATCTCAATTCGAACAATCCCTAACTCGATTCGGTGAGCGGAGCTTGAGATCGACACACAATCGATGCCCTCGCGAGGCCATGCTCAAATATGGCTCCCAGATAAGAATGAGCCGCCACAAATTGCTTGTAAAGACCCCAAACCCTAGTATGAACAAACCCTAGCATAAAAAATCATAAGATTCGGATGAGAAAGAGGGATTTCTTACCCTAAGAGCTTCTAATTGCTAGAAATTAGGAAAAAGATGCGCATGCACCATGGGAAGACTCTCAACCTGGCTAATCGACGGGTTTTCTAGCTGGAGAAGATGTGAGATGACATGCATGACCCTGATTTGGAGAGGAATGGCCCAATGCGATGATCCACACCTGATCTTACAATCTCCCACTTAAGCTCTCTCTCTCACTCCCTCACTCTCTCACTCAATTTTTCAAACTTGGAAAATGAAGGAAAATGGTCAAAAGCCCTTTTATAGCCCCACTTAGAAATTCAATGATTGTAAGAGTATTGAAATTCAGGGGCTATTGGTTATACTGACGATAATTGTTGGTCGACAGACCAATGAGGACCGAAAATCGGTCAGTTGGATAGACAGATGCCAATTATGTCTTGTTTTTATGCTACACAAGTTAGAATAACCGACATGACCTAAGTTCCCAATTCAGATTGATTTACTATTCTCGGGGTCCCAGGGGTTCACCCACATGTTCTGCTGACCATGACTCACATCGAGCATTTCGTTCATTGCTAAGCAATGTCGACTTCCTCTAGTTGCAAGCTAGGCTTTAATGGAACGGGAATCCAATGGCCCAGGTCTTGCATGTACTACGATACAGTTTGATCTATTAGGGTACGAGGTTCAACCAAGCCATAGGTTCCTAGGTTAAATTTTAACTCATGATCCCTAGGTCTTCGCACCTGTAAGGTCGTGCGGCTTTCTGTATATTTTAAGCAAAATTTTATTGGTAACACTCACTGGCTTTCTGTATATTTTAATCAAAATTTTATGGGTAACAGTCACTGACATCCAATTTCTGAGTATTAGAGGGCGCCAGGATGTTGCACATAGAAACCTCATGAAAAATTCTCGTCAAGTTAACCTCATAGAACCTTTTCTCAAATACGTGTGTCTACCTTAACCGATTTTAATTGGTTCAAGTTGATGACTTGACCCAAACCTGAATGGACCCCACTTTTAGGTACAAAAGGCAAGACTTAAGCCAAGTCGATTTCTTACCGGGTACAAAAGGGTGCCCGGACCCATTAAAGTCGGATTGGACCCATCGCATACTCCCAAGTCCATGTACCCATTGACAGCCCTAGTTGAAGCCACTTTTATAGTAGGCATTGTGCAAGACACTAGCCAATGTGGGCCTGCTTAGACGTACCTCAGCATGAGGGGATTTCAGCAAAAGGGGTTTTCACTAGTGCTGTCAACGGGCTGAACTTTAGGTAGGTCTGGCCCGGATTTTGAACTGTTTGAGACTGGGCCATCGGGCCATCCTTATTCAAAATTCTGATGTTCTAGGTCCAAGCCCGGCCCATTTACACCCCTAGTTTTCACCCTTCTTTTTAAGTGACTTAATGAAAGTGCATCCAAACGCACAACCCGGAGTTGGGTTTAGCTCAAAACACGATTCAAATGTCTAACGCCCCTTCTAAGGGCGTGAAACAAACGGACCATAAATCATATTTCTACTACAAAACCATCCACATGAGATTGATGTTAAGAGTAAGTCAAGATATATAGAAGCCCTTTATTTCCATTTGAACTTTCCATTACATGGAGAAGAACTAGCTAAACACAGCTGCCTTTTATGCTAACCTGCTAGCCGTGCTGCATCTTATTCCAGATTTAAGTAATACATATGCATAGCCAATGGCTCTTATTCAATCTCTCTCAACCTCAAAACTCTTTCAAGTGAAACTAATATCATACACAGGTCGTCTATCAGGGAAGAAAAGCCCAAAGTTCCTTTCAATGTCCGGCCCACCCTTCCGGTTCTCATTAAACATGGCAAATATGTAAGTTTCTATGGCCCTCCCAGACCTCCTTGGAGTCCCTTGTCGAGCATGTCGTATCAAATTCGAATTGTATGTTCTTGCATTCTCAACCGTCGCCGCATCTCCTCCGGCGGAAGGCCACCCACTCTCAGACACAACGATCTCTACCGATGACCCGCCTACCTTCTCCAGAGCGGCGTAGGTAGCATCCAAGATAGCATCAAACAGGTTCTGGTACCTGAATTGGCCATCGGTAACGACGGTTGTTGGAGAAGTGAACAATGCATATTGAAGAGAGATTTGGGCTTTGTTCCCTGTGTAACTAAAATAAGGATACAAATTCACGAGGAGTGGGGCCCGATTGCTAACTAGGAACCGCACGATCGGCTCCAAGCTTCCTCGGGCGGCATCGCTGAAGACACCATTGGAGGGTGGAAAGGCATTTCCAAGGACGCCAGTATCGACGGCTGTGGACACCTTGATCTGGTCACGTAGCCCAGCGGATGAGATTGCGTTGAAGACATTCTGCATGGCGGGTAGGACGAATTGTGCTGAACCGCGGGGGATTACTTCATTGCCGACGGAAATATACCTGAACCGGACATCAGGCCAGTAGTTTCTTACGTTGTTCTGGACCCATGTATTGGCGGCGGCCGGGTTGGTTGCCAGCTCTTGAAGTCTGTCGTTAGGAACGGCTAGGATGACTTGAATGTTGGATCCCCTCAGGGCCTGGAGGGCCGCTGGATCTGGATGGTAGAGTCTCATCCGTCCGATGTTTTTTGACCTGTAAAGATCTACGACTTGTCGTGGTGTAGGTAGATTGTCGCCATCCATTCCATAACAAACCCCTACAGATTGTGCACCTGCATTGTAGTGAAATGATTGAGCAATGGGACTTGATTTTTCCAGTGGAAATTCATATATAATAATAATAATAATAATAATAATAATGAGCTAGTAATTAAAACAGCTGGCGATTCAATCGGACTAGTGTAGATCTGAGTCGAATCGCAACTCGCCCGAGTCAGATGAGTCAGCGTATCGAACCGAATCGGGTCGACTGAGTCCCAATCAAGTCAGGTAAGTACATCAGGCTCGTGCAAGTTCAGAGCATGATTGCAGCCCGTGTTGGAAGCTGATTCCAAATTTTCAATCTTTAAGCTCCGAGCACAAACGATCGCACATGCCAACTTGGTACATGTGTGCTGGTCGTACAGGAAACGGATTGGCTACTGACCGGTCTGTGCTCTGTGGGCCCACCATGATGTATGTGTTTCATCCATGCTGTCTATACATTTTTATAGATAATTTTATGGTAGGAACCCAAAAATGAGGTATATCCCAATCTCAGTGGACCACATTACAGGAAATGGGGTTGATTGAATGTCGACCATTAAAAACTTTTTGGGCCATAAAATTTTTGGATCAAGATGATATATATATTTTTCCTTTCATCCAAGTTTGTATAACTTAATCGACATGTTAGATATCAAATAACCATTACAGTGGGCCCTAGGAGGTTTTTAATGATGCACATTCAATCACTACTGTTTTCCCGTGGTGTGGTCCAACTGAGACTTAGATCTACCTCTTTTTTGAGTTCAAGATCTAAAATTATATTTCCAAATGGATGAACAGCGTGGATAAAACACATACATTATGGTGGGGCCCACATAGCACTGACCACTAGCCACCTGGCTGGTGGCAGCGTCACTAGCCAAACCGCGTCCGGTCCTACCACGTTCATAGGGTGGCCACATGCATGCAATGAATGTTCCTGGCCAAAAAATCATGTCGGTGCATTATTAGGTGGTACAAAGTGTACGAAAAAAACGAATGGCTGGAAGGACTCGGATTGCGTGGCGCAGAAAACAGGACGAGGCCGGTACTGCTTTGACTTGGTAAAGCTCTATGGCCCCTCCAAGAAGACGTATGTGTTATATCCAACCCGTCCATCTAATTTGTCAGATCATTTTAGGGTATGACCATAACTTAAAATAAAGCTGATCCAAAACTCAAGTGGACCACACCATGGAAAGCAGTGGAACAAATGACGTGCCCAATTGAAATCTTCCAAAGGCTCGCCCGATGTTTATTTGCCATCCAATCTGTTCATAAATTCTACGATGTAGGGAAAACACAAATATCCGCTTGATTTAAACCTTATGTGCTCCTGAAAATTTTCAACGGCAGGTGTTCAATCTCCATTATTTTCTTTAAGGACGAATCAATCCAATTCATCCGTGACCGACTCAACATTAGATTGGGTTTCGGTAAGATGTCTTGCATTGCCCAACCCAAATGAAACCTGATCCCAATGGATATATAAGTTACTTATAAATGATACTGTGGATTGCTCGAGAAATTCAAGTGCTGCGAGGTCTTATCGGTATACATCATTTCCGATTACTCAAGCTAACAAGATACTGTGGATTTCACTCTCCTAAATAGGTTGCATGCGAGACTTTTAAAAGAGTAATTGCCTTGTATTTTAGTGCATTTGTTAAAAATAAAAAAATAAAATACATTATAATAAATAATTATAAGTACCAAAAGTAAGAAGTGTATCTAAATATATTAGACTAATGTAATAACGAAAATATTATCATGTATGCACTCAACCAACCGTACTGGACCCACTTGGGTTGAGCTTGGGTTGAAAGATGCAGTTTGTGTCCTGCCCTGCGTGAATAGACTGGGTCCAGGGACAGTGTCTGTGGGGCCCACCTTGTGATGTATGGGCTTTATCCACGATCATCCATCCATTTTCCATATAATTTTTGGATATGAACCCAAAATTGAGGCAGATCGAAGGGTGGAGTGGGCCACACTGCATGAAGCAGCGGTGATAACGACACCCACCCTTGAAACCTTCCAAGGGTCCACCATAATGTTTATTTTACATATAATATAATAAGGTCACGTAGACCTCATGGAAAACACAAAATCAAATTATATTTATGCAGCTCCAACGGTGGCCGTTCAATCCCCACTGCGTGGTTCACTTGAGACTTGGATCCGCCTCATTTTTTGGGACAATACTCTAAATGAACTGGAAAAGAAGATTGACGGTGTGGAAAAAACCCATGAAACATGGTGGGCCCCATGGAGTTCATCCAGGTGGGCGCAGGACGCAATCCGGTACCAGCAAGATGAGACTGGTTCCAACGTCTGTGAATAAGAGAATGTGGTATGTGGGGCCTACCCTGATATAGCACACACATCCAACCATCCATGAGGTGGGTCACACCACAAGGGACAGTTGGGATGGAGACGCCCACAGGACCACTAAAACCTTCCAGCCTAGACTGCCGGCCATCATGTTTTCCATCTGTTCCACACCAGAATCAATGGACAGATTTGATGCCATGAACACATCACGTTGGGCCCCACACACTACGTTGTAGACGTTGTAGGAGAACCACCTCTAAATAAACAGACTCGTTACCTGCAATGTCCAGGCATGCCATTAGCAGCCCAAGAGCAAGCGCTGCAACCATCAAATGGCTGTTACTAGTGAGAGATGAAGCAGCCATGGAGATATGTGATGCATTTCATCTTCTGCTTATGGCCCTTTATATAGAGGACTGGCAGCAGTGATCGAAGACTAAGGTGGGAGGACTGGCAGCAGTGATCAAAGATAAGGTGGGCCCCACATCCTTTCCCGGTCAACCACTCCATTGAAAATCAATTTGCCATCAATAGCCATCTAGAGGGAAGCGGATTGTCCGCATGAGCACCCGCAACAGGAATATCCCTATATCACGACGTGGCGGAAGCTCTGTGGGGCCCACCGTAATGTTATTTGTTTTATCCACACCGTCCATCCTTTTTTTTCATCTCATTTTAAATCATGAGCCAAAAAAGGATGCAGATCCAAATCTCAAGTGGACTACACCACAGAAAGCAATGGGAATTGAATACCCACCGTTAAAAACCTCCTAGGCCTGACCATGATGTTTTATTTGCCATTCGACCTGTTCATAAGGTCAAAAAGACCTGGATGAAGGGGAAACACAAATATAAGCTTGATCCAAAACTTCTCTAAGCCCTAGAAGTTTTCAACGGCTCCCATTCAATCCCCACTGTTTTCTATGGTGTGATTCACTTGAGCTTTGAATTTTTATCATTGGTTTTTCTCATGCCTTAAAATGAGATGGAAAAACGAATGGACAGTGTGGATAAAACACATACATCACGGTGGGCTACACAGAGATTGGTCCACGTCGTGCCACATTGATATTCCTTGTGGCGTGGGCTGCGGGCAATTCGATTCCCATCGAGATTCGCATGAGAACTGTATCTTCGGCAGGCCTTTGGCTTTTTCTAATCTATTTTCATGAAAGAGCCAAAATTTATGTGGCTTATCTTTAGGTCCCCAGTTTTCTTCATATACCCAATGCGTTTTCATTATTAAAAAATCCACCAAATTTTAATTTTTCTATTGTAAGCGACTTATTGTTTTTGTTTATGATTTTTTCTCCATATGGGCCCCACTTCTGTATCTGGACATGAAACTTTGAATCCAGATAACTGAATTCGGGGTTTATACATGTATCCAGATAACTCTAACCGTGGGGCGTATGCCCTTTGGATCAGATGATGTGATCCACTTCATGGACATTTTAATAAGTTACATTTTGTTTTGTTTTGTTTTTTTTTCTGTTTTTTTAACCATAAGCTACCATAGCAACTCAAGTAATAATCAAGGGATTACCTTAAGTCTTAGTTAGGGTGCCTATAGTGTAAAGGGGTCAGCTGCTCAGGTTAGCTCCACTGATGTTTACTTAATATCCACCCTAAACAACTGGATGTGTTAGCCCATGCTAAGTCTAAGGGATACCCTCACCCTTCAAATTGTTTTCCTTTGCATGGCATTCCTAAATCACTCAACCTCCGAATTGCTTTCCTTCCTATGGCTTACCTAAATTACATGTGGATTTGCTGTTTGGGCCCGTGCTTAAATTTTAGGGTGCACTCTAAAGATTGGAGTAAATTTTGTTACATCAGCGGGGATGTCTCCTGCTCTCGCCTGTTATTTTTAAACTTTACCATACGTAGGTACTTACATATACAGGTACATGAGAAGTTTGTTTTTATTTTTTGAGGATTGATATTTATTGACGTGATCCATATAAGGAGGGTCATAGTTAGAAAGAGGTATTTCATTGTATTTATCTTCTTGGGATATTCTTTGGTGTGGAATTCCTTGTATCGATGAGAGAAAGGTAAAGCTTGTATTTTTGTTTACCTTTTTTATTGTGAAGAAGAAAGTTTTGTGTTACTATCCCGTGGAGTAAGTATATTGCTGAACCGCATAAGTCCTTGTGCCTCTTGTCTCTTGTTATGGTTTGGCCATTTTAGTTTTCGTTTGACAAGTTTCTTTTATATTTTAGATCCACTTACATTAATCACATGCAGGAATTTTTTGCAACAATTGGTATTGAAGACAAGATGTGGAACCTTTTAGCACAAAATCAGTGTTGATGTCTATTTTACAATTGTGTTTCTAATGGATGAATCGAGTTCTATCAGTTTCGAGGTGTCAAAGTTTGATGAATTCAATTATACGTTATGAAAAATCAAGATGAGCGCCATATTGGTGAAGGAAGGACGTGCAATTGTGATTCAAAGAAAGATAAGAAGCTTTAAGAGATGAAAGACGAGATATTTGGAGAGAAAAATCAATTAACCATGATGGACTTTCTTTTGTATTAGATGATTTAGTTTTGCTCAACGTGTCTGATCAAACCACTACAAAAGGTTTGTGAGAAAAATTGCGAAACTTATATGAAGGAAAATTGATGTCAAACAATAGATTTCTCCGATAAAAACTCTACAACTTGAAGATAATAATGATGAGATTTTCCTCCTCAGTTCAGGGGAGAGACAGTGCAGTGGGTTAAAAAATCGGAGTAATTCATCGCGCTGCTCGACCGGTCGTAGGTGGTCCACGACCGGTCGTGGGCTGGTGCTCGACCAGTCGTGAGTTGCACGACTCAAAGTCCAGCGAAGTCTGGGTATTTTTCTCCGGGATGCTCGACTGGTCATGGGAGGTGCATGACCGGTCGTGGTTACGTAGATTCGTTCCGCGATTTTGCGTGGATTTCGTGTCGCAAGTTCTTTTGCAACTGGGATGCGGAAGGGAGTTTCCTAAAACTATAAAAAGGGGTTCATAGGATTTTTCTAGGGTATGATGTGTATGAGAAAAACGTAAGAAGGATTTCCTAAAAGCTTTGCAAGGGTTTGCTAAAGGGTTTAGGGTCAGAGAGTGAGAGAAAAGAGAGAGAGGAAGCTTGTGGAAGGGAGCCGTCATCTCAGCGCTTATACGTCCTCGTGATCGGTGAGATCTCTTTTTTTTTATTATTCTCTTATTGTTTATCTGCTCCTACGAGAGTGAAGAAGTTTGTAACGTTCCGTTTTATAGTGGATTGTTGATCTGGACGAGGTCCCGTGGTTTTTACTTCTTTGAGGGTTTTCCACGTAAAAATCTCTTGTGTGATGTGTGGCTGTGCTTTGATTTATTTCATTGCTTTTATTATCCCATAATTCTGGTTTGTTCTGGAGGGCTAGATCCTAAGGTTTTGTGCAATGCCCCCAATAAATAAATGGTCCTCTTTATAAGAACACTTTAATGTGTTTAATACCCTAATTAGTATATTGGCAGTGGTCGATGTGAAGATTGACGATGAAGAAAATGTCACACTTCTACTCTCTTCGATGCCAGATTCATAAGTGGTTTGATTATAAATCTACGTAATGGTCCAAATCTCATTACGGAGTTAGATGCATCCACATTGCTTACTGAAGTGTCTTATAGAAAAATACACGGAGAATCTACTGGTGATGTTATGATAGTCAGAGGAAGATCTAGTGAGAAGGGTATCTGTGGGTGAGATCAAAAGAAATCCAAGTCAAAAGGACACAAAACAGTAAGTGTTGGAATTATGGAAGAATAGACACTTGTGGAAAAATTGTAAACTCAAGAAAAAATTACAAACTAATTCGCATGATTAAGCATACATTCAAAGGATTTTCAAGAAAATTTAGTAGTAAAAGATAATTCATCCAAGGATGGGGAAGTGTTGTCTGTAGTAATTCCACGAGAGAATCTTGTTAGCACCTCGTTTTGTCAATGTCGTGAGCTAGGGTGTCTTGAGTTGGCTAAGCCTTCATAAGAAGACATTAATGGCTGAAAACTCAAAGACATGAAGTTTCAAAGCTTGAAGACATGTGTAAAAGTGAGGTGCATTGGTAATCCCATCCCTTGATCCCTTTAATTACAAAACAACCTACCTCTATATGATTCATTTTTAATAGGTAAAGCTCGGGATATCATCTCAAGCCTTAGGAGTCTTATTTGGACATGATAAGATAGGCGTTAAGAGGTTTAAAGTTGTTGATAAATATATAACCCAATCAATAATTTTCGATTGGATCTCAATCGTATCGATAGTCTGTCGATAGGACTCAATCGACTCGAAGATTCCCTCGATTCAATTGAAGATGGCCAGAATCGTCCAGTTATTTAGAATTACTCAATTGCATCGAAGGCCAATTTGATCCTATTGAATGGGAGTTCGATCAAATTGAATGCTTAATTGATCGAATCTAACTAGCCATTATTTACCCATTTTATACTATTACAAACTCTTTCTCTATAAAAGGGAATTTGATCTTTGGGCTTAATGATAGGTTTTTGGTACAATTAGAGCTTAAGTGATTTCCCACTCATTATCCATCTTCTGCACTCCAAATCAAATAGATCATGACACCCTCCTTATGATTAATCACTCTAATGAGCATTCCAAGCTCCATTATGAAGGTGTTCATGTTCTCTCCCAATTTCTAAAGATTAAACACAAACTTATAAATATATCATTGTCTAAATCCTCTAAAATACTAATATTGGCAAATCCCTAATTTGAAAACAACTATTCCATTAGTTATAGGAAATTTAACCAAACTCTCATTATATTGGCATCTTAATAGGAAGATCATTGCCAGTAGCTGATTCATAGAAGTGGAAGAAGATCGACTTCAAAGATCAGTGGAGCATAAGAGAAGCTGATTTAAAAAGAGAACACACATCTCAAAAAGCCGCATCAACGGGGCGCTCAATCTAATAAGTAGATTGTTATTTTAGAGTCCATTAAGTTTGAGATCCAAACACATCTAAGTCTTTCTGTAAAACTGTCTCTGGTGGGAGTGTAGGTATGTTCTTATGTAGGACTACCACCAGACACGGGTGTGTATGTGTTAGTCTCCATGGGAGCCTCCAGTAGGAGTGTACGTAGGTCATTGGATTAAGACCATAGTAGTTTTTGGCTACTTGATAAAAAAATCAAATAAATCTCTGAGGGAGCCACCAATAAGGGTGGAAACATGTTCCACCAATAAGGGTAAGGACGTGTAGGTCTTTGTGTAGGACCACCATCGATAAGGGTGTGTACGTGGTCCACCGACGCGGGTGTGTACGCATAGGTTTATGGTAAACCTGCAAAATAATTATAAATGTTAAAGGTAAACCTATTGGAAACCTCTGAAATAGTGAAATCTGATATAATTGAGGAGAGTGTGTCCACTGGGAGTGGAGTAGACAATTAGCCAAACTACTATATATCATTGCATTTGCCATTACAATTTGAACATGCTATTCGATTTATGTCTATGAGTTGAATTGGTAAATGTTCTTGGATGCATGATCATGATTAGAATGAATGCTAGGTGTTTAATTAATTGCATACACTAGGATATCTATCCCACCCACATAGACTAGTTACTTAATTAGTTGTATCTATTGTAGTCTATGTACTTGGACTCACTTGGCTTGGAAGCCTAAGTATTAATTGTCTTTAATTTGTGCATATTTTAAAGTGGTCCTATTCACTCCCCACCCCATAGGACTTAGTCATAATTATAAGTTTCGTAAGCTTCTGCGTCGCCTGGTGTCGTGTTAGACAATCGACATAAATTTTAAATCTGAGCTATTAATGTATTTTAAATTTAGATGCTTTGTTCCATATAATTACACAGAGATTTTTTTCTACACATATCAATCCTAGGATGGTGTCTAGTTTACATGAGTGATGATAGCACATGTACAATTGTGGGGATTGGAGTTGTCAGAATTATTATGTTTAATTCTATCACACAAACAGTTCCTTGTGTTCAGAACATACTGAACCTATGAAAGAGTCATCTTTCATTGGAAAAGTTCGATGAAGATGATATAAATTTTTTAAAGAAAAGAGTCAAATAAAATTTATTCAAGGGACGATGGTGGTGACGAAATGAGAGTTAATATGCGGTTTATATCATTTGATTGGAGATACCATGTGATGTAGAGTGGGTCACAGATAATTTCATGGCTAAGATGCACCAGAAAAGGCCCGATCAGAGGAGGAGGTGATTTGGACCGTTGGAACTTAAAACAGACGTATCTCGCAAACCGAAATGAGCTATCAGATGTACCATCTATGATTTTGGGGTAGGATGAGCTCCTTTAGCCAACTAAGCCTGCTATGCTGGGTTTCCCATACTGAATTTATGAAATTCCATTAGATCGACAGTTGAATTCCTATTTTAATATTTTGTTTTACTATTTATAATAAGTTTTAGTTTGAGTATAACTCTTCATCCACTGGGCTTTAAGAGTTGCACCCAACATGAAAAGTACTTAGAATAATTAGGAGAATAACATGGTTGAGCCAAATTGGACACTTACTATTTTTAGCCGAAAAACATGAGGTCTAGTGGAAATCACGACCGTCTACAAATAGTAAGTTTACTATTTATAGTAAGTCACGATTTCTAGGAGTTTTAGTTATAATATGAGTCTAAAACTTTGTCCTACAGTTTATGTTATTATTTAAGAAGTTTTAAGTTCATTTTTCATCATCAATTAATTTATTATGAATTTTAGAAATTATTCTATTTTTTCTTATTTTCCTCGTGGATTTGAGGCATCTCTATGAGGAGTTAGAGAAGTTTTGTGGATTCAAAATAGTTATCCCTCTGAAGAAGACAGTGCTCGACCTCTACATGTCCTTCATTGCATTAGTTTAGTATCAGAGTGAGGTCTTTCCTTGGATCTATGGCTTCTAACAACGAGTCGGGCAACAATCCCATATACGATGCTCCATGGAATAATCATTTAACCACGGTGGCTTTTGAAGCAGCGCAACGGGAGATCGACAATTCATGTAAGAGAATCGGCAAGTCATACAAGGGTTACAATTTGCCATCGATCGCTTAATGGAGGTTGTAGGGAAACTCCATGGTCATGATGGTAATCTGCCAACTATTGCTTCTGGGACTCATAATCGTCCTGATCACAATATAGTTCCGGCGGTGAACCAAAGGATCATCGTAAGGAAGGGGGATCTAATGACGAGGAGGTTGACCAAATGATCCTCCAATATCCTAGACAAGGTGGTGATCGAGAGTTCAGGATAAAGGTCGATACCCTAGCTTCAATGTCCAACTTTACATTGAGGATTTCCTTGATTGGCTTTCTAAAGTTGAGTGATTCTTTGACTATATGAAAAATCCTGAAATGAAGAAGGTCAAACTTATGACCTACAAGTTGAAGGGTGGAGATTCAGCTTAGTGAGAGAAATTATAACTTGCACAGATGAGACAGATGAAAGCACCAATCCATAATGGTAGCGAATGAAGCAGGTACTATGCGCACAATTTCTCCCTAATGACTACGATCAAGTACTATTTGAACAATACTAAAATTATCGGTAGGGTAGTAAGTCGGTGAGGGATTACAAAGAAGAATTCTACCGATTGGTGTCGCATAACGATTTGGTTAAAACTGAATAATAACAAGTCACCCAATTTAACTATGAATTATGATTGCCATCCATGATTGGGTCCATATATAGCCCGTTTGGATGATGAATGATGCAATCAAATTGGCTACTCAAGAGGAAGCATGACTTTAACGCCCTAACGCACGAACCTATCCTTCTACCAAGGTTACCGCGATAGGTCCGTCCCAGGGGAGCTCCATAGCCCAAAGGGAAAGGGCATGTGGAAGCACGTACTCAACCTCCTACATCGGAGAATTGAGATCAGGGGAGTGGGCAGATGAGGCCCTAAAGGGTGTATTAACTGCTGCTGGTCCGAGTAAGATCCCAAACCCCTATGCTTGATCAAGACTCAACAATTGCTATCGTTGTGGCCAACCGGGTCACCTATCAAATACTTGTCCCCAACGACAAGTGGAAAATCTCACCATTAATGAAGGTAATACTGAAAACATTGAGGAAGACCCAAATGTTGAGGAGTTAGAGCATGCCACTGAGCACGAGGCAGATAAGGCTAGTTGGGTTCAATAGGATCATGGTGATTCGCTCATCATGAGGTGACTATTGTATACACCGAGAAAAGAGGTACACCCACAAAAACATAACATCTTCCGAACTAAATGTATGGTGAATCGAAAAGTCTGTAATGTGATTATCAACAGTGAGAGCAGCGAGAACATCATCTCCAAAATCATGCTGGAGAAATTGTGATTAAAAATGGAACATCATCCCTCCCCATATACAATTGGTTGGATCAAGAAAGTCAGCGAGACGAAGGTAAATGAACAATAGACTATATCCTTTTCAATTGGAAAACATTATAAAGATGATGTAGCATGCAATGTAGTTAACATGGAGGCATATCACACACTACTCAGTCGACCATGGAAATCCGACCGTGTTGCCACTCATAAAGGATGAGATGATGTGTATATTTTTTGTTAAGGATGGCCGAAAAACCATATTAGCCCCTATGACTCTAGAGGAACCACTTGAAACTCTTAAACTGGAAGGTAATTTTCTCTTAATCATATAGGACTTTGTGGAGGAATCCAAAGAAACAGGACAAACCTATGCATTAATTATAAAAGGAAAGGAACTCGATCCCACCAACATCCCTGAGAAACTAAAACCCTTGGTACATAAGTTCAAAGAAATTTGGCCCGATGAACTTCCTGATGGATTGCCTCCCATATGAGATATTCAACACCATTTGACCTTGTCTCTGGATCCATCTTACCCAATTGCCCTCACTGTCAGATGAGTCTGAAAAAGTGCGATATCCTGTAAGGGCAAGTGGAGGAATTGATCTGTAAGGGTCTTATTCGAGATAGTATGAGCCCATGCGTCGTATCGACTCTATTAGCTACTAAGTAAGATATGAGTTGGCGCATATGTGTCGACAACCAGGCCATCAACAAAATCACAAAAACATACAGGTTTTCCAAAAAATACAGATACACCATTTTCTAATGGCTCAAGCTTTTAGAGCAACTGATTACTTAAACATGGTATTAGAGATGAAGGTCAAGTGTTTGAATCATGAGGGGCTAGGGGGGGACCCAAAAATCCAGCCTATTTATGGTGTCAGTGTGAGGGCACATACATAATGTTTACCTTCAAAAAGCGCATCACTTAGGAATTTTGGTCCCACGAGGCATGATTTAGTGAAACCTCTTACAAATCCCATATTTATTATGTTTAGATTAATCAAAGGTTTGGTTGTTTTTGGACATCCTGGTGAATTAAGGTAGGATGAGTATCATATAAATATCACATGGGTCTCACAAGTTTTTAAATTACAACTTTCTATTAAAAAAGGAACACTATGCATTATGGTAATTTCTTCCCTCGAGAAGCAGTTCATAGGCATTTTGGTTCACACAGAGGCATTATTTGGTAAAATTATAATTTTAGGAAAATTTATAGTAAATATTCAAGAGAGAGAGAGAGAGAGAGAGCTTTCATTTTTATGAAAAATTTCCTCAAAAGATCAGATTTTACCTAGTAAGGTCTCCATAACCCCAAATACCCGAGGTACCTCTCCATGCTGAGGGTCAAATATTGCATATTATCCCCCATTTATTTCTTGATTTTATGAACATGATAATGCTTAATGTTCTATTTTACTCATGTTTGTGTTACAAGGTGAATTTAAGAGTATGGATTTGAAAGGGTGTTAAAAGCATGAATTTGATGCTCAAGAATCACCAAGGCAAGGGATGGATCTTAGAAGACTAAGATTGAAGAATTCACATGCCAAAGATTCAAGAAAACCAAGTGAGGAATGAAGAGAATCAAAATTTTGAAGTAAAGAAAAGGAATCCTGAAAAAGCATAGTATCATACCCTGGTTGCTACAAGTGGATCCTTGGAAACCCTAGTTCCCACCTTTGAATTTCTTAAGTTTCTAATTAAATCTCTCACAAGTACTTCATTTTATTTCAAATTTAAATTCACATCTTTTTATAGTTCTACTTCTAGTTACTTTTAGAATACTCGGGAGATTAGTCCCCGTGGATTCGACCTCGATCTCACCGAGATTATTACTACATCACGACCCTACACTTGGGGTTGTGAACAAGTTTTTGGCGACGTTGCCGAGGATTAATGGTTGCATTTTTCTAAGATTAACTAGTTTTGAAATTAGTTTAAGATTAGGATTTTTCTACTTTCTATTTTTAGGTTAGGGTTTTTTTTTAGAATTATTTTAGAAACTTAGTTTTTTATTTATAGGTTTAGAAACTTTCATTTTTTATTTTTAGAAACTAATTTACTTTCTAATTCTAGGATATAAACTTTCCTAATTTATTTTTAGAAGCTAATTTTTTATTTTTTTTAGAAACTTTCCTAATCTGTTTTTAGAAACTAATTTCCTTTCCTTTTTTTTTTTTTTTTTAATTTTAGAAACTAACTTACTATCTATTCTTAGAAACTTTCCTTCTTTTTTTTTTTTTTAGAAACTAGGTTCCTTTCTTAGTTCTTTTTTAGAAACTAATTTACTTTCCTTTTTCTTCTGCAAGGTCCCAAAATAGAAACTTCTAATTTGGTAACTTCTTTCTACTTCTCTCTCTTTCTATTTCCAAATTTCTATTTTCCTCTTTCCTTTTAGGTTTAGGTTAGATTCTGAAATAGAGGGCTAAGATTATTTCATGCTCAAGTGGGTCCGTGATAATACTCGACATCTCTTGAGTGAAGGAAGATTGGTTAAGGGGTTATCTATCCATCATAAGATTAGACATCACTCGAGATTCACAAAGTTAACTAAAGTTATGACTGCCAATCAACTGGCCAATCAACCTCCAAATCCATCTCAACCTAGGGTTAAGGAAATCTAGGATGAGAATGAGGTGCATCAAGCACCCCTGCCTCGTACTTTATGAGATTATTTACAATCGGTAAGGGTGAGCACACCTTCATGCATGGTTTTTTCAGAAAATATAAGATATATGGATATCAAGCCAGGGGTGATCCAACTCCTTCCAAAATTCCATGGACTTGAATATGAAAATCCATATTTACACATGAAAGAATTTGATGAGATCATAGCCACTCTATTTTCTGAACGTGTCTGAGGACATTGTTAGGTTGAAACTCTTTCCCTTCTCCTTAAAAGAGAAAGCTAAGACCCGGTTGCATTCATTATATCCACGATCTATTGGTAGATGGAACGACATGAAAATGGAGCTCATAAAGAAAGTTTTTCCATATCATAAAATAAACACCCTTAGAAAATTGATCATGAACTTTAGCTAAAAGGAAGATGAAACATTCTTCCAATGTCGGGAGTGGTTCAAGGATCTTATCAATTCCTGCCCACAAAATGGTTTTGAAACTTGGCGAATAACAAGTTCTTTTTTTTTTTTTTTTTTAAATGATGGGCTGACTTCTTCCATACACCAAATGGTTGAGACAATGTACAATGGGGAATTTATGAACAAAGAGGTCGATGATGCGTGGGATTATTTTGATAAGCTTGCCGAAAACACACAATTATGGGACATCTCCCTAAAATCAAGCATCTCTTCTGATGAGAACATCAGATGCACATGTGCACGCACGCCACCCCCCTACGCACATGTGTGCGAAGGAGGGCCCCACCATCAATCTGGCTAGATGAGGACGTCCAGGGAGGGTCTCTTAGTTAGAAGATGAAGTTTTGATCAAAAAGAGCGGGCCCGATATTTAAGAAAAGCCCATCACGAGATCTCATAATCGTGGCCCACTAGTTAAAATTGATTTCATATTTTAAGTCTTGTTTATTGTTATTATTTAAAATATCATGAACGCTTTAAATTTTTCGGTTTGATTTTTATTTTAGTTTACTTCATTACTAAGTAATATATTACACACGTGCTTGGAATTTAGGGGTATAGGGTTTTCCCTATAAATAGGCACCCATTGTAGTTCTTTTGGATTGATTGAAGTTAAATAAAAAATTTTGTGTGGTTTTTCTACTCTCTGACTTTCTGAGTTGTAGAAAAATTAAAGTGGGTGCGAAGCCCTCCCTTTTCGAAGGGCTGAGATTAAAGTGGGTACAAAGCCCTCCTTTTTTAAAGGGTTAACTTCCATGGTGCGCAGCCACATTACTCGCAATCCACCCCTCCATCTTATTCCATCCATCCCACAACTTTCTTCACGTCAAATCCGTTTGTTTTGCATCTATTCATCCCTCTACAACCAGTTTTCAGAATCTGGCCCTGCAAGAGGGTTGAAACTTCGACGAAACACTATGCCCAGACCATAGCTCAGATCAACATGAGATTTGGATGTTTTGTAGCCCAAGCCTAGCCGACCAAGGCCAAGGAGTTATTTTCTGGATTCAGTCCCCCACCACACGTGCGGTCAGCCTCGAAGGCACGCGCGTCCCCACCTGGCTCGCTGTCCACATGCAGGGGCTATCTAAGGTTCAAGTTTCTTCTTATTTTTCTCTTTTTATACCTAATTTCATAAACCCTAACCCTAGATTACACTATCTCTAATTGATTTGCCATTTTCTTACCCTAGGGTTCCTTGAATCGAAATTGGGGAATCCCTTAAATTAGGGACTGATTCTTATGCATATGTGGTTAATTTATATTTTTCTTTGAGCATTATTTGGTCCATAATTTTTACTGATCTAGTCCTAGCCTATGTAGACATAGACTTGTACATATTCCCCTTTGCTTGAATGTTTGGACTTTTCTGTAGGATGTGAAATTTTTATGTTATTGTTTCTGAATTAGTATGATCTAAGCCTAAAATCTTACATATCATATTTCAATTTCATGTCCTACATCAAATTTGGTATCAGAGCTTAGGGTTCTTATAAGGAAATACATTAGGGTTAGTTTGTTATATCCTTCATGCATCCAGTCCATCACATGTATCTTTTAGGAGTCCATAGTCCCTTATCTTGTCAACTATATTGCTAGATATTAATAACACTGCATAGTTCCCTCATATAAAGTCTTATAGGATTATTTAGTCTTATTTAGTTACATATAGTAGTCCTAGAAAGTCCTTAGGTGGAGTTACCAAGAGTATGTCCCCACGTACGGGTCACAATTTTGGTTTACACCCTACGCTAAACATGGAGCAAGTATAAGAAACAGTGGCCAAGTTAACCTAATAGCTTGATTCCATGAGTAAGCACTTGGAATAATGCATAGATCAGTGCCTTGACCAAATAGATGCCTCCCTCGGGACAAACCCTACCATTAGGGAAGATGTCCAATCTCAGGTAGGTGGTCAGGAGGTTAGACCAAGGAATGGGGGCAGCTAAGGAGTTCTTCATGGGCGCACACCTGTGCACCCACCTCGTGAGGGACATCATGATCAATATAACCCAGATGCACAACTCCTCAATGGAGTTAGAGTAGATGCCCCTACATTTGATGGCCACCAGGACCCTAAAACCTTTTTAAACTAGTTGGCGGATATGGACCATTATTTTGAGTAGTATGACATGTCGCATGCTCAACGAGTCTAATTCGCAAAGATGAAGCTTGTGGGCTAAGTAAAGAGGTTTTGGCCAATGGTTGAGTGAAAGAAAGAAAGAGCAAGGGAACTCCCAAAAGTCCATTGGGGATAAATGAAAGAAATACTTAAAGAAAAGTGCCTCCCTTTCTCTTATCACTTACGGTTGATTGAGGAGTGACAGTCTCTTTAATGGGATTCCATAAGTGTTGCGGACTATATTGAGAAGTTTGAAGAGTACTCAACCCGCTGTGAGGTTGATAAGGACCCAGTACTCACCTTTGCTCATTTTAAAATGGGCCTTTGTCCTCACATTAAGAGAGAATTACTCGCTAAAGATATAAACATTATTGAATAGTTATACCAAGTAGTGTTAAGCAACGAGCAATACCTTAAAGCATCTGGGGGAAGGCGATTTAACTTTCACAAATCCAGTGCTAGGGCCAACCCTAACACAGGATTCCAAAATAAACCTTCTAATAATGTTCAGCCCAGGCCCAAGATGATAAGGGTAAAGAGATTTTCGGGTCTAGTTCACGTGGAAGCAAGGCCACTAGGTGTTTCAGGTGTCAGGGGTTAGTCATTTTGCCCACCAATACGGTACGAGAGAGGGCAATAAAGTACTCCTTATTGATGGGCAAGTAGAAGTAGTGCCCCTAGATGTAAGGCCCGTATCCTAGTCCGTACTGTTCCATCAACTTTCGCATTCCTCTCGGTTGAATTCGTACAACCTTCGACCTTTATCTGACGTTTGCACGTAATCCTAAGCCGAGTCCTACAAACCTGAGTCAACTCAATTCGATACTTGTACCATTACGACCGCACCCTCACCGCGGTTCTAACGCTACGTCTTGCACACTGATCCGATACCCTGGCCAGGAGATGTGGGTTCGCGTTCAGTTCAAGAAAAATGCCGCACATGCGAAACTCAATAGAATCTCTACAATATGTCACCTCAATCAATCCATCAATCACATCAAATGTCAAGTACTCCATCTCATCTCATGTCAAGTACACATCACCTTTCACCACATCCCCAAGCAACCCCATAAGTCAACAATTCCTTACACAACCCATACCCCTCTTACACAAATTACCCCAAAGTTAATAAAGCTCTTACACACCCATCACTCACCTCACCCATCACTCCATCACCCATCCCTCTCTCTCTCTCTCCTTACAACCCTCTCTCTCATTTCTCAAACCCATTCCCAACCAAACCAAAATTCCATACGTCCAAGCCTCCCCAAGCTCTCCCAAAGCAACAAGTGTGGCCCACTTTCACACTCTCTCATCCCCCATCTCAACCATCGAAGCTTCATCATCCTCTGTTGAAATCAAAGCTAAGGAGTTCGGTGTTCCATCGGACCAAGAAGATCGATCGGTGGGTGTTTCTATTGGCCTAGATTTCTTGTTTGATAATGGGCCAAGTGAGGCCTACCAATCGATGGTATCGATCTCACATTGGACCCTAGATGTGGCCGATGGCCCACCTTAATTTTCATGATCATTCCACGATGGGGCCATTCTCCATGGACCACATCATGATGTTTATTTTCTTGCATAAATAGGGTCATCTAGACCTTTCATTTCGATGGAGAAAGGATCTTCACCATTGATTTGACCGGTGGGCCCATATGTAATGGGACCCACTTGATGTATGTTGTAATGTATGGAAGGGAGGGCCCATAGTGCCGGGGTCCCTTCATCACTTGATCTCTCTTTCTATCTCCTTTTTTTCTTAATTTTGGCCCCATGATGTATGCGATTTATCCATGTTGTCCATCTTCGTGGGACCCACTTGATAGCCGTGTTGGATTCACACCGTCCAAGCCATGTGGGCCCTACCTTATGATGATGGGAAAGCACAAATATCATATTGATATAAGTGGGCCACATCTATGTGGGACCCACCTTATACATATTCACACTGTCCAGCGTCCGGGGACACTGGACGTGTCCACACAAGTGATGTATGAACTGTCAGTGTGGTGTACTAACATAAAAACCAAAAACACATGGTAGCTTGATTTTTTATGGGCCACTCATACAAGCCCCACCCTGATATATGAATTTAATCCATGCCGTCCATTCCATTCCCTAGATCATTTTAGGCATTGAGCCAAAAAATGAAGCCAATCCGACTATCTGGCGGGCCATATCATAGAAAATAGTATTTTTACCGTTGAAATCTACCCTGATTTTTTTGTATCCCAAAACAGGTTGAATATTGGGCTTGATGGGTCTGTCTTAGGCCATAAAAACTAATGGCTGGGTCGGATCCCCCTAATGCGAGCCCCACCTATGAAAAATCGTGAAAAAACTTAGTTTTTCAAAAAAAAATAAACAAAGCAACTGACGCTTCTGTTGCATGTCTAGAGGACGCTGCAGTAGGCGTCCTGCTACGTGGAATGGTGGCCAAGGTCATGGGTCCCAACCAAAGGCCCCACCATGATGTGTGTCAAACATCTCCACCGTGCATTTGATGGACCTCACCTGAATATTGTGACACCCCAAAAATCATCCATATACGAAGCTCAGGTGGCCCACGTCACAGGAAACGGTAGGATTGAACGGCTACCATTGAAACCCTTTTTGCAGTCACAAAAGTTTTGGATCATTATGAAATTTGTTTTCTCTCTTAATCTGGGTCTGCCTGACCTTATCAATGGATTAGATGGCAAATAAACGTTATGGTGGGTCCCACGTGGGATCCACCTATGTATGTGTTTTATCCACCACCGTCAATGGATGGTGGGACCCACCCCACGTGTTGGGGGTACATCGTGATGTATGAATCTTTCTAGGCCATCCACGGCCTGGATGTTGTATTATGTAATTGTAATATTATATATATATATATATATATATATATGAATATATAAATACAATGTTGGTGGCCCTACATGGGACCCACCTCTGCCCTCTTTAAAAATAGAAAGGCTACACTACTGTAGCTATTTAGCTTCTCTGTTGACGTCAACAGGTCTGTGGGACCTGCTTCAGCTATGTGGACCCCACCCGTAGCTGTTGTACAGGCAGCAGCAAGTTCCATGGGTCCCACCTGTTTCAACCACACGATCTATCTATGGGACCCACCATGATGCATATGTTGTATCCAAATCGTCCAACCATTTTGGAATATTATTTTATGGCAAGGGTAAAATGATGAGTCGGATCTATAGTTCAAGTAAACCCACCATTGAAAATAGTGGAGACAGTGACATTCGTCGTTCAAACTTCTAAGGGCCACAGTAGCTCCCAATTAAGCTGATATTTATCTTCACTTCATTTATCACTATGTTAACTTATGAATATATTGGATCTCAAATACATAACGGCGGGCCACACCGTGATGTGTCCAGCCCTTTGATCAGGTGGACCACACCGTAAAGAAACAATGGGTTTGAATGTCCCCCATTAAACCCTTAGAAATTTTTATGGTGGAAATCCTTATCACCACTTATATTTAGGTGTGGGCCATTTAATATACATATGGCCCATGTGATGTGGCCCACTTGCCATATTTATGGCACGTTGTTGAGGCCCACCTTGATGTGAATGAGGTCCGTTGTTGAGGCCCATTGTGATATATGCAAGGCCCATGGGTTATGGCCCATTGCAATGTATGTAAGGCCCAATTAGTGCGACATATTATATATATATATGAGGCTCATGCGATTAGGCCATCTTGATGTATTTGTGGCCCGTCCATTGAGGCCTACCTGTTGTACATATTTGAGGCCCAAGTGTTGGGCCCACCTATTGTGTATTTAAAGCCCATGGGTTGTGGCCCATAGTGATGTATATCAGGCCCATGTGATGTAGCCCATAATGATGTGTATTAGGCTCAGGTATGTGGCCCACCTGTGAAGTATATCTGCGGCTCACTTGCGATGCATTCGAGGCCCAATGTGATGTATGTGTGGCCATTACATTGTGTATGAATCCCTTATGTAGGCCACTCCTTATGAGCAATGTTGGTTAGATGTCCACATTGATGTGCAATGATGGTTAGATGTCCTCATTGTGACCTTCCTGTAGGCTTTGTTAGGCCCATTCGCACCATTCTCTAAGTGGGTTAACCCAAATAAGTGGGGCCCATTCGCCAATTTGATATAACCACGGTCGTGGGCCAATCTTTATATTATGGTTGATCAGCTATCTATTGTTTATATGCTGATTGTCGGTGTCGATTATTGATGTTGATTATCAATGCTGACTGTTGAGGCTAATTCCGATTGTTGAGCCCCATTATGATGAATTCGAGGCCCATGGGACGTGGCCCATTGTGATATATTTTCAGCCCATATGATGAGGCCCGACTTGATGTATATTAGGCCCATGTGAGCGGCCCATTGCGATGTATATTAAACCTGTGAGATGCGACCCACTTGATGTATATGTGGCCCATGAGTGAGGCCCATCGTGATGTGTATAAGCTCTTGAGTGAGGCCCATGGTGTTGTGGGTGGCCATGAGTCCATTGTATGCTAGGCTCTATATGGGCCATTCCTTGGGGGCAATGTTGGTTAAATGTCCACCTTGCTGAGGTTGATTGTCGATGTTGGTTATTGATACCGATTATAAGTATGTGACAACATAGTATCATGATACATGCTCATACACATCATCTGCATGTTTGTTATGAATGTGGTTGGCCATTGCATATGTCATTGGGCAGGTTGTTATGAGACTCCCTGATAGGTGGAGGTTATCTCACATGAGCACATGGTATGCGCAGGATTGATGCATGACTGGATTGTATGATTCATATATCTTACATTGTGTGTTGTGATTACTGTATACCCTAGCGACATCAAGGTCGTAGCCTCTAAAGGCATATCATGGATGGCTAGATGGGACACCGAAAATGTTTGGTTCAAAATCGGGCTGTCATAGATGGCCCTGGGTGAAAATCTCTAAGACCTTCTTTATACCAGAGGATGCCCCAAGGTCGAGATCGAGTGGATATATATATATGAGTGCCCGAGTGCCGGATACCAGGAGGTCGTGTCTCCCATTGTGTCGTGGTCGGTTGGGAGGGGGTGTGGCCTTACCCACCTGAGGAAGTAGGTATAGCTAGGCTGAGTTTGACCAGCTAGAGGAATGAGTCCACTATCGATGAGCCGAGTAGTTATTGGCAGACTACTGGCCAGGCGAATGGTGAGGTCTCTTCCACTTACCCAGTTGTGCGCTTGATGGGGTGTAACACCCTGAAAATCGGGGGTCGTGTATAAACCCAACTCCTGAGTTCCAGACCATCACTTATGCAACAAAAATGATTATGATTCAATGTTGTCTGAGTTAAAGCATTCACATGAGTAAAAGTATACCAAAACTGCAATTCATACTCCAGATCCAGTGATAAAAGCAAGCGGAAGACTAAAGAATATATATATCACTGTATGGAAAACAAAGTAGATCTCAACTGTCTCCAAAGTATGAATACATCTCTGAGTCTCATATATATGTAAATAAACAGAAATCAAATGTCAAAATAGTCCCACTGAGTAGTCCCGCCAATCCAGGCCACCTAAGCAAAGCCGTCGTGGTATTGCAAATATGAGAACTCGTCCTGGTCCTCATCGTAATCTGGCTCTGCCTCCTAAATCGCTGCCTCACCTGCATCTAAGACAGGGTCTGGTGGGTGTTGCAAACACCATCCCGTAACGTGGGAGTGAGTAGCTAACTCAGTGTAATAATAGAGTAAAGATTAGTATGTTCTCAAATCAATCATGCGATAATAGTAAAGCAGTAAATCATACAATCCTCATACTGTTGTTAATGTAATATGACATGACATGATGGATGCCCTCACCGACATTCTCCCTCATACGGCACCATCTGCGTCCGCGGCATGCTTGCGTACCGCTCAGTGCTCCACATCTTCCAAGCACATGCAATGTGATGGTGATATGATTACCGAGTTATTATTAGTCCATTCAAACAGCAGGATTGAAAAACTAAGGTACTTTTCTTATATCAATCCCAACACAGATCCTGTCTAGGGTCGTCACTCCTAGTAATCTCATACGATGTACATTTTGTAGGTCGCTGTAAGGGCTGCCAAGGCTGTTGCTCGCACTCATTGCACCGCTCCCCCATCACCTTATCAATACAGGCCTACTGTACTCTCACTGCTATGGAAGGGTCATCACCTCCTGTAGACTCAGAATACGCTCGCGGTCACTACAAAGGACTCGTCGCCTGATCAGTGTAGGCCGACAGTAAGAATATAGTGTCCCATACCACCATAATCTACTCACGAGTCATAGGTGCTCACTGGTCACTACGGGGAGGTTTGTGGCCCCAGTATAGGCCGAAAGCTCGACCACGGTGTCCCATACCACCATGCCCGGCTCATGAGTCTTTATGGATCAAGGTACCATGGTTGACAGGTTTACAATGGTAAGTTCAGTACCTTAGGTTCAAGCAGTTATGACTCATACAGGGTGAACATACAATGGCCAGTCGGGTTACTTGACGGGCTCGACTAGCACGAGTGCATCTCAAGTCAAACGACATGAAGTGCATAAAACAACTCGTGTGGCCTAACCACTGCCGCCAACTCCAAAACACGGCTCGCGTTTATCGACGCATCGTTCGTGGCAAAGATAAGCCAACCACGAATTTACTCAGTTACTGACTGCCTGGACTAGGTATAGTCCCAAACATTTATGAATTCACATCAGCAATCATGTAAGAGTAATGGAAATGAAATACAACAATGTGAGCATATTAACACATGTTATAACATACAACTTAAGTAAATCATCTAACACATGCATTTCATACATATAATGAAATCATGCATATAGCCAACATGTAGGAAATCATTTACATCAGCATATTATTTGAGAATTCAATCTCAAACTAATTCATAACACCATTTAATTCAATACATACTAATACAAGCATTTATACAAACACTTAAACTACACACTTAAGTCTACATATAGTATGTCGACTCAAAGTGCGCATTTAGGCGAATCTCTTCGCCAAACTAATTATGCACGCATTCCTAGTATTCTAATACGATAAGAAGCCATGTCAATCACATTAGCAAAATATGGATGAAAACAGTATTCCCTACAAATGACTAAAATGCCCTAAATCTCATATTTTTCGTCTGCTTACGAAACAGGAAACGGACAGTATGTTGTACATGTCAAACGGCGTTACCGTCGATAATCTACTATTAAACGACATTGAAAGCGTTGAAAACAGTCAATCAAAGCATCTAAAATCTATACCTTTTCTCCTATAAGTGTATTGATTCGAACGGAGCGTGTACGCTTCGTCTACAGCGAACCGGGAACCTATTTTACAAGATGTATCAGCTACCATGCTAAGGAACCAAAGGAACCTCAAATCAGTAAGTATTTGGGGTATTTTCTTACCTAGAATCATGGTGAAATCGTCAAAAAAGTGATCGAGGCGCGTTGCTTAAGCACGTGCAACACGTAGTGCAAGCAGCAGGAAATTCTCTCCCACTCTCTCTCACAATCTCTCACCTTTTCTCTCACACCAGCTAGGGTTTCTAAAAAATTTGGATGGGTGAGAGAAGTGAGGGTTTAAGCCCCTTTTATAACCTAAAATGTGCCCAAAACAGGCTTGGGAACAATGTTCACTTCATGCCTAACCAAATCGGGGTTGTTTCGGTCCAAAAAGATATTTCTGAAGGTCCCCTGGCCGAACGCGATCGGACTTAAGCTCATGCACGTCAGATGTCACTCACATCCAATTTTCAGACCAGTAGTGTTCGTAGATCGCACGTGGCGGTCCAGTTTCAGTTCAGCGGTCACCGCACGTAGATCAGGTTTACAAGTCTCATGATATGAAATAGAAATTTTTCCTGATCCAAGGGTGTAATTTAGCTGAATTCTGATGGTCAGAATGCTTAATAATAACGCGTCAAGTCGTGTGCCAGATTTGAATTTCAAATTCCAAATCTAACCCTATTCTCACTCTCTTCACTCCAGGCTCAATGAAATAGCCTCTGAATATCAGTTGGACTTGATTTTTGAAATGATTGTCAAGTTCAGCTAGGCGGTTATAACGGTCTAAGATTGTAGGTATCGGACTTTCGACACGCGGTCTAGATCCAATACAAAGTTTCAAAGAGGTCCTGAGAACAAACCAGTTTAGAGTTTGATCCGAGGTTTTAGAGTATTATAGCGTCATTGGTTCTACTCGCTTTGGGTCTTGTAGAACGTATTTAAAGTGATCAGGGACTATTTCCCAGCTACTCTAGCGTTGCGCTAGCTAACACATATTTTTCAAAGAAATTAATCCTACGCGATTTTCGGTCGAGTTGGTACTCGAGTCCAAGTATGGATTTTTTCAGGGCGTTACATGGGGCGGTAGGTGGTGTGGAGTATACTAGACCCCAGTGATGATCCCAAAGAGGAATCGTACTGATATGTGGACTTATTAAGCAGGAATTATATATTCATTTATTCATTCATTCGCTATCAACTTGGGCTGGTGGTGCGTAACTATTTATTATGTGTATCTTCGCATGGCCAGGATTTCGGTTGGGCGTGCGACTAACCTGAGACCGAAAGTTTACCACATTGAGTCTGACTATCCAAATTTACGTATGAGACTGAATTGGATAGAAGTCCCTTGTGATGGACCCTGTAGCCAATGATACTACGTACTATCATCCCGATCTCACACTCCAGATTAGTCATTTCATTCGCATCGCATATTGCATCTGTATGCATATGACATTTTGGGTCGTTATGTTTTCTATACTTATATAGCCTAGACGGACTAGCATGATTTACATATTGCATTGTACACTTAACATTTGATATTTGGCTTTCTAGGACTCCTCATTTGTATATCCGATCCGCATTGCATACTCTAATATTATATGACTCATGGACTTACCAGTATATGTCCGCTTACTCTAAAATCGTATGATTCATGATCTTATCTGTATTTTCACTTATCTCGATGATGTATGATTTATGAGCTTTATTGTATACTTGGTACTTACCTTACATATACTTTCACCACCCTCTAAGCTTTCTATAAGCTTATGCACGATAGATGTGTGCATGTGGTGTTAGGTTGCAGCAGTATTGAGCTTGGAGCATGCAGCTGTCTTCTCGAGCTTTGATTTTGATATATGTATTTCTCTTTCAGCATTGTATTCAAATAATTATATTAGTGGATATGTGATGATGATGTTACCTTTATGATTTAGGTATACTTGTGGTTATGTTTCTTATGAGATAAATGTACATTGAAAAATCCTCCTTGTAAGATCACGGGATCAGAACCTGGCATATGGACGCTAGGAGCTAAGAATGGGGTACTATGGAGGCTGTCGGCATCAGGTTCGGCAATCGAAATTCCTGTGAATCCGATTTTCAGGTTTGGGTCGTGACAGTGATGGTGATGAGGAGTATGAGCCAGTCAAAACTCCTAGTGACGATGAGGAGGGAGTGAAAGAGTCTGCTACCCTCGCAATTATGCATTGCGCTTTGACTCAAGCCAAGAACACTGATGACTGGTGCTGCAACACAATCTTCTACAATTATGTAAAATATGGGAAAAAGAGCTGTAAAATGATCGTGAATAGTGGTAGTTATGCTAAAATGGCATCGATTAGCACTGTGAGTCGTTTGGGCTTGAAGTTAGAAACCCATCTTCAGCCCTATAAAGTCTCTTGGGTTGATGAAACATCCATTCTAGTCTTACACTGCTGTCTTGTCCCTATTTAGTTTGGATCATATAAAGACACAATTTGGTGTGATGTTGTTCCTATAGATGTGAGTCATATCATTCTGGGTAAGCCGTGGCTCTATGACAGGGATGTCACCATATTTGGTCAATGAAATGTATGTACATTCTGGTTTGAGGGCAAGAAGGTCAAGCTAAATCCTCTACCACCCAAGAATACGACTGGAAAGGAGTCCACCACACAGTGGTATGAGAGATTCAAAAGAAGTGAAGGAGTCAAAGTCTAAGTCCAAATCGCTCTACATTCTGAATGCCAAGGACTTTGAGCGAGAAATGGAGGCGAACTTGATGGTATATGCCCTTGTGGCTACGGAGAGTGTACCAGAGGCTAGTGCAGAGTTACCCATTGAGGCCATTCAGGTAGTACACGAGTTTCGTGATGTTTTTCCTCAGGATCTAATGGATGAGCTTCCCCTATGAGGGATATACAGTATGCCATTGATTTAATCCCTAGGGTGACCCTACCAAACCTCATGCATTACAGAATGAACCCAAAGAAGCACGATGAGTTGAAGAGGCAGATTGACAAGCTTCTAGAGAAGGGTTTTATACGAGAGAGTATGAGCCCGTGTGCCATGCTTGCCCTTCTTACACCGAAGAAGGATGACACATGGAGGATGTTGTGGATAGTAGAGTCATCAATAAAATCACAGTCAAGTATTGGTTTCTCATATCACCTCTTGATGACATGTTGGATATGATGGCCAATGGTACTATCTTCTCAAAAATTGACCTCAAAAGTGGTTATCACTAAATACGTGTACACCTTGGTGATGAGTGGAAGATAGCGTTCAAAACAAAGGATGGGCTATCTGAGTGGGTAGTTATGCCTTTTAGGTTAATTAACGCCCTAAGTACTTTCATGCGTGTGATGACCCAAGTGTTGAGGCCCTTCATGGGGAAGTTCTTGGACGTATAGTTTGATGATATCTTGATTTATAACATGACCAAGGAGCAGCACCTCAACCATTTAAGGCAGGTTTGTGGGATCCTAAGGGCCGAGAAGTTCTATGCCAACTTAAAGAAGTGCACATTTTTGTCAAGTAGTGTGATCTTCTTAGGATTTATTGTGTCAGCTAAAGGCATATCGATGGATCCCGAGAGGGTCAAGGCCATCGTCAATTGGCCTGAACCCCACAATATTCATGAGGTGCGTAACTTTCACGGCTTAGCCACCTTTTATAGGTGGTTCATTGGAGGTTTTAGTTCCATTATGGCTCCTATCATGGACTGTAGAAGAGAAAAAGAGTTTCAACGGACAAAGGTAGCCTCAAAGTCCTTCAAGGAGATAAAGGTTAAGATGATCAAAGCTCCAGTCACGCGACTTCCAGATTTTTCAAAAGCTTTTAAAGTCGCATGTGACGCATTAGGAGTCGGCATAAGAGTACTTAGTCATGAAGGACACCTTGTCGCCTTTTTTAGTGAGAAATTGTGTAACGTCCTCGAAAAATCCGTACAAAGATCTAAGTACCACCTCTAGCAGAAATGATTTAGAACCAAATCCTTTAGAAATTTAAGAAAAATTAACTAGCGCTAAACTAGATTACCTATGAATTTAGTACCAACTACTTTTAATACGATCTGTAAGACCTAAAACCTATAGAATTAGTAACGCTACATTACCCTGAAATCTAGGAGAAAACTCTAAACCCAGTTGCTCTCGGGATCATTCAAAAACTTCGTATCAGACCTGGACCGCACGTCGAAAGTCTGATAGCGATGAACTTATACAATTATGACCTCCTAGTTAGACTTGACAATCACCTTGAAAATCAAGTCCAGACGATGTCCTGAGACTATTTCCTTGAGTCCGGAGTGAAGAGTGTGAGAAAGTGAAAGTTTATATGAAAATAAATATGAATTTTAGTAATCTAAGTCGTGTCGCTTGCGTGCCGATTATAAGCATTCTGACCATTGGTTTTTGACCCAAATTCACCCTCAGATCAAGGAAGATAGCCCACACATGTCAAAATACTTATGGCCCAGATCGAGTTTTGGTGACCGTTGAACTGAAACTAGTCCGCCACGATCGATCTGGAAACCCGATCGGACTGAAAACTTAACTGCTTAAGATCCAATATTAGTGAGCTTAAGTCCGACCGCATTCAGTAAAAGGACCTCCAGAAATGTTACGTTGGATCAGAATAAGCCTGATTTAGTTATAACCTAAGTATACCATGGCCCTGGGACTATTTTCGTCAGTCCTGAGCCTATATAAGGGCCTTAAACCGTCTTTCATATATCCCATACGAATTCTAAACCCTAGCTAAGATAAGAGAGATAAAAGAGAGAGAAAGTGAGTGAGAACTTGGTGATTTATCTTGGGATTCTTCCTAGTTTCTCTACGCACCAAATCCATCGCATCTGAATTATTATTCCAGAGATTCTAATTCCATTTTTGGGTAAGACAGTCAAACCCTAACCTGTTTTAGAGTTTAGAATGGTTTAAGTAATGTTGTAGCTAACCTAATTCGTACTTTAGGTTGCCTATCCGCCGTTGACGAAGACTTATCGTCTAAATCATATCCGTTACGCGTTTTTCAGTTTAAGGTGTGGACTATATATGTTTAAGTTATGGTTTTGAAGACTTTCAATGTCAGATAATGATTTACTATTGACGTGGATGCTATTACACATACCAAATGCGTTATCTATTTTATTTTACGTATATGCATAACTTATGTTGCAAATAGTGTATTTCATGCGTTTGTTGAAATCTTTCTATGTATAAGGAATTTGATGCTATGATTGCCATGATTAATTATCGTTGATATATGCTTGTTATGTATGCAACAACTCCTTGGCAAAATGATTTGCCCTAATATGTAATATGGCCGACATACGTGATGTATGTTGAATAGTGTAATCTAAGTGTTTGTATAAATGTCTGAATGAGTTAGTATTTAGTAAAGTGTGATTTATAAGGGTGTTGAGATATGAATCTCAAGTACCTTACTTATGTGTATGATTTCCTCCATGAATTGTTTAACTATGTGTATGATTTCCTCCATGTATTGTATCCATGTTTTAAGTTATATTTCATAACATGTTCGTATGAATGTAGGATTTAATTTAAATGTCCATTATTGAGATTGTACGTAGTTGGGACCGTATTACAGTTTAGGTAATCGGTAATTGTTCTTGAACTGGTGGTTGGAGTTATTTACGCCACGCAGGATGTGTTCGACGAATCCGAGTCGTACTTGGGATGTTCGACAGTGGTTAGGCCACATGGAGTGCTTATGCATTCTATGTCGATCAACTCAATGTGCGCTTGTCCTAGTTGAGCTCGTCAATTAGTCCGATTGACCGATGTATGTTCACCATATTTGGACGCTACTGTTTGAATCTAAGGTACTAAACTCACCAGTGAAATTCCGTTAACCTGCGATCCCCTAAGACTCATGAGCTAGACATGATGGTATGGGACACCATGGTCGAGCTGTCGGCCTACGCTGGGGCGACGAGCCTCCCTGTAGTGACCAGTGAGCAACCTAGACTCGTGAGCCGATTATAGTGGTATGAGACACTATATTTGTGCTGTCGGCCTACATTGATTAGTGACGAGCCCTCTGTAGTGACCTCAAGCATACCTTGACACTGAAGACAGGCGATGAGCCTTTTTGTAGTAACTGAGGTATACTAGGCCTGTATTGATTAGTGACGAGCCCTTTACAGCAACCTAAAACAATAATATCATATGAGATTTACTAGGACTGACGACCCAAGAATGGATCATTGTTTGAGAATTGATATAAGGGAGGTGCCTTAGCTTTTCAATCCTACTGTATGAAAAGAACTAATAAAAACTTGGTAATCATATTCATAACATCGCACTGCATGTGCCCTTGACGTTGGTGTAGAGCACAGTGGTAGTGATTCATGCAGCGATCGTTAGATGTTGTCGCAAGAGAGAGTTTGGGTGAGGGCATGCATCATTTCCTCATATTATTCTCGCATTAACAAGAGTATTTAAGACATGTTTGATTGTACTACTTTATCATTACTGCTTAGTTGAATTGATAACATGTTAACCTTTGCTATATAGTTTCACTGAGTTGATCACTCACTCCCATATTCTGGGATGGTGCTTAAACACCAACCAGACTCTAACTTAACTGCAGGTGATGGTGATGCCTATGAGGCGGAGCCGGAGTTTAATGAGGACGAGGAGGCATTCTAGTTCATGTAGTTCTCAGGCGGGTTCATGTGAGCCATGTCCTGATTGATTGGGATTCAGGGCTATGTTTGTAGTGGTTTATCATATTTTGATATATGTATTTTGAGACACGACTTGTACTTATTGACCAGGCAAAGCACTCATATTTTGAGGAATGGATTGGTTTATATATTTATTTCAGACTTCCGCTTGCGTATTCTAACTGTCCCTGAATTATATTTGCTGATCTGGCTTAATCTATTTCATGTTTAATGCACTAATACAAACAACATTCATCCATCATAAAAAATGTTGCATAAGTGATGTTTTGGAACTCGGGAACTGAGTTATGCTCGACCACCGAATTTCAGGGTGTTACAAGTTAGTATCAGAGCATGATTTGGATTAAAGTGGACCTGGGTTCTGGTCACACGATGCACGCTAGTGCCACTTTAGCGTAGGAGGGTGCGAGAAAAATCTAGAAACAAATTTAGGATTTTCAGTTTCGTCAATTAGCAAAAGTTTACTAAAAATGATTACAGAGATCAAGTTCGTACACACTCCTAATCACACACAACGATCCTAAACTACTTCTAGACCATCAATCAATGGGTTTAAACCGTGTTTCATCCTGTTCCAGTCGTTAAAAATTGAAAAAATGTGAATATGTATCAGGTTCTATTTGAAACGACCTAAAACAAGTCGAAACGGTGTAGGGGCCCAATAAGGGCATTTCTAGGGGGTTTCAGGGTGAGACCCACATCATTTTTGGACTTGGAGGGGGGGGGGGAGGACCTCGCCCCACAGGCGAACCATCGCCGGGATGTTTAGAGACCGGCGAGGCCCTTGTCGGTTCGGCGAGGCCTCGCCGCCCAGTGGGCTCGGACGGGCTGGGCCGATCATTCTAGGGTGTTGTGTGGCCCACTGGTACTTAGTTTGCTGATTGAAACCCCTCATATCTCATCATTCCTTCACAAATCACACCTTCAAGCTTTCCTTTTCCTAAAATACTTCTCAAAACTTCACAAAATCCCTCTTCAAACCCTTTCTTCTTCCATTTTCATGCACCCTCTCTCTACCCATCTCAAAACTGACCTTTATTACTGATTTTCCTTTCTTTTCTTTCCATTTGAGCACTCAAATCCCTACTTTGAGTCTCAAATTTGTGGAAACCTCATCACCCATCCCATTCTTCTTATTTCTTTCATTTTTCATGGCCCTATTCGAGCTTATTACGGCCATATTTTTCATTTTCACCATTCTCTCTTTCATGGGAAAGAAGAGAGCTCCTATAGATGAAGCCGGGCCTAGTCGCCCCACCCATTCAAGGAGGCCGAGAGGTGTCGCTGCTAGTTCAAGTGCCACCCGAGAGTTGTAGACGAAGCGGGATCTAGATCCCCATGCTCTCATAGGAAGGTCCTTATTGGCGGAGTTGTCTCATGGTGTTTATGAAGGCCGTAGGGTCCTTTTTGAAGCTCATGTAGATGCACGACTATTTGGAGAATTCTTACTGTTCGAGCGCCAAGTGGAAGCCAAGTGGGGTCCGCTATTTGAGAGTGAGCACCGTGCAAATGTGGGTACTGTCCGAGCTTTCTACGCTCACATTCGAGAGCCAACATTAGAGCCCTTGCAGTTTAAAATACCATTTGGAAGAGTCAGGAGGCCACAATTGACGTTGCTTTGATATCTCGGCTTCTAAATGTGTCACTTGGCGAGGTTCATGCAAGTGAGAAGAATTTGAGTAGTACACGTGAAAGGGATCGCCGTACACGGTTCCTCTATGGTCGTTTGGTTGAATGGCAACCTAACAAAAGCCTCTTAGAGACAAGTATGACGGATGACTTCCGCCTACTTCACCACATCTGCACGTTCAACGTCTACCCCAGGTGGAGCAACCGCAGTGAGTGCACACGCCTGATGGTGAATTTCTTGTATTAGGTGGGGTAGGGAGAGAAGCTTTGTGTACCTACATATATCTTACAACAGATAGTCCTTATCGCGCGTTCTAATAGAAGGACTGAATCTCTCCCGTTCGGTCGACTCATATTCAGGATTGCACTTGAGTTTGGTTACAGACTTGGAGTGAAATTGCCGACGCCAATCCATTACATCACCGAGACTATTCTCAGATAGATATCAGACCTCAACAACGACAAACCCTACTTGAGGAGAGTGAGGATGAGACAGAAAGCGAAGAGGAAGAGAGTAATGAGGAAGGTGGAGCTGAGATAGAAGAAGAAGGAGAGCAGGACGAAGAAGAAGAGGCGGCTCAGGATACTAATGAGAGTCCTCCTCCTGCAACTTAGGAGCATAATCCTGATAGGGCTGATAGAGAAGCCCGTTTAGTCAGACTTGAGGATGGCTAGGCCACTCTGCGACAGAATATTATCGACCTGCGGGGCCTTGTGAAGCACAAGTTTAAGAAAGTAACCCGTACTTTAAAGTCTATCATGTGCTGTCTACAGGATAAGGGTGCCCCTCCTCCATCGCCAGATTCTGACGAATAGTCCTATATGTAGTTGTTGTTTGTTTGTTTATTTCTTGTTCTTGTGTGTAGCCTTTCTTGGCATAGTAGTTTGGTAATTGTTTTAGTGTTTGAAGCTTAGTTGTTTTGCTCACATGCTTTCTCCGTCGCGATTCATGTAATGCTGCACTTCATGTATTGTGACAATTTTATTAAATGAAATGCATGTTGTTTCTTTGGCTTGTGAAGTGAATGTTGTGTGGATGGACTGTGTGAATGCTTAATCTCACTAGTTGCACCCTCTGTTGTATGTAGGGTATGCCACCTAAGGGCTCGAGGACTTCGGCTCGTCTCTCTCAGGGTGAGTCGCTTGACGGGGCCCTTCCCCTGAGCAATAGCCATACGGACCCCCATTCAGGCCCATCTCATTCTGATCCTATGCCGGATTCTCAGCCGGCTTCTGACTCCACTGCTGGGCCAACTCCTGTGACACTATCTGTAGTCCCTCTTATCACACCTTCGGTTCTTGAGTAGAACCGTGCATCTACGTCGACACCTTATGCATCACAGTCCACTCCACCTCCTGATAGGCTAGAGCAGATGATGTTGTTGATGCAGCAGCAACAGTGGAAATTCTTGACCTCCATGGCTGGTATCTTTGCTTAGTCGATGGGGGTGGCTTCACCTGCCTCGCCTATACACCCTGTTGGGAACGCTAGTGCCAGCAGCACATTTGAGTGATTCCAGCACTTGCGGCCTCCCACATTCGCTGGTACTCATAGACCCGAGGAGGCCGAGTATTGGATTGACCGCATCTCTAAGATGCTGAGGCCGTTACACTGTTCCGAGGCAAAGTAGGTCAAGCTTGCCACCTTCATGTTTGAGAAGGAGGCCATCTTATGGTGGGAATGTTCTCTGCACAGTTGTAGAGGGTTTTGAGTGGACGTGGGAGGCGTTTGAGGCCCGCTTCCATGAGAAGTATTTCCCGATCACTTACCAACACGAGAAGGAGAGTGAGTTCCTTCGCCTCCATCAGGGAGGGATGTCGGTGGCAGAGTATGAGAACCGGTTCACAGAGCTGGGTAGGTTTGCTCCATTACTTCTGGGTGATCAGCCGTTACGGATGCGGTATTTTTCTGAGGGTTTGCGGCCCGAGATTCGATCGAAGATGTGTTGTGTGAGCATCTCTTCTTATGCTGAGTTAGTGAGCATGTCCCTGCGAGCTGAGCAGGACGGGGACAGGTTGTCCCGTATGCATGCACCTATGGCTCCCAGCCTGCGACCTGACTTTTCGAGTAGGCCTTTCCTTAGTAAGAGGCCTTGTGTACACTCACCACCGAGGTTTATGGCATCTCCTGCCCCTGTGAGCCAACCTGATGTGTGGTGCAACTACTGAAAGGAGCCAGGCCACACTGAGGTGACTTATTTCACCAGGATGCAAGACAGTAGTTTCTCGCCGCCTTAGAGGATCAACTGTCCGATGCCTCAGGTTTTATCAGCACCACCCCTTCAATCAGCACCAACTCATCCTTCTTTCAGGCCACCCGCACCTCGTTTTAGGCCACCACAATGGCCCATGGTACCTCCACTGCATCGCCTATAGTAGGCTCGAGTTCATGCGCTTACAGCTGAGGCGCTCAAGGTAAATTCAACACCGACATCTTTTGAGGTTTCCGCTCATATCCAAGGTACACCTGTCTTCTTATTGGTGGACATTAGGTCCACTATTTCGATCATCTCTTACGCTGCGGTCAAGCAGCTAGGTTTGGTTACGGCTCCGACGAAGGGAGTGAGACTCACGACAGCTACGGGGACTTTTTCTGACATTACATGGACCTATGAGTCTTGTTTAGTAGATTTGGGTAACAGCATAGCGGTCGTTGACCTAATTGTCGCCCCACTGTGTCACTACGATGTTATTTTCGGGATGGATTGGCTCACCAAGATGAGAGCAGAGATTGATTGCGAGGCCAGAGTCATGACAGCTTATGGACCTGAGGGCACGGTCTTTACATTTCCAGTTAAGGTCAGTTGGTGCTGTCGAGTTAGCAGCTACGCTTCTTTGTTAAAGAGTTCTGATGATCTGACGTTGGGAGTTATGCCAGTGGTTCGAGATTTCCCTGATATGTTTGAAAAGATCCCGGGACTTCCTCCTCGGCGCGAGATCGACTTTACTATTGACCTTGTGCCCTATGCGACACCTATTTCCTTGCCGACGTATCATATGCCTCCATGTGAGATGGAGGAATTAAGGAGACAGATTAATGTATTATTAGAGGCAGGCTTTATTCGACCGAGTGTGTCACCTTGGGGAGTGCCTGTATTGTTTGTGAAGAAGAAAGACGGTTCCCTACAATTATGTATTGATTATTGCAGGCTGAATCAGGTGACAGTGAAGAATAAGTATTCCTTGTCCAGGATTGATGATCTGTTTGATTAGTTGAAGGGGGGCACGTTATTTCTTAAAGATAGATTTGCAGTCTGGGTATCATTAGTTATACGTCAGGGATGAGCTTGTGCAGAAGACTGCATTCAAGACCAGCTTTGGTCATTACGAGTTCCTTGTAATGTCGTTTGGACTCAAAAATGCTCCGGCTGTATTCATGGATCTGATGAACAGAGTGTTTCGACCGTTTCTGTTCTGATTCATCATCGTCGTTATCGATGACATTTTGATATACTCCACAAGTTGGGAAGAACACGAGGAGCACCTGAGAGCAGTATTGAATACTCTCAGGGGGAATCAGCTTTTTGCGCAGTATAAGAAGTGTAATTTCTGGATGGAAGAAGTCAAGCTCCTGAGACATGTGATGTCCAAGGAAGGTATAGCAATTGACCTCGCCAAAGTAGTTGCAGTTCAAGATTGGAAGCAGCCCGGTTCAGTTACTGAGGTGAGAAGTTTTCTTGGTCTGGCAGGTTACTATCGACGATTCATTCGGGACTTTTACAAGATTGCCAGACCGTTATCTCAGTTAACACGAAAAGACTTGAAGTTTGCCTAGAATGAGAAGGCCGAAGCAGCTTTTCAGGAGCTGAAGGACAAATTGACATCTACCCCTATGCTAGTATTGTTAGAGCAAGGGGTTAAGTATACTATATATATTAATGCGTCTAGCGTTGGTCTGGGTTGTGTCCTTATGCAGAAGGACAGGGTGATTGCTTATGCCTCGAGACAGTTGAGAAAACACGAAGAGAATTACCCTACACATGACCTAGAGTTGGCAGCCGTCATTTTCGCATTAAAGCTCTGGAGGCATTACCTCTATGGAGAGGAGTTCGAGCTCTTTTGCAACCATAAGAGCCTTAGATACATATTCTCATAGCGAGACTTGAATATGAGGCAGCGGCGATGGATGGAAACCTTGAAGGACTTTAAATTCGAGGTCTCCTACCATCTGGGAAAGGTAAACCTTGTGGCAGACGCGTTGAGCCGCAAGAAGACTATAGAGTTTGTGGCTCCGCTTATGATTGCAGAATGGGATATGGTGGAGTTTTTGCGAGACTTTGAGCAAAAACTCACGGTGGAGGAGCCGTATGAAGTCACCGCACATGTTCATGTACAACCCCTCATTGATGGCAGGATTATCGAGTCTCAGGTAGACGATGAGCTTTTGGTGAAGCTAAGAGAGCGGGTTGGTACGGATGAGGACTCGGAGTGGAGTGTTGGTATGGATGGGGGCTTATGTTATCGTGGCCGCCTATACATCCCAGACATTCCTGACTTGAGACGAGAGGTTCTCCAGTCAGCCCACAGTTCGAGGATTGCGATGCATCCAGGTAACACGAAGATGTATCAAACATGAAGAGATTGTACTGGTGGGACAATATGAAGGTCCACATTGCTGAGTTCGTATCCCGTTGCCTCACGTGTCAGCAGGTTAAGGCAGAGCATCGCCGACCTCTTGGACTGCTTCAACCCATGCCCATAGCTGAATGGAAGTGGGATTTAATTTCTATGGATTTTATTTCTAGACTGCCTAAGATGAGGAAGGGACATGACTCTATTTGGGTGATCATTGATAGGTTGACGAAGTAAGCTCATTTCCTACCGATCAGAGTTACGACTTCTGCAGATGAGTTGGCCAGATTGTACATCAAGGAGATTGTACGTCTGCATGGAGTTCCCTTAGAGATTATGTCAGATCAAGACACACGATTCATATCTATCTTCTGGACTCGTATCCAAGAGGCGATCGGTGTAAAGTTGAAGTTCAGTACTGCATTCCATCCACAGACAGATGGACAGACGGAGCGTGTAAATCAGGTACTAGAAGAAATGCTGCGAGCTTGTGTGTTGGATTTCAAGGACAGTTGGGATGACTGTCTTCCTTATGTAGAGTTCACGTATAACAATAACTTTCAGGTGAGTATTAGCATGACTCCCTGTGAGGCACTGTATGGTCGCCCGTGTAGAGCACTGCATTGCTGGGTAGAAATGGGCGAGAAGACTCTGATTGGCCCAGAGTTGGTTCAAGCGACCTCAGAGAAAATCGACATTATTAGGCGTCGACTGCTATCAGCACAGAGTAGGCAGAAGAGCTACGCCGATACGAGACGACGACCGCTTGAGTTTGAAGTTGGGGACCATGTATTCCATAAGGTTTCCCCGATGAAGGGAGTCCTTCAGTTTGGTAAGAAAGGGAAGCTCACGCTGAGATTCATTGGCCCATTTCAGATACTTGATAGAGTGGGGGAGTAGCGTATCGTCTTACCTTGCCCACACTACTTGCATAAAGTATTCCATGTGTCCATGTTGAAAAAGTATGTTCCTGATCCTTCGCATATTATCAGTTGGGAGCAGGTGTAGTTGAGCGAGGATGCCACATACGAACTGCGACCGACGCGTATTTTGGATAGAAGGAGCAGGTACTGCATAGTAAGGTTATCCCACTTGTAAAGGTATTCTGGACGCATCACAATGAAGAAAAGGCCACTTGGGAGACTGAAGCTGAGGTCGAAAAGAACTACCCTCAGATCCTCGAGGAGTATGAGAAGGTACAAATTTCGAGGATGAAATTTTTCTTTAAGGGGGGTAGATTGTAAAGTCCTGGAAAAATCCGTACAAAGATCCGAGTACCACCTCTAGCGGAAATCATTTAGAACCAAATCCTTTAGAAATTTAATAAAATTCAACTAGCGCTAAACAAGATTACCTATGAATTTAGCACCAACTACTTTTAATATAATCTGTAAGACCCAAAACCTATAGAATTAGTAACGTTACATTACCCTGAAATCTAAGAGTAAACTCTAAACCCAGTTGCTCTCGAGAGCATTCAAAAACTTCGTATCTGACCTAGACTGCACGTCGAAAGTCCGATAGTGATGAACTTAAACAATTATAACCGTCTAGTTGGACTTGACAATCACCTCAAAAAATCAAGTACAGACGATGTCATGAGACTATTTCCTTAAGTCCGGAGTAAAGAGTGTGAGAAAGTGAAAGTTTATATGAAAATAAATATGAATTTTAGTAATCTGAGTCGTGTCACTTGCGCGCTGATTATAAGCATTTTGACCATTGGTTTATGACCCAAATTTACCCTCGGATCAGGGAAGATGGCCCATACACGTCAAAATACTTGTGGCCCTGATTGAGTTTCGGTGACCGTTAAACTAAAACTGGTCCGCCACGGTCGACCTAGAAACTCGATCGGACTGAAAACTTAACTTGCTTAAGATCTAATATTAATGAGCTTAAGTCCAACCGCATTTAGTAAAAGGACCTCCAGAAATACTACGTTGGATCAGAATAAGCCCGATTTGGTTATAACCTAAGTATAACATGGCCCTGAGACTTTTTTCATCAGTCTTAAGCCTATATAAGGGCCTTAAACCCTCTTTCACATATCTCATGCGAATTCTAAACCCTAGCTAAGATAAGAGAGAGAAAAGAGAGAGAACGTGAGTGAGAACTTGGTGATTCATCTTGGGATTCTTCCCAGTTTCTCTACGCACCAAATCCATCGTATCTGAATCATTATTCCGGCGATTCTAATTCCATTTTTGGGTAAGACAATCAAACCCTAACCTGTTTTAAAGCTTAAAATGGTCTAAGTGTTGTTGTAGCTAACCTAATTCATACTTTAGGTTGCCTATCCGCCGTTGACGAAGACTTATCATCTAAATCATATCCGTTACGCATTTTTTGATTTAAGGTGCAGACTATATACGTTTAGGTTATGGTTTTCAAGGCTTTCAATGTCAGATAATGATTTACTATTGACGTGGATGCTATTACACATGCCAAATACGTTATCTGTTTCCTTTTACGTATATGTATAACTTATGTTGCAAATAGTATATTTCATGTGTTTGATGAAATATTTGCATGTATAAGAAATTTGATGCTATGATTGCCATGATTAATTGTTGTTGATATATGCTTGTTATGTATGCCACAACTCCTTGGCAAAAGGATTTGCTGTAATATGTAATATGGTTGACATACGTGATGTATGTTGAATAGTGTAGTCTAAGTGTTTGTATAAATGTCTGAATGAGTTAGCATTTAATAAAGTGTGATTTATAAGGGTGTTGAGGTATGAATCTCAATTACCTTACTTATGTGTATGATTTCCTCCATGAACTGTTTAACTATGTATATGATTTCCTCCATGTACTGTATCCATGTTTTAAGTTATATTTCATAACATGTTCATATGAAGGTAGGATTTGATTTAAATATCCATTATTGAGATTGTACGTAGTTGGGACTGTATTACAGTCCAGGTAATCCGTAATTGTTCTCGAACTGGTGATTGGAGTTATTTACGCCACGCAGGATGTGTTCGACGAATCCGAGTTATACTTGGGATGTTCGACAGTGGTTAAGCCACATGGAGTGCTTATGCATTCCATGTCGATCAACTCAACGTGCGTTTGTCCTAGTTGAGCTCGTCAATTAACCTAATTGACCGATGTATGTTCACTATGTTTGGACGCTACTGTTTGAATCTAAGGTACCGAACTCACCAGTGAGATCCCGTTAACCTTGGTACCGCGATCCCCTAAGATTCATGAGCCGGACATGATGGTATGGGACACTGTGATCGAGCTGTCGGCCTACGCTGGGGTGACGAGCCTCCTCGTAGTGACCAGTGAGTAACCTAGACTCGTGAGCCGATTATAGTGGTATGGGACACTATACATGTTGTCGGCCTATATTGATTGGTGACGAGCCCTCTGCAGTGACCTCGAGCATACCTTGACACTGTAGATAGGCGACTAGCTTTTTTGTTGTAACTGAGGTATACTAGGCCTGTATTGATTGGTGACGAGCCTTTTACAGCGACCTAGAACAGTAATATTGTATGAGATTTACTAGGATTGACGACCCTAGAATGGATCATTGTTTGGAAATTGATATAAGGGGGGTGCCTTAGCTTCCCAATCCTGCTGTATGAAAAGGACTAATAAAAACTTGATAATCATGTTCATAACATCGCACTGCATGTGCCCTTCGCGTTGGTGTAGAGCACAGTGGTAGTGATTCATGCCGTAATCGTTAGATGTTATCGCAAGAGGGAGTTTGGGTGAGGGCATGCATCATTTCCTCATATCATTCTTACATTAACTAGAGTATCTAGGACATATTTGATTATACTACTTTATTATTACTGCTTGATTGAATTGATAACATGTTAACCTTTGCTGTATAGTTCCACTGATTTGATCACTCACTCTCACGTTCTGAGATGGTGCTTAAACACCAACCAGACTTTGACTTAGCTGCAGGTGATGGTGATGCCTGTGAGGCGGAGCTGGAGTTTGATGAAGACGAGGAGGTATTCTTGTTCATGCAGTTCTTAAGCGGGTTCATGTGAGCCATGTCCTGATTGACGGGGATTCAGGGCTATGTTTGTAGTGGTTTATCACATTTTGATATATGTATTTTGAGACACGACTTGTACTTATTGATCAGGAAAAGCACTCATATTTTGGGGATTAGATTGGTTTACATATTTATTTCAGACTTTCGATTGCGTATTCTAACTGTCCCTGAATTATGTTTGCTGATTTGACTTAATCTATTTCATGTTTAATGCACTAATACAAACAACATTCATCCATCATAAAAATGTTGCATAAGTGATGTTTTGGAACTCGGGAACTGAGTTATGCTCGACCCTCGAATTTCAGGGCGTTACAAATTGAATGAGGCAAAATAAAGATATTCCATCTATGACAAAGAATTCTATGTGGTAGTACAATCACTAGGCCATTAGCGTCATAATCTATTTCCACAAGAATTCGTCTTATTCTCTGATCATGAGTCCTTGAGATACTGAACTCTCATAAGAAATTAAACCATAGGTATTCCAAGTGGGTTCAATTCCTTCAAGAGTACACTTTTGTACTTAAGCACAAGGCCGGTGTAGAGAATAAGCCTGTCGACGCGTTGAGTCGTCAAGTTGCATTACTCAACTTCATAAGCGTTCAAGTTATGAGCTTCGAGCGCATCAAATAAGAGTATTCAGAGTATCTAAACTTCGGAGCTGTGTATGCGTCATTGTTAGAGAGTCCATCAGGAGCCAGTAGTGAGTACTTGATTTTAGACGAATATTTGTTTAGGAGTGACTGCTTGTGTATATCATGCACCTCCCTCCGCGATTTTCTTGTCTAGGAGTTACATTCAGGAAATAAACATGATTCCATATTTGTTGTTGTGGACCTTTTCTGTAAAATAGTCCACTTCATTCCTTGTTGTAAGACCTCCGACACATCTCATGTTGCCAAGTTATTCTTTAATGAGATCATCAAACTGCATGGGTTACTAAAAATCATAGTGTCTGACCGTGATGTGTGATTCATAAGTTACTTTTGGAAGACACTATGGTACATGATGAATACGAGGCTCCTATTTTCTTCTGCCTACCACCTTCAGACCGATGGCTAGACTGAGGTGGTTAATAGGAGCCTAGGGAGTTTACTTCGATGTTTAGCAGGAGATCATACTAGGACATGAGACACCGTACTACCTATAGTCAAGTTTGCATTCAATAGTTTTGTCAATAGGTCCACAACTCTAAGTCCTTTTGAGGTTGTTACTGGTTACAAGCCTAGGAATCCTATCGACCTTTTCCCTATGTCATTGTCCCATAGGCCATTAGAGTCTACAGAGTCTTTTATGCATCACATACATTCATTGCATCAAGAAATCAAGCGAAAGCTTACTAATAGTAATGAACATTACTAATTTTCTGCAGATCAGCATAGACGACTCAAAGAATTCAATATTGGAGACTCTGTGATGGTCCGCATCAGGCCTGAACGGTATCCTCTGGAAAATATTCACAAGTTACACGCACATAGCGCTAGACCCTTCAAAATTATAAAATGAAACGATCTTAAGGCAGATGAGGTAGATCTTCCACATTCCATGGGAATTAGTTCCACATTCAATGTAGAGGATCTAATTGTTTTTTAAGGACCCACTGATACTTTGTTCAGCCCTTCGCCCACCCATCCTGATTCTCCAGATTTGCCCCTTGATCCATGGCCTCTTCCCAAACTTTCTTCCCAGCCGCTACCTCCCATACCTAGCCTTCACACACCCAAAGAGGAAATAGAGGATATCTTAGACCATGAGATAGTTTCCATGTCAGATAGCGGTTTTCAGAAATACCTAGTTAAATGGAAGTCATGCCCAGCTTCAGATAGCTCGTGGCTTACCAAGGCAGAGCTTCAAAGACTTGATCCTGACATCCTGAAGCGGTTCAGGAATTTTATTTCACCAGTGGCAAAATCTTCACATCCGAGGAGAATTGATGAGGACATCAAGCGCACACGTGCACACACGCCACCCTCCCTACACAAGTACGTACGAAGATGGAGGGCCCCACCGTTGATCTAACTTGATGACGATATCAAGGGAGGGTCTCCTGGTTAGAAGACGAAGTTTTGATTTAAAAGAGTGGGCCTGATAGTCAGGAAAAGCCATCATAAAATCTCATGATCGTGGCCCACTAGTCGAATTGATTCATATTTTAAGTTTTTCTTATTGTTATTATTTAGAATATCATGAACGCTTTAGATTTCTTTATTTGATTTTTATTTTAGTTTACTTCATCGCTAAGTAATAGATTGCGAACATGGCGCGAGTTTAGGGGTATAGGGTTTTCCCTATAAATAGGCACCCTTTATAGTTCTTTTGGATTGATTGAAGTTGAATAAAAATTTCTGCGTGGTTTTTTTGCTCTCTGAGTTTCTAAGTTGTGAAAAAATTAAAGTGGGTGTTAAGCCCTCCCTTTTCGAAGGGATGAGATTAAAATGGGTCCAAAGCCCTCCATTTTTGAAGGTTTAACTACCGTGGTGTGAGGTCACGTTTATCTTAATCTGCCCCTCCATCTTATTTCATCCATCCCACAACCATCTTCACATCAAATCCATTTGTTTGGTAGTTGTTCATCTATCTACAACCAGTTTTCAGAATCTAACCCTACAGAAGGGCTGAAACTTCAATGGAGCACCACACCCAGACCATAGCTTGAATCGACGTGAGATTTGGAGGTTTTGCAGCCCAACCCTAGCCAACCAAGGCCAAGGAGTTCTTTTCTTGATTCAATCCCACACCACACATGCAGCCAGCCGCGAACGCACATGCATCCGCACCTAACCCGCTATCCACATGCAGGGGCTGTCTTAGGTTCAGGTTTCTTCCTAGTTTCCTCTTTTTATACCTAATTTCATAAACTCTAGCCCTAGATTACATTATCTCTTATTAATTTTTCCTTTTTTCTCACCCTAGGGTTCCTTGAATTGAAATTGGAGAATTCATTGGATTAGGGACTAATTCTTATGCATGTGTGGTTGCTTTGCATTTTCCTTTGAGCATTGTTTGGTCCATAATTTTTACTGATCCAGTCCTAGCCTGTATAGGTATGGACCCGTACAGATTTTCCTTTGCTTGAATGTTTAGACTTTTGTATAGGATGTGGAATTTTTATGTTATTATTTTTAAATTAGTATGATCTAAGCTTGAAATCTTGCATATCATATTTCAATTTTATGTCCTGCATCAACTTCTAAGCCTACTCAATCAAAGGAGGGGAAAAATTTATCTTCTGAAAGAAGATGATGATATAAATGCTAAAGCAGCTAATCTCATAAGAAGACTCGAAGCTATGAAATTAAAGAAGGATAAGGCTAAGGAAACTGTTTACAGTATTTGTACTTGCAACATTCACACAATTGAAAATTGTCCAACAATACCTACTTTTTTAGAGGTACTGAATGTGCAATCTAATGTTGTGAGTAATTACCAAAGACCCTTAGTGGATCCACTTCAAATACATACAATCTTAGTTGAAGAAATCATCCAAATTTCAGTTGGTGGAATGGACAAACTGTTACTCCTCAAGTCCCTAATTAAATTCTAAATCAAGGAAAATCTCAAGAGGATCTGATTTTAAAGCATCTTCAAAATCAAGGGCATTTCAATCAGGGTATGCTATAAGCCTTTTAAGACCTGTAACGTCTCGAAAAAATCCATACAAAGACCCGAGTACCACGTCAGGAAAAAATCGCTAAGGATCAAATTATGTAAAAATTAGATAAAAATTAATTAAGTACTAAACTAAATCAATTAGTAGTTTAGCTTGAACCGTTTCTATATAAACTGCAAACCTAAAACCAGTAGAATCACTAACTCTACATTACCTAAAAACCTAGGAGAAATCTCAAAACCCAGTTGTTCTCGAGAGCACATTGAAACTCCGTATCAGACATGAACCGCGTGTCAAAAGTCTGATGATCATAAAACTACAAGGTTATGACCACCTTATTGGGCTTGACAATCATCACCGAAATCGAGTCCAAATAATATCTAGAAATACACAACTTGAGCTCATAGAGAAAAGTGTGAGAAACGCGAATATCTTTATAAAATGAACTCAAACTTAAGTAATTTGGGCCTTTCACTTACAGGCCAAATTTAAGGTTTTAGACTGTCAGATTCTGACCCAACTACACCCTTAGATCAGGAAAATTTCCCTATACATGTTAGTATACTTGTGGCCCTGACTGAGTGATGATGGCCGTTGAACTGAAACTAGTCCTCCATGGTCGATCCACAGATCTAATCAGACCAAAATCTTAGCTTGACATAGATCCATTTTCAGAAAACTTTTTCTAGACCGTATATAGGTAATGAACCTCTATATGAGCTCTGTTGGCCTGAAACAGCTGCTTTTTGGCTATAACCTAAGTATACCATGGCCCTGGGGCCATTTGAACCAGTTCTGGGCCTATATAAGACCCTTAACTCACCCATCTCTCATTCCATACGAATTTTCCTAACCCTAGGAGAGAAAAGAGAAAAGAGGAGAAAAGAGTGAGGAGAAATGTGAGAGACCTGTGGTTTGTTGCTGGGATTCACTCCCACCACTCCACGTGCCAAATCATCTCTCCCATATCGCTACACCATCAAATTCAAATCCATTTTTGGGTAAGAAATCCTAATTCGAATCTGTTTTAGAAATTCAAATAGAGAAATCGGTGAAATAGCTAACCTATTTCATGATTTAGGTAGTCATTTTTCTGTAAACGGAGACGTAGTGTACGAACTGAGTTCGTAACGAGCAAACCAATGAAAGGTACGGACTATAAATGTTTAGGTTATGGTTTTCAAGGCTTTCAATGTCAGTTAGTGATTTATGACTAACTTGATTGCTCTCACATGTACTTAGACGTGAAGTTTCTGCGTATTACACATATATATATATGAACTATGTTGTATATAATGCATTCCATGTATTTGTTGAAATGTTTGAATGAATATGAAATTATGATTTATGCTTTCCATGATTATTGACTAAGAATACATGATTGTTGTATGTGTGACAACTCCTTTATGAAAGAATTTTAGGTTATGATTTTCAAGGCTTTCAATGTCAATTAATGATTTATGACTGACTTGATTGTTGTCACATGTACATAGGCGTGATGTTTTCTGCGTATTATATATATATATATATATATATATATATATATGAACTATGTTGAATATAATGCATTTCATGTGTTTGTTGAAATGTTTGAATGAATATAAAATTATGATTTGGGCTTGCCATGATTATTGACTGAGAATATATGATTGTTGTGTGTGTGACAACTCCTTTATGAAAAGATTTGCTATAATATATGTTATAACTAATTCATTACGTGTATGTTGATATGTGTAGTCTAAGTGTTTAATAAACTGTCTAAATTAAAAGTTACTTTTTGAAATGTATTTAATAAGGGCATTGAGATATGATTCTCAATTACTGTATCTATAGTTACAGTTTTCTTTATGTAACCTATCTCACTACTACGTGATTTATGGATGAAATTTCTATGTATGATAACATGTGTACTATGTATTTGTTAAAATGCCCAAATGAGATTTATATTTGAATTGGTTGTCATATGTTGTTTTGACTATCACATATGAATACCTATTGTATTTGAGTATGATTGGGACTAAAACGTAGTCTAAGCAATCGGTAACATTTTACGATCAGTGGCCGAACTAGATTCGCTGCAACGGATACGTTCAATGAATCCGAGCCGTACGGTATTGTCGATAGTAGTTAGGCCGCAAGGAGTGCATATGCACTCCATGTCGATTAATTAAACGTGCGCTCGTACCAGTCGAGCTTGTCAAGTAATTCGATTGGCCTAATATGTCTTTACCATGTATAGACGTTATTGCTTAAATCTAAGGTACCACTTAGTAATGTAAAGCCCGTTTCAATCTTGGTACCAAGATCCACTAAGACTCATGAGCCGGACATGGTGGTGTATGGGACACCATGTTTAAGCTATCAGCCTATACTGGGGTGACGAGCCTCTACTTAGTGAGCAGTGAGCAACTTAAACTGGTGAGCCGAATATGGTCGTGTATGGGACACCGTATTCGAGCTGTCGGCCTACGCGAAGGTGACGAGCCTTCCCTTAGTGACCTCGAGTGTAAACTAGACCTACGCTGAGGGGACGGGCCTCTCATAGCGACCTAAACTTGCCTATCCACTGCTTTTCAAACCAGGGGTGATATTGCCCTATAACCTGCCTATCGTATGTGAATAACTAAGATTGACGACCTTAGATGGATCATCGTTTGGGTAAGTGATATAAAGGGAGGTACCTTAGCTTTTCGAATCTGCTGTGTAAATAAGCGTAATCAAGAACTCGGCTAACACGACCATGCATGACATTACATGTGCCTTTGGCGTGGAAGAGCACAGTGGGAGTAGCATGTGGAACCGTGAGATGGTGTCGCTGAGGGAGTACAGGCGAGGGCATGCATCATTGTAACATATCATTCCGACGTTAGTAAGAGTACTTAGGACATGAGTGTTATACTGCTTTATCATTATTGCTTGACTGAATTGATAACATGTTAACCTTTGCATTATAGTTCCACTGAGTTGATCACTCACTCTCACTCTCACTCTAAGACGGTGTTTTAAAACACTAATCAGACTCTTCTGTAGTTGCAGGTGATAGAGAGGCTTACGAGATGAAGCCTGACTTTTATGACAACAAGGAGGAGTTCTCCTACATGCAACTCTTTGACAGGTCTATGTAAACCTGGAGTTGCATTGCAAGGATCACAGGGATACAGATTAGATGACCATTACATTTTATCATTTTGTAAATTTTAAAACTATACATGTAATTATTTAGCCCGATGACATGTTCATACTCTAGGGACTTACAACCACTTTTGTGCTTTATATATTTATCACACTCTTCTGCTTGCCTAATTTAATCATCTCTGGAGTATGATATACTATTTTAGTATAATCTCCCTCATATTTAATGCACTAATGCAGATAACATTTAAATATCATTATATATGTTGTATAAGTGATGCATTAAAACTCGGGAGTTAAGCTTCTACTCGACCCTCGATTTTCGAGGGATACAAGTTGATATCAGAGCATGATTTGGATTAAATTGGATCTGGGTTATGATAACTGAAGCACTTTGACTTAGGAGGAGGCGATAAAAAACGTAGAAACGAACGTAGGATTCCAAGTTTCGCCGACGAGCGAAACTGACCTTTAAAATATAACCCGTATACATCCGTGATCATGTGATATGATCCCAATTCCTTTTTAGACCGTCAAATGATGGGTTTAGATAATAATTCAGTGTATTCTACACTCAAATGACCGGAACGCTTGAATATGTGTGAGATGGACCCCGAAAACATCTCAAATGGACTGGGGGCCTAAATGGTACAAATCAGGGGGGACTAAAGTGGGCCCCATGCATTTCTGGCACCCTGGGAGGAGTATGTCATCGCCCTCAGGGTGAGCCATCGCTCAAAGGTCCAACGGACCGTGATGGCATCCCGCTTACCGCAAGGCCTCGCAGTTCAAGACCAGTGGGCCGAGGTAGGCCAGCCTTGTGCACGCGTGTGGGCCCCACGAAAATCATGTGGGGCCCCTATTTCTTCCCTTTTTGCTCATTTCACTTCCCCACCTAGTTTCTACACCCTTCCAAACCCTCTAAAAACTTGATTTTCCACCTCAAATCCCCTTCCATTCTCATATCTTCTTCTTCTTCTTCATCACATACCCACCTCCACCATTTTCATCGAAAAACCCATCTCATATCTCCCTTATTTCCTCCCCTTTTGAGCACACTAACCCACCTTGTGTCTTCTACATCTCAAATTCCTCCAACCCATCTCATCTTGTAAGCTCTCTTAACTCCATGGCTCTTTTCGAGTTAGTTGTCATGATTTTCTCCCTTTCAACATTTCTTTCCCTCAAGAGAAAGAAGAGAGTACCCGCTGATGAAGCCGGGCCTAGCCGCCCTACCCATCCAAGGAAGCAGAAAGGCGCTGAGGCTAGCACTAGCATCGATCGGGATCCAAGGATGAAGCGGGATCTCGATCCCAAAATTCCTCTAGAAAAAACTCTATTGGCGGACATGGTAGGTTTCAAGGCCATAAAGTTATCTTTGAAGCACATGTGGACAAAAAATTATTTGGGTTTTATCCAGCAAGGGACCTCCTTTTGGACGCCGGGTGGGGTCCCATATTTTAGGGCAAGTCACGTGCGAATGAGAGCACTGTCTGAGTCTTTTTCACCCACATACGAGATCCACTACTGGAGCCTTTGCGGTTCTCTATCCCCGTGGGAAGGCGGGAAGCCATTCTCAATATAGACTTCATAGCCAGGATCATGGGGATTCTATGTGGAGAGGTACATGCTAGCAAGAGAAATCTCAAGAGTATGCATGAAAGAGATCACGTAGGCGATTTCTTTGCGGTCGACTGATCCAATGGAATCGAGGTAATTACCTCCCAGCGACCAAGATGACTCATGACTTCCGCCTACTCTACTACATATTCACATGCAATGTGTATCCTAGGTGGAACAATCATAGCAAATGCACACGTTTGATGGTAGACTTCCTATACAGAGCTGGGCAAGGAGACAAGTTGTGCCTACCTACGTACATACTACTATAGATAGTTCAGACCGCACGCTTTCCTAGGACAAACATTTCACTCACATTCGACCGACTTATATGCAAGCTTACCCATGAATTCAACTATAGACTTGACATAGATAATCTTATGCCGATCCATTTCATCAATGACGCTACGCTTAACAACATGGGTATTGGGCCACAACAACGTCAAGCCCGACTCGATGAGAGTGGGGATGAGACCGGAACTGAAGAGGAAGAAAGTGATGAAGAAGAGGACAAAAATGAAATAGAGGAAGGAAGTGAGGAAGAGGAAGAAGATGAGGCCTAAGACTCTGATGGGGGCTCTCCTCCTACTACACATGAGCACCACTATGATCGGGCTACTTTAGAAGCCCGCTTAGCTCAGATTGAGGAGGGTCAAGTCGCCCTTGGACAGGAGGTCAGAGAGGCCCAGGCCGAACTTGAAGAGAATAGGGTTTATATGAAACAAAATTTAAGAAGGTGTCTCGCACCTTGAAGACTCTCCCGTGTTGTATGCAGGACAGGGGTGCTCCTCGTCCATCACCAGAATCAGACGACTAGTCATATGTCGTAGTCGTCTTTGGATTTTCTTTGTTTTCTTATTTTCTATGTTATAGCCTTGATAGGATTAGTAGTATGGTAGAGTGGTTGGTATGTTTTAATGTTTAAAACTTTATTTAGATTAGCTCACATGCATCTTCTGTCATGATCCACGTAAGACTACATCTCATGTATTGTCACAATTTTGGTAAATGAAATGCACAATGTTTCTTTTGATTTGGAATGTGAATGATGTTTGGATGAGTGTGTGTTTTTATACTAAATCTTACACGGGTTACACCCTATGTTGTATGTAAGGAATGCCACCTAAGAGCACTGCATGTCTAGTACTTAGCGGATCGTTTGACGGGCCACCTCCCCTAAGCGATAGCCACACGAACCCTACCTTGGGCCCTGATAGTGACACTATGCCGGATTCTCAGCCGGTCACTGGCCCCACCAAGGGGCCAACACCTTTTGCACCACCAGTTCCAGAACAGAACTGCGCGTCTACCTCGACGCCACACATACCTCAGGCAGCTTCTCCTCTTGATAGGTTGAAGCAGATGATGCTCCTTATACAGCAGCAGCAGGAGATTTGGACCACCATCACCAGGGCCCTTGCCCAGAACATGAATGTGGTTTCTCCTGCACCACCTGTACACCCTATTGGAAACATAAATGCCAGTGGCTTATTTGAGCTATTTCAGCGCTTACAACCTTCCACTTTTGCAGGTACTCACAGACCCGAGGAGGTCGAATATTGGTTTGACTACATCTCTAAGATGCTGAAGCCGCTGCACTGCACTGAGGCAGAGCAGGTTGAGTTGGTCACATACATGTTTAAGAAGGAAGCCAGTCTCTGGTGGGACAATATCCTTCGGACCATTCCCGAGGGTTATGTGTGGACATGGGATACTTTTGAGACCCGCTTCCACGGAAAGAATTTTCCCCTCACTTACCATAACGAGGAGGGTGAATTCCTTCACCTCCATCAGGAAGGAATGACTATGGCCGAGTATGAGAATAGGTTCACGGAGCTGGCCAGATATGCTCCTTTGATATTAGCAAACGGGCCGATGCGAATGTGGTAATTTTCTTAGGGTCTGCAACTTGAGATACGTACAAAGATGTGTTCTGTTAGCATTCTCAACTATGTTGAGCTAGTGAATATGTCTCTGTAAGCTGAGTAGGATGGGGATAGACTATCCTGTACATGAGTACCCATAGGTCCGAGGCCTCAACCAGATTTGCAGAGCAGACCGTTCCTTGGTAAGAGGCCACGAGCAGATTCGTCTCATTGGCTTACAGCTTCACCGACACAGCTGAGGCGATCAGATCTATGGTGCACCTACTGTAAGAGGTCAGGTCATGCAAATACTTACTGCTTCACCAAGATGAGGGATAACGGATTCTCGCCGCCTCAAAAGATCAATCGCCAGCTTCCTCATGCTATCTCGGCTCCACCCTACGTTTAGTACCACCAGCACAGCCTTTCTATAGGCCTAATGTACCTCGTAGTAGGCCGCCTCAATGACCTATCTTACTGCAGCTAAATCATCCTCAACAAGCTCATGTGCACGCACTTGCAACTGAGGCATTCGAGATAACAACTGCAACTCCATTGGCTTTCGAAGTCATGACACACATCTAAAGTACACCCGTGTTTCTATTGGTAGACACCGAGTCCACTATCTCGATCATATCATGCGCAGCAGTCAAGCGACTAGTGTTGGAAACTACTCCTATGGTTGGGGTAAGACTCCTTACCGCCACATAGACAGTGCTCATTGACCTAATGGTCACCCCATTATGTCATTATGACGTCATGCTTGGTATGGATTGGGTCACTGAGATGAAGGCAGAGATGGATTGCGATTTCAGAGTGGTGACAGCCCATGAATTTGAGGGCACGACCTTTACTTTCCCAGTTCAGGTTAGTTGGTACTACAGTATTAGTTATTATGCTACCTTACTAGAGCATTTTGATGGTTTGACACTTAGGAGCACGCCTGTAGTCCGAGACTTCACAGATGTGTTCCGGAAGATACCTGGACTACCTCCTCGACGCGAGATCGATTTTACCATCGACCTAACGCTATGTGCGATATCTCTACCGACGTATCACATGCCTCTGTGTGAGATGGAGGAACTAAGAAAACAGATCGATGATCTATTGGATGCAGGTTTCATACGACCGAGTGTATCTCCTTGAGGAGCACCTGTGTTGTTTGTGAAGAAGAAGAATGAATCACTGCGATTGTGTATTAATTATCACAGGTTGAACCAAGTGACAGTGAAGAACAAGTATCATTTGCTCAGGATAGATGATCTATTCGATCAGTTGAAAGGGACATAATCCTTTTCAAAGATCGACTTACAGTCAGGGTATCACCAGTTGCACATCAAAGATGAATATGTGTAGAAGACAGCGTTTAGAACCAGCTTTGGGTACTACAAGTTCCTTATGATGTCATTTGGACTCACAAAAGCAAGTGCAGTATTCATGGACCTTATGAACCAGGTATTTCGTTCGTACCTATACCGATTCATCATCATATTTATAGATGACATCCTGATATACTCTAAGAGTCGAGAGGATCACAAGGAGTACCTGCGAGCAGTCTTTGATACTTTTAGAAAGAACTAGTTATTTTCTCAGTACAAGAAGTGCAACTTCTGAAAAAAAGAAGTCAAGTTCCTGGGACATGTGGTGTCTAAGGAAGGAATAGTTGTGGACCTTTCTAAGGTGACTGCAGTTCAAGACTGGGAGCAACCCGGTTCGGTTATTAACATGAGGAGTTTCCTTGGCCTGGCAGGCTATTATCGTCAATTCATTAGGGACTTTTCCAAGATAGTAAGACCGTTGTCTCTACTCACTCGGAAGGATCTGAAGTTTTCCTGGAATGAGAAGGCAGAAGCAGCCTTTCAGGATCTGAAGGACAAGTTGACGTCTGCACCCGTGCTAGTATTGCCAGAACAGGTGGTCAGATATACCATTTACACCGATGCCTCCCGTGTTGGTTTGGGTTGTGTTCTTATGCAGAAGGACAGAGTGATTACCTATGCATCACGATAATTGAGGAAATACGAGGAGAACTACCCTACGCACGTCCTAAAGTTGGCAGTCGTCATCTTTGCATTAAAGCTCTGGAGACATTACCTCTATGGAGAGGAGTTCGAGCTCTTTTACGACCATAAGAGCCTCAGATACATATTCACAGAAAGAGACTTGAATATGAGGCAGCGACGATGGATGGAAACCTTAAAGGACTTTAAGTCTGGTGTTTCCTACCATCCTGGCAAGGCCAACCTTGTGGCAGACGCCTTGAGTCGCAAGAAGACTATAGCATTTGCAGCTACGCTGATGATAGAAGAATGGAACATGGTGAAATTCGTGCGAGACTTTGAACAGAAGCTTACAGTAGAGGAGTCATTCGAGAGCATCGCACATATTCGTGTACAGCTGCTTATTTACGACCGAATCATTGCGGCTCAGAGAGAAGATGAATAGTTGATGAAGATGAGAAAACATGCTAGTGACGATGAAGACGTTAAATAGAGAGTCAGGTCGGATGGGGGCTTACGTTATCGTGGCCACCTATGCGTTCTGAATCTTCATGACTTGAGAAGGGAAGTCCTCGAAGCTGCTCACAATTCGAAGATGGCGATGCATCATGGTAGTACAAAGATGTATCGGGATATGAAATGTTCGTATTGGTGGGACAATATGAAGGCCCACATAGCAGACTTTGTGTCCTGTTGTCTCACGTGCTAGTAGGTCAAGGTCGAACATTGTCGATCTCTTAGATTGCTTCAGCCCATGCCTATAGCTGAATGAAAATGAGATTTCATCTTTATGAATTTCATTTTAGAGTTGCCAAAGACAAGGAATGGACATGACTCCATTTGGGTGATTATGGACCGGTTGACAAAATCGGCTCATTTCCTCCTGATTAGAGTCTGAAACTCAGTAGACGATTTAGCTAGGTTGTACATCAAGGAGATAGTACGTCTGCATGGAATGCCTATAGATATCGTGTCTCGATGGATCGAGATACGCGATTCACGTCTATCTTCTGGACTCGTATCCAGGAAGCAATAGGGGTGAAACTAAAGTTCAGTACTATGTTCCGCCCATAAACAGATGGGCAGATGGAATGGGTCAATCAGGTGTTAGAGGATACGTTGTAGGCATGTGTGCTTGATTTTAAAGATAGTTGGGATGACTGTCTACTTTATGCAGAGTTCGTTTATAACAACATCTTTCAAGCGTGTATTGACATGGCTCCCTATGAGACCTTGTATGGGCATTCATGTCAAGCACCGCATTATTAGGAAGAAGTTGGTGAGAAGAGTTTGATTGACTCGGATTTAGTTCAGGTGACCTCAAAGAAAATCGACATTATCAGGCGTCGACTTCTTTCAGCACAGAGCAGACAGAAGAATTACGCCGATATAAGGTAGCAACCACTAGAGTTTGAGGTTGGGGACCATGTATTCTTGAAGGTTTCCCCTCATGAAGGGAGTCCATCGATTTGGCAAAAAGGAAAAACTCATGACAAGATTTATTAGTCCATTCCAGATTTTAGATCAAGTAGGTGTGGTAACATATCACCTTGTTTTGCCCATACCACTCGCAGGCGTGCACAACGTATCTCATGTATCGATGCTGAAGAAATACGTTCCTGATCCTTCCTACATTATCAAATGGGAGCAAGTACAGTTGAGTGAAGATGTTACTTATGTACTGCGACTGACACGTATCCTAGACAGGAAGGAACAGGTGCTGCGTAGTAAAGTTATCCAGCTTGTGAAGGTACTTTAGACACACTACACCGAAGAAGAAGCTACTTGAGAAACAGAAGCCAAGGTTCGTAAGAGCTACCCTCAGACTCTCGAAGAGTACGAAAAGGTACTAATTTTGAGGATGAAATTTTTCTTCATGAGGGGTAGATTGTAACGTCTCGGAAAAATCCATACAAAGACCCGAGTACCACCTTAAGGCAGAAATCGCTAAGGATCAAATTATGTACAAATTAGATGAAAATTAATTAAGTACTAAATTGAATTAATTAGTAGTTTAGCTTAAACTATTTTCTATACGAACTGCAAGATCCAAAATCAGTAGAATCGCTAACTCTACATTACCTAAAAACCTAGGAGAAATCTCAAAACCTAGTTGCTCTTAAGAGCACATTGAGATTTTGTATCGGACATGGACCATGCGTAGAAAGTCCGATGACCGCGAAACTATAAATTTATGACCACCGTACTGGGCTTGATAACCATCGTGGGAATTGAGTCCAAGTAGCATCTAGAAACGTACAACTTGATCCGGTAGCAAAGAGTGTGAGAAATGTGAATATCTTTAGAAAATGAACTCAAACTTAAGTGATTTGAGACGTTCACTAGTAGGACAAATTTAAGATTTCAGATTGTCAAATTCTGACCCAACTACACCCTTAGATCAGGAAAATTTTTCTACACATGTCAGTGTACTTATGGCCTTGATCGAGTGATGATGGCCGTTGAACTGAAACTAGTCCTCCATGGTCGATCCACAAATCTAATCGGACCGAAATCTTAGCCTAACATAGATCCATTGTCAGGAAACTTTCTCCAGACCGTATATAGGTAATGGACCTCCAGATGAGCTCCGTTGGCCGAAAATAGATACTTTTTAGCCATAACCTAAGTATACCATGGCCTTGGGGTCATTTGAACCAGTTATGGGCCTATATAAGACCCTTAACTCACCCCTCTCTCATTCCATACGAATTTTCCTAACCCTAGGAGAGAGAAGAGAGAAAAGAATAGAGAGAAATGTGAGAGACCTGTGGTTTGTTGTTGGGATTCACTCCCACTAACCCACGTGTTGAATTATCTCTCTTGTGTCACTACACCATCAAATTCAAATCCATTTTTAGGTAAGAAATCCTAACCCTAATCTGTTTTAGGAATCCAAATAGAGGAATCAGTGAAATAGGTAACTTATTTCATGATTTAGGTAGCTATTTTGTTGTAAATGGAGACATAGTGTATGAACTAAGTTCGTAATGAGCAAACCAACGAAAGGTGCGGATTATAAACGTTTAGGTTATGGTTTTCAAGGCTTTCAATGTCAGTTAATGATTTATGACTGACTTGATTGTTGTCACGTGTACTTAGATGTGATGTTTTTCGTGTATTATACATATATATGAACTATGTTGAATATAATGCATTCCATTGTTTGTTGAAATGTTTTAATGAATATGAAATTACGATTTGTGCTTGCCATGATTATTAACTAAGAATACATGATTGTTGTATGTGTGACAACTCCTTTGTGAAAGGATTTGCTATAATATATGTTATAACTAATTCATTACGTGTATGTTGATATGTGCAGTCTAAGTGTTTGATAAAATGTCTGAATTAGAACTTGCTTGATGAAATGTATTTAATAAGGGCATCAAGATAGGATTCTCAATTACTGTATCTATAGTTACAGTTTCCTTCATATAACCTATCTCGTTATTACGTGATTTATGGATGAAATGCCTATGTATGGTAACATGTGCGCTATGTATTTGTTAAAATGCTCAAATGAGATTTATATTTGAATTGATTGTCACATGCTTTTTTGACTATCACATATGAATGTCTATTGTATTTGAGTATGATTGAGACTAATATGTAGTCCAGGCAATTGGTAACGTTTTACAATCAGTGGTTGAACTAGATTCGCCACAACGGATACGTTCAATGAATTTGAGTTATACAGTGATTGTCGACAGTGGTTAGGTCACAAGGAGTGGTATGCACTCCTTATCGATTAATTTAATGCGCTCGTACCAATCGAGCTTGTCAAGTAACCCGATTGGCCTAATGTGTGTTTACCATGTATGGATGTTATTGCTTGAATCTAGGGCACCACTTACCAATGTAAAGCCCATTTCAACCTTAGTACCAAGATTTTCTAAGACTCATGAGCCGAACATGGTGCTGTATGGGACACTGTGGTCAACCTTTTGGCCTACGTTGGGGTGACGAGCCTCCTCGTAGTGACCAGTGAGCAACATAAGCTCATGAGCCAAATATGGTGGTGTATGGGACACCATATTCTAGCTGTCGGCCTATGCTAGGGTGACGCGCCTTCCCGTAGTAACCTCGAGTATAAACTAGGCCTACGCTGAGGTGACGAGCCTCCCGTAGCGACCTGAACTTGCCTATTTACTGCTTTTCAAATTAGGGGTGATGTTACCTTATAACCTATCTATCGTATGTGAATAACTGGGATTGACAACCCTAGATGGATCATTGTTTGGGTAAGTGATATAAAGGGAGGTGCCTTAGCTTCTCGAATCTGTTGTGTGAATAAGCGTAATCAATAACTCGGCTAACACGACCATGCACCGCATTGCATGTGCCTTTGGCATGGAAGAGTGCAGTGGGAGTAGCATGTGCGACCGTGAGATGGTGTCATTGAGGGAGTGCAGGCGAGGGTATTCATCATTGTAACAATCATTCCTGCATTAACAAGAGTACTTAGGACATAAGTATTGTATTGCTTTATCATTATTGCTTGACTTAATTCATAACATGTTAACTTTTCCTTATAGTACCACTGAGTTGATCACTCACTCACACTCTAGGACGGTGTTTTAAAACACCAACCAGACTCTGTTGTAGTTGCAGGTGATGGAGAGGCTTACGAGATGAAGCCTGACTTTTATGACGACGAGGAGGAGTTCTCCTACATCCAACTCTCTGGCAGGTCTATGTAGACCTGGAGTTACGTCGCTAGCATCACAGGGATACGGATTAGATGACCATTACGTTTTATCATTTTATAAATTTTAAAATTATACAAGTAATTATTTAGCCCGGTGACATGTTCATACTCTGGGGACTTATAACCACTTATGTACTTTATATATTTATCATAGTCTTCCGCTTGCCTAATTTAATCATCTCTGGAGTATAATATGTTGTTTTAGTTTAATCTCACTCATGTTTAATGCACTAATACAGATAACATTTGAACATCATTATCTATGTTTCATAAGTGATGCGTTAAAATTCGGGAGTTGAGCTTCTACTTGATCCTCAATTTTTTGGGCGTTACAAGACCTTACAAAGGCCATACAAGGGCTAGAGGCAAAAAATGCGATTGGGGAAAAGGGAAACCTTCCAGCTCAACCTCTTCCTAATCCAAAACAACAATATGAAGTCAGCGACCAAGCTCTTTAAATCAAATGGAGCAAGCTAAGTCTATCACTACTTTTAGGAGTGGAAAAATATTTAACAAATCTATTTCGGTAAGAGCTGAAAAGTCTAAGGACCCAGAAATAGATGAAACTAATAGACCTAGCAACACTCTACATGAGTTAGAACCGGAACCTCAAGGTAAGCTGATTACTCCGTTTTCCTAACGGTAAATTGCACCAAAACCTCTTTCTGACTCTCAAGACATTATAGAGGTGTTGAAACAAGTGAAGGTCAACATTACTACTGGATGTCGTTAAACAAATACTTTCATATCCCAAATTTTTGAAAGACTTGTTACGACCAAGACGAAAAAATATTCAAAAGAAAATCTTTTTAACAGAAAAAGTGAGTTCCATCCTGAAGAAAGATGTGCCACAGAAATATAAAGATTCTGGTAGTCCAACCATTTCTTGTGTAATTGGAAATTACCGGATTGAATACTCACTTCTTAACTTAGGAGTGAACGTAAATCTGATCCCTTACTTGGTCTACAAATAATTGGGTCTAGGTGAATTAAAATCCACACGGACCACATTATAACTTACTGATAGCTCAGTTCGTGTACCGAGAGGGATAATTGAGGATGTGTTGGTTCAGGTTGATAAATTCTACTATCCGATAGATTTTATCGTCTTGGACACTCAACCCATCGTGGACATGAGTACCCAAATTTCCGTCTTCTATGTCGCCCATTCCTTGCAACATCAAATGCAATTATTAATTACAACAATGGAGTCATGAGCTTGTCTTTTGAAAATATGACATTGGAGTTAAATATCTTTTTCAATACAGGCAAACAATCAGAGGAAGATGACGATTCCTATGATATTAATCTAATTGACTCTTTTGTGGAAGATAAAACTTTTCTGACCTTATCCTCTGACTCTCTAGAGACGTGCCTGGCTCACTCCCATGATTTAGATGATGATGTGATTAGGGAGATGGGAACCATGCTGGATACTATGCCGATACTTGAAGTTAACTAATAGAGGCCACAATTTGAAGAATTACCCCAAACTGATGTAGTGCCTCTACGGTTTAACCTCAATGCACAAAGCTTGACCTAAAACCTTTGTCCTCTGATTTGAAACTATATATTTAGGTCAATATGAGACATACCCGATGGTGATTTCTTCCCACCTTGAGTAAGAATAGGAGAGTATGCTTATCTCTACTCTCATTGAGCATAAGGGAGCCTTTGGATGGTCAATTGCAGATCTCAAGGGAATTGACCCTTCAATTTGTACTTACAACATTTATCTACAGGATAATGCTAAGATCTCACGACAACCACAACGTAGATTAAATCCAAACATGAAAGAAGTGGTTAAGGCTGAGGTTCTTAAGTTATTAGATGTGGGTATCATATACCCTATATCGAATAGCCAATGGGTGAGTCCAACTCAGGTGGTTCTTAAGAAGTTCAGAATCACCATAGTAGCCAATGCCAACAATAAACTCATGCCAACTAGAGTTACTATTCGTTAGAGAGAGTGCGTTGACTACATGAAATTAAATACCGTTATGAGGAAGGACCATTTTCCTTTACCTTTCATTGATCAAATTTTAGAAAGGCTAGCTAGTCAATTGTACTATTGCTTCCTTGACGGGTATTCGAGTTATAACCAGATAAAGATAGCCCTTGAATATTAGGAAAAGACCACATTCACATGTCCCTTTGGCACCTTTACTTAATGAAGGATGCCATTTGGACTGTATAAACCCCCGCCACTTTTCAGCGATGCATGATGAATATTTTTTCTGACATGGTGGGGTAATATCTAGAATTCTTCAAGGACAATTTCTCTATTTTTAGTCTATCCTTCAGTGGTTGTTTAGAGAATCTTAAATGTGCGCTGAAACAATGTAAGGAAAAGAAAGTGGTACTAAATTGGGAGAAGTGTCATTTCATGGTTCGTAAGGGAATTGTCCTTGGATGTATCATCTTGTCCAAAGGAATTGAGGTATATAAGGCTAAGATTGATCTTATCTCTAACTTAGCTCTACCCAAGAACATATGAGATGTCCAATCCTTCCTGGGACACGCTTGATTTTACATAAAATTTATAAAGGACTTTAGTCATCTCTCTAGTCCTTTATGCAATGTACTTAAAAAAGATGTACCATACGAGTGGACTGAGTAATATCAGGAAGCTTTTTGTAAGCTCAAGGGCATATTAACCACCGCACCTATCATGCAGCCACCCGATTGGAGCATCCCCTTGGAACTTATGTGCGATGCATTCGACTATGCTCTTGGAGCAGTATTAGGTCAAAGAAAAGATAAGAGGCCCTACGTTATAAATTATGCAAGTAGAACCTTAAATCCTGCCCAAGTGAATTACACTACTAAGGAAAAGGAACTCTTAGCCACAGTATTCGCTTTAGACAAATTTAGGTCCTACCTGATTCATCCAAGATCATCATCTACACAGATCATGCGGCGCTTAAGTATCTTCTTTTTAAGAATGTTATTAAACCCCGCTTGATAAGATGGATTCTTCTAATCTAGTTTGATTTAAAAATAAAAGATAAAAAGGGAGTAGCAAATGTAGTGGTTGACCACCTTTCCCTCCTTGTCTCTCTGATTCCCTTGAGACGACACATATAAATGACATGTTCCTTGATAAAAAATTGTTTAAAGTCTCTCAATCACTTTGGTTTGCGGTTATTGCTAATTATCTTTCCACAGGTTCCATATTGACACATTGGACTACGCAAGATAAAAAGAAATTATTTGCCAAGATACGCAAATTCTTCTGAGATGATCCGTATTTATTCAAATATTGTTCAGACTAAATCATAACAAGATATGTGCCGGAAAATGAACACTAAAGTGTTATATCCTTTGTCACTCTCAATCCTATGGTGGTCACTTTTCTGCTAAAAAAATCATGACTAAAATTTCGTAGTATGACTTTTATTGGTCCACTATGTTCAGGGATACTCATGAGTTTTGCAAAGCTTGTGAGCATTGTTAGAAATTGGGAGTAGTCCCATAGAAATATGATGCCTTTAAACCCCATTCTTATCATAGAAGCATTTGATTGCTAGGGTATCGATTTCATGGGACCATTCTCCCAATCCTTTAAAAATTTATATATTTTGCTAGTGGTAGACTATGTTACTAAATGGGTCAAAGCGATCCCATGCCGGAACAATGACCATTAAACCGTCATTAAATTCTTAAAAGAAAACATCATTTCTTGGTTCAGAACGCTTTAAGCCATCATTAGTGATAGAGGATTGCACTTTTCAATAGGCCATTCATAAATTTAATGAAGAAATATGACATCTCTCACAAAGTGAGCACTCCATACTACTCACAAACAAGTGGGCAAGCTAAGATTTCTAATACGAAAATTAAACACATATTTGAAAAAATGGTTAACCTTGACCGCAAGGATTGGTCAATTTACTTGACCGATGCTTTATGGGCTTACTATACTGCATTTAAGACTCCTATTAGAATGTCTCCCTTTACACTTGTCTATGAAAAGGCTTGCTACTTACTTGTGGAGTTGGAACATAGGACCTACTAGGCAATTAAAAATCTGAACTTTAATTTGAACAACGCTGGCTCGCTGCTCAACTTCAATTGAACGAACTTGAGGAAATTCGGAACGATATATATAAGAACTCAAGAATTTACAAGGACAGAATGAAGGCGTTTTATGACTAATACACTCTTTGAAAATCATTCACACCAGGTCAGAAGGTTCTTTTGTACAATTCTTGATTACATATCTTTTCGGGTAAACTCAGATCTCGTTGTAGCGGCCCTTTCATTGTTACTAATATCTATTCTCATGGAGCCGTCGAGATTTACAATACAAATAATGGCAATGATTTCAAAGTGAATGGACAATTTTTAAAGCCGTTTGTTAAAAATTTTGATTCAGAGGACGTGCATACATCTAAATGATCCTGTTTACTAAGATTGACTTCCTAGTCTGACGGAGGTGTAGTTAAGTTTACTGCTTTTCATTGTTTAGGATAGTTTGCTTTCCGCTATTTTAGGATAGTTTGCTTATTATTTGTTCGAGTCTTTTGTGCCAACCCATTTTTATGCTGAGATCATTGGAAAAGCCTAAAATTCCTTCTTCAGGTACTATCTTTCCATCACTTCCTTTTTCTTTTCATTGCCTCTCTTGCATTATATGTTTATTTCTTTTACATTAAGGACAATGTAAATTTTAGGTTGGGAATGGAGGATTAGGTTACTTAATCAGTTGTTCTCCTAGTCTTTCAGTAAAAATTATGAAAAAAAAAGTGCAGAAAATTGATTTTTTTTTTTTGAAAAATAGAAGTATAAGATGCTTAATGTTGATGATTGATATGCCTTGGATTCAGTTACTTAGAGATTTCAAAGTTAAGTTCGAGTTATTAATCCATGAGTAGAAGTTTTAAACATTAATCGGGTCATGATTTCACATGCCACATTTAGTAGTCACATTAAAGTTTCAGTAAACATTAAATTGTTAACTTGGTGATTATGTAGCATGAAACGAACTTACCTGGGAAATTTTTTCATTATGTTCGATGAGAAGAATTGAAAAAATAAAAAAAGCCCACCTAAAAAATATTTATCTTTGAAAAGGTCACTTATTAAAGATCTTTAAAAAGATTGACATAGCGTGAAAGCCATGAATAGAAAAATCAAAAGGTGGAAGAATAAAAGAAGGAATTAAAAGATGAACTATAAGGAAAGTTTTGGTTTAGGTTTTGGTTGTCCTAAATGCTCTTTTAATTATCAATGTTATCATGAAAGTGAAGAATTGAACATTTGATTGTGATAAGTCTAGACTTCATTATACACCCATGAAATTGAATGTTTAGAATTGTTCTAATTAGAGGATTAATGCTTTGAACTTGATTATAAAACTTACTGAGTGCTAGAGTTTATGAGAAGGTAATGCACAACATCGATGTATTTTAGAATTTTATTATATGGATTTTTTTATTAAAAAAAACCACTTGAGCTTATAGAAATTATTCTGTAGTTATCGAAATATTATTCGCATACTTTGCTCGGGACTAGCAAAATGTTGGTTGAGGATTGTGTTGAGGGTCAAATATTACATATTATCCCCAATTTATATCTGGGTTATATGAATATGATAATGCTTAATATTCTAATTTACTTATGTTTGTGTTGCGTGGTGAATTTAAGAGCTTGGATTGAAAAGGATGCTAAAAGCATGAATTTGATGCTCAAGAATTACTAAGGAAAGGGATGGATCTTAAAAGACCAAGATTGAATAATTCACATGCTAAAGATCCAAGAAAGTTAAGTGATGAATGAAGAGAATTAAATATTTGAAGTGAAGAAAAGGAATCCTGAAATCGTTCTAAAACAACAGAGTATCACCCTAATTGCTACGAGTGGATCATTGGAAACCCTAGTTCCCACCTTTGAATTTTTCAAGTTTCTAATTAAATCTCTCACAATTACTTCATTTTATTTCATATTCAAATTCACATCTTTTTTTAGTTCTACTTCTAGCTGCTTTCAGAATACTCATGAGATTAGTTCTCATGTATTCGACCTTGATTTTATTGAGATTATTAGTACATCATAACCCTACACTTGGGGTTGTAAACAATCCACCCATTAAAATTTTTTTTTTTTAAAAAGCCCTAATTTAGTTATTACCTTAAAAAGTGTGATAATTGTGAGGCCCATGTGGAATGTGTTTGACATCCAATATGTCCAACTGGTGAACCCCACCATGATGGTCACATGAAAAAGAATGTTGGTCCATTCTTATTAAGGTGGGCCGCACCATAAAAAAATAAAGATCGGTACTTAATTTTTCTTTTGGGTGATCACCATGCTAGTATGCATAGTTTGGCCAAGTTAGATGTTGTACGCATACCTCATGCCCCACAATTTTCAGACATTATTACTTTATAAAGAAATAATAATAATAATAATATATGGAAATTTACCCAAAAAAATCTCCTGGATATTAATTTTACCTTAAGATATCTTCCTTTAAATCTTATATTTATGAAATCATTCTTCAATCATAGATAGAGGAAAAAAGACATCTCACGTTGGAAACCAGTTGCAACTGGTTGCAAATTGGCGAGTACATACTCAACCCAAAGAGTGCGTACATGGCCCTAAAAAAATCATAAAATATCTCAAGCGCAGATCGGGTAATTCCCCACTGGGACTGAAGCAAATTGTGTCCTGCCTCTGCCTTGATGCTAATTCGTCTAGGCAACCTCTGCAGGGCCCACCGTCATATATGGAATTTATCCACTCCATCCATTTTGGAAGATTATTTTAGGGTATATATGAACCCAAAAATGACCTAGATCCAAGGCTCAAGTGGACCATTTCATAGGAAGTTGTGGTGACAATGAAGCCCACAATTGAAACCTTCTTATATGGCCCACCAAATTGTTTATTTGTCATTCAACCTGTTCATAAGGTCACATAGACCTCTATGAAGGAAAATCATAAATATCAACTTGATCATAAACTCATGTGATTCCATGCCATTGTGATGTTTTTCACGTCATCCACCGTGATGTTTATATGCCATCCATACCATTTATAAAGTCATTCCTACTATATATATATATATATATATATATATATATATATATATATATATATATATATAACCGGATCTAAACTTGTGCGTTCCCACTTAGTGTTTCAACGGTAGAAGTTTATTTCCAGCTGTTCCCTGTCGTGAAGCCCACTTGAGTTTTGTATCAGCCTCATTTCTGCCCTAATGACATTACATGTTCTGAAAAGATAGATGGATAGCATACTTAGTCTTGCAAAAGTCTTTTCCAGGCACTAGCTAAGAGCTTCGCCGATCGATTATGCTCATATGGCAATGGCTGCCGTGCCAGTGGAGCGGACGGTCCGATGGGATGGGATTCACCATGCTTTGCTTTTGAAAATTCAAGCCGGTCACTTATTGCATGACCTACTTTTAGGAGCAGGTGTTAAAGACGAATTTCATCCCTGATTTATTATTTTTGTGAAATCTAATGGGTGGAGTGAATTTCTAATAATTGTTACGGTCGACCCTGTAAATAAATCAATATAGGAGATTTGTCTTTACTGTTTCATTTGTGTGGCCTCTTCAAATCATAGGTTAGCCTTATTTTTTGGCCTTGGGTTTAGCGTAAGATTACATAACTAATGGTCGGAATAGATTTCATATATGCATTAAGATGGGCATGAGCGTACCTCACTCTTTTTTTTTCTTTTTTAAGAAATTGACCATAAATTTACTCCCAAGGGCATGAGTGTACTTCGCAATTATTTATTATTATTTCCTTTTTTAAGAAGATAAAACCTAAATTTATTCCCATAAGTAGTCCACAAACGAAAAAAAGGGGTGAGAGTAACTTACTACACAAATAAAACATCTTCAATGAACTCATAAAAGAAAATAAAAATAAATAAATAAATAACTGTGATGAGATAACCAATATGGTTTGGGATATGCACAAAAATCCAAAATTTTGTCTTTTCCTTTGGAGCATTGAGAGTGTTATTTATTTATTTTTTCTTGAGAATTATTATTATTATTTTTTTCTTTTCCTAGAGTAAAATTAGTATCGGCATGATTTGCTGGATATCTCATCCATAGAAATTCATATTGTTTCATTTAAAAAATCAATTAATTCCTTCTTTCTTCTTGTCCCGGGGGAAGAGTCAGCACATATGTCAAACCTGCCAAACCTATATCTCATTGCCATAGGACGTCACTCTTAATTTTAGATGGGCCAAGCCATGATCTTTATATAAAATCCACTCTGACCATTATTTGTGTAATCGGTTATTAGGCCCCTGCTAAAAAAATCCAGGTTAGTCTATAATTCAGATGGGCCACACTAAAGGAAACAATTGGGATAATGTTAATTTTTTATAGGGCCTACTATAAAGATCATAAGAAATTCACACCGACTATTAGATTTTATAGTAACATTTATGCTTAAGGCCCAAGAATCATGACAATCCATGAATCAGGTGGGTTAAATAGAAGGAAATAGTTTGGAGGGTGGCTATCATCTTGTACATTATTTTCATTCATATGATTCACCTAAATCATAGACATAGATCTTTTTTTAATACCTATGCATAAAATTAGGTCACGCAACTAATGATCAGATTAGATTTTCAGATACACAACAAATTAAGACTCAGGTCACTTTTGATTTCTCCCAGCGCAATATCTCCCCGTGCTAGGAAAAGACAAGGCGTCTCATAAGCGTAACTTCATCTTTTCCTCTTGCATCCGTACATGTTCCGTAAATATAGGTAGCACGTCCCGGGGACATCGCATGTTCGAACGAATTCTTGTATAAAAACCGGATGCGGATTGCGTGCTACCCCCTCCGCCAGCCACGAACGGGCAGATCTGTGGGCGGGCCCACTGTGATTTATCTGTTTATCTACGCTGTCCATCCCTTCTCTTATATCATTTTAAAGTATGTGGACAAAATCCAACGCTCAAATGGGCCACACGACATATGATTCTCGCATTTAATGCAATTTGCATTTCCAAGCTTATTATTTGGTGTGCCCCATTTGAGCGTTGTATCTGTCTCATATTTATCCACATACCTTAAAATGATTCGAGAGAAGGGATAGACAGTGTAGATAAATAGATAAATCAGTGGGCCCAACGACAGAACCGTGCGACACAATCCGCGTCCATTAAAACCGTAAGAATATAATAATAGAAATTTCATATTTTCACACCTTTAAAATATATTTCAAATCCCTTAGTAAATGCCTGTAAATAAGTCACTTGTGTAATGTCGGCAGCAAAACCAACGTCTACGTTGACGGCTAATGTGATCGGTGGAAACCGTGGCTAGCTGGAAAACAGATTATGCAGAAACATAGTGGGGCCTATCATTATGTATGTGTTTGATCCACACCATCCATTGGTTTATCAACTCATTTTAGTGACATGGTCTCAAAAATGAAGCAAATCCATCTCTAAAGTGGACCACATGAAACAGTGATCTTTGCACATCCACTATTAAAAACTTCCTAAGATCAACCATAACGATTATTTGTCATCCAACTCATTGATAATGTCACGCAGACTTGCACGAAGGGAAAACATAGATATCAGCTTGATCCAAAACTTATGGCCCCCAATAAGTTTTTAATTATAGGCATTCAATTCCTGCTGTGTGGTCCACTTTGAGATTTGGATCTGCTTTATTTCTTGGGACCATGCCCTAAAATGAGCTTGAAAAATTATTGGACTGCGTGGATATACAAAACATAAATCAAGGTGGGCCTCACAAGGGAAGATATTTGACACTCCGGCCTTCCTATGTGACTTGATATGCAGGTACTCAGAAATGACACACCTGGTGTTGATTAACTAAAACTAAACAGGCTAAACTGTTCCCAAGTCACGGTCGGAAAATCAATATTATCTTTACTTTGAATATGAAACAATATTGTTAGGCTAATTTTGGAATCTTTCCTAGCAGCCATTATCGGCTGTCTATCGTGTCAAATCAATTGCTTGGATCATTCAAACATGATCTGGATCCAACGTATGTATCTCTGTTTTAACTCATGTGCTTGACGAACTCATATGCAAGACCAAGACTATTGACTTGGAAGCTTTGAATTGTGATAGATGTATCTAACTAACTTACGTATGTTGGAATATCTATTATCAGATTATGGTCGCCACATATACCAGATTAAACTCGGGAGTGGATTAGATGTTATCCGGTTAACACCTTAATGTGTTACCCCAACCGTGTGGGGCCCACATTGATGTATTTTTTGTATATCCATGCCGTCCATCTGTTTTTCCATCTCATTTTAGAATTCGATGTTAAACCTTAAGAATATCCAAATCTCAGGTGGACCGTACCACTAGAAACAGTGATGAATAACCATTAAAAGCTTTTTGTGGGACACTATAATATTGGATCAATCTGATGTTTGTATTTTCCCTTCATCCATGTCTTCTTGACATTATCAACAAGTTGGATGGGAAATAAACATTATAAAAACCGTACGATATGTTTTTGGAATTTTTAATGGTGAAGCACTCAATCACCACTTTTTCCTGTGGTGTGGTCTACCTGAGATTTGGATCTTCTTAACAGTAAAGACCATATTTTAAAATGGATTGGAGAAACGGATGGACAGCGTGGATATAGAACACATCATCAAGGTGGGCCCCACGGTAAGGGTAACACACCAACACCCACTGGGTGTTACCCGGGTAACACCTAGTCCGCTCCCGTGAAACTCGAGTTACTCATCACGTGCTTGAAAATGGCACACGTATGATAGATTGGAGCCGCTCATCAGGTAATCCCCACGAAGTGCCATTTTCGCAAGGTCGGGCCAGTATGATCATTGGATGGGCCACATATTGTGAATTTAGGATTTGGATTCAAGGCAAATTTCTCTCAGTCATTCATTTTTATTGCACACATGTGGCCCACGTTATGATCAAATCAAGATGATATTTGAGATATGGCATCTTAAAGTAAGGAAGGCCTGATGAGTGGTTCTGATGTCGCACGAGTGCGTTGTTTCCACATGTGAGGAGAATAACCGTTAAAGTCTCTCTTTGGAGAGCTCTCCATAGCGTAGAATGTATAGAACGCTTACACATGTGCCAAGTGGCACTCGTGGATGAGATCAGGGTGGTTCATCAGATGTAGCCAACCATGAAAATGTCTAGTATCGGTTTGACTTTGTCATGATGGCTCATGGAATGGGGTCCACCGGATCATAGTTCTGGATTCTCAGCATCTACGTACAAAGCCGTGGCTGTGATGTGTACTATAATATATGTGGACGCGGATTTCCTGCGTCTTTTGCAGGAAGTTCCTGCGCAAGGATTTTGGGTGGGCCAATTGTGATGTTTGTGAGAAATCCAACCCGTTAATCCGTTTTTCGAGATCATTTTATGACAGTCAATCCAAATTAATGTGAATCCGAAACTCAAATGAGCCACGCGAGAAGAAACTGTAGGGATACAGTGAAAATATTTACATGGCCACAAAAGTTTTGTATCGGTCTAAGTTTTCAGTGTTTCTAATTCATACCAGTGAAAATTAACTTATAAACAGTTTGGATGGCATATAAATATCAAGTGGAGCCTAGGAAGGTTTCAACGGTAGGAATTCCATTCCCACTGTTTCCTCTCGTATGGTCAATTGATTTTTGGATCCTCATTATTTTTGTTCTCATCTCATAAAATGATCTCGAAAGACGGATGAACCGGTTAGATTTATCACAAACATCACAGTAGCCTCACCCAAAATCCTTGTGCCGGAACTTCCTTTGGAAATCCGCGTCCAATATATGTGGCGAACGTGAGCTGCAGCTGTCTCGATCAATAATTTAATGAGATATTATCAAAGAGCATATCCTTCCAAGGCTTCCAGCCCACTTCTCACATGTGCGGAATATCCAATCCATACAAAGGGTGGGCCATGCAATGATGACCACTTTGTATGAAATCACGCCAATCCACTCATTTGGTGGGTCATGCTAGAAACTTTAACCATACCATCGGCTCTACATTGTGTCCCATTCCATGAGTTGGTCGGCCTGATTTTATTGCCAAGTGATTGCTGGCCCGTGTCCCACCTTTTATATGGACCAGATATTAGGGCTGTAAGTCGGGCGGGTTGGTTAAGGTTGGTGCTCAACCTAACCCTAGTCCAATCCCAGGTTCCTATATGTCAACTCTAACTCAACCCATCCCAACCCTGGTTGAAAATTTTTAAACCAAGCCTAACCCAAGCGTGGTTAGCCATGTAGATGCATGATGATATTTTTGTTATCATATTAGTCTATTATATATTCAATGTATATCTTACTTTTTGTACATATAATTTTATTAATTATATATGTAATTATTTATTGTAAAGAAGCTTCTTTTTTTTTTTTTTCTAAACAAATAAGCTAAAATATAAGTAAACTACTATTTTAAAAGTCATATTGTGTAACACACAATCTATTTGAGAGAGAGAAATCCCACATATTTTATTAGTTTGAGTTATAAAAAATGACATACACTAATAAAATCTGACAGGGCTAGAATTTTCTATGCTTTCAACACACATGATCCGTACTCAATTATAATTTATAAGTAGTTTATATATTGATCAAGTTTGGATTGAGTCAGGCAACCTAAGACCTCAACCCGGGCCTGATCCAAGTTTTATCGGGTTGATGTTTATATACCCCAAGCCTGAGGCCAAAACTGATGCATCATGCAGGAGCCCAACCCAATTTCGGATCGATCACGGGTCGGTTGGGTTGAACCTGCCCAACTTTCAGCCCTATCAAATATTCTACACGTGCTTTATTATGTTATCCATTGTTAGGCATGCTCTTGCATAATCTGTTAGTTTGTGAAAAATGAGCATATTCATATACTTATGTAAGCTCAAAACTCAAATTATTCCAGATTAAACAAGATTGTTTGATGCAAGTTATACTAAGAAAATCTTGCATGAGTATTAGGCCAAAACATTGAATCATATTCATTTAGATAAGGAAAGACAAAGTCATCTCTGAAGTACCATGGCGTTATGCCGCATGCATGGGACTTGATGTACAATTTCCCTGTTGGACTTTAATTCATGATGTCGCCATAATAAGGGTTGTCAACAAGCCATAGGTATGGATTTGAATTGTTCAAGCCGGGCCTAGTTAAAATTCTTCCTTTTCTCGGCCCAATCTTAGCCCACTGACCGCCCTAAGTAATATACTTTATGATATAACCTATTTGATAATGAGGATGCTATCACAACCACACAATTAAGTAATCAATTAACAATTCATTAATAGTGTCACATTCTTTGGCTTTCAATGGCACAAAGTCCTAATATTAGGTACATCATTGAAAGAGTTAATGAAAGACTTAGCAGGTAAAGCTTAAATTCTCACCTCAACTATGATACTGACATTAATAAAGACAGTTACAACATGAACACTAAATTATATAATGTTAGTATGTCTTTTCAAGAAAATTTTAAAGCTTATTTGTTTTACTAAATAAAATAGTAGAGAAAATGAGTGACGAATATAAATTACTGTATATCAACTGCATTTTAGTGCAATAATACAATCAATTACATTGTTTGATTTATTATATATATGGTAAAAATATAATAAGACAATTTTACATCAATGTCAAATCAATATTAAAATAGGCTGATGTTGTTGTTTGGATTAGAGTCTCCACAATAAAATTTAAGTTTGTAATGATTACAAATTTTTTTATTGTCCTACAAGGACATTTGCATTTGACTCTCAAAATATTCACCGTAATAAAGGTTTAAACAATTCATGTGTAGGGTTAGAGTTAAGGAATCTCAAAGTGATTAATAAAGCCTCTGCAATGCAATTAGGATGGAAAATTATAAATGAACCAGATAACGTTTTGGTAAGAATCATGAAGAACAGATGTCAAAAGATAAAAACTAATGTGAAATAAAATGTACCCAATCGGCCTCTTGCATGTGGGAAAACATTGTTACATGTCAAAGAGTTCATTAAGAAAGGTTGTGTTTTAGGTGTGGCAAATGGTGAAAAAAATCAACATCTGGAATGATAGGTTGTGGACCAAAACGCAAATATTGAATTGAATGAGACAATTATCAGCCAACCAAATGGTACCAAAACCATAAAGCATCTCCTGATACCAGAAATGGATTGAAATGCAATTTTAATTTTATCAATTGAGAATCAACCAGTAACCAACCAAATCACAGAGGTCCACATTAAGGAAATAAACTCATTAGGAAAAACCCGAAATGGCATTGTCAGCATTAAATCAGCATACCATTTGATTAAGGACACTTTTAATGAAATCATCCAAACCAACCAGAATTTTTATTGGAATGTGATTTGTTTCAAAACCATGTGTCCCAAAAATCAAAATTTTCCTGTGGTTGCTATGTAAGGCCAGACTAACAACATTGAAATTCAGGAGGTAGTGGCAGTGGGTCTGATTGCGGTTTTGGGCTGGGCTGCAGCTCTCTTTTTCTTCCTTTTGTGGTTTCTCCATCAGCCCATTGGGGAGAGTCTTTAGCTTTCGTCTGGAGTTTTGAATATGATAGGCGGCCTGTCCAGTTTATCGTGGCCACCCGAATGTGGCTCTTTTGTGGTGTGGCCCGTCCTTTTTGTGGTGCCCCGCCTTTTCTTCCCTGTATAGATCCTTTTCTTTAATGAAAAAAAATACCAAAAAAAAAAAGACTTACAACATTGAATAGACTGAGTAGATTGATCAATATTACCCAAACAAGTTGCATTTTATGCAATGTGAACTTTGTAACAACATCCCATCTATTCTTGAATTGCCTATTTTCGAAAAATATTTCGTTCTACTTTTCTCAAAACCAGCAAATGCATCCAAATAGACATCATCAATTGCCGTTTGAGTCAAAATGGCGTTCAGGCCTCAAATGCCCCTTTTGAGGGTGCATCCAAACAGGCCCTAAAGGCCATTCAAAAATCATTTGATGTGCCATTTTTTCCTGTGTCATGTGGTCTATTTGGACATAGAGTAACAACGGTTTCTTTCTTTTTGGTAATGAACAAAGCCCCTCTGACCAAATCATCCCTAGGATAAATTTCATTGTTGAGGAGATTTGTAAATACAAACTCATGTAAGCCAGCCCCATCCCCCCAACAATTTGTTATTCTTTAAAAATGACATCAATTGTCAATTAGCACTCGACAACAGAAATTAGCTTATGTGAAATGGTACCATCCGAATCCTCCTAAGAAATTGATAGAAGTTTTTGTATCGTGGCTTTTTGCAAAAGGGCGAATAAATGCACGGTTAATCAAACAGAAGAAATGGACCTTCTCCTGGGATTTCAGTTGGCTATCAAGCTGAATATCCTCAATCTAGAGATCAATGATGATTCAGAAAATTGCGAAAAATAGATAGAAGGCAAGGCACTCCTTCAGCGAAGTGAATATTGTGGCCCATGTTTTGATCAAATCAAGCTGATTTTTTAAATTGGCATGAAAAAGTGGGGATGGCCTGATAAGTGGCACTGATGTCGGACATGAGCATATTGTTTCCACGTGTGAGGAGAGTAACCATGAATGTCTCTCTTTGGAGTTAGGGTTTTCAATGGACCGGGTTCAGGCCTGCGAAAATCATATTTTGAATAGGTCCAGCCTGACGCCCGGCCTGAAACAGTTCAAAACTCAAAAAAGTTGCCTTCTATGCAATTCGCAGCTTCCAATCTATTCTTGAATTACCCATTTCGAAAAATATAATTGGTTCCACTTGAATGTTTGCCATTGAATCAACCATGGCCTATGAGGCTAGGGAATAGGGATGCACTTCCTCAAAGTGGAGTTTCTGAAAGAAAGAGGGGGTCAGGTTTTAAGCCTGTTTTTTCAATTGACTAGGCAAAGGTTTGCAATGTGCATCCAAATGGACATAATCAATTGCTGTTTGGGTCAAAATGGTGTTTAGGCTTCAAACGCCGCTTTGGAGGGTGCATCCAAACAGGCCCTAAAGGCCATTCAAAAATCATTTGGAGAGCCATTTTTGCCTATGTGGTCTGGTCTATTTGAAGAGAGTGTAATGAAAAAATCCCCTCAGACCAAATCATCTCGAGGATAAATTTCGTTGTCGAGGAGGTTTGTAATACCTACTCATGTAAGCCAGCCTTGTCCACCCAGGAATTTCTATTCTTCAAAAATGGCATCAAGTGCCAATTAGCATTCGAGAATGAACATTAGCCTCTGAAATGCTACTCTCCGAATCCTGTGGAATCATAAGAAATGATAGGTTTTTGAATTGCGGCTTTTCGCAAAAGGTTTAGTAAATGCACAGTTAATCAAACAGAAGAAATGAGCCTTCTCCTAGGACTTTAGTTGGCTATAATATAAAGCTGAACATCCCTCCATCTGGAGATCGAGGGCACTTGAGATAAATAAATGGAAGGTGGCCAACGTCTTTGCTATGTCAGCTAATTCAGGCTATGAAACATGAGTTAATTGCTTTTTGGAAGATTAGTAGATCAAATAATAGATAGTAAATGGATCGATTTGGAAAAAAAAAAAATGACTTACTAGTCATAGAATATTATTCTAGTTAGACTTGAACCTAACTAAAATAACAAGGCCTCCGACAATTTTACTTCCCTCTCCTTTTTCTCAAGGTCAAGTAAATAAGAGGTATGAGCTGGATTTTTCTCCCACTCACATATTACAAATGGATTAGCAGTGAGATTTTCATTCTTTTCCACTCTTTCCATTATTTTCCATCTCTATGAAATAAAAAGTCCTACCGGTGGAATAATAGTATTGATTGTACTAATTTCATACCTTGCGGTCGGTAACATTGGTGAATTAGGTGAAGGCACAGAATGCATATATATATATATATATATATATATATATATATATATATATATATATATATAGAGAGAGAGAGAGAGAGAGAGAGAGAGAGAGAGAGAGAGACTATGCAAGTAATTCGTTGTTTGTGTATTGATGCTAGATCAACAAACCATCCAAGCTGTGCAACCTAGTACAGATGCATCACCATTGAAAATTCAAATTGGTTGAACAAGCATAGCCTCTGATTAGTGTAATTTTTTTCCCTCTCTTTTGTTGAACTAGCACCATTGGCTACTTTTTATTTCAACCATCCACCGAATGCTCTAAAACCAATTTGGAATCAAATCAAAGTTACGGTTCACAATTCACCTAAGATAGACCCTTAATTTTGATGGTTTAATTTAATTCACCATATCCCAGCATGCAGTTTGTCAGCACATCAACCATCATACTTTGCCAGAGTATTAAAATTATCTCCTCTACCGTATGCACAACTGGATACAGTGAATCATAGCCAGTGTAACAAACATAGCAGATTTTGAAAATCTCACAATAATATCATGAAAAATAAACTAAACAAATTGTCACAAGGGTTTCAAAATATCAGCAGATATTAAAATATCATGATAAATTCATGATATTAACTCAGAAAATAGTAAAAACCTTAATCTGTTATATAAATATCTATTAAATCTTAAAAAAATATTTTTCGATATTTCTATTTTTGCCGATTATATCCCAAGAAAAAAACTCAAAATTTGAAAATCTTCTGAGAAATTGCCAGGAACTGCACTATGCTCAGCCAGGTAGACTAGAAGATTTGATATTTAGCACTGTAAATTAAAAATATTAGAACAGTAGATGCTTAACACAGTCAAAATTTGTATAATACCTTTTGCTTTATGTGTTGTTTGGATGCCTGCAAATTCCTTGTAAAGGGATTAAAGGTAATCCAAGTGCAGGGGCTGTTCAGATACCTGCATTTGCCTGTAAAGGCTTTTCAGGCTGTAAACACATTACAACTTTTAATTGTAATCTGAAACCTGGCAAAAAGCTATGTTTCAGATTACAAGTAATATCTTTACTGCTAAAAAGACATTATCTATGATAGAATACAATGGTTGATATATACTCATGATGTGTGGAGCATACCTAAAACACATCCAATCTTTTTATTAATAATGACATTGTGACTAAGTATTAGTGATCAATAGGGAAAGGTTTTTGGTGACAACATTTAGAGATATCGGAAGTGTGAATGTGAATGCTGATGAAAGTAATGAGAAATCCTACGAAAAAAATGATCGTCTGCCAGTGGAAGGCTTGCTACCTCCAAACAATTTATGCCAAATGAGTCGGTCCCCAACGAACCCCACACATCAAGTGAATCAGCCCAAATCGTTGTGAGTTGTTTCTAGTTGACCAAGTGATATGAGTCATCTGACTCGGTGCATCTTCTGGATCAAATTGGACCCACAACTGAGTTTCCTAGTGACTTGGCTCAAAATCTTGCCAATTCGAGTTGAGTAAGCTGAGTTTCAAGACAAGTCAGTGAGTTTTAGAACCATGGAGTGGATAACAGGCAAATTCAGAAACTGCATTACCGGGTCAAATCATGGGTCCACTTAAAAAGGATCATAACAAGAAATTCACATGCTATCGTGAGAAGATGAGAATGCAATAAATAGACCATAGCCAACTGATCCCTATCAAAGAAAACACTTCCTAGTGTTCAGATGTGCAAAATTGACATTCATATGGTGGCCCCATCTACGTTCAACGGCCAAGATATCAGAATAGATTATTATTCACGTGGGCCAAGTATACACTCCACTGGTCAATGCATTTTAACTCAAAAATTTTCCGTACATGTGGACTACCTAACAACCAAGATAGGGCCACCAGCTAAAAAACCCAGATCTCGCACAGGATTCAAAAGTCCTTCAAATTGTCACTGCATTTCTATTAACATTGAGCCCACATTCTGATAAGGGCTTGTTTGGACAATTACACAAAAGGAGTTTTCATGGCTACTTTTTTCGGCTTACTCCATGAAACCAAACCAGCTTTTTAGCAATGATTTTGCCAGGGGGATGAGATGGGATTTGCAAAAGTGCATGCAAAATGCACAACGCAAATTATGGTTTGCTCAAATAGCCATTTAGATGTCAAACACCCATTTTGAGGGTGTGCCCAAAGTGCCCCTAAACAAGGAATTTCTCTCAACTGTAAAATGATATAACTTACTAGTAATGTCATTCAACCTTACATGCATTCTTGTGAGATAACAAGCCTGCGTATGACTGTTTCTCTATTGAACACTCATCTCAAAAAGGGAAAAGAGGCCTAAAATTGAAAACGCGAGGTCCAAAGATGTTAAAGGCCACAATATTGCAGCTAGCTTTGTATGTATTCATTGGTGGGCTCGGCTGTGAGGTAAATTTCAATGAGGTTGTCAACAAAGACAAAGGTCATCTATGATGGTCAGCATGATTTGCAGTTTCTTTATCCCATAGCCAACGGGGGCTAGTTTTGCTGCAAAGACAAGACAATTACCAATGTCATTTGAATTCAACACTCCCAATAGGAAGTCTATGGAAATTAGGATTTATTCCACTCTTTTGAGCAGAACCAATTCACCTTTGTTTTCTACGGGCTTAGGAGTGGCATTTTACCACATTTCTCACTCCAAAACACAAGGGAGATGAGTCATTCTCATCTCACTTGTGAAATGGGCAGATCCAACCCCATTCTCTCAACTTCCAAATGGACCATCAAGGAAATAGAAACTGAAATATGAACCTAATTCAACCATACATGCTCCCCAGAATAGGCCCTGCATTTCAACACTGCAGAAAGCCTCTTCCAGCTTCTTCATTCGTTTTCATCATTCCAAGGTTTCACATCCAAGAGAGCAGAGGATTTCACACCTGAAATAGGGAATCAATCAATGCTACAAATCCTACTTCAGCATTCTACGCATATCTGCCTGGTTATGGGTGGGAATAGCAGAGTGCAACAAACTGAAAACTGTACAACAAACTAACATAAAAGGGTGTCGTAAAGTATCCAGCAGTGCAATCTCCAAAAGTCTAGGCATGGGATCAATTCCGTCCGTGGGGAAATAACTATTTTAAAAAATCATTATCTTCATCATCACCTAAGCCTTATCACACAGTTAATTGGGGTCGGCTACATGAATTTTCTTCTGCCTTTGTGCTATATCAAGGGCCATCTAGTTTTAATACAAAAAATTGAAAATAAAATGATGAAAACACTAGAACAATGGAAATGAGAAGAGAAAAAAAAAAGAAAAAGAAAAAAGAAGAGAATATATATGAAATCCAAATAAAAAAACAATTACTAGTAATCTAAACAAACAAGTAATTGATTAACAAAATATTGAAAATCATTTTACTCAAAAATGGCTGAAAATCATTTGACTCAAAAATGGCAGTTGTATGAATATTAGTCTACCTCTTAAAAGATTAGAGAACCACAACAAAAGAACAAAAGAAAAAGAAAAAAAAAAAAAAAAGCAAAATGAACAACAAAGCTTGTGCCTTTTTTTAAAAAAAAATTATTTTAAAGTAAAGCTTGTGCTTTTTTGTTGTATAGGTCATGGTACGTACATATAGTACATATAGTGAAAAATGAACAAAAATCTAGATAGTGAAAGGTAGTTCTTATGAGTAGTATTGTTGATGTCTCAAATTTTTCAACAGAAGGGTCTGTCGATGCCATCGAGAGTTGTTCAATGCCATCGAAAAAATTCAGGAATTTCACAATTGGTTGTTAGATACTTTTAGTGTCCTACTTGATTCCATTGAGGGAGGTTCGATGCCATCGACGAGACATCGATGACATCGAAGTCCCATTGAGAAAATTTAAAAAATCTATGTTTAGTCATTGGAACGTTTTGGTATTTTGTTCGATGACATCGAAGGAGTTTGATGCCATCAACAGTTTGTCGATGCCATCGAAGGTGTCATCGAACGATCGCACATAAATTTCGCAGAGTTGCGTAAGTGTGGGATTTGTTTCCTAGTTCTATTGGGATTCGCCGAGAGGCTATATATAGGGGTGTAATCAAGAATAAGAGGTATATCTTAGAGCTTTCCAATTCATTGCTAGTATTTTAAGGGTGTAGCTTGGCCGATTCGAGACTTGTTCGAATCGGATAATCTCTATCTCTTATAATTTTTCGCTTTCATAGTGCATATTTGTCACTTTGTGCAGTAGTTTTTTCCTGAAAGGGTTTTTTCACATAAATTTAGAGTCTTTGTGATTGGGATTGCTTGTGCAATTGGAATACTTTGCTTGATTCATCTCTGTGTGCTTCCTTAATCCCCCAATTAACAAGTAGTATCAGAGAAAACATTAGGGCGCAGATTGAATCTGAAAGCATAGTATCAATGGCTTATAATCCTAAGTTTGATGTTACGAAATATTTTAGGAAAAATAACTTTGAATTATGAAAGGTCAAGATGACTGGTCTCCTAATTCAACGAGGATTGGATGATGCACTCCATGAGAAGCGACCGAAATATATGACAAATGATGAATGTAACAAGATGGATAAGAAAGCGAGACCCTCTATGCAATTGTGCATAATGGATTAGGTCCTCTAAAATATCATGAGGAAGAAAAATGCAGCAAGTAGATGGGAAAAATTAAAGGATATATATGTGAAGAAATCTCTTGAGAATCGTCTATACTTGAAGCTTTAATTGTTCAATCTGAAGATGGTAGAGGGAGGTGATGTTGAGGCCCACATTACTAACTTTAACAATATGATTTGTAAATTACCAGATATGGAGGAAACTATTAAAGATGATGATCAGGCATGCATCATGTTGAATTCTCTCCGGGCTTAGCATGAGTCATTTAAGGACTCGTTATGCACTGGTAGATTGACCCTTAGCATTAATACCATTATCTCGGCCCTTCATAGAAAGGCGATGAGAAAGAAAAATTAATGGTGACGTGGGCACTTGTACTAATGTATTAGTTACAAGGGGGTAGATTCTAAGTGGGACAGTAGATCTTATTGATAGACATCCAAATTCAAGGGCAAGGGCAAAGGAAAGTTGAAGTGCTGGAATTGTAGGATGTCTGAGCACATGAAGAATGATTGTACAAATCCTAAAGTAAAAAAATAAAAATAAAGAGAGAGAACTTAAAGACTTCTTCCAGGGAAGCCAACACTGTCAAGTCTGATGTAGGTACGAGTGAAAGTGATGTGTTGTCAATGTCCATGGTCGAACACTTATACATTGATCATAAGGATGAGTGGATTTTGGATATTAGGGCATCATATCACATAGCTCATCATCGGAGTTGACTCACCAGTTACAGAGAGTGTGATGGTGGCCAGGTATTTATGATAACTAACAATGCATATAATATAGTGGGTGTTGGATCGGTGCACGTCAAGATATTTGATGCTATGGAGTGTACTTTGACCAAGGTGAGACACGTTCATGGGGAAGAGCTTCATATCTCTCGGAGCACTCAAGGCGCTTGGGTGTAAATTCATCAGCTTTGATCATGTCCTTAAAGTTTCAAAATGGGCACTTGTAGTCATGAAAGCATAGAGGAATGAGAACCTTTACAAGTTGATCGGGAGCACTTCATTGGGTGGAGCTACAGGGGTTATAGCAGATTTCATGTCTGCATATATATGGTGTGCACATCTGGGCCACATAAGCGAGCGGGGTATGAAGGTACTTTCTGAACGTTGTTTAATTCTAACTTTTAAAAGTTTTGATTTAAGTATATGTGAGGACTGTATATATAGTAAACATTCAATGTTATCTTTTAAATATGGTAAACATATATATAAGGGTATTCTTGATTATATGCTTTCTGATGTATGAGGTCTGGCGCTTGTGGTTTCCACTGGAGGGTCATCGTGGTTCGTCACGTTCATTGACAACTACTCCAAGAAAGTGTATGTTCATTTCATGAAAAATAGTCTGATGTTTTCACCAATTTCAAGTAATGGAAAGCGATGGTAGAAAAACAATCAGGGCAAAAGGTGAAGGTTCTAAGGACAGATAATGGTGGAGAGTTTACTATAGGTGAATTTAATCAATACTGTAAGAATGAAGGGATTGTAAAGCACAACAAATTGTGCCACACACCAAAGAAAAATGGTGTGGCTGAGCAGATGAATTGGACTCCCTTGCAGAGGGCCTGATGCATGATTAGTAATGCTAGGTTGGGTAATGAATTATGGACTAAGGCTGTTAATATGGCTTATTAGCTGGTGAATCAATTTCCTTCTACGACTATTAATTATAAAATTTTAGAGGAAGTATAGAGTGGTCAGCAGGTAGACTACTCTGGATTGCATGTGTTTGGTTATGAAGCTTACTCTCATGTACCATCAGTCAAGAGATATAAGCTATACTAAAGAGCTAAACAGTACATCTTTATTGGCTATGTTGGTGGTGTGAAGGGGTACAGGCTGTATGGCTTGGTCGCACGAAAAATCATCATTAGCCATGATGTCAAATTCGACAAAGTATCCTTATTTCGAAAGGATGAGCATGAGGAACCAGGAAAGTTAGTTTATGGACGTTCAGGTAGACACATATGACACTTAGGCTGAGACGGACAAGCATACAGAGGTACATGAGAATGTGGAGTAGCCACCTTTAAGAAGGAATCCTCCTTGGGATCACAGGTTACAAGCGAGATACATGTATGACTTAAATGTTGCATATTCTCTTATTATAAATGAAGAGAACCCATCTACTCTTCAGGAGGCTCTTGATGATCATGATGTAGAAAAGTGAAAAACAACGATGAACAATGAGATGGACTGCTTGTATAAGAACGAGACGTGGGAGCTAGTGGAGCTTCCCGTGCGTCGAAAAGTGATCGAGTGCAAGTGTATCTTCAATAAGAAAAATGATATGTACAAGTTAAGGTTGATAGCGAAGAGATACGCTCAAAGAGAAGGTGTCAACTTCATTAAGATATTCACGCTGATTGTGAAGAAAATATCTATTAGATTCGTTTTGGTAATAGTTGCCCAATACAATTAAGCTGGAATAAATGGATATGAAGACTACCTTTCTACATGGGGAATTGGAATAACATATTTACATGAAGCAACCAGAAGGCTAAGAAGTAAAATGGGCAGAGAATAAGGTTTGAAAGTTAAAGAGGTTATCGTATGGCCTGAAACAGTCACCTATGCAGTGGTAAAAAAGTTTGATTATTTCATAATGAGTTAAAGGTTTACTAGAAATGAGTATAATTATTAATGTGTTTATTACAAGGCACTGAGTAATGAAAAATTCTTTATCCTGGTGTTGTATGTTAATGACATGCTTATCATCAATCATAGCATATCTAATATTGATTTACTGAAGACTCAGCTATCAGGGACATTCGAGATGAAAGATCTAGGGGTTGTAAAGAGGGTTTTTGGCATTAATATACATAGAGATAAGAAGAGGAGTATGCTTTGGTTCTCTTAAGCAGAATATCTTAAGAATGTATTGATCAAGTAAGATATGGCTAAGGCAAAGCTGGTTAGCGCTCCCCACGTGGTTCACTTCAAGCTTTCTTTGAAATAGTATCCTAAAACAGATGAAGAAAAGAAAGATATGTCTCGTGTGCCTTATTCGAGTACAGTTGGCAGTTTGATGTGTGTCATGGTCTGTACGATACCGGATATTTCACATGTGCACTTAGTAGATACATATTTAACCCCGTAAAGAAATATTAGGCGATAATGAAATGGTTACTTCAATACATTCGAGGTATGCAGGACTACGTATTATCTTTGGAGAAATCAGAGGTCAAGTTATTTGGGTATATGAATTTAAATTATGTGGGTAGTGTGAACAGTCGAAGGTTGACCTCTGGTTACTCGTTTGGACTAGCGGGTGGAGCGATCAGTTAGATATTGAAGCTTCAATCTGTGGTGTCCCTTTCCACGACCGAAGCCCAATATATGACAGTGACAGAGACATTCAAGGAATGTGTTTGGTTGAGGGGAATGATAAATCAATTGGGGCTTCAATAGGAGGCCATGTTAATTGTGATAATGAAAGCGCTATCAATTTGGATAAAAATTTTATTTATCACTCACATATTAAACACATTGATCTTCGTCATCATTTTATCCAACAGGTGCTTGAGGAAGGAGGCATGACTCTAAAATGGATTCACATGAGCATGAATCTAGTAGGCATGCTCACTAAGGTGGTTCCCACAGAGAAGTTCAAGTTCTGTCTAGCTTCTTTAGGCTTGGTGAATGCATAAAAGGAATACGGAGGATGCACGAGAAGCAATGGTGGAGCTATAATACGAGTCAAAATTAGAAAAGAGGACAAGAAGCTACAAATAATAAAGATTAATGACATGGTGGAGATTGTCGTTGATATCTCAAATCTTTTCAGCAATAAGCTTTGTCAATGCCATCGATGGTCCGTTCAATGTCATTGACAACTGCTCGATGCCAATGAAAAAAATTGAGAATTTCATAATTGGTTGTTGGACACTTTTAGTGTCCTACTCGATTCCATTGAGGGAGGTTCGATGCCATCGACGAGATGTCAATGACATCAAAGTCCCATCAAAGTGCTATAAAGAAAATTCAGAAAATTCATGTTTAGTCGCTGAAATGTTTTGTTATGTTGTTCGATGACATCGAAGAGGTTTGAATCCATAAATAGTCTATTGATGCCATCAAAGTCCCATAGAATGTGTCATCGAACGATCACGTAGAAATTACACAAAGTTGCGTAAGTACAGGATTTGTTTCATATTTCGATTGTGATTCTCCTAGGGGCTATATATAAGGGTGTAATCGGGAATAGGAGGTATATCTCATAGCTTTTGAATTTATTGTTGGTGTTTTAAGGGTGTAGCTTGGGTGATTCGAGGCTTGTTCAAATCGGGTAATCTCTATCTCTTGTAATTTTCTACTTTCATGGTGCATATCTATCGCTTTATGCCGTGGTTTTTTCCTAAATGAGTTTTTCCACATTAAATTTGGAGTCTTTGTGATTGGGTTTGGTTGTGCAATTGGAATACTTTTCTTGATTCATCTATGTGTGCTTCTGTGGTCCCCCAACAAGTAATTACTGCAACAATAGGAGAATCGAGACCAGCTTGAGTTTAGGAATAAGATAAATATTTTCACGTGACAAAAGAAATTCACATTCAAATAATCGAAATAGATGAAAGGAATGCTTTGTAAAGAATATGTTTGGACAACTCACTTAAAGAGTCTGCACGCAGCACTTTTTTGTGACATCACTTGTAACACCCATAATTTTTACAGCCCGAGAATTTTGAGTGTTAATAAAGTAATAATTGGATGCTTTAAAGTCATAATTTTTTTTTTCCATTTACATCATATCCAGTTACCTTCATGAAGGTACACATTCACAAGAACAAAATCATCTGTGCTTATTGTTTCTTCAAGGCATAAAATTTAGCTAACTGTCTAATGCCCTCTCAAATGGGATCTTATTACAATATTCAAAGCATGCAGTGAAAAATAACTAAACATAAAGCTATCTCCTTTTTTATTCAGAATAATTTTTCATAGGGAGATCGACTTCTGAATCTTCAATCTATACATTACCTGCATCATTTGTATGATTGGAAAGAGTCAATGCTCTACTCATAGTGATAGTTATCCTTTAAGATTAACAATAATTCAAGGTTATTATAAGAATAATTTGAGAGTTATGATATTGACGCAGGGATGAACTTGATGAGGTCGATCACCGTCTTCCTCAAGGATAACTACTCCGAATCCACGGAGCTTCTCTGGACTCCTCACAGAGACTTCTCGAATCCACGAGGAAGGAAAGCAAGAAAATAGAAATAAACTTCAAAATTGATTACTGAATGACTAAAAACGAGTTTACACCCCTTTAAATAAGGGAACCAAGCAATAGGAAAGAAATCAGACTTAAACTACAACTAAAACTCCTAAAATTCGCAACTTACTATAAATAGTAAACTTACTATTTATAAAATTACTATAAATAGTAACATTGTCTCGCCCTTGATGGGTCGCATCACGGTCCGACTGCCAAGGTCGACCGAGTAGCATGTGGCAGGCTTCCATGTTAACCACGTCACAAAGTATCTGATCCTTATAATGTTTACCAATTGAAAACGAGATAGTGCATTGTTCAGTTACCTTGGTCTCATTCACTTTTTTTATCCAACCAATTGAGTACGGGGAAGGATGTCTCGTCGTTGGTAGCTACAACTTGTCCACCATCACTCTTGAGACGATGTTCTCGCTGCTACCACTGTCTATGATCACATCATAGACTTTTTCACTGACAGTGCACCGAATACGAAATATATTGTGCCGCTGTGGATGTAATTCCTTTCGTGGGGTATACAGTAGTCGCCTCACAACGAGAGATTCGCCACGATCCTCGCCTGTCACTTCATCGCCACCTGCTATTTCTTCAGTGGTTTGTTCATATTCATCAAAGCCATGATCTTCTTCTGCGGCCTCATCTTCAATGCCCCCTTCGTTTATAGTCAAGTGTGCTGTCGGACGTTGAGGACAAGTGTTTGATAAGTGGCCTGGTTGGCTACAGCGGTAACAATTATTCGGCCTTGGCCAAGCATAAGGATTCGGAATCCTACTTGGGCCTGCTGTTGTGGGTGCTGCCCGTTGAGGTCTGGATGGTCCGCTTCCCGTATCACGGTTTGCGGATGGAGGAGGTTGAGGACATTCTCATACCGGATCTTTTCCTCGAGCCAGCACCGGATCCTATGTGGGACCCGTTATAGGGGGTCAATTTGAAGAATAGGGACGAGTAGGAGCTCTTACAAGTTGTGTTTCTGCCCTTCCTGCCAATTGAACTGCTTCATCTACGGTCCCGACTGAGTACATCTGAACTCGGTCCTGAATTGTTGGTCGCAACCCACCTATAAATCGTGCCACCTTCTGTGACTCAGATTCTGACAGATCGTTTCGTGTAGCCAACCGCTGGAATTCTTCAGTATAATCTGTAACAGTTCGATTTCCTTGTCGGCAATTCTGGTATTGGTGGAATAAGATCTGCTCATAATTACTGGGGAGAAATCGTGATTAAAGAAGACGTCTCATCCGAGGCCATGATGCGATGGGCGCCTTATTTTGGTGGGCTCGTGAGAGTTGTAATTGTTTTCACCATGCAAAAGCACCAGATTTTAATTTAAACGCTACCAATTTCACCCTTTTATGATCTGGCACATCCATATAATCGAAATATCTCTCTACTTCAGCTAGCCAATCGAGGAAATCTTCGATACGTAATAAACCGTTAAAACTAGGAAGTTCAACCTTACCTCGATAGTCTCTTTTAGCATGATCTAGACGATCGCCTCCATGGATTGGTCGTCGGTCGAAACCTTCATTAATGTCCTCGTCGCTAGAACTAGAATCATCTGGTGTAACCCTACGGTTTGCCACTGGTAGTGCTCTGCGATAATCGGAGTCGCGTCGTACAGCAACCACGGGTGGTAGAGCGACCATAGGTGGTGGAGCACCACCTAGGGCTCGGGGCGGAAGTAGTGCATCCGCAAGACGGTCGGGGGTTGCCTGCAGCCTTTGCATGGTCAACTGACTCTTCGATGGAAAGCTTCCATTCTTTTCGAAAGATAACGAATCCCTAGATCACTGTCCATAAGATTTTGATTCATACCTTCATTATTTGTCATTGGCCCGAGGGAAATCCTCGCTCTGATACCAAATTGACGCAAGGATGAACGTGATGAGGTCGATCACCGTCTTCCTCAAGGATAACTACTCTGAATCCACGGAGCTTCTCTGGACTCCTCACAGAGACTTCTCGAATCCACGAGGAAGGAAAGCAAGAAAATAGAAATAAACACTAATAAACTTCGAAATTGATTACTGAATGACTAAAAATGAGTTTACACCCCTTTAAATAAGGGAACCAAGCAATAGGAAAGAAATTATACTCAAACTACAACTAAAACTCCTAAAATTCGCAACTTACTATAAATAGTAAACTTACTATTTATAGACGGTCGTGATGTCTACTAGTGCGCAAGGTTTTCGGCCAAAAATAGTAAGTGTCCTATTTGGCTTCACCAAACCGTTCTCCTAATTATTCTAAGCACTTTTCATGTTGGACACAACTCCTAAAACCCAACGGATGAAGAGCTATAAGAAAACTAAAACTTACCATAAATAGTAAAAATGAAATTAAAATGGGGAAACAACCGTCGATCAGGGGGTTTCTAGCAAATCCGGGCTGCACAACCCGGCGTAACGGGGTTGGTTGGCTAAAGTAGCTCGTTCTACCCCAAAATCATATATTTTGCGTCGGATAACTCATTCCGGATTGCGAGATACGTCCGATTTAAGGTCTGATGGTTCGAATCACTTCTGTCGTTGACTGTGCCTTTTCTAATCCATCCTGGCCATGAAATTATCCGCGACCCACTCTACATCAGTCCCCTCCACTTGAAAAGAACTCGTTGCTGAGTTCTCCTCTTGCGCTGGTTCATGATACTCAGTCAGGTCCGCGAAGTTGAAAGTCCGTGAGATCGCCATGTTATCTGGAAGATCAACAATATAAGCATTGTCATTGATCTTTCGGATGATCAGTACCAGTCCAATCTTCTTACTTTTCAACTTGTTGTATGTCCCGGTCAGAAATCTCTCTTTACGCAGATGGACCATAACGCGATCGCTCACCTCGAACACTTTTTGTCGCCGATGCTTGTCCGCTTGTTCTTTTTACTTCTCGTTTGAGGCATGTACCTTAGCCTGCACTTCTGCATGGATGCCCAAGATCTTATCTGCCATATGTTCTGCTGCAACGCTTGTGCCTAGGTGCTTGGGCAAAGGGACCAAGTCAAGTGTGTGGCGAGGCACTCGTCCGTAGATAATCTAGAACGGCGATTTCCCTGTCGAGTGGTTCACCATTTTGTTGAACGCAAACTCTGCTTGAGACAAGGCCAAGTCTCACTGCTTCGACTTTTCTCCTGCAATACTGCGAAGGAGGTTTCCCAATGTGCGATTCACAACTTCGGTCTGCCCATCAGTCTGTGGGTGGTAAGCACTGCTGAATTGAAGTCATGTATCAAATCGAGTCCACAAAGTCTGCCAAAAGTGGCTAATGAACTTCGTGTCATGATCAGAAGTAATGGTCTTAGGGACCCCGTGTAGCCGTATGACCTCCCCGAAGAAAAAATTCACCACATGTGTTGCATCAAGGGTCTTCTTGCATGGGATAAAGTGCGCCATCTTAGAGAAACAATCGACCACTACGAACACCGAATCCATGCCGCGTTGTGTTCGTGGAAGACCAAGCACGAAGTCCATTGATAAATCCTCCCGAGGACTGTCAGGCACAGGTAACGGGGTGTAGAGGCCTGTATTTTGAGATTGTCCCTTGGAGGTTTAGCAAATATGACAACGTTGTACGGCTCTTCCCACATCACGTACTAACTGTGGCTAGTAATACCGCTCTTCCACAAGAGCTCACGTCTTGTCTCGCCCAAGGTGTCCACCGAGGCCACCTCCATGTAGTTCCTGAATAATCTGCTCCCTTAGAGAACTTTGGGGGATGCACAATTGATTTCCTTTGAAGAGAAAACCATCCTGTATATGAAGGTCACTGGGTGACCTTCTTGGCACTTCAACTAAGAATCTTTAAAATCCTCATCCTCGGCATACAGCTCCTTAAGACAGTCAAAGCCGACTACCTCGTTGCTCATCGTAACAAGTAGTGACGCACGACGGCTATGTGCATCAGCCACCTTGTTCTGCTGACCTGACATATACTTCAGAACAAATGTAAATTCCTGTAAAAATGTAACCCATTTAGCATGCACACGATTCACGTTAGTCTGACTATTAATAAACTTTAATGCCTGACGGTCAGTGTATAGAACAAACTCCCTTTGAATCAGATAATGCCGCCAATGTCGCAGCGCCTGAACAACTGCGTATAACTCCAGCTCGTAAGTCGACCACTTCTTTCGAGCTTCGCTGAGCTTCTCGCTATAGAAGGCTACCGGCCTGCCTTCCTGGGATAATACTCCTCCTATTCCGACATATGAAGCGTCACACTCCACCTCAAATAATTTATCAAAATTAGGAAGCACCAAGACCGGTGTTGTAGACAAACGATTCTTGATCTCCTGAAAGCTCTTGTCAGCTTTATCGGCCCACTGGAACGGCCCTTTTTTCATGCAGTCTGTTATAGGCACGACTATGGTGCTAAAATCTCACACAAATCGACGATAGAAAGTCGTCAACTCGTGAAAACTCCTCACCTCATGAATGTTTATCGGGATCGGTCATTCCCTAATAGCTCGTACATTTTCATCGTCCACTCGAATGTCTGTGGACATTAAAACAAATCCTAAAAATAACAGGATGTCAGTTAAAAAACTACATTTTTTCAAGTTGAGGTACAACTTGTTATCTTGTAGGACCTGCAGCACCTGCCTGAGATGTTTCTTGTGCTCCACCTCATCCTGGCTATATATCAATATGTCATCAAAATATACTACTACAAATCAGCCAGTGAACGGTTTTAGAACTTGATTCATCAAATACATAAAAGTACTTAGTGTGTTCGATAGGCCGAAGGGCATGACCAGCCACTCATACAACCCTTCTTTTGTCTTGAATGCCATTTTCCATTCATCACCGGGTCGAATACAAATCTGATGGTACACGCTCTTTAGATCGAGTTTAGAGAACACCTTAGCCCCTCCTAGCATATCGAGCATGTCGTCCAACCGTGATATTGGGAACCGATATTTGATGGTAATTTTGTTAATTACTCGGCTGTCGACACACATGCGCCAGCTTCCATCTTTTTTTGGCGTTAATAATGCTGGTACAGCACATGGGCTCATGCTCTCTCTCTCAATAGACCCTTACGGATCAATTCCTCTACTTGCCCCTGAAGTATCTCACACTCCTTCGGACTCATCCGATAATGAGGGCGATTGCGCAGGCTAGTCCCAGGGACGAGGTTTATGTGATGTTAGATGTCCCTCATGGGGGGCAATCTATCAGGTAAATCTTCAGGCCAGACTTCTTTGAATTTTTTTAGCAACAGTCTTAAATTTGGAGGGATGTTTGAGGGTTACTCTTCCTCGCCCTTCACCACTACGGTGTATACCTCGCCGGTTTCCTTGGATTCCTCCATAAAATTTTGAATGGTTAAGAGAGAACTCCCCTCCACTTTAGAGGTTTTAGGATGATTCTCTGGTGCCATAGGGGCAAGGATTATTTTTCGACTATCCTTAACGAATATGTAGACATTATCTCACCCCCGATGGGTCGCATCACGGTCTGACTGCCAAGGTCGACCGAGTAGCATGTGGCAGGCTTCCATGTCAACCACGTCACAAAGTATCTGATCCTTATAATGTTTATCAATTGAAAATGAGATAGTACATTGTTCAGTTACTTTGGTCTCATTCAATTTTTTTATCCAACCAATTGAGTACGGGGAAGGATGTCTTGTCGTTGGTAGCTGCAACTTGTCCGCCATCACTCTTGAGACGATGTTCTCGCTGCTACCACTGTCTATGATCACATCACAGACTTTTCCGCTAACAGTGCACCGAGTACGAAATATATTGTGCCGCTGTGGATGTAATTCCTTTCGTGGGGTATACAGTAGTCGCCTCACAACGAGAGATTCGTCACGATCCTCGCCTGTCACTTCATCGCCACCTGTTATTTCTTCAGTGGTTTGTTCATATTCATCAAAGCCATGATCTTCTTCTGCGGCCTCATCTTCAATGCCCCCTTCGTTTATAGTCAAGTGTGCTTCCGGACGTTGAGGACAAGTGTTTGATAAGTGGCCTAGTTGGCCACAGCGGTAACAATTGTTCGGCCTTGGCCAAGCATAAGGATTCAGAATCCTAATCAGGCCTGCTGTTGTGGGTGCTGCCCATTGAGGTATGGATGGTCCGCTTCCCGTATCACGGTTTGCGGATGGAGGAGGTTGAGGACGTTCTCCTACCGGATCTTTTCCTCGAGCCAGCACTGGATCCTATGTGGGACCCATTATAGGGGGTCGATTTGAAGGATAGGAATGAGCAGGAGCTCTTACAAGTTGTGTTTCTGTCCTTCCTGTCAATTGAACTGCTTCATATACGGTCCCGACTGGGTACATCTGAACTCGGTCCTGAATTGCCGGTCGCAACCCGCCTATAAATCGTGCCACCTTCTGTGACTCAGATTCTGACAGATCGTTTCGTATAGCCAACCGCTGGAATTCTTCAGTATAATCTGTAACAGTTTGATTTCCTTGTCGGCAATTCTGGTATTGGTGGAATAAGATCTGCTCATAATCACTGAAGAGAAATCGTGATCGAAGAAGACGTCTCATCTGAGGCCATGATGCGATGGGCGCCTTATTTTGGCGGGCTCGTGAGAGTTGTAATTGTTTCCACTATGCAGAAGCACCAGATTTTAATTTAAACGCTACCAATTTTACCCTTTTATGATCTGGTACATCCATATAATCGAAATATCTCTCTACTTCGGCTAGCCAATCGAGAAAATATTCGATACGTAATAAACCGTTAAAACTAGGAAGTTCAGCCTTACCTCGATAGTCTCTTTCAGCACGATCTAGACGATCGCCTCTATGGATTGATCGTCAGTCGAAACCTTCATTAATGTCCTCATCGCTCGAACTAGAATCATCTGGTGTAACCCTACGGTTTGCCACTGGTAGTGCTCTGCGATAATCTGGGTCGTGTCGTACAGTAACCACGGGTGGTGGAGCGACCATAGGTGGTGGAGCACCGCCTATGGCTCAGGGAGGAAGTAGCGCATCCGCAAGACGGTCGAGGGTTTCCTGCATCCCTTGCATGGTCAACTGACTCTCCCGATGGAAAGCTTCCATTCTTTCCGAAAGATAACAAATCCCTAGATCACCGTCCACAAGATTTTGATTCATACATTCATTATTTTCCATCGGCCCATGGAAAATCCTCGCTCTAATACCAAATTGACGCAGGGATGAACGTGATGAGGTCAATCACCGTCTTCCTCAAGGATAACTACTCTGAATCCACGGAGCTTCTCTGGACTCCTCACAGAGACTTCTCGAATCCACGAGGAAGGAAAATAAGAAAATAGAAATAAACTCTAATAAACTTCAAAATTGATTACTGAATGACTAAAAATGAGTTTACACCCCTTTAAATAAGGGAACCAAGCAATAGGAAAGAAATCATACTCAAACTACAACTAAAACTCCTAAAATTCGTAACTTACTATAAATAGTAAACTTACTATTTATAGACGGTCGTGATGTCTACTAGTGCGCAAGGTTTTCGGCCAAAAATAGTAAGTGTCCTATTTGGCTTCACCAAACCGTTCTCCTAATTATTCTAAGCACTTTTAATGTTGGACACAACTCCTAAAGCCCAACGGATGAAGAGCTATAAGAAAACTAAAACTTACAATAAATAGTAAAAACGAAATTAAAACGGGGAAACAACCGTCGATCGGGGGGTTTCTAGAAAATCTGGGCTGCACAACCTGGCGTAGCGGGGTTGGTTGGCTAAAGTAGCTCATTCTACCCCAAAATCATATATTTTGCGTCAGATAACTCATTCCAGATTGCGAGATACGTCTGATTTAAGGTCTGATGGTCCGGATCACTTCTGTTGCCAACCGTGCCTTTTCTGATCCATCCTGGCCATGAAATTATCCGTGACCCGCTCTACATCAGATATGTATTACACTTCACCACTACGAGTGGTATTAGTATGTGCAACAAATATATATATGAATGTATGCCTAGCAAAGTATGTGTGGTCCATCATACGTAGTGATTATCACAATTTGAAATATAATTCATAAAAAATCCAGTTCACCTCACATCCCATACTATAGAGATTTGTCGATGTGTCCAATGTTATAGTGGATTTACGTGAATACCTCAAGATGACACAACATACGGATCGAATGAATTACATGACATGATTTATTCATGGAGTGACTATTTGCGACATCCAATCCCGGAAGTGATGTAACACGCATTACGGATTACTTACATCGATTTGTGCACCACTACTCAAAATCCATGGAATTACATATCGACCAAGAGGGTCATTACCTAGAGCGCATTACGTCCACGATAAAATATATGAATTACGTCCATGATAAAATATATGAATTACTATATATGAGGCCTATAATATATCACTTGTATCCATAGATAAATAAGTCGAACCATAAAGATTTTAAAATTCTAAGACACCTGCCCAAGCCATAAAGGGAGGTATCACAAGGCTGACCTAATAAAGGAAAAGAGTAGCAATAAACTAACTCAATAAAAGAGAATAGTAACAAATAGGCTAACTCAATAAAAACAAGGGAGATGAGCAAAATGCCAACTCAATATATAATGGAAGCACGCATCACTCTCAAAATTGACAAAGTGCATGGCTTGTATTCATCACCCCACATAAATTCATAAAAATCACGCATAATTAAATCATACCTTAACCATAATTTTTCAAAGGATAAATAATTGATAACAGTCCAGTAATCAATTGCATAGAAAATCACAGTAATATAAAAGTATGCAAAAAGAAGATAAATCATATTAACTCAAATTAGTGTAATTTTTAAAAGAATCCCTCACCTTAGCATTACATCTAAACCCTAGGTAAATCTTAATGTATGAAAGCTTTTACATGAACCACGACATTACTTGAGCAAGAGGGAGATACCATCCATGTGGAGAAGGAAGAGATGATGGCGTCTAGACTTTCTCTTTCTCTTTCTCTCTCTCTCTCTTTCACTTTCACTTTTTCTTTCTCTTTATCTTTCTCTCTTCATTAGGTGTTGGAAAATTGGGTGTGTGAGTGAAGAAGGGACGCACACCCCTTTTATAAAGGAGTAGACGTGTGAGAGGGGTTGTGTTTCACATCCCACTTGGATTAGGTTTCTCTAATTTGACTCTTTCTGGTAATCTTTCTTAAAATCTAATTTGTCTAGTATGTTGAGGTTGTCGAATAGATCCATAGTACATGATTCTCTTGGTAATCTGAAATTTAGATTGACATATCTTGAAAATTCTCTTAACAGGTGCTAAAACAAACTTGATCTCAATTAACCGTCCACACTTAATGATCATGGCCTAATTTTGGAAGAAATGTGTAGTCAGGATAGACAAACGGTTGGACAAAATTTGGTGGTAGATCGATGGTGAAAAATGTCTAAATATGAAATTTCACCTTCTAAACTAACAGGAAAGAATTGGAGTCAAGGCGGTCATCATTGAATTATGTAGGATCATATATATGGATCTAAATTTTATATGATATCATAGTTATATGAAGCCAAAGTATGGTCTAAATTTAAGTTGCGATTGACAGTGTAATGTGGGTCAATCGAAAGCTCTTAATTTAGGAATAGTTGGTAAGCCTAAAACGGATAACTTCGCAGCTAAGTAAAAACATACCAAGGTGGAGTTCTCATATTTTATACTTGGTCTATATGATAGAAAATCTGAGTCATTCATACGAAGAAAAATATCCTACTATGACTACCCATGACCTTTTTTTCACTTGATGGACACCAACGTCAATGATTAAGGGGATGATTTATCAATTGGGCCACTTTTACAATAATCTAAAGGCTGAAATCTGCCGTGTATAGTTAATTTATGATAAATAGATATAGTATAATGTCACGCCCCAAACTCGGAAACCGGGCTCACAAAATTTTTGATCACCGAATCTGGCACTGACAGCCTCCGTAATACCCCATTCTCGGCTCCCAGTACCTGTATACCAGGTTCCGATCCTGAGATGCTATAAGGAGGATTCCTAATATCTATTTAATTCGTAATGAGCATAACATAAGCATAACCCACGAACAATAACCACAAGAACACCACTATAAAATCCACTATGATAAAAAAAACTTTAAGTACAATGCATAGGAAAGGGAAATATAAGATAGTGACAATAACAAAACTCCAGAAGCTCGACTGCATGCTCCAACTACTACTATACTACGGCTGCATCCTGATATCACCTGCACACATCAATCATGCATAAGCTTGTAGAAAGCTTATAGGGTGGTGTAAGTGTGTGCACAATAAGAGCGTGCTTAGGATGCAAGGTCAGAAAATGCGGAATCATGCTAATGAATACATGAATGCAATCAGTCATACCAAGACTATGCAGTGCAAGATATGAATGTTATCGGCCATATCCAGACCATGTGATGCGAGATGCAACTCAAGCCTGTCAATCCTTATCATATATTAATACAGTTCTCATTCTGGATAATCACCGAGGTCTAGTACACTCTACACCAGCTTATCGTCCCTATCCGAACACAACTAGGAGAGCGAAAGAGACCTCACTATCCGCCTACCAATATCGGGCCCGGCTCATCGATAGCGGACCGATTCCTCAAGCTGGTCAAACTCAATCTAGAAGTCCCTCCCTCACTCAGGCGGGTAAGGTTACACCCCTTTTTAACTGACCACGATATAGTGGGAGACGCTGCCTACTGGTATACGGCCCTCGCACGCTCGTGTATCCAATCGGTCACGATGTTGGAGTCATCCTCTGGTACCATCGGGTTTAGAAATTTTCACCCAGGGACATCTATGGCGCCCGTATGCTAGAATCAAACATTTTCGGTATCCAATCCAACCACCCACGATGCATCTGTGGAGGCTATGGCCCTGATGTCGCTAGGACATATAATAATCACAATCATACAAATGCTAATGCATGAGTCACAGTACCAGTCATGTAACAGTCCTACATGTATCATGCACTCATGTAGGATAACTCCGCCTATCAGGGAGCTCATAAACAGTTCACCCGAAGGCATATGCTATGATCAGTCACTTCTCATATCAGTCATACATATGATGCATATGATAATGAATTATGGATCTATACTAAACATGTATATAGGGATGGGCTCTGTGTATAACTGAGATGGGCCTAGACGGCTTACTTACTATAAGTATGGCCTATTAGTGGGCCTTAGGGGGAGTGACAATGCGGACATTTAACCGACGTCATCCTTACAATGTGGACATCTAACCATCATTGTTTCCAAGGCATTACTTGCTATAAATATCGTTATATGCCATGGAAGGATCACGTATTGCAATGGACCTAGTTGCACCCAATTGGGCCTTAAGTACATCAATTGCGCCGTATCATATGGGCCTTACATTCATCAAGCGAATCACCTCAATGAGCCTCTCCAATGGGCCTTAGGTACTTTGCAATGGGTAATAACCCATGGGCCTTAGAATGCATTAAAAATGAGCCCAATCACATGAGCTTTATATGCATCAAATGAGCCTAATCACATAGGCCTTATATATACCAAAGTGGGCCTCAACAATGGGCCACAAATACATCAAATGGGCCTACACACATGGGCCCATATATAACAAAGTGGGCCTTAGTGGGCGGGCCACAAATACATTAAGAAGGGCCTCAACAATGGCCTTAAAATAATCTCAAAATGGTTGGACGGTTTGGATGAAACTCATGCATCATGGTAGACTCCCATGTGGGCCCACTATAACATTTATTTTCCATCCAATCCTGGGCCCACTGAAATGCTTATTTGCCACCCAACCTGTTGGTAAGACCACGTGAGTAAGGGCTCCACTATAATGTTTATTTTACATCTAACCTGCTGATAAGGCCATGTGGCAAGGGGCCCACCAAAATATTTATTTTACAACCCAGCTATTGATAAGGCCATGTGGCAAGGGGCCCACCAAAATGTTTATTTATCATCCATCCTGTTGAAAGGTCACAACAACCACGGAAGGGGCTGGGCCCACTGTAATATTTATTTGTCATCCAAACCTGTTCATATGGTCACGTGGGACCAGGGGCCCGCTGTGATGGACGGTGTGGACACAATACATACATCTAGGTGGGGCCCACAACCACGCCAGTCCGTCCGCTGGGCGCTGGCACGTCTCCAGCAGCAGCATGGGCCCACTGAAATATTTATTTTCCATTCAACCAATTCATGAGGCCACGGTCAGGGGCCCACCGCAGGGTGGTTCACCAATCCAACCCACTCATTATGTGTGTCCCACCTGGCTGAGGGTCCAGACTAAGTTTCAGCCACATCCAAAATTCAGGTAGGCCCCACCAAGTATTTTATATGTTTTAGGCATGTCTTCACATGATTTTAGACGACGTGGCCCACCTGAGTTCCGTATATGGCTGATTTTTGGGTGAACCGTGGCCAGAGGGGAGGCCCACCCAATGCACGGGGTTGATGTTCGAAACACATCATGGTGGGGCCCACGGCTAGGGCCGTGTGGCCCAGCTCGTCCACCCGCCCACGCAGCGCAGGCGCTGCTTGCGTCTGTGTCAGAGTAGCAGCAGTAGCTGCTCCTTTGCTTTTAAAAAAAAAAAAAAAAAAACACCAACCCTGCGGTTTTTCCCATGTGGGGCCTGCATATGAAAAATCCAACCTGTCCATTGGATTCTACAACCCCTGATCGATCAAATGAGACCAATATGCGACCTGCTTTTAACGAATAGAAGAATCCAGGTGAATTTTAACGATAATACCACTATTCCCTATGGTATGGCCCGCTTGATTATCGGATTGGCCTCATATTTTGACTCAACGTCTAAAATGAGTCTGGGAATGGAATGGACGGCGTGGATTAGACACATACATTAATGTGGGGCCTACATGAGTGGCTCAACCCAAAAACCCCTTTTTTTTCCTTTCTTTGGTTGCTGATGTTAGTGCACTCCCATGTGAGTACATGCACTCCATATTAACCACCAGCTCGTCCAGCGTCCAAGGACGCTGGATGGCATAAACATACATATCATTGTGGTGGGTCCCACTTGAACGTGGCCCACACATCAAGGTGGGTCCCACATGAATGTGGACCACTTGATCAATCCAATGTTTGTGTTTTCCTTTGATCAAGCACGTCCAAATGGACGGCCATGTAGACCACTCGGTGGACGGCCTAGATAGAGTGCATGCTTCATTGAAGGCCACACACACACACATATTAGGTGGGCCATCAACAAGGAAAAGGGAAGAGAGAGATAGATAGAGATATTGGCATAGTGGAGGGGCCCCGCCACTATGGGCCCCTCATATGACTACAACACATGCATTAGATTGGGTCCCATCACAAGTGGGCCATCAACTTGAAAATCAACAATAAATCACCCACTTCTTACACTCCTCCTTGCTCCTTAACGCTTGTATACACCTATGCACAACGATCAACAGTGGCGATGAAGTTTTGATGGTGAGGATGAGGGATGAGAGGGTGGGCCACACTTGGGGTTTGGGAGAGGAAAAGCTTGGCGTGGGATGTTGCTTGGGAAATTTGAGAAGTAAGAGACAAAATGAGGTGATGGGATGATGTATGATGGGGATGGGTGGAGTGATGTGTTGTAAGAAGGGATGGGTGGAGAGAGAGGTGAAGTGATGTGAGGGTTGACTTTGGGCTTGCTTGTGTAAGAGAAAGGTATGTGTTATTGTACTTAAGTATGGAGTGACTTGACTTATACTTGACATGAGTGATTGATTGATTGATGGGACATCTCGTAGAGATTCCCTCGTAATTCGCAACGCACAGTGTTTTCTTCAAATTGAACGCGAGCCTATATCTTCTACCCTGGGTATCGGGTCGGTGCGCGAGTTGCGGCGTTAGAACTGCAGCGACGGCATGGTCGCTAAGGTACAGGTTTCGGGTCAAGTCGAATCTGATATGCGGGACTCGGCTTAGGTTCGAGCGTAAACGTCGAATACAGGTCGAAGGTTGTCGGAATTCGACCGGAAGGACCGCGGAAGAATACGAAACGGTACGGTCTAGGACACGGGTCTTACATATAAAATTTCACATGAAACAGATCATGAGAACTATGTGATCTATAATTCAGGGGTATAGATTAATGACATTAAGTATTTATGATTTTGCCATCTTTTATTTCTTCAACTTTCACTATCGATTATGTCGGACTACACCATCCAAATGCATTAAAATTTAAAAGATATTTTTATTTTTCATTCTCTTTCCATCACCCCATTTTGCGCCTTGATCACTTACAGATGGTCAAGATACCTTTTTAATGGGCTATACCGCCCCAAGGTCTAAATTAACCCTTTCATATATCTACTAGAAAAGTCAACTGGTAGTTGTGGCATATACCTTATGATCTTCAAACTAAGCAGTTCATTAAGATATTTAGGTGGCCCATTTGGCGGATCCAAATATAATGGATGGTTAGATGACATGTTAAAAATAGAAAATTTTGATGATTAGTACTTTGATCATGTATGTAGGTGGTTGTATGATTGGTTTTGTAAATGGATGAACACAACTAGGTTTTTAGAGTGATCAAGAGGTATAAAATGTATAATGTTAAATTCAAGTGACTTGTTCACATGTGTAAGTTCTTCAAATTGTAATCTTGGTGGTGGGTTAAGCATATTCATATGTGGTGATTAAGATGAAAAAATTAGCATCTCGATTCAATATGTGTAGAGCGGATGTAGAGATCAAGTAGTTAGTTTACCATGATTAGGTGGTCCAAACTCAAAGTGGACGGTTATATATCTTTACTTAGCGATGAATAGTTGATTGAACGACTAGTTATGATGAACAAGTGAGAATACTTAGATATATAATGATATTGTCCTAAAAATCAATGGTCGGGTGACTTGATTTATGGATGAAGATTATTCTCAATGGTCAAATTCGGGTTAAAGAATAGATGTAAGATTAGAATAGGCTAAATTGGTGACATACATATGTATATACTAAATTAAATTTCATGATAACACTCAAGAATTTTTGATACTCGGGTATTGAAAAGTTTGGGGTGTCACATCACTAAGACGCTTCATCTATTCAGATTTTGAAGTGTTGTGTCATATCGTGTTCCTTGTCCAAGTGTCCCCAAGTGTCGGCACGAAAAAAACATAAAAAGTACAAGTTTCTAGGTAACATTGCTGATGGGGTAAAGCAAACTATATTCTCTGACTTTCTAGGCTTTTGACATTCCAAGAAAAATGGCAAGAACCCGATCTAAGAATTGGGCGATATGTAGGGTCTGTTGGGGCAAGGAACCAGTCATAACATAGGAGACTGTCTTTTCAGACTTTATAAACTTTCTGACATTTGAAAAAAAAATGGGCAAGAACTAGATAAAAGAACTAGTGCAACAAGCAGCATGGATCTACCTATTAATGGAGAAACATGTGGTTTCTTCCGCTCATCTAGGGCCCTCGGCCAGGGGGATCCTATCTCGCCTGGGCTTTTCATCCTTGCGTCTGAAGTTCTGAGTAGAGGTTTCAGTTAGTTGATTAACAGTGGTTGTTGCCAACCTTTTCATACCTGCAAAAACTGTCCTCCAATCTCCCACCTCTTTGCAGATGACACAGTTCTCCTCGCCAATGGAGGTCACCAATCGTTGAAACGAATAACGGCTTTCCTTGCACAGTATCAAGCAGCATCAGGTAAGAAGATCAATTCCTGTAAGAGTTTTTTCATCCTTTTTTCCCATCAAACTGATTCTTGGGTCAAGTCATCCCATAGAACCCTAGGTTTCCAACAGGGTGTATCTCCGTTCTCCTATCTCGAGGTTCTGATCTTTAAAGGGAGAGAAGAGGGCCTATTTCCAAGTGATGCTAGAGAAGTTTCAATTCAAAATTTTAGGCTAGAAACGAAAGATCCTATCCTAAGCAGGTCAGACGACACTCATCAATCACGTCCTGAATAACATTCCGGTCCAATCCATGGCAGCGATTGATACCCCTTTTTCTTTACTCAGGGAGCTAGAAAGAACTTATGTAGATTTCTTTTGGGGCTAGGAGGGCGATCGTAAACGTTGTCATTGGGTGAACTAGAAGCAGATCGCTCACCTGAAAGCAGAAGGCGGGATGGAAGTTAAAAGCCTAATTAATGTCATGCAAGCCCTCAGGATGAAGATAGCGTGGACAGTTAAATGCAGGGGGAGAGACGGCTGTTGGGGAGCTTTTGTCAAGGGAAAATACCCCATGGATCTTTACTCATCAAGAGATTCGAGCCTGGCTGCCTATGCATCACCCATGTGGAAACAAATATGAAAATTCTTCTCGGTTATTGTTGCCCGATCTAGGTGGATTGTTGGTTGGGGTGAGTGCAACTTCTGGGAAGATGATTGGTTTAGTTTAGGGACCCTTTTAGACTAGAAACTACAGTCTACTCCTATGTCAATCCATAGCGTTCAAGACTCCATTGGGCCCAATGGCTGGAGAGATCTAGAGGGGGTGCATCTCCTTTTACCTCAAGTGGTGATGGACCACATCACGGATGAGGGAACTTGCACCTCTTTTAAGGAGGACATACAAGTTTGGGTTCCCTCTTTGTTCAGAGAATTTCATATTAGGTCAACTTGGCAAATTACTAGATCAACAAGGGATACAAAATCGTGGTCAAAATGGGTGTAACACCCTAAGCTTCCCCCAAAAATCTTAATCTTAACGTAAAAGATAATCAACAAAACGATTCCAATTGACATTAGAACTCAAGAAAAAGGTATCCATATGGCCTCCAAATGTAATTTCTACCCTCCTCGACTTTAGCACTGCTCAGAGATAATCGACCATGTTTTCTCTTCGGGAGGCATAGTTTTGGTGGTGTGGAACCATTTTCAATGCCTATTCAACCTGTCTTCGATGGCCCATCAAACAAATGTGGGGAGAGAAACCAAGTAGTGGGCGGTGGCTGCCCTATCTGATCGTCTGCATATCTTGAGAAGCCTCACTCCAGTGCTCATTTTCTATGAGATCTGAAAGTCTAAAAATGTCACTTGTTTCTACGGCTCTTTAATTAGCGTAGCCAAGGTGATTGCTTCGATCCACCGATGGATCTCCACTCTCAGCCCATCCCTCCCATTTCCTATGGTGGTGAAGCGTGTCTCTACTTTAGCCCTCGCAAACTTGGGAATTGATGGGGCATCATTGCATCTGAAGAGAATCCAAGTTGTCAAATGGATTAGATTGAAGAGGGGCAATGTTAAAATTAATGTAAATGGTTCATCGCTTGGGGTTAAAATTAACGTAAATAGTTCATTGTTGCATCTGTAGGGGTAGTGAGGTAATTTCCTTTTGGTCTTTGCATTCGACTATGGCATCGGCTTCAATTCTCATGCAAAGATCCGAGCGATCTAAGAGGGCCTCTCTCGTTGCACTGAGATGGATTTCTCCAAGGTGGAAGTCGTGAGCGACTCCAAGCCCATTGTAAAGTCAATCTCCAAAAATCAGGTGTCCTCATGGTCCATGCGTTACTGGAGGGCCAAGATTAAGGCGATCATGGGCACTATGGAGATTTCTATCTCCCATACCCTCAGAGAGGTGAATGCAGTTGCCGACAACCTTGCTCAAAGGGATAGCAATAGCCAGTCTAGTACCTTTTTCTCTTCTAAGGCACCTCTCCCCTGCATCACCAGAGGCCTCTTATTTTGGATAAGGTAGGATTGGATAATTTGAGGGAGAGTTAAACTCTCTTTGATGCTTGTCTTTCTTTTCTCACGATAGGTGGATCTATCATCTTTTGTTGGTAGGTCTGCTCGAAAACAGCATGGATCGGGCCAAGATAGATCAAGGACGCCAAACCCTAACCCAGTAGCCCATTTATTTGTTGTGCTAGAATAGAAGTTGTGAACCTCATCATGGACCCAACCAGTTTATTTGTTCACCACATGCCTAAAATTGAGACCTGAGGCTAGCCCTCTGTAGGCTAGCCTAGAAGCACTATTCGCCATGCATCCTTAATAATAAGTTCAGCATGGCCCAGATGGGCAATGGCTACAAAGTAAAAATAACATGCATATGATTAAGCTTAGAGCGTACTCTCTTTCTTTTTGGTAGGTGCTTTGATAATTGCCTCACAGTCCTCTGCTGCCTTCTTTAACTCCTATGTCTCATCACCAAAGAGATCCAAATCATCATCATCATCACCCTCTGGAGAATCCTAAAAATTTTTAGAATGAATTCTTGGTTTCCATTGGGGTTATAGGTGTAACCAACCCACAATTAAGGATATGGCAGAAAGAAATAATAGAAAAGAGCTCCAGTATAAAGATCTTCATTAGTGAGTAAGTTGATTGTATACCACCACTGATAAACACCAGAATCTATTTTTGAGGGGAAAAAAAAAACACATAATCAAATTCTATCACTCATATGTATCCGTCATGTACTCAATTCCATGCACATGGCACATGCATAAGATCATCATGGGAAATTGATAAAGTAGTGCATGATGCACCATAAAAGAGTAGGGCACCAATAAGCACAGGCTCAAGTGGCATATAAAGTCACTTTTTAAAATTTTTTGGAGCTTTTTTCCCCTTAAAAAGTGCTTTTAAGATGTGACATGGATTATGTGATTGGTAACCTCCCTATTGTGCTAGAGCATGTGCCCAGTGCTTTAAATATTTCTATAGATGTATAGATGTGTGTATCACACTTTGGGATACAAAAACATATCGGTATCACATGAAAAATATAGCATGTATCACAGAAAGTATAACTATTGCATTGGGAAATATTAAAAATAAATAAATAAATTTTTCAATGAAATATCAGTGGATGTTAACAATAAAAAAAAAAAAAACACATTATTATACACTATTTTTCTTTATGAAAGATGTTATTATACACTTAGAAATCAAAATATCATAAAGAACATGTACACACAACAAACAACAGGATTGGGAAGCTAAGGTACCTCCTTTATATCAATTCCCAAACAATGATTCATTCTAAGGTCGTCAGTCCTAGCAAATCTCATACGATATTGCGGTTCTAGGTCACTACAAAGGGCTCGTCACCTGATTAGTGTAAGCCTAGTTTATACTCTAGTTGCTACGGAAAGGCTCGTCGCCTCAACACAGCCTCAGAGTACGCTCGAGTTCACTACAAAGGGCTCGTCACCTGATCAGTGTAGGCTGATAGCTCGAATACAGTGTCCTATACCATCGTATTCTGCTCACGAGTCTGGGTTGCTCACTGGTCACTACGAGTAGGCTCGTCACCCTGGTGTAGGCTGATAGTACGACCGCGGTGTTCCATATCACCATGTCCGGCTTATAAGTCTTAGCGGATCGAGGTACCAAAGTTAACGGACTTTCCACTAGTGAATTTAGTACCTTAGATTCAAGCAGTAGCGGCCATACATGATGAACATACATTGGATCAACCGGGTTAGTTGACAAACTCGACTGGTACGAGCATACGTGGAGTCAATCGACATGGAGCGCGCAAGAAACTTCATGTGGCCTAACCACTGCCAACAAGCAGCGTACGACTCGGATTCATCGAGCGTGTCCGTCATGGTCAAGCAGTTCGACCACCATTCACAAACATTTACCGATTGTCTGGACTACATTGTATCCCCAATCATACTCCAAACCATAGCATTCACATGTAGTGATCAAGAATAGCATGTGACAACTGAAACCAGATATAAATCTTACTCGAGCAATTTAACAAAACACATACTACACATTTACCAAATATAGGCATTTCATCCCTACATTACATAGTAATAAGATAGGCTATATGAAGGATAATATAATCATAGTTAAGGGAATTGAGAATCCTATCTCAACTCCCACAATACATGCATTTAAGCAAGCATTTTCACATTCAGGCATTTTATGAAGCACTTAGGCTACACACATCATATACATGTAAAAAGTAGTTATAACAGGTATTATAGCAAAACCCTTTACAAGGGTTCCCCATACGTACAACAATCATGTATCTCAATCATATAACCATAGTAAGCACCAATCATAATTTCATCTTCATCCAACCATTTCAACAAATACATGGAATGCATGTAAAATTAACATAGTTTACATATAGGTATAATATACGGTAAACCTCGAATCTAAGCACATGTGACAGCAATCAAGTCAGTCATAAATCATTACTGACATTGAAAGCCTTAAAAACCATAACCTAAACATTTATAATCCGCACCTTTCGCTAGTAAACAAGTATCGAACTCAGTTTATATACTGAGCCTTTGTCTATAGCACAACGGAAACCTACAGTATGAAATAGGTTAGCTATTTCATCACTTACACTATTTGAATCTCTAAACAGATTAGGGTTAGGATTTCATACCCAAGTACGAAGTCAGAATTGCCAAAAAAGCGATACAAAAGCAGTGCTTCGATATGTACAGTGGCAGGGAACAATCCCTGCAACAAACCCTAACTTCCCTCATGCTTTCTCTCTCTTTCCTTCTCTTTCTTTTCTCTCCTCTTACCTAGGTTAGCAAATTCGTATGGAGTAAGAGAGAGAAGGTTTTAAGCCTTTATATAGGCTCAGAAGTGATGGGAAGGCCCCAGGGCCAAAGTATACTTAGATTACAGTCAAACAGCGTTTGTTCCGATCCAACGGAGCACTTCTGGAGGCCCCTTTGCTGAATGCAGTCGAACTTAAGCTTCCTAACACTGGATCTTGGTCAAGCTAAGTTTTCGGTCCGATCGGATCAATGGATCGACCATGGGGGTCCAGTTTTAATTTAACGGTCACCGGTACTCGATCAGGGCCACAAGTTCTTTGACATGTGTTGAAAATTTTTCCTGATCCGAAGGTATAATTGGGTCAAATTTCGACGGTGTGAATCCTTAGATTTGTTCTGCAAGCGAACCAACTCAGTTTACTTAAGTCCAATTCATTTCAAAAAGACATTCACGTTTCTCACACACTTCACTCTAGGCTCAAGTTGTGCGGTTCTATGTATTATTAGGACTTGATTTCCGAGATGGCTGTTAAGTCCAGCAAAGTGGTCATAACGGTATAGTTCCGTGATAATCAAACTTTTGACGTGCGGTACAGGTCCGATATGGAGTTTCATGGTGCTCCCAATAACAACTGGGTTTTGAGATTGACCTAAGTTTCAGGGCAATATACCATTAGCAATCCCGCAAATTTATCGTCATACAGATCGTATTTCAAGTGATTAGGGCTAATTTTGTAGGTAATCTAGTTTAGCACTAGTTAATACACAGCTAATTTCTAAAGGATTTGGTCCTTAGTGGTTTCTGCTTGAGGTGGTACTCGGGTCTTTGTACGGATTTTTCCGAGACGTTATAATTTTTCCTCAGTTTTTTCATCTTAGTGGTCGACTTAAGTGCTAGATCAGGATCAATTTTGTTTTTATGTCTTAGAAAGAGCTCGCAAAATGGATGAACGGGTGGATTTATCACAAGCATAACAATGGCCCCACCTAAGTTCACAAGAACTTCCTGCGAAAGGCTTTGCGGGAAATTAACGCCCTGGCATTCTACTTCAACACAGTGGGAGCAAATTATATGTAGCCCCGGCCACACCATTGATAGTGCGGACCTCGTGTTGGGCCAACTTAATCCATTTATTTTATATCCATGATGTCTATTTGTTTTTCACAGTCATTTTATGTTATAAGTCTAAAAATGAAGAAGACTTAAATCTCAGGTGGACCATATTATCATAAACAGTGGTGATTGAACACCTACCATTAAAACTTCTTAGGGCCCATGGTAATGTCCATTGTAATGTTTTGTTTCCATCAAAAACCTGTTGATAACGTCAAACAAACATGGATGAAGGGAAAATGGAAAGATCAGATTAATCCAAAACTTTTGTTGCCCATAAAAAGCTTTTAATAGTCATTCACCACTATTTCTAGTGGTGTTGTCTACCTGACATTTGGATCTGCTTAACTTTTGGAATCGCATCCTAAGAATATATAAGAAAAAGGATGGAAGGAATAGATATACAAAACAATCATCAAAGTAGGCCCCACACGGTAAGTGTAACAAAGGTGTTACCCAACAACACCTAATCCTCTCCCCTACTTTCTGTAAGCGGCTTGCGCGGTGTGTCACGCACCACTGACTTAGTTGCTACTATCGACATCACCAATTCTGTGGGCTCCACCATAATTTATGTGTTATATCCACACCATCCATTTTTTGGCGAGGTCAATTTAGATCATGAGGAAAATTATGAAGATCCAAAACTCAAGTCAATCTCACCAAGAAAGCAGTGGGGCATCGGGACACCCACCTTTAAAACCTTCTTAAGGCCTACCATGATGATTATCTGCAATCCTACCTGCTGATAGGGTCACCCAAAATAGATGAAGAGAAAAAAACAAATATCAACGTGATTCGAAATTCTATGGACCCTAGCAATTTTCAATGATAAGCATTCAATCCCCAATGCTTCCTATGATGTGGTTCGCTTGAGCTTTTGATCTGCTACATTTTTATGACCGTGCCTTAAAATAAACTTGGCAAATAGATGGACAATCTGTATATAACACATTCATCATGGTGGGTCTAACGGCAACACACCGCTAAGGTTACACCATGCAATCGAATGCTTGATCTTTCTTGGCGGGCGAATAAAATGCTCCACTGGTTTCGTCAGTTTACTTTTTCATTAGAAGCTATTATCTAAATAGTATGTTTTTCAAATTTAACATCCAACGTGGAAAAACATGACACGACTTGACTGTAAGTTAGGCTTGCATGCGCTCAACCGTATAATACCATTTCCCATATATATATATATATATAGCTCACAGAACTTCCCATGAGGTTGAGCTGTGTGGGCCCTACAGTGATGCGTGTTGAACATCAACACCGCGAATTTGATGGGTCCCTTTTAAATTATGGGATATTCCAAAACTCAGCTGTATAAGAAACTCAGGTGGGCCATACCATCTAAAATCATATGAAGACATGCATAAAACATATAAAATCACTTGATGGGGCCCACTTGAAATTTGGATGCATCTGAAACTTGGTTCAACCCCTCATCCAATTGGGACACACATAATGGATGGGCTGGATTTGTGAACCACATCTCAGTGGGTCAACAAATGATTATGAATCTTTTAATGGAGGGTAACCCCTCTTAACTTTTATATGTGGTGTGGCCCACACAAGTCACAAATTGACTTGATTTTTAAACCCCAGGCCCACCATGAAATGGTGCATCTGACTGATGGGGTAGACGGTCGACACGCATCACAGTGAAGCCCACACAACTTGACTGCTCGACGGCATAACCTTTTCCCACATATATATATATATATATATATATATATATATATATATATATATTTCCACGTAATTGATGAAAAGAATGTGTTTGTTTTGGGTCGGCCCCATTGTAACAATACTGTGAAATCCACTCAATCATTAGATGAGTCACTGCATGTTACAACCGGTGCAAAAAGACCAGCCCTTTCCCTGGTTCACGTGAACCACACAATTGGGACAAGTGTAGATAGAAAGCTCACCTTCCAAACTCTTTCTCTTAGTGGCCCACTTGAATTATTTATGAGACTGATTTTTGAGTATGATGCCTAAAATTTGGTGTAGCAGCTAGAGTAGACTTTACATTCTCGTCACAGTGGCCCTGTAAAAATTTAGGTTTGGATGCTTCTTTCAACTATTTCAAATGGTATGACCACTTAAATCACTGATTAGCTTGACTTTGTTTTTTTGTTTTTTCGTTGGCTTTGAGCCCAACACATGGCATGACACATTTAATGATATCGCCCGTCCAACCATTATTGTTTTTGTTTCCATAAAATTATTAATTTCTCTCAATAACAGTGAGAAGTGGATTAGGTGTTACCCGAGCAACACATGCCGCAAGTGTTTCTCAAACCATATAGCCCACCATGATATATATGCTGTATATTCAGGTCATCCGTTAGTTTTTACATCTCATTTTAGTACAACTTACCAAAAATATAGCAAATTTAATTCTCAAATGGACCACACTACAGGAAACCATGGATATTGAATGCCCACCATTGAAACATTCGTAGGCCTATAATGATGTTTATTTTCCATCCAACATGTTCATGAGGTTGTACAGACACTGATGTATAATTTTTATCCATGTCGTTCATGAAGGCATTCCTACTTGATGAACTGAAATTACGACAAACAAAAAAAAAAGGCAAGATCCAAAACTTTTGTTGCCGCATGGATATTTCAACAGTGGAAGTTCAATCCTCACCTTTTCTTGTCATGTGGCCCAATAGAGTTTTGGATCTATATTATTGTTGGGTCAATGCCCTAATATGATCTAGCAAAAACTAATGGGCAGGATAGATTTATAACAAACATCATAATGGGCTCCATATAGCTTCCAGTTGCAACCGGATGCTTTGGTCTACGTTTTCAATTATAGAGGGGAGAGAGAGCATTAATAAAGGAGGGAGGGATTAAATGATGAGAGAGAAAAAAGGAAATTGAGGAAGTTTGTTTTAAAAGAAATTGGAATATTTAGAGAAGTTGTAGACTTATGATTTACCGGGGTGATCTATCATGTGTGTAAAAAATTGGATCAGTTAAACATTTAGGATCCCTTATAATCATATAAGCATGCAAAATATATAAAATATTATTTTTTTATAATTAATTATAAAATATTTTCCTACAAGAAAATTGGGTGGTTAGAAATTCTTCCTAACATTCCATAAACAACTTGCATGTGTAGCAAAAGTAATTAGAATCATTTATCAAGTTTTTGCTAATAAAATTAAATTAGTATGTCTTATTTGATAAATGGATTGAATATGTGTGACACTTATTCTTACTGTACATATATAAAACTTGATGCCGTGTGCTCTTTCAAGACAAGGCATTACATAGGAATAAAAAGAGGTTTTTTATATTTAATGGACAGCTGTCTTATTTTCATTTCACCCTGCCATGCGTGCCATGGAGAGATTGCTCTACCCTATAAGGTCCTTCAATGCTCCACCTTTATCTATCATGCATCCATTGATAGAGAAAGGATTTAACCACGGTTTGAAGACCTATCTGGTTTAATACTACACACCTAGCTCGAGTGAGTCAGGCTGATTCAGCCCTGACTCAGGTGAGTCCCGACTCAACTCGAGATTGAACAAGTTGTTCCGAGTCACTAGGTCTTTTACCCATGTATTAGACTTATATGTTAAGGCCCTTTGATAGCAGCAAAAGTTCAAGCCGAGGTAGCCTGTCCAAGTCGGACCTGTCTTGGTCATGATTGGCTAAGGCCCATACTGTCCTGTCCTGGTTAGGCTTGTCTATTGTTTGTTAAAACCTTTCTGGGCATGCCAAAAATAGGGCTATTTGTTGTTTGTTGAGGCTTATCTAGAGCTTATTTCTCCTTGGAATTTTCCCACTCAATATTTTTCTTTCGAACATTTATTCGAGATCTATTATTTGAATGGTTAGGATTGGTTGATCAATTTGATTTTAGAAATATTTTTCATCCAGAATGGAACCCATAATTTGAATGGTTAGGATCCGTGTGATAACTTGCTTTTAGTGTGGCCATGATATTGTAAAGAGGATGCTTAGGGATCATGACTTTCAAACTCGTAAGAGCCCGATTGGAATCCTCCGAGTCGACTTGGACTCCATTGGACCGAATCCAATACGATGCCATGTGTCCTCCCTCCAGTCACAACTTGATATAGCGAATCAGGCTGATTTAGCTCTGCCTTGCGTGAGCAGAGACTCGACTCATGGCCAAACGAGTTGGGTTGGGTCATAGTCTGCTACTATGTTATGAAAAAAATGATTTTTGGGAAGATTACTTTATCTCCTCTTTTCTTGTATATGTTTGTATTAAGATATAGTATATAGGAGAGGGGTTATTAATAAATCCTCTAATCAAATCTCTAATTAATTAGGAAACTAAAAGGCAAATACAATTAGAAAGAAAAAAAAAAATGAGAAAAAAAATATACAAAAAAAAAACAATGGAGAAATATTGAGTTGCCTAATATTCCCCCTCAAGTTCTCAAGTTAGCCTGTGGAAATATGCCACGCCCAACTTGCTTATCAAGAAATGAAAATGGTCCCACTCAAGTTTCTTGGTGAAGACATCCACAAGCTAATGTTAGGAGGACACACAGCATATGCGGAAGATATTTTTTTTTCCAGATGACAATCAATTTCAATATGTTTAGTGTGTTCATTAAAAACAAGATTATTGGTACAATGAAGAGTGACTTAATTTTCATAATGAAGGCTCATGGATTGAGAATGTTAAACCCTGAGATCTTGAGGAAGAGTTTTAAGCCAAGCAAATTCATATGTAGTATCGGTCATAGCACAGTATTAAGCTTTAGCATAAGATCATGAAATTACAATCTATTTTTATTTTACTAGGTTGGGAACTTTCACGAAGCATGGTAAAATATCTCATAGTAGATCGTCGTGTCTAGACACAACTAGCTCAATTAGATTTGGAGAAAGTGAAGAGATGAAGAGTGCTAGTGGAAGACAAAAAATACTACTACTAGGAGAAGACTTGAGATATTGCAACACTCAATAGCTATATCATAATGAGGTTGCCAAGGTATGTGTATGAATTCATTGCAAGTGTTGACCAAATAAACAATGTTAAGTTTGGTGATGGTTGGGTAGATGAGACATCTTACAAGCCATCAATATATGGTGGAGTTCAAAAGGAAGTCACATTGTTCATCATCCAAACATAAAATTTTGTTCCATGAAAAATGTAATATGTTGAACTCCAAAATCATCATTGTCCTTGAGAATGTCAAGAACATACTTGCATTGGCTTAAGAAAAGTTCCGTAGGTGATCGGGTCACCTCAATACTTAGAAAGTATTTAAGTGACTAAGATCTTTAACATAGAACTTGGTATTGAGAAAGACTTTCAAGAGAGAAATGACAGAGGGATCATTCCATATAAGGATAAGATTATAAACATAAACAAGTACTTTTTTGAAGCCAATTCCATTTTGATGTAGAGCGGGTCGTGGACATTTTCATGGCCAAGATGGATCAAAAAAGGCTCGGTTGACGACGGAAGTGATCCAGACCATCGGACCTTAGATCAGGCGTATCTCAAAATTCGGAATGAGTTATCAAGCATAAAATATATGATTTTGGGGTAAAATGAGCTACTTTATAGCTAACCAACCCCCTCTATGCTGGTTGCACAAGCCAGATTTGTGAAATACCCCAAGATCGACGATCGTTTACCTATTTTAATTCTGTTTTTACTATAAATAATAAGTTTTAGTTTGATTAAAACTCTTCATCCGCCGGGCTTTAGGAGTTGCACCCAACATGAAAAGAGCTTAGAATAATTAGGAGAACGGTTTGGTAAAGCCAAATAGGACACTTATTATTTTTGGCTGAAAACCTTGCGCACTAGTAGACATCACGACCGTCTGTAAATAGTAAGTTGCAAATTCTAGAAGTTTTAGTTATAGTTTGCTTCTGATTTCTCTCTCATCGCTTGGTATCCCTATTAAAAGGGTCCTGAACTCGTTTATTTCATTCATTAATCAATTTCGAATTTTATAGAATTTATTTTGTATTTTGCTTGCTTTCTTTTTCATGGATTCGAGAAGCCTCTATGAGGAGTCGAGAGAACTTCTGTAGATTCAAAATAGTTATCCTCTTGAAGAAGACGATGCTCGACCTTATCACGTTCATCCCTACATCACATTTGAGTGAGTGAAAAGATAATAATCTATGAGAAATTGATGATATCAACTTTCTTTGAGCACAACTCAAATTTTTTAAGCTTGTTTGAGGCCATATAGTGACTAATGGAGATGATAGGAGGCGTGGTCTCGGAATGACAACGGTCACTGGATTTTGGAAGTAGATCGTAGGGAATATGTCAAACAATTAAGAGTTGAAAAAATGAATTTGGGTAGATTACTTAATTTCCTTTTTTATATGTTTGTATTAAGATACAATGAATATATAAGAGGGGTTAATAACAAATCCTTAATTGGGAGACTAAAGAATATATATAATTAGAAATAAAATTACAAAAAAAATAAAATAATGGGGAAATACTAAGTTGCCTAATAAGTTACAGTTCCCTACATATGCAAAAGTGAGTGACTACTTGTAATTTAAGTATTAAAATATATTTTGTCACATCTACACCACCAATAGGATTACATTGCCTTGTGCCATGCTCCAAAAAGATGGACTCGTATTCGATGGTGACCCATCCAATATCAAGGTCTCAATACTAGTCTATGTTATAGCCCCGCCATGCTATATGTATTTTATCCATGTTGTCAATTTATTTTTCCAACTCATTTTAGGGCATGAGCCAAAAAATGAGGTAGATCCAAACTTCAGTGGACCACACCATAGGAAACAGTGGTGATTGAACACTAGGGGTGTATACGAACCGAGCTAGCTATGTTAGCTCACTCAACTTGATTCGACTTAGTTCGAAGCTAAGTTCGAGCTGAGTCGAGCTGATTTTTTTAGCTCGAAAATGAGTTTGAGCGGGCCCCAGCTCGACTCGACTCAGATCAAATCCAACTCAAATCAAACTCGGATCGAACCAATTCGGTGACTCGGTTACTTTTCCATTGATGTTGCTCACCAAGTGTTTGATAAAATGACTCAACGAAGTGTGGCTGGTGGTAAGGAAGGTATGTACATGAAACAAATACCCTTTTTTCTTGGTTTTCTTAGTTTTTATATTGCTTAGAAGGTGTTTGATTAAATACCTGTAAAACCATTGCTTTTGTTTCACATGTAGAGGGATTTTGAAGGTGCAGTTCAGTTGTTTGTGAAAATGCCTCAATGGCGAACTAGGCTCGAACTCGGCTCGAGCTACTGACCAAACCGAGCTGAGTTGTCCAGTCAAGCTCGAAGACCGAGTCGAGTCAAGTTCGAGCTGAGGTCAGCCAGTAGTCGAGCCGAGTCTAGTTAAAGCCAGCTCGACTTGGTTTGACTCGATGTACATCCCTATTGAACATCCACTATTAAAAACTTCTTAGGGGCATAAAAGTTTTGGATCAAGCTGATATTTGTGTATTCATTCATCCAAGGTCTATGTGACCTAATCAACAGGTTAGATGACAAATAAACATTACGGTGGGCCTTAAGAAGTTTTTAATGGTAGGAAATCAATTGTCAATATTTCTTGTGGTATGGTCCACCTGAGGTTTGGATCTGTCTTATTTTTGGACTAAAACGAGGTGGCAAAATAGATGGATGCCATAGATAAAACACATACATCATTGTAGGGCCCACAACACAGACTAATATGCACCCTGAAGTTAGAGGGATCACTATGAATCCGTGTCTCAAAACAATACCACGGGATAAGTACAACTTTTGGATGATACTTTAAACATTAATGTGGATAGTTATATTTTCTAATAAAATAAAGGAAAAACGCATGTTATTGTTTACACCCAATTTGACCATGTCAGATCCGAAGGCTAGTAACCTTTATATGGAAGATCAAGACGAGATCCTCATAGCCAATGCGAGAGTTGTTGCCATAGCACGTGTCACCACACCCAAGTAAAAGTTGTCATAGAACACGTGGCCAAATAGAGAGGGCATAGGCTCCATAATAGCCTATAGAAGATGTTTATGCCGGTTGTTTTAATTGGCAGTGGCGTTGTTTTAATTGACAGTGACTCTCAGGTTGCATGCTAAAATATAAGTGGCTACACATACAAGGAGTTATAAGTGGAATGCTTTAAAACATATGATTAATTAAGATAGTGATTAACAATGACACATGATAGAACGTGATTGACTACAAATGTTCGAAAGCAAGTTAATTATATATGCAAAGATCACTAAAGCACTTTTTAGGATAGAAATATAATTAGCTACACTTACTAAACGAATGACAAATTAGAGAAAGATCTTGAAGACTCGTCTTAAGTTAAAAGCATAAACGATCACATCTATTAATTGACCAATTAACTTAGAGAAGAACATGAGGGTCGAAGCCAATACAAACATCTAAAAAGCCTCCATGCACATTTATAAATTTAGCTGAGAATGAAGAGCTCAAGGCCCACATTACTTCAATACAATACAATACTAATATTTCTAATAACACTGTATATCATTCATCTGTCATGAACACTTATCATTATTATTATTCAATCTAACTCCTTCACTATTAGCCAACCAACTTCATGTTGCAAACTAATCCAGATCAATTAGATTAGGATTAGTTAGCTTACCACCTTATGTCCATGATCATACCATTGAAAATAAGAAAATCTACAGCTCTCAAACAAATGAGTAGTGAGATTACCTTGACACGTGCCTGGAAATTCCGTTCAACCATCTCACCATGAAATTTGATTAAAGAGACAAACAACTCGCTCTTTAATTATGGTTTCCTAGCCATGATGCCCTGCCACGTAATGAATAGTTGATCGTTCTACATGCGGCCCCCACCTCACCCAACATTGAATGACCTTGACCTTGGGACCCATCTTGATGTATTTATTATATATCCACGCGTTCAATCCATTTTGGCAGCTCATTTTAAGGGCCATTTGGATGCATGTAATTTATTTATTTTTCATAAACACGTTGCACCTGAAAAGAGTTCCAGGTTTAATTGGTTTACATGATATTCGGTTTTAGCTTTTAAGTGGTAATCTATTTATGGGTTAATAGGTTGTGTGTAGGTACTTATATCATAAAGCCTGGGTGATAAACCTTCCAAAATATGTGAACCACATAAGGACTTAATATTTTTTAGGACTCTAAGAGAACATTAAAGTATACAAGCACTAAACAAATTGGATGTCTTACTTCATTATTGTGGACCCCAAATGCAATACATGATTTTTTAATTATTGGTGGACGTTCTATACTTTCATTGTGTGGTCCATTGGAAAATGTACTTTTTTTATGGCAACAAGAGAGCATCAAGGGAAGTAAATGATAAATAGATTAAATGTACCATACACATCATAGTGAACCCCACATATCATAAGTGTATATTAACTAGTTCTAACATCTATAATACCTTTTTAGCTATAAAGATTTTACTGATAATTTGTTTACAGCCCGTAAAGGCTGTACATGCAAATTCATGCATCAAAACAACCCATGTAATCAAATTACCTATAATTGATTCACGCATATCCAAATATCAGGTGGACCACACCAATAGAAACAATGATGATTTATCTTTAAAAACTCGTGGTATTTATTTTTTCCCTTCATCCATGTCTATGTGACCTTATCAATAGGTTGGATGGCAAATAAGCATTATGGTGGTCATTAAGGTAGGCCACATGGATTTTTAACGGTGGAAGTTCAATCAATCTGTTTACTGTGGTGTGGTCCATCTAAGCCTTAGATCTGCTTCATTTTTGGGATTGTGACCTAAAAGGATAGATGGCGTGGATATACGTTAAATACACCAAGGTGATCCCCACGGTAAGGGACGCACCGTGTTCGGTGATCCAGGGCCGCACTTAATCCACCCCCTGTGGGTAGCTATCAACGGGCCGGGCCTGAGGTAAGTCCCGGATTGTACTGTTTCGGGTCGGGCCATCGGGCTGGCCATACCCAAAATTCTGATTTGCAGGACCGACGCGGCCCATTGACACCCTAGACACGAGTTCTGTTGCCTAGAATATGCTGCAGAATATTCTGATGCTATAGCGAGACTCGCTACTGAAGTGACGTCACCCAGTTCCGTGGGCCCCACCATGATGTATGTTTTGTATCCACACCTTCCATCCATTTGGATAGATCATCTTAGGGCAATATCCAAAGAATGAGTTAAGCCCAAAGCTCCACTAGACCTCAGCATAGAAAACAGTGGGGAGAGTGACGACCACCATTAAAAACTTCTAAAGGCCACAAAAGTTTTAGATCAAGCTGATATTTGTGTTTTCCTAATTTCATATCTTTTTTAACTTTTGAACAGGTTGGATTTCAAATAAACATTACGGTAGGCCTTAGGATAGTTTCAACGGTGGGAATCACTCTCCCACTGTTTTCTGCGGTGGGATCCACTACAGATTTTTATCCGCCTCATTTTTTGTTTCATGCCTAAAATGATATCTCAAAATGGATGGACGGTGTGGATACAACCCATACATCATAATGGGGGCCACAAAACTTGGTGACGTCACTTCCGTGCCGACTCGCTACTCAACCTGTCGGTATCTAATCCGCGTCCTCTCTTTATAATTACGAAATTAACCTTTCACCTACTTATTATAGTGTCCTAGTTACACCGGGACACTTTGAAAATCTGATCCGTTTGATCTAGACTGTTCATTAGGTCCAACGTAGATTACATGAGTTACCATGAAAACATCGTACCGATCCCACAAATATTAACCATTTGATCAATTATCTTTAACATGGATGGTCAACATCGTTTACACAAAAATAATTCCAATTAATAATTTGGTCTTTTTTAGGGGACATCATAGATTACTTATGATTCTAAAGAGCTACTTACTTATTTTAGGCAAGAGAAACCATCCCATCCATGTCTTGCAAAAGAATGGCTGTAGAAAATAATGCCAAATCAAGGGTGGATTAGATCATACGATCACTGTAATTTTTGCATTCTAGCACATGAAATATGTACTGGACTTCACAGATGGTTTAGATCTATTGATTGGAATGTCCAAGTGAACTGGTACAACTAAGAGCACCATAGCTAATTGTGCTATGACAACGCACCAGAGAATATCTCTACAGGTTTTTACTCCCTCCGAGGCCTGAGAGTGGGTAACGGGTGGTCCACGCATAAAGGAACTTCGTGTTTTTTAAAATAAGAGAAATTTTCAACTGTACGACCACTATATGGCCTATTCCTGAGACGAAGCCCACCCCATTTTACTTTCCAATAATACTCCCCGGGTGTACGGACGCCCTGCAAAAGGTCGAAAATGCCTCTGCTTTTTCCTTCAAGCGTTGACGCTCGTCGAACTCCCAGTTGTACGAACGGTTCAAAGGAGATCAACGTTACATGGGCCCATCAGTTATGTATTTATTATATCCACAACGTTCATCCAAATTTTGAGATCATTTCGGAGCATTTTCCCAAAAAAAAAATTATATCCAAAGATCAACTGGACCACACAACAAAGAGCAACAGAAAATTGATTTTCAACCTTGAAACTTTTGTAGGGCCCACCATAACATTTATCTTCCATCTAATCCATTCATGAGGTCACAAAGACCTGGATGAATAGGAAAAAAAATATATCGTAATGATCCAAAACTTTCGTGACCCCTGAAAGGGTTTCAACGGTAGACGTTCAAAGCAGAATGGCGTTAAAATTTGTTATAGTCATACCTATGGCTACGAATTATAACCGTAGCCATAGATACCATAATCCGTAGCAATAGGATCCGTCGGGGGTGAGCGCGCCGAACTAGCGGCCCACCGCGCCACTTGCTGGCCTGTCCGGGCTACGAATAATAACCGTAGCTAAAGTATGTAGCAATAGGATTTATTTGGTTTTTTTTTTTTTTTTTTTTTTTAATGGAGAACTTTATTCTACCTATAATTTTTTCTAATACATATCTATATAAATATGTATATATAAACATATAAAAAAAAATTCGCTTTTTTTTCCATTTCTTTCTTTATTCATTTAACAAGAATATCTTCTAAACTAAAATTAGTTACTTGATGTACCCTATATGATTTTGGGGTAGGAGAAGCTACTTTAACCAGCCAACTTGGTTATTTTTCAAGATTTCATCAGCTCGATGATCGAAAATCCATTTCATTCACTTAGCGGTCAGTTTCGTTCATTTCATTTACATGCATTTCATGGTCATTGCACTTCAATTCATCATCACTTCCATATATTTCACGGTCATCCAAAACATTTTCGTGTTGATTCACGGTCATTTCGAGGCATTTCACGGTCAAACTCCTTCACTTCACGGTCATTTGCATGCATTTCACGGTCATTTCGCTTCAATTCATCATCACTTCCATGCATTTCACGGTCATCCGAAACAGTTCCGTGTTGATTCACGGTCATTTCGAGGCATTTCACGGTCAAACTCCTTCACTTCACGGTCATTTGCATGCATTTCACGGTCATTTCGCTTCAATTCATCATCACTTCCATGCATTTCACGGTCATCTGAAACAATTCCGTGTTGATTCATGGTCATTTCGAGGCATTTCACGGTCAAACTCCTTCACTTCATGGTCATTTTCATGCATTTCAGGGTCATTTCGCTTCAATTCATTATCACTTCCATGCATTCCACAGTCATCCGAAACAATTCCGTGTTGATTCACGGTCATTTCGAGGCGTTTCACGGTCAAACTCCTTCACTTCACAGTCATTTGCATGCATTTCATGGTCATTTCACTTCAATTCATCATCACTTCCATGCATTTCACGGTCATCCGAAACAATTTCGTGTTGATTCACGGTCATTTCGAGGCATTTTACAGTCAAACTCCTTCACTTCACCGTCATTTGCATGCATTTCACAGTCATTTCTCTTCAATTCATCATCACTTCCATGCATTTCACGGTCATCCGAAACAGTTCCGTGTTGATTCACGGTCATTTCGAGGCATTTCACGGTCAAACTCTTTCACTTCACTGTCATTTGCATGCATTTCACGGTCATTTCGCTTCAATTCATCATCACTTCCATGCATTTCACGGTCATCCGAAACAATTCCGTGTTGATTTACGGTCATTTCGAGGCATTTCACGGTCAAACTCCTTCACTTCACGGTCATTTGCATGCATTTCACGGTCATTTTGCTTCAATTCATCATCACTTCCATGCATTTCACGGTCATCCGAAACAATTTTGTGTTGACTCACGGTCATTTCGAGGCATTTCACGTTCAAACTCCTTCACTCCACCATCATTTCCATGCATTTCACAGTCATTCCTAGCGATTCCGTGTTCATACACGGTTAATTCACTTCACTTCACGGCCATTTCCACGCACTTCGCGGTCATTTCACTTCACTTTACAGTCATTTCCATGCATTTCACGGTCATTCCCGGCGATTCCGTGTTCATTCACGATCATTTTGACACACTTCACGGTCAATTCACTTCACTTCACGGCCATTTTCAAGCACTTCGCGATCAATTCACTTAACTTCACCATCATTTTTATGCATTTCACGGTCATTCCCTGCGATTCCGTGTTCATTCATGGTCAATTTGACGCACTTCACGGTCAATTCACTTCACTTCACGGCCATTTCCATGTACTTCGTGGTCATTTCACTTCACTTCACCGTCATTTCCATGCATTTCACGGTCATTCCTAGTGAATCTGTGTTCATTTCACGGTTTAGGTTTTGGGATTTGAGAATGGGTTCGGGTTTAGGTTATAGGTTTTAGTTTCGGTTTAGGTTATAGGTTAACGGTTTAGGTTTAGGTTATAGGTTTTTGAATTTGAGAATGGGTTCGGGTTTAGGTTATAGGCTTTGGTTTTGGTTTAAGTTATAGGTTTTGGGATTTGAGAATGGGTTCGGATTTAGGTTATGGGTTTTGGTTTTGGTTTAGGTTATAAGTTATAGGTTTAGGTTAAGGTTTAGGTTTAAGTTTTAGGATTTGAGAATGGGTTCGGGTTTAGGTTATAAGTTTTGATTTCGGTTTAGGTTATAGATTAACGGTTTAGGTTACGGTTTAGGTTTAGGTTATAGGTTTTTGAATTTGAGAATGGGTTCGGGTTTAGGCTATAGGTTTTGATTTTAGTTTAGGTTATAGGTTTTGGTTTAGGTTATAGGTTTTGGGATTTGAGAATGGGTTCGGGTTTAGGGTATAGGTTATAGGTTTTGGTTTTGGTTATAGGTTTTGGTTTTGGTTATAGGTTTTGGGAGTTGAGAATGGGTTTGGGTTTAGGTTATAGGTTTTGGTTTTGGTTTAAGTTATAGGTTTTGGTTTAGGTTTAAGTTATAGGTTTAGTTATAGGTTTTTGAATTTGAGAATAGGCTCGGGTTTAGGTTATAGGTTTTGGTTTTGAGAATGAGTTCGAGTTTAGGTTATAGGTTTTGGTTTTAGTTTAGGTTATAGGTTTTGGGATTTGAGAATGGGTTCGGGTTTAGGTTATAGGCTTTTGTTTTGGTTTAGGTTATAGGTTTTGGTTTAGGTTACAGGTTATAGGTTTAGGTTTTGGTTTAGGTTTTGGATTTATAGGTTTTGGTCTTGGTTTTATTTTACGTTTAGGCTATAAGTTTTGGTTTTAGTTTAGGTTATAGGTTTTGGGATTTAAGAATGGGTTCGGATTTAGGTTATAGGTTTTTGTTTTGGTTTAGGTTATAGGTTATAGGTTTAGGTTTTGGTTTAGGTTTTGGATTTATAGGTTTTGGTCTTAAATCTGAAAACCTATAACTTAAACCTAAACCTAAACCAAAACCCAAACCCATTCTCAAATCCCAAAACCTATAACTTAAACCTAAACCAAAACTTATAACCTAAACCCGAACCCATTCTCAAATCCCAAAACCTCTAACCTAAACCTAAACCAAAACCTATAACCTAAACCAAAACCAAAACCTATAACCTAACCCGAACCCATTCTCAAATCCCAAAACCTATAACCTAAACTTAAACCAAAACCTTAACCTAAACCTATAACCTATAACCTAAACCAAAACCTTTATCGTAAACCATAACCCATTCTTAAATCCGAAAACCTATAACCTAAACCTAAACCAAAACCAAAACCTATAACCTAAACCCGAACCCATTATCAAATCTTAAAACCTATAACCTAAAGCAAAACCAAAACCTATAACCTAAACCCGAACCCATTCTCAAATCTCAAAACCTCTAACCTTAACCTAAACCAAAACCAAAACCTATAACCTAACCCGAACCCATTCTCAAATCTCAAAACCTATAACCTAAACCTAAACCAAAACCTTAACCTAAACCTATAACTAAAACCAAAACCAAAACCTATAACCTAAACCTGAACCCATTCTCAAATCTCAAAACCTATAACCAAAACCAAAACCAAAACCTTAACCTAAACCTATAACCTATAACCAAAACCAAAACCAAAACCAAAACCTTTAACCTAAACCCGAACCCATTCTCAAATCCCAAAACCTAAACCTTAACATAAACCTATAACCTATAACCTAAACCAAAACCAAAACCTATAACCTAAACCCAAACCCATTCCCAAATTCCAAAACCTATAACCTAAACCAAAACCAAAACCTATAACCTAAACCAAAACCAAAACCTATACCCTAAACCCGAACCCATTCTCAAATCCCAAGACCTATAACCTAAACCAAAACCTATAACCTAAACTAAAACTAAAACCTATAGCCTAAACCTGAACCCATTCTCAAATCCAAAAACCTATAACCTAAACCTAAACCTTAACCTAAACCGTTAACCTATAACCTAAACCGTTAACCTATAACCTAAACCGAAACCAAAACTTATAACCTAAACCCGAACCCATTCTCATATCTCAAAACCTAAACCTAAACCTTAACCTAAACCTATAACCTATAACCTAAACCAAAACCTATAACCTTTGGGATTTGAGAATAGGTTTAGGTTATAGGTTATAGGTTAAGGTTAGGGTGTAGGTTAAGGTCATTTGCTATAGGTTATAGGTTTACGTTAAGGTTTAGGTTTAGGTTTAAGTTATACGTTTTGGGATTTGAGAATAGGTTTAGGTTATAAGTATAGGTTTAGGTTAGAGTATAGGTTAATGTTTAAGGAAATGACCATGAATCAACATGAAATTACCGGGAATGATCGTGAAATGCATGGAAATGACCGTGAAGTGAAGCGATTGGACTGCGAAATGCGTGAAAATGACCATGAAATGCATGCAAATGACAGTGAAGTGAAGGAGTTTGACTGTGAAATGCCTCGAAATGACCGTGAATCAACATGGAATTGTTTTGGACGATCGTGAAATGCAAGGAAGTGATCATGAATTGAAGCGAAATGACCGTGAAATGCATGCAAATGACTGTGAATTGAAGGAGTTTGACTGTGAAATGCCTCGAAATGACCGTGAATCAATACGGAATTGTTTCGGATGACCGTGAAATGCATGGAAGTAATGATGAATTGAAGCAAAATGACCGTGAAATGCATGCAAATGACCGTGAAGTGAAGGAGTTTGACCGTGAAATGCCTCGAAATGACCGTGAATGAACACGGAACTGTTTCGGATGACCGTGAAATGTATGGAAGTGATGATGAATTGAAGAGAAATGACTGTGAAATGCATGCAAATGACGGTGAAGTGAAGGAGTTTGACTGTAAAATGCCTCGAAATGACCGTGAATCAACACGAAATTGTTTCGGATGACCGTGAAATGCATGGAAGTGATGATGAATTGAAGTGAAATGACCATGAAATGCATGCAAATGACTGTGAAGTGAAGGAGTTTGACCGTGAAACGCCTCGAAATGACCGTGAATCAACACGGAATTGTTTCGGATGACTGTGGAATGCATGGAAGTGATAATGAATTGAAGCGAAATGACCCTGAAATGCATGAAAATGACCATGAAGTGAAGGAGTTTGACCGTGAAATGCCTCGAAATGACCATGAATCAACACGGAATTGTTTCAGATGACCGTGAAATGCATGGAAGTGATGATGAATTGAAGCGAAATGACCGTGAAATGCATGCAAATGACCGTGAAGTGAAGGAGTTTGACCGTGAAATGCCTCGAAATGACCGTGAATCAACACGGAACTGTTTCGGATGACCGTGAAATGCATGGAAGTGATGATGAATTGAAGCGAAATGACCGTGAAATGCATGCAAATGACTGTGAAGTGAAGGAGTTTGACCGTGAAATGCCTCGAAATGACAGTGAATCAACACGGAACTGTTTCGGATGACTGTGAAATGCATGGAAGTGATGATGAATTGAAGCGAAATGACCGTGAAATGCATGCAAATGACCGTGAAGTGGAGGAGTTTGACCGTGAAATGCCTCGAAATGACCGTGAATCAACACAGAATTGTTTCGAATGACCGTGAAATGCATGGAAGTGATGATGAATTGAAGCGAAATGATCATGAAATGCATGCAAATGACCGTGAAGTGAAGGAGTTTGACCGTGAAATGCCTCGAAATGATTGTGAATCAACACGGAATTGTTTCGGATGACCGTGAAATGCATGGAAGTGATGATGAATTGAAGCAAAATGACCCTGAAATGCATGCAAATGACCGTGAAGTGAAGGAGTTTGACCGTGAAATGCCTCGAAATGACCGTGAATCAAGACGGAATTGTTTCGGATGACCGTGAAATGCATGGAAGTGATGATGAATTGAAGCGAAATGACTGTGAAATGCATGCAAATGACCGTGAAGTGAAGGATTTTGACCGTGAAATGCCTCGAAATGACCGTGAATCAACACGAAACTATTTCGGATGACCATAAAATGCATGGAAGTGATGATGAATTGAAGCGAAGTGACCATGAAATGCATGCAGATGACCGTGAAGTGAAGGAGTTTGACCGTGAAATGCCTCGAAATGACCGTGAATTAACACGAAAATGTTTTGGATGACCGTGAAATGCATGGAAGTGATGATGAATTGAAGTGAAATGACCGTGAAATGCATGTAAATGAAATGAACGAAATTGACCGCTAAGTGAATGAAATGGATTTTCGATCATCGAGCTGATGAAATCTTGAAAAATAACCAAGTTGGCTGGTTAAAGTAGCTTCTCCTACCCCAAATTCATATAGGGTACATCAAGTAACTAATTTTAGTTTAGAAGATATTCTTGTTAAATGAATAAAGAAAGAAATGGAAAAAAAGAGAAAAAAAATTTTATATGCTTATACATACATGTTTATATAGATATGTGTTAGAAAAAACTATAGGTAGAATAAAGATCTCCATTTAAAAAAAAAAAAAAAAAAAGAATACAAAAAAACTAAAAAAATCCTGTTGCTACGGACTTTAGCTACGGTTATTATCCATGGGCGCGGCCTCGCCAGATCGGCGTGGCCGCGCCGGACAGGCCAGCAAGTGGCGCGGGGGGCCGCTAGTTCAGCGCGCCCAACCCGGACGAACCCTATTACTACGGATTATGGTATCTATGGCTACGGTTATAATCCGTAGCCATAGGTCTGACCGTAACAAATTTTAACGCCATTTTGCTTTGAACGTCTACTGTTGAAACCCTTTCAGAGGTTACGGAAGTTTTAGATCATTACGATTTTTTTTTTTCCTATTCATCCAGGTCTTTGTGACCTCATGAATAGATTAGACGGAAGATAAATGTTATGGTGAGCCCTACAAAAGTTTCAATGTTGAAAATCAATTTTCTGCTGCTCTTTGTGGTGTGGCCTGGTTGATCTTTGGATATGATTTTTTTTTTTAGGATGGTGCTCCGAAATGATCTCGAAATTTAATCGTTGTAGATATAATAAATACATAACTGTGGGGCACATGTAACGTTGATCTCTTTGGAACCGTTCGTATAACTCGGAGTTCGACGAGCGTCAGTGCTCGTCTTCGCGCAGCGTACGATCCGGTTGAAGGAAAAAGTAGGGGCATTGTCGACCTTTGGGAAGGCGTCCATACACGTGGGGAGTATTCTTGGGATGTAAAATGGGGTGAGCTTCGTCTCGGGAATGGGATATATACTGGTCGTACAGTTGGAAATTTCTCTTAAAATAAATAAGTTAAAACTTGAAGTATAGTACACCTACGCTTTTAAAAGTCAATGTTGTGTGGCATGCGACCTATTTGGAAGAGAGAAATCTACATATCTTGTTTGCTTGAGTTACCGAAGATGACATGCGCCGAACACGAGTTTCAACATCCGGTCGAGGGTTCAAGCAAATAGGTGGTGAAATCCTACTTCTGTTTAACCCATTGTTTCATGTGACGTGGTCCACTAAGGCTTCAGATTTACCTCCATTTTATATTCATGCCCTAAAATCAATCCCTAAAATGTAATTACACTGGCCCTTTCATCAGCCGTTACCGTGTGAGGATCATGAAGATCATGTCTCTCTAACTTCAGACGGATCCAACTATCAGTGGGCCACACCTATTGTGGGTCGGATAGTTAGTTCGATGTACATTGATTTTGATGGTGTGGCCGCGTCAGTAGTCGATCAGCCTGATTTTCATGCCAATGACGTTGTGACCCACCTTTTGAATGGCTCGTATGTCCTGAACCCAGGCACGTTGATGGTAAAAGCCCTGCCGCGTGCTTGGTTTGTACGTGACAGGTTATCATGGAATGTAAAGAAGAGTGAGGATGGAATGCACGCGCCACAACATATGCCATCATGATGGACTGGTGCATTATCCGATCCATCCATCAGAAGGGCTATCCTACGAATCAAAACGGTCCAGTAGTCAGGTGGGCCACAATCAACTGACGTTTGTACTGTGATGGACCATCTTTATCTTTGTGCAGTAACATAGGTGGACTCGGTTTCGATAGTGTCCCCTCCGTCCGTACTGGTCGGTGTCAGAGAAAGCTCTGCGGGCCAAACCATGGTGTATATGTTTTATCCATACCGTCTATCCATTTTTCTAGATCATTTTCCAACATGAACCCAAAAATAAGATAGATCCAGATCTCCGGTGGACCACACCATAGGAAAAGTTTAAGTGTATACCATTAAAAACTTCTTGGGGGAACAAAAGTTTTGGATAAAGCTGATATTTGCGTTTTATCGACAGGATGGATCGAAAACAAACATATAAACATTACAGTGGGCTCTAGAAAGTTTTTCATGGTGGGCATTCAATCACCACTGTTTCCAATGGTGTAGTCCACGTGAGATTTGGATCTGCCTCATTTTTAGCTTCATGCCCTAATATGAACTCGCAAAATGGATAGACGGAGGGGATAAAACATAAACATCATGGTGGGGCCCACTGAGATTTTCCAATACCGAGCAATTCCGAGGTAGGTAGTGGCGGTGGTGGATTGCTTGAAAGGTGCATTTGTACTTGTAGAGGGTATTTTTGTAATTTAATATGGGCAATCAAATTACAAAGCACTGGGTTTACAGGGCTTCCTTAGAAATCCTTCGATGTACTGTAACGTCTGGAACCCATTGGGAAGGTTTCCTTCTCATCTTTCGATGTCCTTAGCATCCTTCCTTCTCTTCTTTCATCTCATCATCCTCATCTCCCATGGCCACAAGATCTTTCTTCGCATGGCATCTTCGGACGAATCCCTCCGATTCTCTACCGATTCTCCATTCAAGATTGCATTGTTCGCCGATCTACACTACGGAGAGAACGCGTGGACAGATTGGGGTCCTCAACAGGATGTTAATTCCAATACAGTCATGTCCAACATACTCGACACAGAAACGCCAGGTAATGTCCCCACCTAAAAATCTAACGGTCCTGATTCAATGAACAGCGGCTCATGTGAAGGTCTGGAACACGTGTCAGAGAGCCAGACCGTTCATCCAATAAGGTACGCACTGAATATGCCATGGACAAAAAAACAAAATGGTACTGACTTTTGTGAGAAAAGTGGGTTGATTGGATAAAGGTCTCATCGGTCCAAAATCAACGCACGTGTGTGGCTCTAGATGAATCTCCCACTCTGATTTTTTTAAGGCATTGAATGTTCACATTTCGCCCTATATGATGACTGTGCCATCCTGAGTTATTGTACATGGTATGTTTACACTGCACACTACATGATGAATGGCCTAGATCTTTTACACGTGTATTGATCGGTAGGATTTCTTACGCGTGTTCACTCTCTCACATGTGGGCCCCTTTTATTGGATATCAAAACGCATATTCGAATGTCTGTTTTTTCTGGCTTTTATATCTACTTATAAGATTCTGATTATTTAATGGACTCGGATTGCGTACGCTGTAACTCAGCGCGCTGCCACGGCTATTTATTTGTCTTATCCACGCCGTTCATATGTTTCTACGGTCCATTTTAACCCATGAGGCCAAGTAGGCCACAAAACCATTTATCATGGGGAGATCTGAGCCCATGGTAAAACATCAATCCGGCTGTAAGTTCGAGCCGAGGCGCCCGATGCACGACCCGTCTGACCAGACTTCAACATCGTAATAAGGACAGGCGAGCGTCTCTGGGTGAGGGTTAACTCAGAGGGGTCCTAACAATCCGATCGAATAACTTATTATTCCCCAACCACGATATGCTCAAGCCGGCCGCATCGGATTTGGCATAAAGGGTCGAATCGGACATCGTCTGACTTGGAAGAATGTCCTTTACTATAGTCTGACGAGCCGAGCCGAACAGACATTCATATGCGCATACCCCATTCGCTAAACATGGAAACTGCCATAACCAAATGTGGCCGATAACGTCGCTCGCAAATACGCATTATTCGTCGGATACGCTACACGATCAACAGATTGCAGATGATATCTCCACGATCCGAAAATTCCTTTGATCGTGCCGTGATTATCGAGATCAGACCGCCCCACAGGCAAGTATAAAATAACACACAGCGCCATATCTACGGGTACGTGATATCAAGCTGTCCTCTACTCTCTACCTAGACCCTAATTCCCTTGTTCTGACTTAGGCATCGCAGGGTCCCCCGACTTAGCCAGGGTCACCTTTGCCCTTTTTCTTGGTGCAGACTTCAGGGACGTCACATAGAGGGCGACGAGGAGAGAAGGCCAACCAGATTTTGACCTCAATATTTTTTGGCGCCGTTTGTGGGAACCTGAAACTAGAAGTCAGGTTCTCATTTTCCCAAGCAATGGCGAGGAAGAAGAAATCTGCAGTGGTGCAGCCGCAACCTAATGAGCAGACTCGGTCGTCATCACCGCTTCATACCGAGTCCGCACCAGGACCTTCCCAACGTTCACGCAATCAGTCAAGCAAGTATCGCGCCATGCAGAACGAGATCCAGGCCCTGCGCAACGAAATAAACCGAATGAAACAGCAGAGAGAGCCAGAGCCACGTCCGGCTCAAGAACGACCCATTCTTGAGCCGGTGGGGTTGTTCGTGGAAACTCGCTCTATACCGAGGAGTGTGAGACCTGAAGCCCTCCAACACTCGGGGGTGCCGCATTCGAGTCAAAATCCTTATGCGGTACACCCGAGGTATCCGCTCGAAACGCCACCACTCGAGCCCCCACAGCTATTCATTCAACCACATCCGCCTTACTGCCCACGGACCTCCGTTACCAGTTAGAACGGAGGAGAGAAAGGAGAACGCCGGAGGTCGAGGATGCCCCAGAGGTCGTCGCGGAAAATAGGGACCCATGGGAGACACGATTTGCGGAGTTGAAAGACTAGTTCCTGACATTGGAGAAAAAGCAGCAACAATCGACAGTTCCAGCCACAATCTAGGCGATGATGGAAGAGACCGAGCCTCCCTTCACCCTTGCCATCATTGCTGAAGTGATGCCGTAGAGGTTTCGGATGCCTTCTGTCATCCAGTATTTAGGATCTGGGGACCCATCCGAACACCTGGAGTCCTACCGATCATGGATGCAGATCTAGACTGCAGCGGACGCAATGATGTCTAGGGAATTTTCCATCACCCTCACAGGGTCTGCTTGGATTTGGTATCGCCAGCTCAAACCCAATTCCGTGGATTTTTTCGCGGAACTAAGTCAACTATTCCTTACGCAGTTTATAAGCAGTAAGAGAAGTTGGAAACCCAACACTCACCTGCTTACCATTAAGCAGGCTCCGAAAGAGTCGTTAAAGGATTACATCGCCTGCTTTAATGAAAAAGCATCGCATGTCGAGGACTACGATGACAAGATGGCTCTCGCTGCCATTCTGAGCTGATTGAAGGAAGAAAAATTTGCCTTCTTTATCGGAAAGAATCTGCCAAAGACGCTAGCAGACTTCATGGCGAAAGCCCATAAGTATACTAACGCCGAGGAGTTCACTAACGCTCGAAAAGTCACACAAGTATCCGACTCGACGAACAAAGGGAAGAGACCTCGGAACAAAGACTCTCAGCCGACTAGGAAAGGGGCGGATGACCGCGCTTCCCGCGATCGTCGACCGAGCCGCAGGTTGGAAGGAAAATTCCGTTCCTATACCCCACTTAATACATTCGTCGAGCAGATTCTACTGAGTATCCGAGGAGACAAACTACTTAATTGGCCGGTCTGCATGAGGGCTGACACAGAGCACCGGGACAAGTGAAAATTCTGCCGTTTCCAACGGGACCATGGTCACAACACGGACGGCTGCGTGGATCTGAAAGACGGGATTGAGTCCCTCATCCTCAAGGGACATCCACGTCGTTACACCAAAAAAGATAACTCCGCTCGGAAAGAGGAACGACCGCGAGAACAGCCGAACAATCCCCTAGAGGAACCCGCTGAAATTCGCATCATCTTCGGGGGTTCAGCTGGGGGAGGGGATTCAAACAGGGCTCGAAAAGCCCATTCCCGAAGATCCGAGCTGGTACACCACGTTCACCTAGCGGAACGTCCCAGCAAGGAACTCCAAGTCGCTCCGTGCAGCCTGACTTTCATGAAAGATGATGCCTGCGGGATCCAGCATCTGTACGATGACGCGCTAGTGGTTACCATGACCATAGCAAATCACAAGTGTACCGCATCTTGATCGACACTAGGAGTTCGGCTGATGCTATGTATTCTGAAGCATTCGAAAAGATGAAAATTTCACAGTCTCGGCTCCGACCCGTGAAGACTCCCTTACACGGCTTTGCCGGAGAAAGAGTCATCTCCGAAGGAGCCATTTCCCTCCCGTAACAGTAGGAGAAGGGCAACATCAAGTCACACTTTTGGTGGACTTTTTAGTTGTTAATGTTTCATCTGTCCACAACGTGATCCTGGGCCGACCCTCTCTCAACGCAATAAGAGTGGTCGTCTCAACTTACCATCTGATGATGAAGTTCTCAGATGAAGGTAGGATTGGTTATCTCCGAGGCGATCAACGCGAGGCAGGGAGGTGTTATGCGATAGCCGTCAAAAAAGGAACTGCCAAACAAACGCTCGTGATGGACGCCTTGGATCCTCGAGGACCTCCGGAAAGCTTCTCAGTCCAAGATCTGGTAAGAGTACCGCTCGATGAATCAGACCTGAGCAAAACTGTTCAGCTCGGATCGTCACTGAATCCCGAACGGAGGGACGAGTTATTGGACTTCTTGAAGTAACACCGAGGCATCTTCGCATGGTTGAACGCAGATATGTCGGGGATCTCACTTGATGTGCTGGTCCACAGGCTGAACGTGGACCCAGATCATCGGCCAGCTAAGCAAAAAAGAAAACCGTTCGATGCCGAACGATATGAAGCCATTGCCGAGGAGGTCTCAGTCCTGCTCGATGCAGGTTTCATAGAAGAAGTGTACTATTCTGACTGGATAGCAAATTTTGTGCTCGTCAGGAAATCTAAAGGGAAGTGGCGGGTTTGTGTAGACTATTCTGATCTGAATAAGGCATGTCCCAAAGAAAGCTTCCCGTTACTTCGTATCGACCAACTAGTGGACAGTACGGCCGGACATGAGTTACTCTCGTTTCTGGACGCTTATTTTGGGTACAACCAGATTGCTATGTATCCCCCAGACAGGTAGAAGGCTACCTTTGTCATGGACAGAGGGCTCTACTGTTACCGGGTCATGCCATTTGGCCTGAAAAACGCTGGGGCAACATATCAGAGGCTGGTGAATCAGATGTTTGCCAGCCAGATTGGGCACACCATGGAGGTGTACGTGGACGACATGTTAGTGAAAAGTACCCAAGCCTCCAACCACCTTGCCGACCTCGGAGAAACATTCAGCGTCCTCCGAAAATATCAGATGAAATTGAATCCCGCTAAGTGTGCATTCGGGGTTGAGTTAGGGAAGTTTCTTGGCTTTCAAGTCAGTCAGCGAGGTATCGAGGCTAACCCAGATAAGATCAAGGCTCTCCTCGACATGAACTCGCCTCAGACTCTTAAGGAGATACAGTGTCTCATGGGAAGAGTTGCCGCCCTCGGAAGCTTCATATCCAGGGTTACAGATAAATGCCTTCCCTTCTTCCAGCAGCTGAAGGGACATAAGAAGGCGGAGTGGATGCCAGAGTATGAGCATGCCTTCCAGCAATTAAAACAGTACTTGGGTTCACCCCCTCTATTGTCCAAGCCTGAAGAAGGGGGGCCTTTGTTCCTCTACCTCGCAGTCTCGACTTCAGCTGTTAGTTTGGCTCTGATCAGAGAGATCTGAAGCAAGCAGTACCCCGTGTACTATGTAAGCAAAGCCATGGTACCAGCTGAAACAAGGTACCAGTCCTTGAAAAAGCTGGCGCTCTGTCTCGTCGTCTCGGCCAGAAGACTGCGGCCATACTTCCAGGCCCACTCCATAGTTGTGCTAACAGACTCTCCTCTGAGGCAGGTCCTCCAGAGACCTGAAGTGTCGGGTCGGATGACCAAGTGGGCCGTAGAGGTCGGAGAGTTTGATATTCAATTCCGCCCCAGGACGGTACTTAAGGGTCAAGCCGTAGCCGACTTTGTCACCGAATTCACAACTCCAGATGAGGAGCAAGTCAGTAAGGAAGTCGAAATGACACCGCCTGTCACGTTGAGCAACCAAGAGGCAGCATCGGATCCGGGGTGGGTCCTTTATGTTGATGGGTCTTCCAAAATTAAAGGAGCAGGAGCCGGTGTTGTCCTGGTTGCACCTGATTCAACGACAATCCAATATGCAATCAGACTCGGATTCAAAGCTTCAAACAACGAGGACGAGTACGAAGCGTTGTTAGCTAGGCTCAAGCTAGCAGTGAGCCTAGGCCTTCAGACCCTGCAAGTCCGTTGCGACTCGAAGCTGGTGGTGAACCACATCTTTTCAGAGTATGAAGCTAGAGAAGTTAGAATGATCGCCTACCTTGAGGAAGCAAGGAAATTGATTGAGAGATTTTAGAGTTGCACCATCCGGCAGATCCCCAGAGCCAAGAACTCTTGGGCCGATGCCTTAGCAAGACTCGCCTCGGCCTCCGAGGGAAAGATCCCGCGTTTCGTTCATGTCAAGTTCATTGAACACCCGAGTATCAGCCAGTCGAAGAAAGTCAATCTCGTCCAGTCCATTCCTAGTTGGATGGACCCGATCTTCAATTATCTATCATCCGGCGAAACTCCCTCGGACAAACTAGAGGCGAGGCGACTTAGGGTTAGAGTGACCCGGTACGCTATTTTGGATGAAGTGTTGTATAAGAAGGGACATTCTCAGCCTTACCTTAGATGCCTCCGACCGGACGGGGCCGACTACTTGATTTGGGAGATTCACGAGGTAATCTGCGGGAACCATTCTGGCAGTAGCGCCTTGGCCATGAAGTACTTCGTTAAGGGAATTTCTGGTCGACTCTTAAGCAAGACTCTAAGGACTTTGTTCGGAAGTGTGATAAGTGCCAGCGTTTTGCTGCCGTGCCAAGGCAACCGGCAGAAGAAATGACCCCCATGAGTGGGCCGTGGCCGTTCGCCCAATGGGGGATCGACATCGTTGGTCCCTTGCCCACTGGGAAGGGACAAGTCAAGTCGCTATAGTTGCAGTCGACTACTTCACTAAGTGGGTCGAGGCAGAGCCAGTCGCAAAGATTACGGAGCAAAAAGTAATCGATTTTGTGTGGAAAAATATCATCTGCCGGTTTGAAATCCCACGAATCATCGTTTCTGATAACGGCCGTCAATTCGATAATGACAAGTTCCGTAGTATGTGTCAAGGGCTAGACATTGTGAACGCTTACTCATCGCCTCGGCACTCGCAGTCGAATGGACAGGGAGAGGCGGTCAACAAGATCATCAAGCACCATCTCAAGACAAAGCTGGAAAAAGCGAAGGAAAATTGGGCCGAGGAGCCCCCCTTCGTCCTCTGGGCTTATAAGACCACAGCCCAGACTTCGATGGGTGAAACTCCATTTTCGTTATCTTATGGCTCGGAGGTAATGATGCCAGTAGAAATTGGACTCCTTATAGTGTGGGTAAGGAGCTTCGAAGAAAATCAAAACTCCGAGCAAATTACTGCTTATCTGGATTTACTTGAAGAACTCAGAGATGTTTTCAAGCTCCGAACGGCGGCTCGACATCAGCAGGTAGCACGTTTCTACAATTCAAAAGTCAAAGTCAGGCGCTTTCGCCCTGGGGACTTAGTCCTCCAACGAGTCTTCCATAACACGGCTGAGCCAGGAGCATGAGCACTCGGACCAAACTTGGAAGGACCATATCGCGTGGTCAGGTCTGCCAAACCAGGCTAGTATCACCTGGAAAACCTCAAAGGCCATCAGATCCCTCATCCTTGGAACGCCGAACATGTAAAGGTCTACTACCGATGAGGAACTAGCCTTTAAGGCTCATAATAAAATATATGCCTCCGAGCGGCTAGCCTTTAAGGCTCTTAATAAAAGTTCAATTCCACTTTGAATGCTTGCTCGATTGTCTTATCAACATGAGCACGAATTAAATGATCCGATCCTTTTAGGAATTGGAGCCTAATCTTACGAAAGATCGACAAGGCATCCCTTCGAAGAAAAAAGCGTAATAATGATCTAACCCTCCATTAGAGTACTCGGCTCGACAATATGACGGAATGAAGGGGTTAAGCCCGTAAAGAGGCCTGGTCGGCTACATCTCAGAACGAGTTAACGCAATACCAAAGAAATATTTTTCACTGAATCCCCTCGGAGGGGTAAAAAATACATTTACAGTATAAAGAAAAAATGATAAAATGTTTTTATGCTGGAGGGGGAGCCTGGGTGTCAGGGGCTTGATCCGAGTGGGCAACTTTAGCAGGCGCATCTTCGGGATCCTCAGACAGAAGAGGGTCAAGGTCGAGGTAAAGGTACAAACCCAGGACTGCCTCGAGACAAGCATCGAAGTCGCGGTTGTAGAATATGGCAGCTTCGACGTCCCTCTCCTTGGAGGTCTTGAAATCTTCAACCGCGGCGGCAACCGCTGCGGCCAGAGAGGCCTCATCTTTGGCCCGCTGAGCCTCCACGGCCTAATCCACGGCTCGGGTCCGCTCTTCAGTCGCCTCGGCCTTGGCGCATTTCACGGCTTCACCCAGTCGAGTAGTCTTCATGGCTAAAGAATTCGCGTGAGCCCTGGCGCGGGTCAGCTCGGCGGTCGCTGCATCGCCACTCGCCTTAAAATTATCCACCCTTTCCTGCAGGTGCAGCTCCCTAGCCTCCAGGTCGATGACGACTCCTTGTAGTCGGCTCACCCTGGCCCTCTCGCCCAAAAGTTGCCAGCGCAGTTCGATCTGCTCAGACTTCAAGGTCGTCGTCTCAGCCTGGAGAGCTTCGAACTCTATCTCCCTTCTCCGATGCTCCCGCACTCTCTCCCGAATTGAAAGCAACACCGGGATGGCCTGAACAAGAAACAAAGATCAGAACTTTGAGAAAACATATACGATAATTATACAACATAAAGGAAAAGGGAGAATCCTCTCGGAGACGTACCGTGTAGCATACGACGGTTAGGTCATTCAGAAAGTCGCCTTCCGATCTGCCAATGTTCCGAGCAATGTCCTCCTCGGGGGCATGCTTGGCGGCCCACGGAACCAAGCAGGCCATATGATAGCCCGACTCGAATCTCTCACCGCTCGTGCCCGCCTGGGGCGAGGCCACAGCCTCCTCGGCCCCCACCCTGCTGCTGGCCGAGTTTTGACCCTCGGTGCGGACATCTCCCCCGATCTCGGGAGGGGGGGGGGGGGGAAATTATATTGTCGGACATTCTAATGGCCTCCTCCCGTTCGGAGGAAGATGAGATAACGATGGGGGGCTCAGGGGCTGCGGCAGGAGCCTCCGCGGCGGGGGGAACGACGATAGCAGGAGCACGAGGAGTAACAGAGCTCGGAACGACTGGGGTGTCGGCCACGGTTGTTTAGACGAGCCCCGGAGGTGGAGATACCACCTGGCGCAAAACTGCCAAATGAGCCACGACAGTACTAGGGCGCGCTGGGGTCTGCGCCGCGGGGCCAAAGCCGACTGGTCTCGGAGCTGGGGATGCTGAGGTCGGCACAACGGAAGATTCCCCCACGCGAGGAGGGACTGGCTTCTTCCGTGTGATTTCACTCGGGGGGCTTCCTTCAGCAACTTCGCCGCTGTCGGAGCCGCTTTTCTTTTCCGAGCACTGGACGCCTCGGCCATGCCTACAAAAGAAAAGACAGTATCAGCTACTAAGTAACCGAAAGGAAGTCCATCAAAGAGGTTAGGGCAGCTTACTGAGGGATGTGGGCAAAGGCTGGGACTTGCAAAGCCCAGACTAGTGAAGATTGGCCGAGGTGATCAGATCAGCCTAGGAGCGAATCGCCTCTGATCATGATCTGGCCTTCGCAATACGATTTTTCTGATCTGAGTCGAGGAGCGACAATCCCTTTGGGAAAGCTGCAAAAGGAAAAAGAGAAATTTCACTTCAATTGAAATAGGTGAAAACTAAGGCAGTAATCCGGATGCCAGATGAAGTCCGACCTGATTTCGTAAAGTGGGTCGGAATACGAGCCGTTAAGGCCTTAAGCTCAGTTGATGGTGCCTCCCATTCACCTGCCGCTCAGAACCACTTATTTTTTCAGTCCTTATTGGAGGACGGCAAATGCATCACCAATCCCGACCCCTTGCTCCCTCGAGTCACAAAATAGTACCATGGATCATTGTTGTCATGCTTGACTAGGTACAGGCTCAGCAGTTCCTCTGGGGTCAGCTCGAAGTTTCCAACTTATCTCCAGATAATGTAGGGGGAAATCATCACCCTCCAGGCATTCAGAGTAAATTGCCCGAGAGCCAATACAAGATAAGCCGCAATCTTCTTGATAAAGGGGTGTAGTGGGAGCAGGACCCCGCACTGCAGCGCACAAAGGAAGATGGCTACTTTCCCCTTGGCAGGAGCGCCAACTAAGTTCATTGGCCCAGGGGCCCTTATCTGAATGGAGTTAGGAATTTGGAACTACGAACGGATCCACTCCATCTGAGATTTCGATATAACAGAACCTCCTGGGACTACATCTGCGGCGCGCAAACTCGGGGGCATTTCGGTGGTGGCAGTGGTTTCGACTCGGCGGGCTCGGGTGACCCTCTTCTTGCTGAGCTGCTTGGTCTTAGAGCCTAACGTCTTTTGCCTCCGAGGCGGGGGGTATGGGAGAGTGGTCTCGAAAGGGCCTTTGGAAGCCCCACTCCCACTTTCAGAACTCCCCAGCTCGGAGTCATCAGCATATTCACGAACCATCTCAAAGGTCGGAAGACATGACAGAAAGAAGGGTGAAGATCAACAGGACTCATCGGGTGATTGCCGGAAATTTCCTTCTATCGAAAACTTTCTCGTCGGAAATCGCCTCCTCCGGTATGCTCTTTTGATTCAAAATGTAAAGAGACGAACGAAAATTTGGGGTGCCTTATATAGGCAGCAAAGGAATTCTGCATTGATGGCGAGCCTTAATGGCGGCAGCCGAATCGGCGCGAGCCGATCTCTGAGCACACATGGCCGCACCGCATTAGAGGAGTACTGAACCGTTAGTACGGCTTTGACATCGGGCAGTGTACCTCGATATGTGAAGCGACGCCCCAGTAGTCAGAGCCGTCACGTACACGCCTCCTCAGGCCTGCGTGGCAGCGTCTCATAGGCTGGGAGGAGATTCGGGATCGTAACCGTCGTCACGCGTTAACCAAAGCGACCAGCACGTGCGCAATTCGAGACCCGTCATCATTGCAATAAGGGCGAGAGATTTCCTACATGAGTACTCTCCGAGCCTCCAAGCAAACTCGAAGAGTAGGGGGCTTCTGTTATGGGGAGATCCGATTCCATGATAGAACATCAATCCGGCTGTAAGTCCGAGTCGAGGCGCCCGAGGCACGACCTGTTTGACCAAACTTCAGCATTGCAACAAGGACACGCGAGCTTCTTTGGGTGAGGGTCAACTCGGAGGGGTCCTAACAATCCGATTGGATAACCTATTATTCCCCAACTACGATATGCTCAAGCCGGCCGCATCGGATTCGGCATGATGGGTCGGATCAGACGTCGTCTGACTTGGAAGAATGTCCTTTACTATGGTCTGACGAGCCGAGCCGAGCCGAACAGACATTCAGATGCGCATACCCCATTCGCTAAACATGGAAACTGCCATAACCAAATGTGGCCGATAACGTCGCTCGCAGATACGCATTATTCGTCGGATACGCTACACGATCAACAGATTGCAGATGGTATCTCCACGATCCGGGAATCCCTCTGATCGTGTCGAGACTATCGAGACCAGACCGCCCCACAGGCAACTATAAATAGCACACAACACCATATTTACGGATACGCAATATCAAACTCTCCTATACTCTCTACCTAGATCCTGATTCCCTTGTCCTGACTTAGGCATCGGAGGGTCTACCGGCTTAGCCAGGGTCACCTTTGCCCGTTTTCTTGGTGCAGGTTTCAGGGACGACACGTAGAGGGCGATGTGGAGAGAGGGCCGACCAGATTTTGACCTCAACACCATTGAAACCTTCCTAAGGCTACAGTGACTTCAATTACGAGATCATGGTCTACAACGACCGGGGAAAACGGATGGACGGCGATGGACGGCGTGGATAAGACACATATCTCTGTGGGCCCAAAGAGTACTTAATGAGAGCAGATTAGGTGAGACACACCGAAGTGGGTGGACGGACTCCTGACTGTGGGGCTCACAGTGATATGCATTTTCCTTAAATCCACACCGTCCAACCATTTTGACAGCTCATTTCAAGGCATGATCCCAAAAATGAAGTTTACTCAAGTCTTAAGTGGACCACACCACAAGAAACATCTGTGATTGAATCCTCACCATTAAAAACTTCATGGATTCTACAAGAATATTTATTTTCCATCCAATCTGTTGGTAAGGCCACTTAAAAAAAATAAAAAATAAAAAATAAAATCATTTTGATCGAAAGCTTCTGTGGCCCACAAGATGTTTTTAATGGTCAATCGCCACTGTTTCCTGTAGCATGGCCCATCTAGGACTTGGATCTGCTTCATATTTTGGATCATGCCCTGAAATGAGCTTTTCAATACGGATGAACGCTGTGGATGTAGTCAAATACATCACAGTCAGGGATCCACCCACCTCGGTGGATCCGGGTGTCACCTAATCGGCTCCCTTGTTTAATAATGAAAACTGGTGGCCTACATCCAATTGACTCAGGGACGCGGATTACGTGGTGAACCTGCCCCCACCCACCTCCATGGTGGCAGAACTCTAATATGTGTTTTATCCGCACCGTTTATCCATTTTTTCCAACGCATTTTAGAGCACGAGCACAAAATTGAAATATATCTAAAGATCAAGTGGACCACATCACAGGAAACAGTAGGGATTGAATGCCTACCATTAAAAAATTCTTTGGGGCCACCTAACTTTTTTTGTTGCTTCACTTCATCCAGGTATGTTTGACGGGCCTAAAAAGGTTTCAGCAATGGATGGATTATGCCCACTATTTCCTGTGGTGTGGTCCACTTGATCTTTTGGTATACTTCAATTTTGGGTTCATGGAAAAAAATGAGCTGGCAAAACGGATGGACGGGTTGATAAAACACAAACATCATGTTCGGCCCACAGAGTCAAGCCACTACCCACCTCCGTGGTGGGGCAGTCCATGGGGCCCACACCGTGATGTATGTGTTTTATTTACTGTGATGATTGATGTATGTGTTTTATCCACTGGCATACGTGGTGAGCACGAAGCCCGTCCTTTTCACCAACTTGTCAATCTGAGCCATCCGAATGGTAACCATCGCTTGCAACGGGCAGGCTGGTGCACTCATCGGGCCGGTTAGACCGTTGAAATCAATTGATGGCTAATGGCACTGACTCAAAGTAAAGGTGTGAACCACCTAATGAGTGGTTCCGCCTAATTCTAGTTACCATTGATTTTCATGGTGGGGACCACCTTGTGCATGGGCCAGATGGTATACACACGCGACATGATGGTGGGCCCCACGGTCACGGTTCACCCACTGTTACCCCACCTTCCTCACCTAATCGGCTCCTATTCTTAAAGATATTTTAGTCATGTTCAAAAATAGGCTAGTAGTTATATCCACACCATCCATCAGTGTTTGTAGATCATTTTAGGCCATAGTCCCAAAAATGATGGAGATACAAATCTAAGGTGGACCACACAGTAGGATTGAATTCCCCCTACTGGAAATTTCTTGGGTGACACAATTTTTGGTTCAAGCTGCTATTTGTGTTTTTTCTTTCATTCAGGTCTGTGTGACTTTATCCACTGGTTAGATGGCAAATGAACATTCTAGTGGACCCCAGAAAAATTTTAACGGTGGGTGTTCAATGACCATGATTTCATGTGGTGTGTTCCACCTGAGATTTGTATCTGCTTCATTTTTCAGTACCATGCCCTAAAATGAACCGGCAAAGCAGATGCCTGCCTTTTTTTGGACCATACCCATAAATGAGCTGACAAATAAGATGGATGGATGGTGTGGATATGCAACACACACATTGAGGCAGGCCCAACGGTTAGAGCTGCACTGACCTGGCTGGATCCAGGGACGCAAGTATTCCACGTTCCAAAATGTGTATGATGACATATAAGGAAAAGAATTTTGGGTGGCTTTTTCTAATTGGGTAAAAATACGGGCTGTATTTCTTAAAAATCCCTAATCAAAATAATTATATAGCATAAGATGCATGGAATAGAAACCTTAACAGCAATATATATATATATATATATATATATATATATATATATATATATATATATATATATATATGAGTAGTGTGCTTGTTAAGTGCGTCTCCAGTTGTGATAGATGTTGGTTATCCCTTCCCTTTTATGATTTCCTAATAATCACAACAAACCATGTGACTCGCTTCAAGTCAACTCGATGAGTCTTTCTGAGTTATTACTGAGTTACAATTAAGACCGAGTTTCCTAGCAACTCTAGATTTAGCGACTTATCTCAAGTGGATCGTGTCACAGCCAAACCCAAGTCTCCCAGCAACTCGGCTCGAAATCTTATCAAGTTGAGTCAGTGAGTTTCAGAATTATGGCTCAACCCCTTCAATGCTTTATGTTAGTTACATTGTACTATAAGAGAGAACAATGCTTCTGAAACTTGAAAAATAACCTACGAAAATTCTCGATGCCCCTAATAAGATCCCACCAATGTGCTCTTCCTATGGTGGACTGATCATCATGTACTTTAGACCCTTTCTTCAAAGATAGTATTATGCTTAGTATTATTTTAAAACTTAAGTTGAGTGTATTGTTTGATTTTGAGATAAATTTTGAGAGGGGCATATGTAGGCAACTCAGATAGATTTTGAGAGGGCCATATGTAGACACTTCAAATACAACAACGCACAAGTGCAACCCTCAAAATTCATAGGAAAATTGAGATGATGTGTGATAACTTTATAAGAAGCAAACTAGCCCGATGTAATTACAAACTCACTGTGTGGACCTATAATGTGGCCGAGTTGACTTAGAATCATTCGAGTTTTGAATTATTATTTTTTTATGTTTAATGTTTAATGTTTTATGTTTTTTTTTTTTTTTTTGAAGAGACGATTAGAATTTTGACTCTTTAAGTCATGGTGATGTATGATAATTCTAGAATATTTTAGATGTTTGTTGGCAAAGCATCATGTGGCATAAGCATGGTTGTAACCATTGGCGTGTGAGCACTTCGTCCTACAAGCCATGGAAAAAGAGCATGTAAAGCGAAGAAATTTCACTTGATGATTTCATTGAAAAGAGGAATAGTCCTCTTATAGAAAAGTTACAAACTATATCAGGCAAGTTCCTAGCTATATAACTGCTAATTATAAGTTCTAAGAATCTAATTACAGATTTATATAGATTTACAATCTAATAAAAACTACCATACAAGTTTCTAACTGGTCTTCGACTATCACGAGCTCATGTCAGAGGAGAGAAAATGGTGGAACGAAGAAGGGGAATTGCAGAAAATAGGATGAGAAGGAGAATAATAGTATTAGAAAAACTAGGGCTTTTGCATAATCCCACAACAAAAATGGGGTGTTTTGTAGATTTTCATGTAAAAAGTTAGTTTGTAAATAACTATATTATTAACTTGCCGTTATTTTAAATAATCACATCGTGTTAGTTTTTCATTTGTTAACAACAGCTAAATAATGATGAAAATATCCATATAATATTACAAAATGAAGAAAAGACCCACATAATATTATGAAATGATAAAAATACTTATTCCCTAATTATCCATTTTACATTTCCTCGATCATACGAGTAGAATCATCCAACCAAGATGAAATTTAACTTTGGATGAGCCACAACATGATATATAATTAAGTGTAACTGAAAATGAATATACGACGATCAAATATCCTCTAAAATAGTGAATGTCAGCAATGTGTTCAACACATGAATTGATTGCGATTCGGCTTTCCAGGACATAATACCCAACAGTTTCTAACCACACTGGCAAACCAATACAAAGAGTGGCTAAATAATAAGCATCCAACATTTTGGGATGAATGGTTAGGCAAAATTACAATGCCTGGGTAAAGAATCCCATTTACGAAACAAGACGTACCTGTGCTTACAGCAGCGCTCTTGAATGAGTCACACAGGCATTCTACCTGCTTGTCACACCCTACAGGTTCGGTGCCTGAACAGAGGCTTCACCTTATGCAACCATAAGATCACAAGCTTCACCAATGGAGTGCATACACAAGTTTTCCCGGACTTGCCTCTTATCTTCTCACCTAGGATGCATCCTAAGATCATTCATTACCCCGCCAGGGTGTGAATGTTACAGTTGACAAGATACGTAGCCAATTAAGTCTCCTTGATCCTCAAATAGCTACCAAGACACTTAGCAGATATTAACCAACTATAGCAAGGGATTAATGTATCATCATTAGATATCTTCGATTTGCTGATCTACAAAAAGAGCAGACTAGAATCAGCTATATCACTCCATAGAATGCACACACTACATTATCATACCTGAGCATATTATTGTTTTTTCCCTTCTAATCAAGGGTTTTCACCAAGAGCTATAATTAAGGCCTTGTGGTATGGTAATAGAATTCTCTAAAGGAAATCTTTCTGTGAATTTTTTTTTAACTCTTATGAATTATTCATTCCATAATCCCAAGTGAGTAAACACTCACAATTTTGTAAATACATGCCATATGAATGCCTACTGAATGCATTCATATGAACCATCACATTTCAGCTGAGTACTAAAATAAATCCTTTCCATATTCACTCAGGGGTCGTTTGGATGTTATAAATTGAGCTAGCTGTAAACGAAATACAGGTAAATGATTTAGAGGCAGTAATTGGATGCTGAAAAATGCTTGTAAATCATTTACAGCTTTTAGCTGCAAATCATTTACCACTTACAAAATTTATAGGCATCCAAACGAGCACTTATCTACGATTATACAAACCCCAAACTAAAAAATCCCTCCTTTTGAAAAACTAGCCATCGAGGAACTAACTCCAACATTAATCCAAAGCCAATCACATGCACAAGCGACATATTAGCACTGGTGAGCTTTGATGTTTGAAAGTTATGATATTTTGTCTTTGTATTTACTATTTTTTTATTTCTTTCTATTATTTAGTCAAGGAAATGATTGTTCTACCTTGAAATAACTCTTTGAATGTTAATATTATTATTAAGTAACGTCTTTCGGTCATTTGAACTGGGTCTTTAAATCTGCTTAACTCGATTCAGCACTGACAACTAAGTCAGGTTTAAAAGTCTAATTGTGAAAAGAATTGAGATTGTATGTAGAGTGAATGAAATGTACATTATTATCTTCTTAGTTATATTAATTCTTACAAAGAATAATGAAAATTTTGTTGCAGATTTTGTAATTTATTTGGGAGACGTAGTTACAGCGAACAATGTTCCGATTCCAAATGCGAGCTTCTATTGGGATCAGGCCATTTCTCCCACAAGAAGAAGAAAGATTCCCTGGGCTACTATCTTTGGAAACCATGATGATGCACCATTTGAGTGGCCATCTGATTGGTTTTCCCCCACTGGAATTCCTCAACTCAAGTGCCCAGCACCAATATCATCAGTTTCAGGTAAAAAGACAAAAGTGGATAATTAAAAGAAGCAATGGCTAAAATATCCTTGCATGGTAATTACCTAGTGTATAGCTATACAAAAAATTGTGTATGTGTTATCTAACACTGCTATGTTGGTGTGTGCCATATATAAATAGGTTCATGCACTAAAATGCTAGGGAAGCATAACAGTATGCATATGACTATAATGATTCAACATGGACTACCAAATCGATCCAAAATGGTGGAGCATCCATTTATCGACAAGCCAACTGCAACAGGATGGAAATAAGATCATCATCTCTTAGATCCAACTGTTATGTAATCATTGGGAATGGTCGAACTTGATCGATGGATGAGATGTATTGGAAAAGGAGTATGCCTTTTTTTCCCTCTCCTTTCCTCTCTCTCTCTCTCTCTCTCTCTCTCTCTCTCTCTCTCTCTCTCTCTCTCTCTCTCTCTTGTATGGAGTCTGATGAAATTTAGAAGCAGTTTCCTCTACACACACACACAAACATGCATGCATGCACGCACGCACATGCAGAGGAGGACTCTCAAGGGTGCATACAGCCCTTCCTATATTCCCATATTGCACAACAGCCATACTCCGATTTTCTGGTCGGCTCAGCTCAAGCAGGGCTTGTGCACATGTATGGGTTAGAGCTTTGTGTAAGCTGACTTCAAAAGCAATAGGAAGTGGAAATCTTTATAAGGCAATCTTCAGACCCATGAAACTGTTGCAGGTGAAGCAAAATAAGGAGGTTTTTTCAAGAGTTTGAAAACACCTACACCAAGACCTTGTATTTTCTGAAGTATACACCCCATTTCAACTCCAACTCTCTCCTTAAAGTCCAAAGCTTTGATTTCTCTGTTGCAACTATCTCAATGAGTCCTGCACATGAGTCAAATGAGCCCCATCCACTCAATCTTGCATTTGTAACCCCACATGGGCAGTGGGCCATACTCATCACCATACATTGTATACACTCAATTTTCAGTGCATATGCTTTTTGCTTGATTGGGTTAATGTGAAATAGCTTAAATGAAACATGGAAAGGAATTTTGACATTTGTTTTCTTTTTCCATGCATGTAATTACAATGGTAGATGAAGAAATATGCAGCTTCAAAGGGACGAGTCGACTCGAACTTATGAAGAAAGAGATTGAAAACAACATCTTATCTCATTCAAGAAATGGGCCTAAGGACCTTTGGCCCAGTGTTTCTAACTTTGTACTACAAATCTCATCTTCCAATGATTCCATACATGCAGTGGCGCTTTTGTATTTTCTAGATTCTGGTGGTGGGTCCTACCCAGAAGTCATCTCTGCTGCTCAAGTCAGATGGTTTCAAAACAAATCACAGGAGATCAATCCAGATTCAAGGTATAATTGATACTTGTGTCTTATCTCTATGGAGTCCACATTGTATAGTTTCCACACTATAAGGTTTCTTCATGTGCATGACATCCATTCCATCCATCCTTTACAATGCCTCATGTTCGCCATAGGATCCGAAAATCAGTCCCATCCAACACACATTTTGGCCACACTACAAGGAACAGTTTTAAAATCATTCCTAAATCCATTAAATTCATGTAGTGTGACCCATCCAAGTTTTGGAACAGTCTCATTGTTTGTCTGTTCCTTCTTCTTGTTGGGGCACATCTGAAGAATGGATTGGGGCACATCTGAGTTTAAAAGTAGTTAATTATGTGATTTTTTAAAAATCTTTTGAGCTAGACTAGCAATAATTCTCTACCTTTTTATTTATTTATTTTTCTAAAATGTGATTATCCATTCACAACTTACGACAATTTGAACTGTCCAGATCCTAGGCCCAATCGTCAATGGGTAATATACCAAAAATCACACTAATCGAACTACAATAACCGATTGATTTTACCTTATTGAATTTGGACCACTAGCCATTTTCTTTACAAATTAAATAGGTGGCCCCCACTAATTAGATGGTTTGGAACATTATTTTTATAAAAACTCAGATATTATTTCTATACTGGACCCTGCCCCAACCCAAATCTGACCCATGTGATAAATAGGTCAAGTTTAGGTCCTAGGCCCAACCAATTAAATTAATGTATAGGCTATTTTCGCATTGGAGCCGACCTAGACCCAACCCAAATTATAACCTGTTAGGTCTAGGTTCAAAATCTGACCCCATTCTTTAATGGGTCAGATCAGAAGTCCCCTTGAACCCTATAACTGAAACGTGACTCGACATGACTTGATCAAGTAACTCATCCAACCAATGTTCTTTATCTCAAAATAGAAAGGGAGGGAGGTGAAAGTCAATCAAGAAACTTCTTTCAAGGCAATGACATATTTATCTTTAATCGTAAATAATTTGTATACTACAACTATTTTTTAAGATATCAAAATTTCCATGCAAGCTTAATGCTTTTAAACTCCATTGTTTTATCGAGTCAAATCAAGTAAAGACTCATGAAAGTTTTTGAGTTCACTTGACCTGTCTAGATTCGAGTTAAGTCGAGTTTTCGAGTTTTGAGCTATGTTTCAAAGTAACCCTGTGACGGCCTGGCTTCACATTAGTTGTACCTGCTTAGTTGGTGAGCCTAATCAAAGATCAAATGGTTGTTATGTTGTCCTAAACTGAAATCTAGAGATAAAGGGTTTATTATAATTATTTTATTATCTTTGTTTCAGGATTCCTGAGATAATATTTTGGCATATACCAAGCAAGGCTTACAGGAAAGTTGCACCAATATTCAGAATACACAAGCCTTGCATTGGTTCGATTAACAAGGAAAGGGTTGCTGCTCAGGAAGCTGAATGGGGTATTATGGATATCCTAGTACAGAGGCCTTCCGTCAAGGTAAGTAGTCAACTACATCCCAGCTGTATATACTGCGAGTAACTTTGGGCATTTTTACCCATCCAATTGGTGGAAGGGAAAGATACAAAGTTAAGATTTTAAAAGGAAACTAATATGTGTTGCAACTGCAACCAAGGATAATGTGGTCTTTATATATATATATATATATATATATATATATAAATGGTACTATAAGGTCGACCTCATGAGAACTTCCAAAAGGTCATAGGGCTATAGAGTGCAAGTAGATGTTCAGAAAAAAAAGGAGATACTCTTGCTTATGTCTCTATTAAGCAAGGAGTTTGATATAAAGGATCTAGGCATTGCGAAGAAGATCCTAGGCATTAATATTCATAGAGACAAAGTATGGGAAGTTGTAGCTGTCTCAGAAGAGATATATGCAAAAAGTGCTAGAGGTGTTCCACATGGAAAGTGCTAAGCCAATTATCACACCTCTAGCACAGTTTAAGTTGTCAACCAAGTCGTGTCTAAGCACATAAGAGAAAATTTCAGACATGTCACAGGTGTCATACGTGAGTGCATTGGGGAGTCTTATATATGCAATGGTTTGCATGAGATTGGATATCTCACTGACAGTTAGTGTGGTCAACAAATATATTGCAAATCCAAGAAAGGAGCATTAGAATGTTGTCAAGTGGATTTTCAGGTATCTCAAGGGTACATTCGACAATGGGATCATATTCAGGGGACTTGAAACTTCAGGTGGATTTGTAGGCTATGTGGATTTGAATCATGTAGGGAATCTGGACAACAGGAAGTCACTACGGGATATATTTTGAAATTATTAAGCCGACCGATATATTGGAGATCTACAATACGGTCTACGATAGCGTTGCCTACAATCGAGATGGAATATATGGCTGAAATGGAGGTATCAAATGGGGCATTATGGTTGAATTGTCTGATTGGAGAACTCAGGTTGAAGCAGGAGGCGATTCGGTTGCATTGTAATAGTCAGAGTGCTATCCATCTAGTGTTAAATCAGGTGTATGATGTGAGAACCAAGTACAATGATGTGTGGTTCCACACGATACAGGAACTCATTACTTCAAGAGAGATTCATTTTCAGAAGATTCATACAGATGAGAATGCAGTAGATATGTTGATAAAGCCGGTAGCCACAAACAAGTTCAAACACTGCTCGGGCTTGATCAATCTCACTAGCCATTGATAAGATTAGGCACCCTTGGCATAGGGGTGCAAATAGAGTTGTGTTCCAGTTAGAGGATGTAGGGAGTGGTCTGTGCTCAAGGTGGAGGCTAGCATAGGAGATTTTCAGGGTGACTTGCAAAATAAAAGTCAAGGTAGAGATTGTTGTGAGGATGCCTTTGATTATGCACAGTTTGGGATACAAAGTAGGACTCTATCTGTTTAACCAATAGAGTGCAAAGTTTCTCAACCCAGAGTAGAGCAAGATATTGTCGGTCCAACCGACAACTGGCATCAGTCCGACTAACAAGGACCAATGATACGGACTTAATTACATAGTTTTGCGTAAGTCGGGGTATTTAAGGTTTAATACGATTAGGGCTTGGTACAGACGAATATTTTCTCTCTAAGGGGAAGGGCTTTACGAGGTGAAAGGGTTCTCTACACTTATAAGGGCTTAGAAAGGGATTTTCTCAAGATGTTGGGGTTTTCTTAGGCATGCATCGCAATGGGAGATCAGGTGATTTTATAATCGGAGAAGATGAGTAGTGTAAACTCTAAGGCTTTTGATTATAGTAGAGATTTCTGCGCTTTATGCTGTGATTTTTTTCTGCTAGGATTTTCCACGTAAAATCTATATTTTGTCTTTTTGAGTACTTGTTTAGTTATTCTGGTTATTTCAATTATTCTATCTTCGTTGAACGTGCTTCCGCAAAGTGCACGAATTAACGGTGGTATGATTTTCAAATTTCTAATACCTATGGTTGATTTGGTTTGTTGTGGCTCGGAATTACATTATAGTGGTGTGAGATGAGGGCCAGTTAACTCCAACATAAGAACTAATGGGAATGGGCATGGGTGTTGGGCTTGGTGGGCCTAACTTGATTTTAGGCTTGTTGAAGTGGGTTTTTAACCCATTCAGCAGCCTAAAACTGTAGTAGATTGTGGGCCCCACTTAGTAAAACTCATGGATAGTATTAATTTTTGTTTAAATACTTTCCATATTTCTTTTAATCAAGTAGCACAAGCCCTTTAATGCTTAACGGGCATTTTGATGGTTTTGATGATACCATCTAATTTCATTTTTATACCAAAATGTAAGAACTATAGTTCACTATACACGAGCATCTAGATAGCGCAGGTGGGCCCTACATTTGTGTAAAAAATGCAATGGACCCAAGTTATGCCAATTATCCTTCTCCATTAAAGATTGAGAGAATCTTATTGAGGGCCTTAATCAGCCATTTGTGAGTTGATCCTAGCCATGACTTGAAAAGTAACTATAGGATTTTCAGCGAGTTCTATTTGATGGCATGGTAATTAATGCTCCAGATCTCTTATTACAATCATGATCAATACACATATTAAAAATAAAAGGCATTAAATGATAAAATTTTTGAATTAAATGGGAAGAGGGAACTTACCTCAATTCTTGTCCACACAAAATTGGAGATTCGTCGTAGGTAAGCGGCCTGGATGGGTGGGCTCTAATGATATCTACACGATCTTGAGAACTACACACAAAACTGAAGATGGACAGTTTATGGCCAATGATTCGCCGAACCACTACAGAAACATAGAGAAAGTAGTCACTCATCTGATTCTATAGTTAAGATGGACATCAAATTACGATCAATTGTTTAGATCACCTAGAGATGGACCTCGTGGACAAAAGGGTATTATTTTTCTTCCTCTCTCTCTCTAAGATATCCCCTTGATTGAAATGCTTTTAGAAGAGATTACATCCCATTTTTGTAAATGGAAAGATCAGGGAGGATATGGGAAGGGTTTAGATGATGTAGGAGTTATCCTTCTCTCTCTCTCTCTCTCTCTCTCTCTCTCTCTCTCTCTCTCTCTCTCTCTCATCCCAACCTTTTCTTGTTAAATTTAAAATTCAAATTTTAAATCTAATAGGAAATCGAAAGAGGAATTTCGAAGGAAAAATCATGCGGGACCCAACCACTAGTGGTTGCCCATAAGTGGGCCTCATGGGTCCATATCCAACACTGATGCAAGACAGGAGTGAATTGTTCCATTTCAATAAATGGGCCATATTGGCCCATATCGTCCAAAATACACTGATATATCCTTGGTTAAACATGGTGAAATCAAATGAGATCTACTTCTAGGTATTTATGATTTTAGCTTAAATAGAAAAAGAAAAAAGGAAAAAATTTCCCTGACCTTAAAGGTCATAGAAGATGATTGGCTCAGTACTTTTTCTTCTTCCTCCTATAATCACTGCAACTAGCACGCCTAGATTTTTTTTTACTCAATGTGGAAAGGAAGCTATTCAGGGTTATGGAACTTTGTACTTCCTAGCTTACATGTATTTTAAACTCGTGGCTCACTGCCACTTAGTTTTTTTATGATGACCATTTGTACTGTCGACACGACATATGCGGGAATCTTCAATGATGGCGAATATTGACAATAGAAATTGTCAATTGATAGACAAATTCTGCATATTCGGTCGACAACAGTCGAATTTAGATTTGGGATCCTCTAAGCAACGTGCTCTTGAAAACTTTATTTAAAAAAAAAGAAAAAGAAAAAAAGATATAAAGCCTTCACTTTTCTATCTTTCACTAAGAGCAAATATAAAATTACATTAACGCAATCAACTAGGGTGTACCTTATTTAGGGACTCCTTTTAAAATCAGACCAGTAAAATCTTCCTAAAAAAGACATCTGCATTGTCATGAAATATTTCTATATATATATATATATATATATAAAAGCTATCAACTCACCAATAAGATCTCCTAAGACCATTAACCAATTACAGTCTAACAGCTCTCCCAACCACAATAGAATTAAAGAAAGACAACTAAAACAAAGAGGAAACGTATTAGTTTTCATTGGATTTGGCTCCATATGAGGTTCATGTTCTCTCTTTCCATAGAAATGTCCCACATATACAAAGAGAGATTCGAAATAGTGTACGGAGATGCCTCCTCTCAAGAAAATTAGGAAGAATTAAGGTTGTGCCATCGATTTTGTCAAAAATAACAGCTATTAAATCACTGTAATTTTCTTCTCCCAACTGACTACTTTGTATTCTCTACATGGGCCACACCAAAAGCTTAATACTTACATCCTCTTAACACGTTGCCACATGGTCTTCAAAATCATATGGAGGTTTGAGAAGATGTTCATGTAGAAGGTGGTGGAATGTTTGTCAATAGGCCGGCCTCCTTTGCAGGTCATATAGGAAGCTATACCAGCAAGAAACTTACAATTTTGGTAAACATTACAGGATCTTCACCACTTTTAGGGCCCACTCATCATATGCAGATATTATTCTTCTATTCTCTTCCATATGAGCTTCATAATGTCGTAAAAATCATCACAAATGGATGTGAAATGAGAGAGATCTAAGAATCCAAAGTGGCCTGTTCGAAAAGTTCAGTGCAAGCTTGATGCAAAATTCGTTCTCGAGACCCGTGTTATAGTGTGAGTTTGGGTTTCTTGACGTGAAGTGGTCCGCTCGTCTGCCATAGGGCCCGTTGTTGGCAATGCACGGCCCACGGAGATCATAATCAGCAATTTGTTGACAGTCCATGGGAACTTGGGCCTTTAGATGGTTTGAAACAAGTGCATGAGGGATACACATTGAGATAATGTTTGAATGGATGGATCACTTATGATGGTCATGGATGAATCACTTATGATGGTCTATAATTGAATTGAGGCCCGTGGAGCCCACTATTAAGGCAAAAATTGTTCAATCTAATCGAAATCTTCAATCAACATAAGAACCAAACAACTAAATCGTAGGCGACTTGTAGATCACATGCATGAAAAATTTTCAACTCATGTGTAACCTGTGTCACTTTCCTTATTATAGAGGGATCTCTCCAGGGCAATTGTACAAGGTTTATTTATCAACAAGTTACTCCTACAATCTACTTGCTATAATATGACTTTGATGAAGTCAAACTTCTTAAACATCCAACTAGTTTGGACATTGCCTCCTATACACCATAAGGGGCCCATCATATCCCATGGCCATTATTGATTAACAAAAAACAAATCAAAATCATTGATTTTACAAAACAAAGCATAAGATGATTCCAAAAGGACATACTATTCAGCACCTTATCAGCAACACCAATAAAAGGCCGATCGATGTTGATACAAGCCAATATGGTCATAAATGGCTTAATAGACGCAATTAAGTATCCATGGACAATATCATAGCTTATATTGATACTATAAACACTATTTATATGTAATAATAAAACTATTGCAGGTGGAGAGATAGAAGTAATTTGAGAGTTGTGGGAGAGTTAGTAGAGACAATTTTTCCAGTAAAAAGTATATCATTTTTGATATAGAGAAGAACATGCCATAGCTTTATCAAAAAATATTTAAATATCATTTTAATTGTTTAAAAAATCCTTTACATATCCTTTCATATTGCATGGTTTAATTTTTTTGAGTAATTGATGTGCAATTTTTTACGCATGATAATTATTTAACTGCCTGATAAGGATTATTGAGATATTATGTGTTTACTTGACATTGGGCAGGCAGTGTTTGTGGGCCACAATCATGGACTGGACTGGTGTTGTCCCTACAAGAAGCTTTGGTTGTGCTTTGCACGCCATACTGGTTATGGAGGCTATGGGAATTGGGCGAGGGGTGCAAGGATCATTGAGATGACTCAACAACCCTTCTCCCTCAAATCATGGATTAGGATGGAGGATGGTTCCAAACATAGCGAGATTCTTCTAAGTTCATGACACATTCTACTACAAGTTTTCTTTTTTCTTTTTTTTTTTTTTGTAGAAAATGAAGACCGCTCAATGGTATTTGAGTGTCGCACACGTCTCACATGTCACTAATTTGTAATGTGAGCGTGCATGTAAAATCATGTAATCACAAGGGGAATTATAATAAGAACAAGAAGGTAGTGTATAATTCTATATTCTTTTTTATATAACCGCTTGCCTTTAACTCGCCTAAGTTTTCCATCATTGGATGTTTGAATGGCTAGCGTCGTATTCCATGTCAATTATATTAGGTTTTAGAATCCTATTTTCTAAAAGGCCAAAATGCCCTTCATTTAAAATGTAACTAATCTGTCGCTGCCAAAGACTAATGAATAATTGATGTGGGACCCAACCCTGACCATAAGTGGGGCCACCTTAATGTTTGTAAGAAATCCACCCCATCCTTTTCTTTTCCTGGAATATGTTAGGGCATGGGCCTAAAATGAGGTTGATCCGATGCTCAAAGTGAGCCCTATGATGTTTTAGTGGTGTCACTCAATCGTTTTGTTAGGGCATGGCCTAAAATTAGCCTGATTCAATCCCATTGCTTCTTGTCATGTGGGGACACGGATTTCCTGCTAAAGGCTTTGGCAGGAAGTTCCTGTGGAACCTAGGTGGGCCCAATGTGATATGTGTGAGACATCCACCCCATTAATCCATTTCGTGAACTCGTTTTAGGACATACAGCCATAAATGAGCCGGATCCAATACTCAAGTGGGCTGAAAACATGAGGATTGAACATTCACGGTTAAAATATTTGTGCCTCCACAAAAGTTTTGAATCAGGATAATATTTGTGTTTTCAGTTCATCCTAGTAGGAATGACGTTATGAACGGTATGGATGGCATGTAAACATCACTGTCGATCCCAGGAAAGTTTCAATGGCTGAAATTTTCCTACCTACTTTTCCTTTAGTGTGGCCCACATGAGTTTTGTATCCTGTTAAATTTTGGGCTCGAGTTCTCAAATGAGCTCACAAAATGGATGGACGGTGTGGATTTCTCACAAATATCACGGTAGGCCCCACCTAGGTTTTCTGCGTGGGAACTCCCCGCGAAAGCTCAGGAAATCCGCGTTTGTTGGTAGGCCACCGGAGATTTGGACACGGATTTACTAGGAAAGCCTTTTGCAGGAAGTTCCTGCGCAAGGATGCTGGTTGGGCCCTACAGAGATTCTTTTGAGAAATTCACATCATCCATCTGTTTTGCGAGCTAATTTTAGGATGTGTGACTAAAATTGAGGTGTATCCAACACTAAGTAGGTCACACGAGAGAAAAAATTGGGGAAAAAAATTACTATCGTCGAAACCTTCTTGGGCTCCACCTTGATGTTTATATGTTATCTAAACCGTTTATAAGGTCATTTTTAGTGGGATGAAGTGAAAAAAAATTTAAAAGATATCTTGAAACAAAACTTTTATGGCCATAAGAATGCTTCAACAGTGCTCACTGAATTCCCACTATTTCCTCTCGTGTGTAAAACGTGAGTGCTGGATACATATAATTTTTGGTATAATATCATAAAATGAGCTCGAAAAATGGATGGACGGGGTGGATATATATATATATATATATAAAATCAGTGGATCCCACCTAACATCTTGGAGAGTTAGCCGGATCATGGCAGGCTAAACCTCTTAGCTAGGGCTAAGAGGTGAAGCTTGTGGTGTGATGGGAAGGATTCTACAACTTGATTTATGTTAGATGAACTGATTTTGAGTATAGTTTGATTATAAGGAAGGCCTCTAGTTTTTAATGGTTTGTTGTAATTGAAATTACAATAGATCTGCGATGACTTTTGTGTATTTCCTTTTCTTTATTTTGATTATAAAGTTAAGAAGCTCTGTTGTTCACCATCGTCCCTTGGACATGGTTGGATGATGGAACCCTTCCTAACAATCATACATTTCTTAGATGGGTTGTGGATTGGTTTAATTCTGTTATTTGTTTTGTCTCATGGGCATGGTTTTGTGATGAAATCCATTCTAATTTACATCCATCTTATCTCTTGAAAACTAGATCAAAAAAAAGTTCAGATTTGATTTTTATGTTATATCTTCCAACTGGATGAAGATGAGACTCAAAGTCCAATTAAGTTTATGAATCAAGCGTAGATCTCTCTGATCTCTACAAGTAGATCCTTGGCACCTTAGTTTCCTACCTTTGATTTATATAATTTTTAGATTAATACTTCACCATTATTTTCTTATATTCCCATGATTTAGATTTCATCTTATTCTAGTTCTAGTTCTACTTATTTTCAGATTACGTACAGGTTTCAATCCCTGTGGATTCGACTTCGGTCATACCGAGTTTATTTCTACATCACAACCCTATACTTAGGGTATGAACAAGTTTTTGGCACTATTGCTGGGGATTAACGGTTACGTTTTCTGAGATTAATTAATTTTAGGATTAGTTTAAGATTATAATTTTTTTTTCTAATTTTAGGCTTAGGTTCTCTGTTTGATTTTTAGAAACTAACCTAACTTTCCTGGTTTGTAGGATTTTGATATAGGCTTTCTAAATTAGTAATCTCTTTCTAATTTTTCTTCTTTTCCTAAACTTTAGGATTAAGTTTTATTTTCTCTTTTTAGAAAATTTCTAATTGTAGAATTTCTTTTAATTTTAGAATTACTAACTTAGCTTCTATGTTTAGGAAACTTTCCGTATTAGAAACTAACTTTCTATTTCTAACTTTAGGATTTCTATTTTTCGAAACTAATTTCTTTTATTTTCTTGTGCAGGACTTTAACATAGAACTCCAATCTGGTAACTTCTTTCTAACTTCTCCTCTGCCTACTTCCAATATTGTTGTAGGATCTTTTCTTTTCTTAGGATTAGATTCAGAGTGAGGGTTTCACCATGTATATATACGAGTGGGAACGTCGATATGCTGAGATAACTTTTGAGAATGCGAACAAGTGTGAAGGGATGTATGGTGATTATGAAAGAAATCAACATATGTCTCAGAATTTTCCTAAAACAATCATCGAAAACCGACTAGAATATAACGCTCCATTGGTTAAGAAATCCTTACATGATCATATACGGGAGAACAATTACACTCCACGGACAGTACGTGAGTGTTGGGGTTATCATAACTATGGGAGTGAGAATTATTATCACCCATCCGAAAAATAGAAAGCAATGCGTGATTATATTAAGAGTAATAATATGTATTACCAACCATCAGATTCTCCCACCTATGATCCGTATGACTATAATTAGTGGAAACATTAAAATTGGGAAGATAAACTAGCAATGTATCATAGTGATAATTCTCTTGGGTCCTCTACCTTTGAAACCTATTCAGAAACAATCCAAGAGGATTCACTTCGAAAACTCACGAAAGCACAAGAACAATTCAATCAACTTATCATACAATCATGTGAATTGCTCAAATCCTCAATTCCAATAATTCAGTCACACCTTATGGAGAACGAAGATGCTAGGTTACCCCAGCCTCATCCCAATCTAGAAGCACAATGCGAAAAAAGTGATCAAAACTCACTTATGAAAGAAATTGAAATTACGAATGAGAATTAGATTCCATTAATGAGCATATGGGTCAATTTCTCAATGAGTCGATCTCGATGACTGTCTAAAGGAATGATCAAGAGACGTGAGTATCTTTCAAATACAATGATAATGACACACTTCACTTATATGGCGCACTTGATTTCAATGATGAGGAAGAGGTTAGTTTATTCGAACCTCAACCCAATCTCGGTATAGAATGTGAGGACTGTGATCCCATCCCAAGTGTATACTACACTAAATGGGACGATAATGAGTATTGGTAATCCATCTCAAGTGTGGCCCCTGCCAATGATCAAGAGGTTCAGGAATTTGTCAACCATAGTGATCTACCCCACCTAGCTGACATGACTAATTTAAATGTGGAGGATGAACCACTTTCAATTAACCCTTCCAACCTTTGTGATGCATGTTTAGACCACTCCCCTGAATTGAATGATGATATGATTCGGGAAATGGACGATTTGCTTGATATGACTCTGAAATTTGAAATTACCCAATTGAGGGCGCAATTTAAGCTATTCACTTTAGACGATTCAATGCCTCCACTGAGAAGGTTCAATGACCAGGGTCTTCACATCAATTCCTCTCTTATTGATCTTCAATCTGACTATGAAGGGCAAGAGCAAGAGAGCATGCATTCATCCACTTTCAAAGACGATGGAATCCTTGGGCAAATCATCACAGACTTTGATGAAGGAGACGAGTCAATCTCAGCTGAATTTCTCAACTCTTTGAATGCATGCTTGGTACACTTTGTGAATTTTGACAACCCCATGATACAAAAAATAGTGGATGCCTTGCCAGACAGTACCTCGGTAGTTGTCACTGACTGAGAGCACCCTTACTCTGAAGCTCATTCTTCCACAGATCCCGATCATTTACCATTAGGGGAGGAGGATCTAAATATTAAACCGGAGTCTGAAACTTCAGAATGTATTGAGACTACATCATCTAATGAGAATTTTTCTGAATTCTATTTACTTGTAGTCTCTGATTCACCATAGGGTACTAATTCTGAAACTTTTTCTGACACATGTGAATCATATATACTTTGGATACCTCAAGCGAATCAACGATAGTTTTTTGCTGAGGTACATAAGTTTCTCTAGCTATTCATGCTCCAGGGCATCCAAGCCTATTGCAAAAAGGGTTTTTGGATGATCCTGTTAAGAAACCTACTAAGAAATTTATCCAAATATTGGCCGGAAGAGGAACCTTGCGGCATGACTGAGTAGTTTTTCCCTTATTTTCATAGGACTAGTGTACTTTGCTTTATGTTGTTCTTGGTTAGATGATTTTATGCCATTAAGTTAGTTTGGTTTTTACATTGTTTTAAGTTAGTTTCTTTTACTATCGTGCTGACTCGCTTACATGATGAGATCTTTGTGGAACAACCTCTTGAATCTTTTGTCTAGGTACTATCTTTCCATCACTTCTCCTTTACTTCGTTGTCCCATGTATATTGCATACTAATTGTTTTTACATTGAGGAGAATGTAGATTTTAGGTTGGGGGTGGGAGATTAGGTTACCTAATCAGTGTTTTCTTGGTCTTGAGCAAAAATTGTGAAATTTTTTTTTTAAAAAAAATTAAAATTTAAAATTTTTCTAGACATTCTTGTGAATTCGAAGTAATTTTGACGACCATCTTTAATTTAGAATTATAGGATACATAATGTTTGTAATTTATGCCTCTTGAATTCAGTCATCTGTTAGATTTCACAGTTAAGTTTAAAATATTAATCCATGATTAGAAGTTGTAAATATTGATTGAGTCATGATTTCACATGTCATATCTTACTTACACATTAAGGTTTCAGTTCGATATTGAAGGGTTAACTTAATAATCACTAAGCATGAAAGGAACTAGCCTAGGAAATTTGCCCATCATGATCAATAAAAAAAAAAGAATTGAAAAAAAATAGAGAAAAAAATAGATAAATACCTAGCTAAAAAAATAATTGTCATCAGAAAGGGTTGGACGAATGGTCTTCACCATGGGTTTGCTCCCTATAGGTGAGAATTTGATTCCCTTCCCCATCGATAGAAAAATTAAAAGCTGGAAGAATGAAAAAAAGAATTGTAAGGCAAGTTTGGGTTTAGGTTATGGTTATCCTGAATGCTCTTTTGATCATCACAGGTATCATGACATAGAGAAGTGAATCTTAATATTGATAAGCCGAGATTACATTATAAACCCATGAAACTCAATGTTTAGAATTTTTTCTAATTAATAGATTAATACTTTAAACTTGGTTATGAAGTTTATCGTGTACTTGAGTCCAGGAGAAAGTAATGTCCAACATTCCTAAATCTTAGAATTCTAGTATTTTTCAAAAAATCACTCGAGTTTATAGAAATTATCCTGTAATTCTCAACTTATTTTTCGCATGCTTTACTCGGGACTAGCAAAATGCTGGTTGAGGGTTGTGTTGAGAGTTAAATATTTCATATTAGACCCCAGTTATTACCAGATGTTTTGAACATGATACCATTTAATGCCCTATTTTAATCAGGTTTGTGCTGCAAGGTGAATTTAGAAGCCTGAACTGAAAAAGGGTGCTAAAAGCATGGATTTAATGCTTTAAAGTCACTACAGCAAGGGACGGACCTTAGGGGACTAAGATCGAAGAATTTACACGCTAGAGATTGGAGAAAATCAAGAAATTGACATTAAACGGGCCTGAAAGTAATTCAGAATACAAAATTATAGGGTTCCCACCATCCGTTTGACTCCTTTATATCTAGCCTGAGGACCCTAAATTAACCGTACACATCAAATTTCAGCCATTGAATCCTCGTAGAAGTGACCCAACGGATAGATCAACCCATAAATCTCTGATATGGGGCCTACCTAATATCTGGATATGCTTCAATTTTGGTCTCAACCCCTTAAATCAGATGAGGAAGGAGATGGACGGTGCAGATATCTCACACTACATCACTGTGGACCGCCACCTCAGGTAGTGTGTACACCAGCACATGTATACCGGCTGTGCACCGAGCCGCTCAAGCTGGTCAAACTCGGTTTGACCCAGTCTTCTTCAAAAAAATGGAAACGTACGTTTCCTTCTTCCAGCGTTTGCATAGAAATTTGCGGGTGATCATCGTGGGCCACCATTGTGGTCCATTTGATGAATCTGGACCATCCATTAGATTCCCATAGCCTAGCTTACCAAGGCCTAGGTGACGAAATTTGAAGAAATAAAGAGGATGGGATCCCAGCCGTTCAAACATCGGAGGGATAACAACAAGAAAAGTCTTATGGGTCACACCAAAACTAATCTAAAATAGTCCATCCATGATTGGTTTTTCGAGGCGCATCCAATGGATGGAATGGATTTCTCCATTGACACTGATCTTATGCCCCACTAAGCACCAGCGTAAGAAGATTTACGCACAACTGCGTCCGGAAATAGCTTAGCTGCTATGGGCCAATTGTATTCTCTTGGTCTTGATCGGACAACCAATCTAGACCATTGTAAGACCCATATCTTAGACCGTACCATTTCATATGCCTCCGCGGTCCTCCCGGTCGAATTCCGGTGACCCGCGATCTGCTATCGACATTTGCGTGCGATCCCGAGTCATATCCCCCATTCCAGAGTCGGCTCGACCCGATACTTATACCCTAGTGACCGCGCTGTCACCACGGTTTCGATGTCGCGTCTCGCGCGCCAAGGCGATACCCAAGCCAGGAGATGTGGGCCCGTGTTTAGTTTGAGAAAAACACCGCGTGTTGCAATCCCGAGAGAATCTCTACGATACATCGCATCAATCAATCAAGGTATAACCCATCACTCCATCCCATCCCCAAGTACAAGTACCCTCCCCAAAAGTCAACACTTATCTTACACAAGTACACATCTATCACTCACCCATCACACCCCATCACTCACCCATCCCTCTCTCTCTTACACCTCTCTCTCTCATCTCCCTCTCCCTCATTCTCTCCAAGCAACCGTCCATGGCTTCTATGGGAGAGAAACTAGTGTGACCCTCCTTCTTTACTCCCATTTCCACCGTCCATGATTGATCTCAACCGTTGAAGTCTTTCTATTGGAGCTCTAGAGGCTATACGCGAAAGAAGAAGGTAAGATCCTCAGGTGGGTGCTTCTTTCTCTCTCTTTCCCTCTCTCTATCATTTTGGATAATAATATGGCTGTGTGGCCCATCCGGATGGACCCCACCATGAAGTATGTAGTTCATCCCAACCATCTATAAACAAGGCCCACCTTATATGTGTTGTACCCGCATCATGCATCATGTGGTGGCCCATCTGAGGAGGCCCACCTTCGCATGGACAGACTGTCCAGCGTCCCTGGACGCTGGACGTTAGAGAAAACACAAATATTGGCTTGGGTTGCAAGCATTAGAGGAGGGTCACTCATATAGGCCCTACCTTGATATATGTTTTTAATCCACACCGTCCATCCTTTTCCTTAGATCATTTTAGACGTTGAGAAAAAAAATGAAGCTGATCCAATGTCCTGGAGGGCCGCAACATAGAAAATAGTCTTTTAAGCTTTGAAATACACCTTGATATCTTTATACGCCGAAACATATCAGATATTGGGCTTGATTGGCTTGTCTAGGGCAATGAGAACCATTGGATAGGATGGATCTACATAATGTGGGCCCCACATATGAAAACCACCAAAAAATGAAAAATTTTTTTTAAAAAAATATACACAGCAGCATTGCTGCTGTGCTGTGTCAGAGATGCAGGCCGCACCTGCGGCTGTTGGGCGGACGGACACAGACTCACGGCTCCAGCCGTGGGCTACCCTGATGTTTGTTTGCCATCTAACCCATTAATCTTGTGGGCTATCTTCTCAGGTGGGTCCCCTTCAAGTTTCAGTCGAATCCAAGACTCAGGTGGCCCACATCATTGGAAACAGAAGTGATTGAGCGTCTGCCATTGAAACTATTTTGGTGGTTACATAAGTTTTGGATCAGGCATGAAATTTATTTTTACTCTTCGTCCGGGTCTGTGCGGCCTTTCAAACAGATTGTATGGCAGATAAACATTATGGTGGGCTCACGTGGGACCCACTGATGCATGTAATGTATTCCCCACCGATCAGATGGCTGGACGGTGGGCTATCCCATGACATATATGTTTTACCTATGCCGTCCAGCTGTGCTAGGATGCTGAACTGTCAGGTGGACCCCACCTTTGATGTGTGGGTTACATCCAATCCATCCACCCAATGGCGAGCTCTTGTTAATGCTTGAGACAAAAAATTAAAAATAAAGCAGATTCAAATCTCTTGTGGGCCCATTCATGATGTATGTGCTACATCTTAACCGTCCGTCCATTTGAGGACGTGACCCCACCTACATGTATATGCTTTCCATTCAAACCGTCCATACCTGTGGGGCCCAACATCAGCCGTCCGTCCAGCATCTCTGGACGCTGGGCGCTGACAGCGCTGACACCCCTTACATATAATATATGATATATATTATAATATAATATGATATTTTAATAGATCAGGCATGCAGGTACGGCCACACCGTGATGCTGTGTTTTATCTCTACCGTCCATCTGTGCATGGACGTGGGCCGCCGTGACGCGTGGGTTTTGCCACATTCGTCCAGTGCGCTGGACGGGCGGGACCCACTATAGATGTATGCATTTTATCCATCCGTCCATGTAGACGGTGGTATTAGGAGCCCACCACTGATGGATGTGCTGTATCCAGCCGTCCATCCATTTGGTTAGCCTGTCTCAAGGCTTGAAATAATAATAATAATAATAATAATAATAATAATAATAATAAGTCAGATCTAGTGATCAGGTGGACCACACTGCGAGAAACAGTGAAGATTGGACGTCCACCGTTGAAACCCTTTTTGTCACGGAAGTTTTGGATTATATGAAATTTGTTTTTCCCCATTTATTTAAGCCTTTGTGACCTTATAAGTAGCTGGGATGGTATGATTGTCCCTTTGTGAGTCCCACCTTGTTAACGTCCAGCAGCATTAATGCTGCCTGGACTGCTCTGGACAGACCTTGGTAAAGGGAAATTACAAATATCCACGTGGTTCAAACGGGTGGGCCACACTAACGTAGACCCCACCGTGATGTATGCGTCCTACAGCCCCCAGCCATACATCTGTACATCGCCTAGACCTAAGGTTCTTGCGGGCCGCACCAGAGCAATAGTAGTGTTCCTAGTGTTGTTGAACCCAGGCCCACTATAACTTTATATATTACTCAATCCAAGAGTTATGGGACCCACCTTGATGTATTGTATCAACACCATCAATTCAATCCCATATCATCGTAGACCATGGGCCTGGAAGGAGGTAGATCCAAGTCTGAGTTGCTCCACATCGTAAGAAATAGTTGGGACTGACGTCTATCATTCAACATTTTTTTGAGCCCACTGTAATGTTTGTTTGAAGCCCATCTAGGGGCTATGAGGTCCACAGATGAGGCCCATCTTATCCCTGTGTTTCATCTTAGTTGCCCATCTGTTTCGATGACCAAATTGGGCCAACGGCAGTTGAGCTGATTGTCTAAAGGTGGATCCCACCTTGATGTACGTATTATATATTTGCACCATCCAAGGGCCTACCATTGATACATGTATTGTATATTTATGTCATCTATTGGTACGGCCGTATGGTGGGGCCCATATAATGTGGCCCATGTAATGTGACCCACTTGATATTCAAGGCCCATGGGTGTGGCCCACTGTGATACACTTGAAGCCTTTGTATGAAGCCCAATGCGATGTATGTGAGGCCCACCGTGATGTATTAAGTCCATGGGTTGTGGCCCATTGTAGTGTATATTAAGCCCATTTACAACGGCTCATTTGATTGACCCATTTGATTCGGACCATTTGATTCGGCTCATTTGTATTGGCCCATTTGATTCAGCCCATTTGAGTCGGCCCGTTTGTATCGGCCTATTTGATCAGCTCATTTGATTCGGCTCATTTGACTAGACCCATTCGATGTAATTGAGGCCCATGATGATGTATATTAGGCCCAGGTGCAAGGCTGTGGACCCACTATATGTTTGGCCTTATGAAGGTCACTCCTTGAGAGCAATGTTGGTTAGATGTCTACATTGATGGGCAATGATGGTTGGATGTCCACATTGTGACCTTCCCTTAGGCCTTGTTAGGCCCATTCTCATCATTCCCTTAGTGGGTTAACCCAAATAAGTGGGCCCCATTCGCTGTAGATGGATGACTCCGTGCTATCGGATTTGATATTACCACGGCTAAGTGCCAATCTTTATGCTATGTGCTGATCATCTATGGACCCCGCTTATTTATCTACTGATTATCGGTGCCGATTATCGAGGTCGACGCAGGTTATTGACCCTGGTTATCGGTGCCGATTATCAATGCTGATTATCGGTGCCGATTGTCGTGACCGATTGCTGAATTTCAATTTACGTGACCGATTTAACGATTCCGATTATCGATCGATTTCGATTTTTGTGATCGATTTGCCGATTGTCGATTCCAATTGACTTGACCGATTGCCGATTAGCAATCGAGGCCGATTATCGTGACCGATTGTCGATTTTCGATTCACGTGACCAATTTATCGATTCCGATTATTGGTCGATTCTGATTGTTGAGGCTCATTGTGATGTATTCGAGGCCCATGGGATGTAGCCCATTGTGATATATTTTTGGCCCATATGGTGAGGCCCAACTTGATGTATCTTAGGCCAGTGGGAGCAGCCCATTGCGATGTGTATTAGACTTGTGAGATGCGACCCACTTGATGTATATGTGGCCCATGAGTGAGGCCCATCGCGATATGTATTAAGCTCTTGAGCGAGGCCCATGGTGTTATATATTTGACCTTTGTGTGAGGTCATGGGTCCACTATATGTTAGGATCTATGAGGGTCATTCCTTGAGACAATGTTGGTTAGATGTCCACATTGTCGAGGCTGATTGTTGATGTCGGTTATTGATCCGATTATGAGTATGTGACAGCATAACATCATAATACATGCCCATACGTATCATCTGCATGTTTGTTATGAGATGTGGTTGACCATTGCATACGTCATTGGGCATGTTGTTATGACTCCCTGATAGGCGGAGATTGTCTCACATGAGCACATGATATGCGCAGGATAGACGCATGACTGGATTGCATGACTCATGCATCTTGCATTGCATTGTGTTGTACAGTACGCCCTAGCGACATCAGGGTCGTAGCCTCCACAAACATTTCTTGGATGGCCAAATGGGATACCGAAAATCTGTTCTACATAGGGTGTTATAGATATCCCTGGATAAAAGTTCCTAAACCCTCTTGATTCCAGAGGTTGCTCCAACGTCTAGACCGAGTGGATGTATGAGCGCATGAGGACCGTATACCGTTAGGCTGTGTCTCCTACTGTGTCGTGGTCGGTTGGAAGGGGGTGGGGCCTTACCTGCCCAAGAGGAGGGGGCAAAGCTAGGCTGAGTTTGACCAGCTCGAGAAATGGGTCCGCTATCGACGAGCCGTGCTCGATATTAGCAGGTTGATAGTGAGGTCTCTTCCACTCGCCTTGTTGCATGCGATGGGACGGCAATCTGGTTTGGAGTGTAATAGACCCGGGTGATAATCCTATAGAAGAACCGTACTAATATGTGGATTTATTGAGTAAGAGTTACATGCTCATTCATTCATTCATTCACTATCCACTCGGGCTGGTGGTACGCAACTAATTGATGTGTACCTTTGTTATGGCAAGGATTTCGGTTGGGCGCGTGACTAACCTGAGATCAGGAGTTTACCACGTTGAGTCTGACTATCTAAATTTAGGATGAGACTGGTTTATATAGAAGTCCCTTGTGGTAGACCCCTTAGCCTGCGATACTACGTACTGTCAACCCGACTTGACACTCCAGCATGGTCATTTCATTCGCATCGCATATTGCATGCATATAGCATTTTGGGTTGCTATGTTTCTGCACTTATATGGCCTAAACAGACTTAACAGGATTTATATATTGCATTACACCCTCGGCATCTGATATTTGGCTCTTTATGACTCCTTAGTGCATAGCTGTTCCTATTCTATATTGTGTATTCTGATATTGATTGACTTATGGACTTGTTCATACTTCCGCTGAATCTGTCGTCGTATGATTTATGATCTTGTCAGTATTTCTGTTTACTTTGATAATTCATGATCTTGTCAGTATCTCTGCTTATTCCGATAATGTATGATTTATGGATTACTAGTAATCTCGGTATTATATAATGATGGCATTGTATTAAATACTTGATACTTACTTTGTGCACACACTTACACCACCCTCTAAGCTTTCTATAAGCTTATGCACAATAGATGCGTGCAGGTGATGTTAGGTTACAGCAGTGTTGAACTTGGAGCGTGCAGCAGTCCTCTGGAGCTTGATTTTCGATTTATGTATTTCCCTTTCAGCATTGTACTAAAATGATTATATTAGTGGATATGTGATGATAATGTTTCCTTGGCAAATTGGGTAATCTTGTGGTTATGCTTATTACGAGTTAAATATACAAAAAAAATAAATAAATAAAAAATCCTCTTTGTAGGATCCCAAGATCGGAATCTTGCGTATGAACCCTAAGAGTCGAAAATGGGGTACTACGAAGGCTGTCGGCACCGGATTCAGCGATCGGTATTCTTATGAATCCAATTTCTGGGTTTGGGGCGTGACAACCATCCAGAACTTTCCCCGGGGGCGGCCGTCTGTCACCAAGGAGTCTAAATGACTCAGATTCCGAAAGCATCTACTCCATCGTTCCAAAAAGGGGGTCGGGCGCAAGGTCTTTCACTGCATAAAACAGAGACCGACTGCTTTGCCTAAACAACCATTCCAAAGCCTACTTCTTGCGCCGATTCTCACCAAAATAGCTTAGCCGACTGACTTCCTAACCCATATAAGCAAGAGAAGAGAGAAAGTCAGGGGCATCTTTGGGAACGTGCACAAGAGAGAGAGAGAGATAGTAGTTTAGAGTTTTTTTTTTCCAGTTTTCTTTTTTGGATTTAGAGAGTTAGCTGGATCATGTCGGGCTAAACCTCTTAGCTAGGCTAAGAGGTGAAGCTTGTGATATGTAAGACCCGTATCCTAACCTGTACTATTTCGTAGGCTTCCGCGGTCCTCCCGGTCAAATTCTGGTGACCTACGACGCGTAGATAGCGTTTGCGCTAACCCTTAGTTATATCTCGTATTTCAGAGTCGGCTTGACTCGAGACTTATACCAGTGCGACCGCTCCGTCGCCGTGGTTCCGACGCCACATCTCATGCACCAAGGCAATACCCAGGCCAGGAGATGTATACCCGCGTTCAGTTCGAGAAAACGCCGCCCAGTTACAAAACCCAAGAGAGAATATGTCAAATCAATCCCATCAATCACTACATCATGTCAAGTACAATCACCCCTCCCCTAAAGTCAAATCTCTCTTACAAATGCATCCCTAACATGTCAAGTACACATCACCCATCACTCACACCCATCCCCCCCCCCCTCTCTCTCTCTCTCTCTCTACATCCCATCCTCTCTCTCTCTCTCACTTCCCCATTTGCAAGCAAGCACCGTCCAAGGCATGAGAGCTCCATGTGAGACCTTTGTGTGGCCCACTTCTTACCTCTCATCTCCACCATCCAACCATCCATACTTCATCATTCTCCATCAAAGTTGAAGCCAAGCAGCTTAGCTTGCCATTGATCCAAGAAGAAGCAGAAAAGGTGGGTGCTCATGCCTTAGATCTTAACATTTGATGAAAAATCCATTTGTGATAGGACCTATTTGCATGTATGTGTGGGTCCCTCTATCTCACGGTGTCTCTCGCTTGTGATGGGTGTGGCCCACTTGATCTTTGTATGGGCTCACCTAGACGGATGTAGCTGGTGGGCCATGTGTAAGTAGACCCACCTTGATGGATGTATTGTCGTCCATGGATCAACGTCAAGCAGTTGATGCTGCTAGACTATGTGAAAGGAAAATGTATCACTTTAATTCCAAAGTTGGAGGGTCACACTCATATGGACCCCATCTTGATGTATGCATCTGATCTGAACTGTCCACCCTTTTTCCCATCTCATTTCAGGCGTTGAGCTAAAAAATAAAGTCAATCTGAATATCTAGCGGGCCATAATGTAGGAAACAGTGGTTTTGGGTGATTTAAACTGTTAAGGCCCGCTATGATGTTTTATATGCTGAAAAATATTCCATATTAGACTTGTTTAGTCTGTCATGATCCATAAAATCTAACCAGTGGAGTGGATCCACTTGATGAGGGCCCCACCCAAGGAAAACCGCATAGAAACATAAATTTCAATATATATATATATATATAGTAGAAGACGCTGCTGCTGCCATCCAAAGGACGGAGCAACAGCGTCCTCTGTGCTTGGGACGGTGGCCAGGGATCGTAAGTCCCAACCGTGGGCCCCACTACATGCCTCACCTTGCTACGTGTTGAACATCGACACTGTGCATTTGATGGGCCTCCTTTATATATGGGGTGTCCCAAAGGATCAGCCACTCACTAGACTCAGGTGGACCACACATCTAAGCAGCAGGGGTTGAACGTGTACCATTGAAACCCTTTTCGAGTCACAGCAGCATGGGACCCACCCTTTTTACATGTATTTTATTTTATTTTTAGCCGTCCATCTCTTCCTAACGCTGGAGACTCTTTTTTATTATTATATATATTAGTGGGCCATGTGTGTGGACCGCACCATGATGCATACGTTATATCTATACCGTCCAGGGATGCTGGACTGGATGAGTAGTAATAATAATATTAATATATATATATATATATATATATATATATATATATATATATATATATATATATATATATATATATATATATTGTATATGTATTGAGGTGGGCCACACGTGTGGACCCACCATGATGGATGTGTCAGGTCCCACCGTCCAGAACGTCTAGAGGGTCTAAACGGTGGGCGTTTTAAAGATATTTTGATATAATATATATTATATATAATATAATATATTATATATTATATATAATATATAATATATATTATATATCCTGCAGCTCTGACGTCTGCAGCTTGTGGACCCCACTAGGTATGTGTCATATATAACTGTTTAGCCATCTGCTGTGCGCCCCACCTTGATGTATCGTTCTACCCACACCATCCATCCTAATTACGTGGGACCCATTAGCGATAATGGTCCAGCCGTCCAGCCACCTGGACGGGTGGAGCCCACCATGATATATGTTTGTATCCATGCCATTCATCTATCTGGCGAGCTCATTTTTGGCGAGACAAAAAAAAATGAAGCAGATTCAATCCTCTGGTGAGCCACGTGCGTGGACCCACCCCCTGATGCTTATACTACATCCAAACCGTTTATTCATTTGATGGACAACCACCTATGTAGACCCACTTAAATATATGTGATCCATCCAAATTGTCCATCTATTTGGCCACCTCGTCTCATGGCTTGAGACAAAAAATAAGACTGATTTAGCTATCAAGTGGACCACACCACCGTAACAGTGGGGATTGAACGTCCAGCATTAGGACTTTTGGGGTCACAGATGTTTTCGACTAATATGAAATTTTTTTTCCTCCTATTCAGGTCTTTATGACCATATGAATAGTCTATATGGAAAATAAATGTTATGGTGGCCCCTATGAAATTTTCTAAACAGTGAAAATTACTATCTCCACTACTATTTCTGATGTGGTCCAAATGATGTTTTGATCACTATCACCGCTGTTATTGTGGTATGGTCCAAATGATCCTTTGGATATGATTCATTTTGTTAATGCTCCATAATGATCTCTAACAATGGATGAATGGTGCATTGATTCAGCCCATCTGATTGGACCCATTGATTTGCTCCATTTGACTCAACCCATTTGATTCGGCCCATATGATTAGGCTCATCTTGATATATACGAGGCCCATTGTGATATATTTAAGACCCATGGGACGTAGCCCAATGTGGTGTATTTCAAGGCCCATAGGATTTGGCCCATTAGTGCGGCCCATTGATGCAACCCACTTGATGTGTATGAGGCCCATGAGCAAGGCCCATCGTGATATATTCGAGGCCCATGTGATACGGTCCATTGTGATGTATATGTAGCCCTTGTATGAGGCCCATGATATTGTATTTTGGACCCTTGTGTGAGGCCATGGGCCCATTATATGTTTAGCTCTATGTGGGCCACTCCTTGGAGTAATGTTGGTTAAATGCTCACATTGATAGACAATGGCGGTTAGATGTCCTCATTATGACCTTCCATTAGGCCTTGCTAGGCCCATTCTTTTCGTGGAATGACCTAAATAAGTGGGTCTCATTCGTCATAGACGGATGGCTTCGTGCTATCAGATTTGATATAACTACAGCTGAAAGTCGATCTTTACATTATGGTTGATTAGTTGTCCATCTATGGACCCCACCTTGTTTGTATATGCTAATTGTCAGTGCTGATTATAAATGTTGATTATCGGTACCGGTTATCGATCGAGGCCGATTACCGATTCTGATTTGTCGTGGCTGATTGTCGATTATCGATCGAGGCCGATTACCGATTCTGATTTGTCGTGGCTGATTGTCGATTATCGATCAAGGCCGATTACGGATTCTGATTTGTCGTTGCTGATTACCGATTATCGATCGAGGCCGATTAAAGATTCTGATTTGTCATGACTGATTACCGATTATCGATCGAGGCCGATTACTGATTCTGATTTGTCGTTGCTGATTACCAATTATCGATCGAGGCCGATTACTAATTCTGATTTGTCGTGGCTAATTGCCAATTATCGATCAAGGACGATTACTGATTCTGATTTGTCGGGCTGATTATCGATTATCGATCGAAACTAATTACTGATTCTGATTTATCATAACTGATTACCGATTATCGATCGAGGCCGATTACTGATTCTAATTTATCGTGGCTGATTGCCAATTATCGACCGAGGCCGATTACTAATTCTGATTTGTCATGGCTGATTACCAATTATTGATCGAGGACGATTACTGATTCTGATTTGTTGTGGCTGATTGCCTATTATCGATTACGGCCGATTACCGATTCTGATTTGTTGTGGCTGATTGCCGATTATCGATTAAGGCCGATTACTAATTCTGATTTGTTGTGGCTGATTGCTGATTATCGATCAAGGCCGATTAACGATTCTGATTTGTCATAACCGAATGCCAATTCTGATTATCGAGGCCGATTATCGATCAACGTCGATTGTCATGGCCAACTACCGATTCTGATTGTCGTGGTCGATTGTCGATTCCGATTGTTGAGGCCCAACGTGATGTATATGCGGCCAGTATTTGAGACCCATTGTAATGTATATTAGGCCCATATGAAAGGGTCATCGTGATGTGTATTAAGCTCTTGAGTAAGACCCATGGTGTTGTATATTTAGCCCTTGTGTGAGGCCATGGGTCCACTATATGTTAGAATCTATGAGGGCCATTCCTTAGGGCAATATTAGTTAGATGTTCACATTGTTGAGGCTGATTGTTGATGTCAGTTATTGATACCAATTATGAGTATGTGACATTATAGCATCATGATACATGCCCATACAGATCATCTGCATGTTTGTTATGAGATGTGGTTGACCATTGCATGCGTCATTGGGCATGTTGTTATGAGACTCCCCGATAGGCAGAGATTGTCTCACATGAGCACACGGTATGCGCTGGATAGATGCATGACTGGATTGCATGACTCATGCATCTTGCATTACATTGTGTTGTACTGTTCACCCTAGTGACATCAAGGTCGTAGCCTCCATAGGCATTACGTGGATGGCCAGATAGGATACCAGAAATCTATTCTACATGGGGTGCTATAGATATTCCTGGGTGAAAGTCCCTAAACCCTTTTGGTTCCAGAGGTTGCTCCAACGTCTACACTGAGTGGATGTATAAGCGCATGGGGGCCGTATACCATTAGGCCGCGTCTCCCACTGTGTCGTGGTCAGTTGGAAGGGAGTGCGGCCTTACCTGCCCAAGAGGAGGGGGCAAAGCTAGGCTAAGTTTGACCAGCTTGAGGAATGGGTCCGCTATCGACGAACCGGGCCCGATATTAGCAGGCGGATAGTGAGGTCTCTTCCACTCGCCTTGTTGCGCGTGATGGGGCAGCAATCTTGCTTGGAGTGTAATAGACCCCGGTGATTTTTCAGAAAGGAATCGTACTGATATATGGACTTATTGAATAGGAGTCGCATGATCATTCATTCACTATCCACTCGGGCTTGTGGTGCGCAACTAATTGTTGTGTACCTTCGTTATGATAAGGATTTCGATTGGGCTCGCGACTAACCTGAGATCATGAATTTACCACGTTGAGTCTGACTATCCAAATTTAGGTATGAGACTGGTTTGGATAGAAGTCCCTTGTGGTGGACCCCGTAGCCTGCGATACTACGTACTATCATCCCGACTTCACGCTCTAGCATGGTCATTTCATTCGCACCGCATATTACATTGCATCTACAGTACTAAGCATTTTGGGTTACTATGTTTCTGCACTTATATGGTCGAGACAGACTTAGCAGGATTTAAATATTACATTGTACCTTCAGCATCTAACATTTGGCTCTCTATGACTCCTCTTTTGCATAGTTGATCTATATTGCATACTCTGATATTGTATAACTCATGGACTTATCGGTACTTCTATCTACTCTGTTATCGTATGATTCATGATCTTGTCAATATTTTTGCTTATTCCAATATTGTACGATTTACGGATTACAAGTATTTCTGGTATTATATGATGATGGCATTATATTGAATACTTGACATTTACTTTGTGCACACATTTACACCACTCTCTAAGCTTTCTATAAGCTTATACACGATAGATGTGTGCAGGTGATGTTAGGTTACAGTAGTGTTGAACTTGGAGCATGCAGTAGTCTTCTGGAGCTTGATTTTCGATTTATGTATTTTTCTTTCAGCATTATACTAAAATGATTATATTAGTGGATATGTGATGATGGTGTTATTTTTGTGAATTGGGTAATCTTATGGTTATACTTATTATGAGATAAATGTACAAAAAAAAAATCCTTCTTGTAGGATCCTAAGATCGGAATCTAGCATATGGATGCTAGGAGCTGAAAATGGGGTACTATGAAGGCTGTCAGCACCGGATTCGACAATCGAAATTCGTATGAATCCGATTTTCAGGTTTGGGGCGTGACATGGCGTGATGGGAAGGATTCTACAACTTGATTTATGTTAGATGAACTGATTTTGAGTATAGTTTGATTATAAGGAATGCCTCTAGTTTTTAATGGTTTGTTGTGACTGAAATTACAATAGATCTGCAATGACTTTGTGCATTTCCTTTTCTTTATTTTGATTATGAAGTTAGGAAGTTCTGTTGTTCACCATCGCCCCTTGGACATGGTTGGATGATGAAACCCTTCCTAACAATCATACATCTCTCAGATGGGCTGTGGATTGGTTTAATTCTGTTGTTTGCTTTGTATCATGGGCATGGTTTTGTGATGGAATCTATTGTAATCTACATCCATCTTATCTCTTGAAAACTAGATCAAAAAAAAGTTCAGATTTAATTTTCATGGTACATCTTATAACTGGATGAAGATGGGATTTAAAGTCCAGTTAAGTTCATGAATCAAGCATATTTCTCCCTGATCTCCACAAGTGGATCCTTGGCACCATAGTTTCTTACATTTGATTTCTACAATTTTTAGATTAATACTTCACCATTATTTTCTCATATTCCCTTGATTTAGATTTCATCTTATTCTAGTTCTAGTTCTAGTTATTTTTGAATTATGTACAGGTTTCAGTCCCTGTGGATTCGACCTCAGTCTTACCGAGTTTATTACTATATCATAACCCTATACTTAGGGTGTGAACATCAGTTGGGAGGAGGTGTGGCCTTACCCACCTGAGGGAGTAGGCAATGTTAGGCTGAGTCTGACTAGCTTGAGGAATGGGTCCGCTATCGACGATCTAGGCCTATATTGGCAGGCGAATAGTGAGGTCTCTTCAACTTACCCAGTTGTGTGCTTGATGGGACGACAAGCTAGCGTAAAATGTACTAAACCCTGGTGATGATCCCAAAGACATACTGTACTAAGATGTGGAGTTTCATATTTAACATTTGACTCATTCATTCATTCATTCATACAGTGTCCACTCGGGCTGGTAGTGCGCAACTAAATCATTATGTGTACCTTAAAAATGGTCAGGATTTTGGCTAGGCGAACAACCAACCTGAGATCAGGAGTTTACCACATTGAGTCTAGCTATCCAAATTTAGGTATGAGACTTGTTTAGATAGAAGTCCCATGTGATAGACCCCACAGCTTGTAATACTACGTACTATCATCCCGACTTCACACTCTAGTTGGTCATTTCTTTCGCACCGCATATTGCATTGCATCCTCAATACATAACATTTGATTTATTATGCTTCTGTATTGCATAGCTTGAATGAGGTTGATGGTATTATGGACTCGCCATGATCTGCATATTGCATTATATTCTCGGCATTTGGCATTTAGGTTGCTATGTTTTTGCATTTATATGGCCTAAATGCGGCTAATGGTATTCATGGCTTTTTAGAATTGCATATTGTATTGCATCCTCGGTATCTGATATTTAGCTCATTATGACTCTGCATTGCATACCTAATCTGCATTGCATACTTTAATATTGAATGACTTATAGCCTTGCCAGCATTTTGCTTATGCTGATATTTGTGTGCTTGACACTTATCTTGTGTACACACGTACACCACCCTTTAAGCTTTTTATAAGTATATGCACAATAGATGCGTGCAGGTGACGATAGGACGCAGTCGAGTTGAGGAAAGAGCATATGACAGAACTTCTGGAGCTTTTGACATTTATCTTGTATTTCCCCTTTCATGTATTATACTCAAGTTTTTTATATTAGTAGATATGTGATGATGATGTTGCCTTTGTGATTTGGGTACACTTGTAGTTATGCTCATTTATTTATAGAAAAATTTCACACTAAAAATTCTCATTGTAGGATCCCAGGATCAGAACCTGGCGTATGAGTACTGGGAGCCGAGAATGGGGTATTACGGAGGCTGTCGGCACAAGATTTGGCGATTGAAAATTCTGTGAACCCGTTTTCTAAGTTTGGGGCATGACAATCAGTGGGGTCCGCTGTGGATGAGTAACAATATCACATTGGTTGAACATTCTAGACCGTATGATTGGTTTGATCAAATGAACAGGTGAAACATGGTCCAAATTCAACTGGCAAAATGACTGATCTAGGCCTATTCTCCATTCAAATTGGGCAAATGACTTTGCTGGTGTGTAGATGGGCAACATTTATATAAAATGTAGGTTGGGGTTAACAAGCTCCAATGCACCATGCTTTCCTAGAGAATAAGTAGGGCATTTGGACCTGATAAAACAAATGTATTGAAGTGGACCACTGAATACGTTGTGTCCAGTTCTGATGATAAAGTGATTCTTATTCATGAGAGAGCCTGGGTTAGGCACCATTGAATTTGGTAGTGGAGAACCTCCTGATGTGGAAAATTGAAAAGTGATGGTGACTTTAGGAGCCATACTGCAGATGTGATAATCAAATGCTTACATTCTTTTCTTATCTCATCTTCTATAGATGCAGTTTCAATGCTACAGCCAATCTCACATACACATTTCAAAACAAGAGATTTTTTTATATATTATTATTAACTTAATTTGTTGATTTGAATTCTCAATATAGAAGCATTCGAATAGGCACCAAAATATCATACCTCATCTATCATATATCGCACAAGATTAAATTTCTCATGTCTATAAGATTGACGAAAGTTGTCATCCCAACAAAACCTTTACAAATCTCCTATACAAAAAAATAATAATAATAAAATAAAATAAAATTCTCTACTACCAAACAGATGAGCCTTTCACAAAATGAGGAGCGCCACAATTGTCCAAATATACAACCTATTTAGGAGTCGCAACTCACAAAAGATCTCCAAAACAATCACCCGAGCCAAACAACCTCATCACCAATGGTCCAAAACATTTGCCTGTGCCATAAAGTAAAAATTCAGTCACTTGAATTTTTTTGCACTTCGTGTATATAATTGAAATTAAACTATCAAAATTATTACATTGTGAGAAAAAGGAATATACATTGAAATAAAACTGTTTAGACTATTTTATTTTTTTAAACTCTTCTTGAAACTATGATATTAATTTATGTGGAAAAGATATCCAATGTCTACCTTGAAATTTTCAAATAAACTCGTCGGTTAACATCTTTCATATATGCTCAAGCGACAAATCTAGAATTAATTTCGAGGGATATGGCATGGATTGATACTCAGTATCATATCCACTATACAGAAATAACAACTATTCGATGGTCATATGCCTAATGGACTTTACATATCTTTAATGGATGATGTTAACCTTTTATTTTCACATGCCACTAGATGTATGGTTTGGATCACCTAATTAGTTATCAAGACTGAACCTAATGAACTTGATAGGTGATATCAATGTCATTCTTTTAACTTTGGAGGGTTCAAAAGATCATGATACTCATTACCATTTTGAAAATGGTGAACCTTCAACTGGTGTATTTATATGCTTATCCAAACTTTCTTTTTCCCTGACCCGTTTATGGATGGAGCAAGACCCAAAAACTACATTAGGGAGAAGATTGGTGCTCACCTTTGACAAAATATTGGAACGTATATAATGCTCTTCCCACTGATTAATTCTTGTCTGGTTGTTGTGATGACAATTTCATAGAAATTTCACATATAAATAAATAATATATCTCAAAATATGAAATTTAAAAAGGTATTTTCAATATATTTTACCTTTAAAATGATTAATTTTACCTGGTTACACACAACGCTTAAGAAGAGAATTATGAGTTGCTTAAGAGAAATTGTTTATTCGAGTTGATAATTGGATAGCCACAAGTAACCAAAGGGCCACTCGTGGATCCACTAGGACCACTCCCATGATTAAAAAGGTTTTGTTGAAACATGTTAAGATTATCTGGTTGGTATTCAAGCTGAGGCAATAATGATACATCAATGGATCTACCAGGCAATCGAAAAGAACTCGCCACCATACTTTGTGATCTCTAATAAAAGTAAAAGGGAAATTAAAAAACTATAATAACATAAACATATGTCATGAGAAGCTTTACAAAACAAGTTTTAAATGATACATGATTGAAATGACACATTGAGGTGAACGTAAATTGATAATTTGAAGGTTGAAATGCTTGGGCCATCTCATGTGTCTCTTGATTTGCTTCTGTTTGAGCAGTAGGATTTCGAAATCTTTTCTTTCGTGTTTAATCTAATAGATTTTTATATGTATGATGATTGCCCCTCTTTAACTCTAAGCTATACTATCCCATATATAGTTTGTGAACTCAAACTATCCACAAAAGTAAATTCTTTTTTAATAAGTTCACGGCATGCGATTTCGTTATCTACACTTACAATTGGCTTATGATGTGTGCTTTCAATATCTACATTTTCAGTAGGCTCAGATCGTGCACCTTTAATTTTAGTATCTACACTTTCACTTGGGTTCAAGCATGCATGTTCAATATCTACAATTTTGTTAACAACTTGATAAGAGTTTAGTAGAAGTTCCTTGATCCTTTTCATACATCCATCACTTCATTATGAAATTTATCATAATATCTATCAGCAAATTTGAAAACCTCATCATGTTCTCCAACTATTACTACAATTTTAAGAAGTTTGCGAGACATATTTGTACTGCTTACCCAATACAATAATATAGTCATCTTGTATTGTTAATGTAGCCGCTTCTCTAGCAAAACTTACCTTTACATCTTTATGCCAATATAATAAGGTGGAAGCACCTTTATATTATAATAATCTAAAACTTTTAATGCATGACTACACAAGATGCCCACAAACAAAAACTTGCAACAGTTACACATTACTGTATTGTCTAGTGAGTCAAACTTAACAGTACGTCCTTCAACTTTGTCGTTATCAATAACTCGAAATTTCATAATTATGTCAACCTCACCACATTTAAAAAGGAATAATTAAGAATTTTCTTAAATTCATTTTAAAAATTTTCAAACACTTTCGGAGTGTATGCATTTGCCACTTCCTTTAACATTTTCAGATCAAGAACCAAAACTGTGGTACTTTACCTTGTTATGAAATCAACTATGGCTTATTCATATCGTCTATGAGCTAGGACCCGCTCATAATAATTGAAGAAACACAAGAGGTTATATTTAGAGTTCAGATATCTTTTCAAAATATTATTCATGTTCTCATTTCGCTGCGTACTTTTCATGTCAGCGCTGAATGTATTTCTTCCATAAATCAAAGCTCATTTTTCTTTTTCTTTAAACATATTCTGTAGTCACTTGTTTTGCTTTAAATCATACTTTTTTATCATTTTATTCCATGTTGTAAGAAACTCTTTCTCATCCTCATAATCATATACATACCTATTATAATCATGTTTAAAACTTTTTAAACCTTTAAATACATTGTTAAGGTGCTTTGCAGCATTTTGGTAGATATGCAAGATACATAGATGGTGATATGTTTATGGTATCATTGTAGTTATTGCATTGGACATTGTAGCATCTTGGTTTATGAGAATTGTCATTAGTTGCCTTCTAGACATTGTACTTAAAAATGTTTCAAACAACCACTTAAAATATTCAATCGTTTCATCGTATAGTAATGCCACACCAAATATTATAGTTTACTTATGATGATTTACCCCAATAAATGGGACAAATAGCTGTCCATAATTATTTATTCTGTATGTTGTATCGAAATAAATCACATCCCCAAAAACACTATAATCCATTATTGACTTCTCAACTGCCCAGAACATATTCGTAATCAAATAATCTCCATTCACTTGTGTTGCATAAAAGAACGATGGATCATTTACTCGTATTTTAAGAAAGTATCGTAGAACGGCTCCTGCATCACCCTTTTTCATTACTTTTATTCATTTTCTTTGTAAGTAATTTTTGTAATCAATGTGTATGAAACCTATATTCCCTCGCCCTGTAGATTGTTTACTAAAATATTCTAAAGCCACTTTAGGTGATATACCTGAAGCTTCCATCATCTCTGCTTCAACTTTTTTTATCATCAGTGATGCCTCTCTGTGACCTTAACATGTGTATTTTTGATGGTGTTACAACTTCATGGTTATGCTCTTCAATAAATTTAATCGCTTTGAACCTTCAATTTATTTGAAGCGTAATAATCATGTTTGCTTGACATTGAATTCTAATATTCAAACGAGTGCTTTTTTCAACGATATCTTTCTTTTCAGGCTCGACCTTCTTTAGAACAATAAAACTGCCTCTTAACCATGATATTATCGTCTAATTTTTTTGTCCAAAATTTTCGAATATTGAATCCCACTTTTCTAGCATATATATTGTAAAATTTATATGCACTCTCATCATAATTAAACTCTATTCCTAGTTTTGATTTTTCATCTAAGTCCTCATCAAAACTAAACTCTTTTCTCACTTCTAGTTCTTCATCTAGCTGATCCTCATTTGTTTAGACCTGTATAACTTGTCTTGCCTCATGGTTGTCTACTTACTAATTTGCTTGTTGATCATCTATTTTAATATCAAACTGTAGCGTTCGACATAATTGAGAAAGTAGTTGACTCGCCCAAATATTATCATCCATTTCACCAATTGGCCTTCAAAAGAAAAAGAAAAAATCAAATAACATGAGATTTTAAACAAAATCAACATGTATTACAGAAATAAAATCCATTGAACAATTTTTTTAACAAAGTAAACATTTAAGCACTATATGCAACAAGAGTATCAAATAACTCTCCATAAATAATGAACAATTTTTTTAACGAAGTAAACATTTAAGCACCATATGCAATAAGAGTATCGAATAACTCTTTATAAACAAAACCCATTGAACAATTTTATTTTATTTTTGTAAATGCAGATAATAAAAAGATATGATTTCATAAAAATTTATAAAGGAAAAAAATACAATACAACTAGAAGATATATATTCTAACCATTTTTTTAAACGAAGATTTTCACAAAAGAGAATTTTTCAATACCATATAAGTAGCTAAATCCCTAAACTCCCAAATTTTAAAATCCCTAAATTTTTAAAATTTACGAATTCTAAATTTTCTAATTTTAAAAATATTGAATATTATATCTTGAAAATTGCTACAGAGTGAGAGAAATGATTTGATGCGGTATTTCTCAAAGAGAAGAAGAGGAAGAAAGTGCGAGAAATCAAGAGAGAAAGAAAAAGAGATATAGGGAGAGAAGGTGCGAGAAATCTAAGAAGGAAGGAAAGAGATATCCGAGAGAGAAAGTGAGAGAAATCTTAGAAGGAGGCAGGAAAATCGAGCACCACCGAAATGGTGGTGTTTTCTTTGTTCCTGGTAGAGAGAGAGAGACCACCGAATGAGAGATTTTTGGCTTTATTTTTTATTTTTATTGGGGTCGAGTACTACACGGCTTAACGACATGCAACGCACTGTGAACTTCTTTCCTTGTGGTCCTTACTGTATCAGCCATTAAGAGGATAACACTACTCATCCGTCTTTTTAAGCGTCCGAGCGAGGGTAGGACACAATCCGCATCTTATAAGTGGCAACCCTTTCATTCAGATACTTGTTAGTCAATCCTTACTTAAAGTATAAAAAAATATATATATGAAACCTTAAGTCACCTGTGCTCATACCAAGTAATAATCCATTTCAATGCACCTGATATGCACATGTAATATAGGATCGACAATAAGAATAGTGATACCAGTGTTACTATAGAATATTCTGCTTTGACACTAGAGCATGATATTGATTTTTTTATCTTTTATATGTCTGACATATCAAATTAGGTCGGATACACACATATAATATAGTAGATCATTGATTGTTTAGGCATCTAGACTAACATAATATGAAAGTACCCTCTTATCGAATGACGCTTTTAATTGTCATAAGATGAATTATCATAGGTTTATGTATAAGTTAGCCACATCAGTTGATCAAGTGATAAGGGCTTAAAAAGTTGATAATATAAAATGGCATCTTCGAGAGGATGTCAACATGACCATATACTTTTATAATAAAGACTGGTAGTGTAAAAATATATTTGGTATTCATCACTTGTGCTCGTTAAAGGAGATCAATGTTGTACTTTGTTTGAGTGAAAATAAGAGATAATCTAGTACGATAGACCTCAATTCCTAAGAAATAATATATAGATTTAAAATGTTAATTTCAATCTTACAGTATAGGTTTAGCCAAATATAATAATAAAATAAGAATTAAAATGTTAGTTCAAAATCTTAAATTAGATAACTTGATCATAATTTTATTTTTTTAATCAAAAAATATTATCCTAATCTATTATAAAAATCAACAAGAACTAACATTCACATATTTTTTTGTTAATTGACTTAAAATTTATCAATCATAATATAGCCTTAAAGTTTATCCTTATCTACTTTAAAAAAATGAAGTTGGTTTCACGATATCATAATTAGCTTTGAAGCAGGGTGAATAAAGTGTTGAACTACTGAGAACGCTTTGAGCTTTTGGATTTCATTTTTCAATCGTATAATTGTAAGATATTGCATCGATGACTAATGAAGATTTTTTAAAGGTAAAATAATGATAAGAGTAGAGGTGATAAATTGTTTATCAATTATCAAATATGTGGCCAAGCTAGGAAGAGTTAGAGATGGTAAGGTAAATATTATTGGTAAGTCAAGCAAAGTTGACAGGTATCCATTTTTTAAAGTATATATTTGATTGATGATGTGGGTTTATTTTTTTACTATTAAAGGTAGATTAGTTGTAGAGGGAGATAACAATCGTAATGACAGAATGTCTTATTGTGGAAGATTTGAGGTGCATGTACGCTCATATAAAGTATTTTAAGCACTTACAAGAGAAAAGATCCTATCAAACTTCACACTTTGATCGTAAGATGGTTTAAAACACATATATCATTTATATTGTTTATTATAACTAATAAAGATGTCAGGAATATTAGAAGCTATCAATTTACTACTCGTGATTGGCCAAAAGCAAGTGAACATCAACATTGAATTTAAAGAATAACTTGAGTTTCTTAAATTATCTCATATTTTAACATGTGTATAAGAGGTGATCAAGTAATGCCATATTAAACCTTTTTAGTGAAGGAAAGGGAACCCGTTTCTTGACATTTGCATGTGGATAGTATTAAAACACTCTTAATATTTTGAGTTGCATTATATTAACTTAAAGTCAAAATAATTAAGGAGTTACATCCGAATTTAGAAGATCATGACCTAATACAATGGGTCAGGTCTAAACCAAGTCAAGGATGGACTTATGTGGAGTCTAAGTATAGTAGGGTTTTTATTAGGATAAAGTGATTAAAGTTTTGCTCGAAACCAATGCATATTACCCAATGGTACTAATTTTATCCATAAACAATAAGATACTGAGAAATATCACACAATTTCAAGGATCACACTAATTTGTAATCCTTAATTTTCACACAAATGATGCTTTAACATATTTATGCCTTGAATTAAATCAAATGAACTTCAAAAATATACAATTATATATCATTTTAGATAAAAGTTGAGAATAGTTTAAAATTAACTTTACTACAAATTATTTTCAATAAATTTATCTAATGTTAAAGTTAAAAAGTCACCAATCAATAATATATAGTAGTTAAAGTCTAAATGTAATGTGATTCAACACCCATATGCATAAACCTATTACCTCTAAACATAAGATATGGTAAAATCCAAGGCTTTATTTGGTAAACATTTAAAATAATTGATTTTTTGGAGAATTAGAGTTTTAATTTTGGATCTCTCCTCCTCTCTATGTATCAATATAAAATAATGTGGTAGTCTTAAAACTATTTATATGCATAGCTTATATACATTCTCAAGAAGAAAGTAGTCAAAAATAACTTCAATAAACATGTCTATTAGCTAATACTTAAACGACATATGAGGTGTACAAATAATGAGAGCTACAAACTTTTCACGAATAAATTTTCGATTTACTTCAATATATTTTGTACATTCACGGAACATATAATTAGTAGTAATACAGATTATAACCTACTTATCACAATATGGCAGGAGAAGAGAAGTAAAAATATTGAGATCGAAGAGAAACCAGTGGAGCCACAGAATCTCACTAATGTGCGGTCCATAAAGTAGTATTCAAAATCAACAAAGGAACAAGTAATAATAGATTATTTCTTACTCTTTCAAGAGATGACATTTTCTCTAACAAATGTACAAAACCAGTAACAGAAGGGTGATCATGTATGAAACCAATCCAATTATGATCACAATAAATTTAAAAATGAAGATAACTATGAAAGCACAAACAATACTCTTTCCATGAGTAGCCTTAACATATTGAAAAATGTAATACACAATGTCAAGATGGTGAAAATAATGAGCCTTTAGAAACAGACTAACTATACTCACGGCATAGGTAATATCAAGTCGAATAATTGATAAATAAAGATGAATTCCTACTAGACAACGCTACATCTTATATTTCAAAAGTCGAGAGAATACTTTCATTGAAGAAAAAATCCTTTAAAAAATGACATCTTCAATCTTAATAAAGTAATGGAATGAGTTGAGATCTTTCATTTTAAAATTCTCTGCAAAGAAGAACTTGACTATCGAAATTTTAGTATCACTATCACTAGTGATATGTATTTTATTAATATAAACTTCCAATATAATAGTAGAGTCATCATACCACTTGATAGAAAAAGAATGGTCAAATACATGCCACTAAAAATTAATTCAAAAGATTGTAGTACTGAAATGCTCAAATTGATCTTGCGGAGACTATTTAAGCCTATACAATACTTTTTAATTGATACACTTTCTCAGTTGACTCATGAATAAGAAGCCAAAAGGACACGTATAATTTTTTTCTTGAAGATTTCTATTGAGAAAAGTATTCTTGATATCCAATTGATAAATAGGCAAAGAATGGGTAGTAATAATAGAGAACAACACGTGCACTAAATTAAGTTTAATAATTAGAGAAAATATATTTTCATAAACATAAATATTTTAAGTAAAATCTTTTACATCAAGATGATTTTATAATGAGCAGTAAACCCATCAGGATTGTATTTCACTAGGTATACTTACTTACAGTTAATGAGACATGACTATTAAGAGGTTGACCAACTCATAGGTATATTTCTTTTTTAAAGTCGTCATCTCTTCAATCACTATTACTTTTGACAATGTATCTTACTTTTGTCCTCTTTTTTAGTACCTTACTTTTTTAAAGCGGTCATCTTTTCTTTTTCAGTACCTTACTTTTTTAAATTGATCAACTCTTCAATCATTAATACTTTGTATAAGGGGGTCTTTGAAAATTTCTATCATTTAAGAATGAATTAAAAATGAAGGAAAAAAAATATAAAATTATAAAAAGTGAGAAAGATAATATTAATATGAAACAGAGTAACTAATATATTGAGGGAAGTCAAAGCGATACCAAGCTAGAGGATAACAGTGCATTCACATTTTAAACGACAATGAAAAGATTAGTAGAAGAATCAGGCAAAGTATAATTTATAGTCATAGGCAAATGCTAGTGTTAGTCATCTTTGGTCGAATTGTCTTCTTCACTGATGGTAGTGTCATTTACAAAAGGTATGCATGACGATAGACGAATAGAAGAGACATTGTAAAATATGATACATCTTTTTTTAAAAAAAGATAACATCTTTAGAAGCATACCAATGTTTATTTTCTAGACAATAGTACTTATATCTAATTTGAGAAAATGATTATCCAAGAAAAATACACTTAACAATCTTATGTAAGAATTTTTTCCTAAATAAGACCACCAAGTTGAACATAACCGATATATAAAAATAACTTAGAATGTAAAATAAATAAAGAAGTGCATATTTCAAGCAGCTTAAGATGATAAATCTATCCAAGTGACTAAGAGAGCATCATGTTGATTAAATAACTAATATAAATAACTATTTCATCCTAATAAGTTGAAGAAACGATCATTCCAGTAAATATAAAGCAAGTAACCTTTAGTAAATGAATTTTTTTACTCGAAAACTATATTTTGTTGTTAGATATATGCACGTGATGTTTAACATTAAATACCAATATTAGAAAAAATCATGTAATTCCTAGCATACATATTCTTTACATTATCTATTCTTTACATTATCCAACCTACATTTTAATAGTGTGACCAAAAAAAGTTCTAACGTAATTAATAAAATATACTTTTTACTCAACTTTTCACAAATAATAATTAAGTAAACTTTGATTGATTATTTACACAAAATATAATAACAATATCCACATAATGACACAACGAGAGCCATTTTTATATAAAAAGGGATGCGCACTCTTGAAAATAAGAAAGGAGCATCCGGTTCTCATATATCAAAATGTATTGAGTTAAAAAATTCAATAAACTTAGTCTCAATAGGTAAATATGAACTATAAATATGTTTAAAAAGCTAACAAATCTCACACTATTAAGTAATAAAAGAATTAAATAAATATAAAAATTATGAAAAGCACTAACCAATACATGACCACATAATGACACAACGAGAGCCATTTTTATCTAAAAAGGGATGCGCACTCTTGAAAATAAGAAAGGATCATCCGGTTCTCATATATCAAAATGTATTAAGTTAAAAAATTCAATAAACTTAGTCTCAATAGGTAAATATGAACTATAAATATGTTTAAAAAGCTAACAAATCTCACACTATTAAGTAATAAAAGAATTAAATAAATATAAAAATTATGAAAAGCACTAACCAATACATGACCAATGCGACAGTAATATAAATGAATGCGATTATATTTATTTACACCATGTGTACAATGGAGGAAAAAGAACTATCACCCAGGTTAAGAAGGTACAACACGTCACTCTCATGTCCATCATAAATTTTTTTCCTGCCTAAAGATCATTAATCATATAAGAATTGAAAAAAATAATTATAAATCAATTTTATTGTTCGGTTAGAGAACTAATTGAAAGTATATTAGATGAAAAAGATGAAATACGAAAAACTAACAGTAAAGTAATAGACGATTTGAAATAAAAATATTATTTTTTAAGAACATGATAAAATGATACATCAACTAATTTAATATGATTGCCTACTAGAGAATATGGTAAATAGTTACCTTCTTAACTACTCATATAATCAATGGTCCCACAATTAATCATCCAAGATCTAGTATAATTAAATGTGGGCTTGGTCATATTGTGTGCAGAAATATATGAAGAGTCCTCCAATAGAATAGCATGTAAAGTAAGTGAGAAAGGTAGTAATCTCTTAATAAAGTTTAGTAACTAGCTACATTACACATTCTCTCAACTATGATAGTGTTGGCCCCTCATCGAGGCTTAAATTGAAGATGGGGATGAAAATTCATGATAGTAGAAATGCTTAGTGTGCCCATGCTTACCATAATGTGTGTACACCAAACTATCATAGTCTAAAGGGTGAGAATCACAAAAATTGACACAATTAATTGTACTGTCATTTTATTAAATGTTCTTTTTTTTTTTTTTGTTTAAACTTAACAAAGATAGACATTTTTATAACAAATGAAGATAGAATGCTAGAAGTGCATTGAGGGACCTTTGGTCAATGTGGTTATAATTGACTCCATAGAGGATATAGATTTCCTCCATAAAATCTAAACTCTTTAAGGCTCAAAATCCTCACTGAGTCTTCTACGAAATTCAAATATGTATAATTTTTTATACCACTTGTATAACTCTTCATGAATAGAAAATTGAAACATGTAATGGTCAAGTTTCTTTCATTGTTGGTATATAGAGGTATGATATAATTTATTAATAAATCATATTATTATACACTTGCAATTCTTTCATAAGTTAATATGTTCGTATTAGAATATCTTTATGAGAATATATTTTTATGGTTACATTCATCTCTTTAGTAGTGATATATATCATAAAATATCTACTTATCTTAAGCTTTATAAAGTGAAGCTAACTCATCATGACATAATTATCACATTTTTAATCTTCGTAATTTGAATATTCAACTAAAGATTTTTTTCTTGCTCTTATCAATATAATTTAACTTATGTTTATAATAGTGGATTAAAACCACATGAGATAGTTGCAGCTATTTAGTTTCAATATTTATACATAAATTAGGGTATTAGTTAAGTAATTTTTTTATCCTCCTTCAAAATAGTAAAAATAAAATAATAGTCCAAATTACTCAAGATTAAACCAAATTAGATAACTGCATGTACAAGCATATATAAAGAGAGGGGGATCTTATATATAATGGTGGGTGACTCGATGAAAGACAATGTAACTCTTCCAATCGTATGCAACACTTTGCCGCTAGTGGTGGATACAAATAACTATTAGTGTATAGTGGCTTGATGTCACTAGTGGTTACAGTTGTGCCAATGGCATGGTTAACTGTCGCCGCTAGAGGCTGTGGGGGCATCTATTGATAGAAATAGCTATTACCGCTAGTAGATAGCTATAGCTGTTTTTGCTAGTGGTGGTGAGTGTTATTGTTATTGCTAATTGTGGCGAGCGCGATTATTTTCGCTGGTGATGATGCCGATGATGACGACAATGCCAAGGACAACAGTCGGAATAGAGAGAGAGAGAGAGAGAGAGAGAGAGAGAGAGAGAGAGAGAGAGAGAGAGAGAGAGAACTCTAATACCATATAGAAATTAGGGTTAGGGTTTTGACTCTCTCACTATTTATTGACATAAAAATATATAGTAGTGTTAAGGCTATTTACAATTCATATACATTTTCACTTACTAATTGTTCTTATTTTAACTATTAATAATTATGAATTAAATATATCAATGAGACAATGTTGTACAGCCGCCTATCTTTTGGTCAAAAAACAAATCAAAATCTGCTTTTGAGGTATTTTCATATTAGTGCAAACAGTTTCAAAATTTTAGTTAAACAATTACTTCCTATTTGAAGTTTATACATATAGTATACAATTGTGCCATGACCCCATATTTGAAACTTGGTTAAAGCTAATCCCAACCCCAAATTTAGAGTCGTGACTCGGGTTTAATGAAGAAAATAAACATTCATTTTACCACATTTAAAATCACCCATATAATCTGAATAAAACCAACATACTTTATTTAAATAATCATTCATCGTTCATCCAACTATATATCCCGATCAAAATACATTTAAATAATTAATTTCACTTAAAGTGTTTAATTGCCATAACAAGATAAAGGAAATTTAAATTTTATTTAAGCTCGAATAGAGCATCCATATAGAGAAAATGGTCAATGTTATCAAATTCATTCGGCCACCTCCTGAGCATCATAACTTGTTCTTTAGTCTGTGGTTTTTCCATCAATGAAAACCATATGCATATAGTTCGTATAAGAATTCTTTATACAAGATAAAATAATAATATTTTATAAATATAGAAAAAATCTTTGAGAAATGTTAGAAAATATATACATGATTCATCAACTCTTTAAGATACAGTTCATTGGTTAAAATCAGGATCAATTCTTATTCAATTGATAAAATTTCACTCTTAATTCATATGAGCTCAACACCTCTCTTTTCTCAATAGAATTTTATCTCTTAACAAGTCATCTCAAGGTAATAAGTAATCACTCAATACCACCAACACAAGGCATGTGAAATTTCTCAACCAAGACATCACAGGGCATATTTAAAGCCAACAGGAGGCATGTAAAAATCGTCGTATCATGATAACAAGAGGTATGGAATAATCATCTTATCAAAGTCAACATGAGGCTTGTTCACTCAGCATAGGCAACACAAGGTGTACTCACTTAGCATAACCAACGCGAGGCTTATTCACTCAGCATAAATAACATGAGACTTAATCAACCCTCACTCTGGTGTTATAATGCATGAGAATATCTTTTTCAAACAGAGTTATCTTCTTAAGAAAACTTTCTAAAATAGCATAACATGCTTTTCAAATATAACATACATCATAAATGCTTACAAATAAAGCATTATTTGCAAATAAAAATTTCTCAAATAGAGTAATGAATTTCAAATTAAGAAACTTTTCAAAATAAAGCATAAGTTTTCAAATATAAAGCACAATCATTAGAATATAAGGAACATCTTAAATATATAACCTCTTACCAGTACATTTTTATAGGAATATATTGGTCGCCAATCAAGATCCCTTTTGTATACCTCATGCTTGGTCTTCTGTTTGAATTTCTTCTTCGATATTGCTATCTTAGATTTCTTGACTTTTTTTCTTTTATATTTCATTTTATTTCAAGAAACTCACTATAATTACTTCTCCATTTCAAAATTATTTAAGTTATTCACACATTCTCAACTTATCCTTCAACATTTCTAATTACCAAACCTAATTTTACTTAAGCGCATCCACAGTCTGTGGTGTGTGTGTGACCCTTGAGTGCATATGAAAATTATGTCTTACTTTAGTACATGTAAAGACCATTTTAGCAACATAAGATCACTTTGGTTAAGTTATAATGTCTTGTCTCTAATTTTAGTATCTTAAGATTCTCTTATACTTGGGCTCAAATCTTTTTAATGACTCACTCTGAAATTTTTAAGGCCAATATATTGGGTCCATAGTACCTTGAATTCAAAATCCAATTATATTTAATTAAATCAAACCCTACTTGAAGTATGTTTACCATCAACCAAACGTCGATATCTTAAGCCCAATTGTGATGATTTGAGTCTTACTCTTCTTTTTAGTATTCAATACAAAAAGATTTCTAAATCTATATTATTGAGCACATGATACCATATATAGTCGTGATTTTGAAAAACACTAATGAGTCCTATTTGTTAAATAGTGACCCTCTAAGCCTCATCCTAATTACAAGGCAAAAAATGATCCACTTCAACTTAGTGGGCTTGACATAGGCCCACTAGACTTTACATATGTGAAATACTGATACCCACTTTATTTTTAAATGTCTTTATAGACAGTGACCCACCAAGTATCCCACGAGCACATTAGTTCTAAAATCCATAGTTTCCTAACTTATACTTCGTATACATTAAACTTCTTTCATAGGCCCAATGATTCTAGAGCTTCCAACTTAGTACCAAAGTTGGAACTTATAGATTTTATAAGGTTGAGATATGGTCTATCATAGTTTCAAATGAGGGTATATAGGTCATCCCAAATTTCCTCCTTAGAGTGTTTGGGCCCACGTCTTCGATATTTTCCCATGAACAGCCTAATTTAGCATTGTTCGCAGTCCACTCAATTGACCATGTAGCTATATTTTATATCATTTATGTGTCTTATAATTTATTGATGATTCCCTGGCCTCTACTAGTGTTAATAACCACCAGGCCTTTGTTGTCGTTGTTGCCTCTGATTTTGTTATTTCTGTTAGAGTTGCAACTAGGAAAATTCAAATATGGATCATGTGACCCTCCTTGTTACAGATAAAACAACATTTTCCCTAAAGCTACGTCCCTTACTGATTGTTGATTCTTTTATGAATTGGTCTGAGTTAGAGCTGCATTGAATATAAATCTTTATTTTCAAGCATTTGGTTGATCCATGTCGTATATATTTTTTGTTGGATCATTTTATGACTGGGGGCCAAATATGGCCACACTATAGGAAATAGCAACGGTAATGACACCCATCATTGAAACTTGTCTTCGGTTTGATTTCCATCTAGCTATTTTTGACCCACCTTGATGGATGCATCTCATCCAAGCCGTTCATTTGATTTGTCAAATCATTTTAGGCCATGAACCAAAAAATAAGACTCATCCAAATTTTAGGTGGTCCATACAATAGACAACGGTGAAGTTGAGAGTCCACCATTGATACCATTTAAGGGCCCAACACGATGTTCATAAGCTACCAAAACCTATCAAGCCATTCATCTATTTCACCATAATATTTTAGTGACAAAGCCGAAAGTTGATGTAGAGCCTGATCTCAGGTGGGTCGCACCAGGGAAAATAGTGTGGATTGACACCCATGGTTGAAAACCTTCATAGAAAAATCTGTGAGAGGCAAACAACCCCCTTAGCTAGCAACTAGGGGTCCCACTCGTGAGACCTAGTCTAATGTATGCATTTAATCTACACCATCCACCTATTTTGCGAGATCATTTTAGAGCTTGAGCCTAAAAGTGGGATACATCTTGATTTCAGGTGGACTAATCCATAGTAAGCAGTGGGGTTGATTACCTATCGTTGAAACTTTACTTGATCCTACATAGTGCTGGTTTTACCTGCACCGTCCATCCTTTTAGCAATCCATTTAAGAGCGAAGCAAATCCAAATCTTGGTGGACCCCACCCATAATGGATGTGTTTTATATCTGCCCCATCTACTATGTCGGTGTCAATTGGAAGGGGGTTTGACCTTACCCATGTCAGACCCTTAAACCTAGTATCTGTTCTATTTTATTAGGTCCCACGGTCCTTTCGGTTGAATTCCGGGGACCCGCGACTTGTAGGTTGCATTTGTGATGATCCTTAAGTTTCTTCTTGTAAACTTGACCAGAAACCTAAGCCCTTGCGATTGCATCTTCGCTGCGGTTCCAACGTCGCATCTCGTCCGTCGATAATCCAAATTTAAGATCAAAAGTTGCAAGTCGTGCATCATTTGGACCGTTGATCGTGATTGTGGGACCCACCTATTGCATGTACACATTTCCCTAGGTGATGACATCACCCTAGTCCATCATTACCTATAGCTTACCCTACCTGTCCTAGCCTATAGCCCAACCTACTTAGCCTAGTAATCATGAATTTTTCTTTTCAAAAATAATCATTTCTCTCCCTATCTCATATGTCATGATGGCTTTTCTTCCCAAGACCCATGAGTATCTTATAAACTCATGATGACAAAGCTACAACTCCCCATCTCCCTCTCTTTCTCCCTCATTCCTCTCTCCCTCCATTTGTAAGAGAACTTGGGACGTCCCACCATTCTTAGATTTTCTAGCCCCTCTCTCTCTCATTTCCCCTCCGTCTAGTCCTCCAAAACCCATCTCCTCCATTGAAATAACTCCTTGGAGCAAGAAGGACTTAGTGTTGAAGAAAGGAAGAGAATCTAAGAGGTGGGTGTGCATTCTAGACTAGTTTTTTTTTTTTTTTTTTTTTTTTTCTTCTTACATTCCATTCTTGGAAGCTTGTAGGACCCACCAAATGATGGTGGAGGTCCTCGTTGATTTCCTAGGTGTGGCTAATAGCTCACCTTGTGCATGCATGAGCCATGATGGGGCCATTCTCCATGGACCCCATCATGATGATTTTCCTTGATCCATAGTTTGATTGGGTCATCTGGACCCTAGATCCATGGTGGGGATGGTATCCCCACCTCAGATTTTTTTTTTATTTTTTGTAGGGCCATGCATGTATAGATCCATGTGATATCTTGATGAAATATTATGATGTGTGGTTGTGATTGATGGAGAAGGACTCAATAGTAGCGGAGCCCTTCTCCTATGGCCGTGATCATCTCTCTCTTTCTCTCTTATTATTTTCCTGATGTGTGTGGCCACCTGGTGTGCCTAGGACGTTCAGACTGTCCAGAAAGGTGAGACGTCCTTGCTGTCCATTTTCTAGACGTTGGGTGTCCCACTTGCTGCCCATTTGTGACATGCAAGGAGACTTGATGTGGTGTCTTAGTCTGGGGATTTATGGGGCCCACTAAGGTAGGCCACATCATGGTTTATTTGGGGTATTTCTCTTTGTCTAGTAAGTTATGGACTGATATGTCCGGCAATATGTTGCTGTCCAGATATTTCTTAGCTATTTTTTGGGCTATTGATTGCTGATTTTTATGTATAGAGTTTAAGCTTGTGTGTAGCTCTTCTTTTTCTCTAATTTTTAGGTATTCCCTGATGTGTGGACCCCACCTTGATGTATGTTGAACCCCCCATCAGCCAACCCTTGGCGGACATCCTGGGATGGGCCTATGGTGGGCTGGACAATCCAAATTTCTTGATTGTCCAGCAACATTATCGAAGGAAAAACATAGATGTCAGCCTGATTTTTTGGGATGGTGGGCCACTCATGTGGACTCCACCTTGTAGTACAATTAAGAGTGCATGACATAAGCCCATTTCTCCCTGATTTATCCAACTCTAGGCCCACTCCAGGGGAAGAATCCAACAGGACCAACAACATTCTTTTTCAGCACCTTGTTGTCCAGAATTTGTAATTATTATTGCAGGTGTTTATGGACCCCCAACTCACCTCCATTATGTTCCACCTTACTGGGACCCACCTTAGGTGCATGTCGGCCATCCAGATCACTCATTTTTGGGGTTACCAAAGCTAGGCCAGTAGCCCACTTGCTGGACGTTCTAGCTAGGCTGACGTCCAGCAGGGGCTGGCCGTCCCTAACACTGCAGGTCCACCTTGATGTTTATTTTATATCCACATTGTCCTCCCCTTATGTGGCCCACTTGGACGTGGCCCGCCCCTTTGTGGGACATCCACAGGTGGGGCCCACCATGCTTGTGTATTGCCGATGCCGTCCAAGCCCTTGGACCGTCCTGACTGGGCTAAAACACTGTTGGACTTGTGGTCCAGCAGTAGGCCCACTTGATTTATGTGTCGTATACACACCTTCCATCTGGTGGGGCCCACTGTGATTACTGTTGGCCATCATATCACTGTTCACTCAGTTTTACCCTCTGCTGGACCTCAGCAGGCCTAGGAAGTTGGCTGGGTTGAATGTCCAATAAGGCCTTAAAAAAATTCTGCATGTAGCTGAATATTGTGAAGATGAGAGGCCCATCAGACTGAGAGAATTGTGTACACACACCATGCTTATATTTTTTGATATTTTTGGGCTTAATTAGTGCCTTGGGAGGTCCTCTTTTGGGTTGATTGTTGAGGACCATGACAGTCCATATTTTTAGACGTCCAACAGGCCCAAATAGTATTGGACGTTCACTCTTGAGCCCAGTTTGGTACATGGTCTATTTTCACCATATGCTAGACCTTGTGGGCTGAAAATTGGATCTTTGTTGCCCATCTATCTTAAACAATTTTGGGCTAAATTGTAAGGCCCAACTTGGTAAAAATTAAGCATGCCTTACCTATGTATTTGGGCTTATGGGCTACCCATTAGGTTAATCATAATGCATAAATTCGATGGCCATTGTACTTGGGCCATGATTTGCCCCTTTTGGATCCATGTTAATATATGTATGCTTTGGGCCATTTTCTTGAAGCCCATCATGTGATATAAGATGCATGTATTGCTACCCATTTCATTTACATGATTGTATTCGGGACATGGGCCTTGTCTTGGCTAGACTCCTTGATGAGCTGTCTTCTTGGGGACAATGGTGGTTGAATGTCCATATTGTGCACCCCTCTAAGCCCATTCTCATCTATTGGTGGTTGAATATCCACCTTAGACCTTGAGTGGGCCCATTCTTACCCATTAGGCCCATAGTATTGCTTACCCAGACTTTGTGGGCTACCCCAACCCGTTGGGCCGCCACTATTAGTTACACTTCTTCCATACCATGTAGGATCATCTAAGTACCTAGACCCGACCTTGTTAAGAGGAGAGTACAACATCAACGCATATTATACTTAATTATCTTCATGATTCATTCCCATGTGCATTATATGTATACTTGGTTGAGGAGTGATTGATCATGTTATGTGTGATTGGGCAAGTTGTTTATAGGACTCCTTGAATGATGGAGTTGCTCCACATGAGCGTGTTGTATGCACAGAACTGATGCATGGTTGATTGATATGATTCATGCATCTTACATTGCATAGGCACGGTTATTATTCACCCTAGTATCATCAGGGTCGTAGCCTCCATAGGCACATCGTGGATGACTAGATTTTGACACCGAAAATTTTTATTCTAGCATTGTGGGCACATAGGATGTCCTTGGGTGAAAGTCCTAGAACCTTCATAGTACCAGGAGATGCTCCAACGTTGAGACTGAGTGAAAAATATGAGCGCCGGTGCCGTTACCATTAGTCTGCGTCTCCCATTATATCGTGATCGGTTGGAAGGAGGTGTGGCCTTATCCGCTCGAGTGATTGAGTTATAAGATAGGCTGAGTTTGACCAGCTCACAAATGGTTCCGCTACCAGCAAGCCTTGTATGTGTTGGCTAACTACAGGGGGGTAGTGAGGTCTCTTATGCTCGCTAGGCTGCCCGGCTAAGGAGGTGGCAGTCGGTGTGGAGTGTATTTGACCCCGGTGATTTTTCAGAGAGGAACCGTTCTGATATGTGGACTTGATATGATGACTGGCATGATCGCATTGCATATTGCATATGAAAATTGGCTATATAGGCCCCACATCGCATAGCCCTGGTATAGCTGATGGTTTCCTGTCTTGTATTGCATAGCCTTGTTACAGCCGGTGGTATTCATAGTCTTGCCCGCATATTCCGTATACTCTGATATTACATACTTGACACCCGTCCTACACACATGTACACCACCCTCTAAGCTTTCTATAAGCTTATGCACAATTGATGCGTGCAGGTGACGTTAGGCAGTAGCTGAGCAGGAGTAGGAGCGTACCGCGGAGCTTTCTTTTGGGAGTTTTATTATAGTTCTTATACCTTTTCCTTCATGCATCTTGTATTGTAAAAAGTTTTTATTCTTAGTGAATTTTGTGATAATGTTTCTGTGGTTATTATTTGTGGGTTATAAGCTTGGTTATGACGATTATGAAACAGACTTATGTTATAAAAATCCTCCTTGTAGGATTCCATGATCGGAACTTGGTGTATGGGTGTCAGGAGCCAAGAATGGGGTACTACGGAGGCTATCGACGCCAGATTCAAAAATCTAGAATTTTATAAACCCGGTTTCCGAGTTTGGGGCGCAACAACCCACCCGAGTGAAGAGGGTTATATAATAGGTTGAGTCTGACTAGCTAGCTCGTGAAATGGGTTAGCTATTGACGAGCCGAGTGGGTTTGCATATACCATTGTCAAGGCGGATACTAAGGTCTTTTTCACTCACTTGGTCTCGTGCACGATAAGCGTCAACTAGTGTCAGAAGTATACTAGACCTTGACGATGATCCAATAATAATTGTTCTAAGATGTGGATTAGACCTCAGGATTAGCACGTGACATATGATAATCATACATTCATATAGCACTCGAGATTATAGATACACAAATATAATTCAGTGTCATATAATTGTGGGCCCGGTCCAAAATAGGTATGGGACTATTCCGGATCCAGAGTCTATCATTCTGGAATTACATTACATGTTAGGTATAAGACTAACATGTGTTGTAACCCTATGTGTGAGGCCCCTATCAGCATATGATATTATGCACTATGACTTGTTCATTCATCATACATTTTTATATTGCATGGTTGTATATGACATTTGACTCAATGGGCCTTTTCTTTGTATAACCTTGGTATAGTTGATAGCATTCATAGACTTGGCAGCATAGCTTTCCATCATTTTTTCATACTCTGATATCAATATACATGTCATATGTATTGTGCACGCACACATACACTATTTAAGGTTCGTAGTAAGCTTACGCATATTATTTACGTGCAGGTTATGCTAGATAATAGCAGCAATGAGGTAGAAGCACATGACTGACCTTTTGAAGTTTATATGTGTGTGTGTGTGTATATTATATGTATATGTATTATATTCCCTTTCTAGTACTGTACTCAAATCCTTTTATAGTGGATGTATGTGATGATGTTTTGCTTATGGTACATTTATAGTTATGCTTCCCTCTAAAAAAATCCTTGAAAATTCTTCTTGTGGAATTTCATTTTTAGATTATGGCCAAGATAAGAATCAAAATTTGGGTACCACGGATGTTTTCAGCACCGAATTTAGTCTACAATGAATGGGCATCGAAAATTAGATTTGGGGCATGACAATCATGGGGAGGAAGAGGCATATTAGGAACGTGATGATAAAATGAGAGGGAAATATCCGTGCTTGTTCACTGAATTAGGCAAGTGAAATTTTGATAATGAAATTTTCTTTGAGAATGGTAAAAGAATGTAATATCCTAAAAAATTTTTTTTAAAAAAATCTTCTTCTTCTTTATAACTTTCCATATTAGGTCACTTACCATTTTTGAAAACATGTTATTTTATAACACATGATTGACTTAAAATATGTGGTACTCATTATATATATATACACACTTAAGGAATATTGTATTTTAACTTATTTCATGTAAACTTGAATTATTGATGATACTTCTAAGATTTTGGTAGATATATGTTGAGAGTCAAATATTGCATATTAGACCTCAGTTATTACCTGATTTTATGAACATGATACTGTTTAACGTCCTATTTTAATCATGTTTGCGTTGTAAGGTGAATTCAGGAGCCTGGACTGAAAATGGGTACTAAAAGCATGGATTTAACGCTCAGAAATCACCAAGGTAAGGGACGGATCTTAAGAGACCGAGATCGAAGAATTTATATGCTAAAGATCCGAGAAAATCAAGTGATTAGGTCCAAAGGGGCCTGAAAGTCATCCTGAATGCAAGATCATAGGGTTTCCACCATTCATTTGGCTTAAAAATTTATATCTGGCCTGAGGACCCTAAATTATCTGTATACGTTGAATTTCAGCCATCAGATCCTTATGAAAGTAACCTAACGGACAAATCAGCTCCTAAAATACTGATCTAGGGCCCACCTGATATCTGGATATACTTCAATTGTAGTTTCAACCCTTCAAATGAGGTGGCAAAAATAGATGGACAAAGCAGATTTCCCACATGCATCATAGTGGACCCCACATGATAAAGTGGGAGTGCACAGGTGGTGCACTCTCACGCAGCACCGGAGTAAGAGTTCGGTTAACAACATGTTGACCCGACCCATCTTCATGCGAGCGTCCAACGAGGGAAGCTGCCTCGCCGGCTAGTTTTGGTGGGCCCCACCCATTGTCCCAATGGATGATCTGGACCATCCATCTTCTCCAGAGGGTGGCCACGACCCTGGCCATGCTTTCTTTTCGGCCCCATGCATACATACACATGTAGATCATAAAAAAAAATAGGATGAACAGCGAGGTGATTTGATACAGTGGACCGCATCAAAACTCGATCAAAACCACTCCTTTCCGACTGAAATTTCGCCAGGAATCCAATAAACGGGTAGATTGCGTTGAAAATGTCACTTTGGAGCCCACCAAGCATCTCAGCACAGTTCCTTTCACACCTAACGCACGTCCGATTTTCCCAGATGTTGCGGGGTGTTGTGGGCCACCATTTGTGGTCAGATGATTGATCTAAACTGTCTAGAATCTTCATAGGAGAGTCTTTACCCCAACCATGGAGCCAGAACGGGTTTCTTGAATGTCCATCGGCTAAAAACTTAATCTAAACGCAGGTTTCACTCGAGTTTCTTGCGCAGTCCGGTTTGCTGCATAGACGCATGACCACACAAACTCTAAACCCCACAACTGACCTCTCCAACCTATAAAATAGAGAGAGAAGGATGTGAGAAGGCCATCTTGGGACGTGGGAGTAAATGAGAGAGAGTGACTGCCGGTCTTCTAACGAGTTCTCCTTCCTTCTTTATTTTTCTTCTTTTCCTTCAATGTTTTCCTGATTTTAGCATGATCATGCCAGGCTAAGCCCCTTAGCTAGGTCTAAGAGGTGAAGCTTGTAGCGTGATGGATAGTTTTCTATAGCTTTGATTCATATTTTATGAACTCTCTTTGAGTATAGTTTGATTATATGGAATATTCATAGTTTTTAATGGTTTGTTCTGACTTAAATTACAATGGATTTGCGATCTCTTTGAGTATTTTTCATGCATGTATAGAGGTTATGGTCGTAGGAACCCTATTGTTCACCATCGTCTCATGGACATGGTTGGATGATGGAATCCTTCCCTACATTCATAACTCTCTCAGATTGGATGTGGATTGGTTAAATTTTATTTTTTACTTTGTCTCATGGGAATGGTCTTGTGATGAAATCAAGTCTAATTCACATCCTTTTCATTTCTTGAAAACTAGATCAAAGGAAGTTCAAATTTCATTTTTAACGTTATATCCTCCAACTGGATGAAGATGGGACTCTGATTCCAGTTGTGTTTATGAATAAAGCACAAATCTCCCTGATCTCTAGAAGTGAATCCTTGTCACCCTAGTTTTTCACCTTTGAATTTTATAAATTTTAGTAAATTAAATTCACAATTATTTCCTTAATTCTTCCTAGTTTAGATACATCTTTTGCTAGTTCTAGTTCTGGTCACTTTCAAATTATGTACAACGTACAGTCCCTATGGATTCGACCTCGATCTTATCGAGATTATTACTACATCGTAACCCTATATTGGGGTGGTGAACAAGTTTTTGGCGTCGTTCCGGAGACTAATGGTTACATTTTTCTGAGATTAACTAGTTTTAAAATTAGGTTAAGATTAGGATTTTTCTAGTTTTTAATTTTAGGTTTAGGTTTTTCTGTTTGATTTTTAGAAACTAACCTAACTTTCCTGTTTTGTAGGATTTTGATATAGACTTTCTAAATTGGTAATCTTCTTCTAATTTCTCTATTTTTCTATTTTTAGGATTAGGGTTTTATTTTCTATTTTTAGAAATTTCTAACTCTAGGTTTTCTTTTATTTTTAAAAACTAATCTACTTTCTAATTTTAGTTTTTCTATTTTTAGAAACTGACTTGTTTTGTTTTGTTTTGTAGGTTTTTAACTTAGGAACTTCTAATTTGGTAACTTCTTTCCAACCCTCTTTTTTTTTTCTTTCTATTTTTAGATTTATATTCCTTTCTTTCTCTTAAGTTTAGTTTAAAATCTGAATTGAGGGCTGCGAGTGTTTCATGCCCAAGTGGGTCCATGACAACACTCAACATCTCTTGACTAAAGGAGGATTGGTTAAGGGGTTGACTATCAATCGCAAGACTAGACACTGCTCGAGATCCCCAGAGTTAATTGAAGTGATGGTTGCAAACCAACCTCTTCAACCCCAACCTAGGGTAGAAGACATCCAGAATGAGAATGAGGTGCATCAAGCACCCCCACCTCATACTTTATGAGATTATTTACAACCGGCAGTGGTGAACATGCCCTCATGCATGGTTTTTTCTAAAAATATGGGACACATGAATATCAAGCCAGGGTAATCCAACTTCTTCCTAAATTTCATGGGCTTGAGTCAGAAAATCCATATTTACACCTGAAAGATTTTGATAAGATTCTAATGACACAGTTAAGATGAAACTCTTTTCCTTTTCTTTAAAAGATAAAGCTAAGACGTGGTTGCTTTCACTACGTCCTAGATCTATTAGAACATGGAATGATATGACAAGAGAGTTCATAAAAAATTTTTTCCAATACTATAAGACGAACGCCGTTAGAAAGTTAATCATAAACTTCGCCCAAAGGGAAGATGAAACATTCTTCCAATGTTGGGAGCGATTCAAGGATCTTGTCAGTTCATGCCCACAACACGGTTTTGAAACGTGGCGCATCATGAACTTTTTCTATGATGGACTGACATCTACCATGCGCTAATTGGTTGAGACAATGTGCAATGAAAAATTCATGAATAAAAATGTTGATGATGTGTGAGACTACTTGGATGGACTTGCTGAAAACCCACAATCATGAGACACATACTCAAAATCAAGCACCATGTCTAGGCCGCCTCAATCTAAGGAGAGGGATGGAATGTATCTCTTGAAAGAGGACGATGATATCAAATTCTAAAGTGATTAAGCTCATAAGGAAATTTGAGGCCATAGAATTAAAGAATGATAAGGTTAATGAAAGTGATTGCGGTATTTGTGATGGCAACATTCACACAACTGAAAATTGTCCAACAATACTTGCCTTTCGAGGGTTGCTGAATGAGGAATCTAATGCCGTTAACAATTATCAAGGACCTTTTAATGGACCTACCTCCAATACATACAATCCTAGTTGGAAAAATCATCCAAACTTCAGTTGGACGAATGGACAAACGACTACCCTCAAGGTTTCTTCAATCAAATTCTAAATCAAGTGAAACCTCAAGAGGATCCGATTCAAAAACATATGCGAGACCAAGAGCTACTCAACCAAGAAATCAAATCAGCTTTAGGATCACTTACGTCATCTATTCAAAGAATAGAGTCACACTTAACAATTGGGGGAAAGGGGATGTTTCTTGCTCAACCTCTCCCCAATCCTAAACCGCAATATGAGATAAGTGATGTAAACTCTTCAAATTAGATGGAGCAAGCTAAATCTATCACCACTCTTAGGAGTGGGAAGACCATTGACAAAACCATTTCGTTTAGGGCTGAAATGCCTAAGGAATCGGAAGAGGACAACAATGATAGATCTTGCCATGCCCCACAAGAATTAGAACTGGAACCTCAAGGAAAGCCGATTGTTTCATTTTCCCAACGGTTGATTTCACTAAAATCTCTCTCTAATTCTTAGGATATTCTAGACGTGTTGAAACAAGTGAAGCTCAATATTCTTCTACTTGATGCCGTAAAATAAATACTTTTATATGTCAAATTCCTAAAAGACTTGTGTATGACCAAAAGATGACAAAATATTCAAAAGAAAATTTTCTTAACTGAGAAAGTGAGTGTCATCCTAAAGCAAGATGTGCCATAGAAATTCAAAGATCCCGGTAGCCCAACCATCGCTTATGTAATTAGGAATTACTGCATTGAGCGCGCACTTCTTGACTTAAGAGCGAGCGTAAATCTGATTCCCTACTCGGTGTATAAACAGTTAGGTTTGGGTAAATTAAAATCCACCATAACCACATTACAACTTGTTAATCATTTTGTTCGTGTACCGAGAGGAATAATTGAGGATGTGTTGGTCCAGGTTGACAGATTCTACTTCCATGTAGATTTTATCATCCTGGATACTAAACTCATCAGTAATATGAACACTCAAATTCTCATCATTCTTGGTCGCCCATTCCTTACCATTCAAACGTAATCATTAATTGTAGGAATGGTGTCATAAGCATGTCGTTCGAGAATATGACATTGGAGTTAAACATCTTTTTCAACACGAGCAGACGGTTAGAGGATGATGACTATTTTCACAACATTTACGTGATTAACTCTTTCATAAAAGATAGGATGCCTCTGACCTTATCCTCCGATCTTCTAGAGACGTATTTGGTCCACTCCCATTATTTTGATGATGACATGATTAGGGAGATGGGTGTCATGCTCGATACTATGCCGGTACTTGAAGTTAACCGGTGGAGGCCACAATTTGAAGAATTGTCCCAAACCGAAGAAGTATCTCTGCCGTCTAACCTCAAGGCACTGAAGCTTGACCTAAAATCTTTACTCTCTGATTTGAAATATGTTTATTTAGGTCAAGATGAGACATACACGGTGGTGATTTCTGCCCACTTAGAGAAAGAACAGAAGAGTATGCTCATATCTACTCTCATTGAGCATAAGGGAGCCCTTAGATGGACGATTGCGGACCTCAAGGGAATCGACTCCTCAATTTGTACTCACCACATTTATCTTGAGGATAATACGAAGACCTCTCGACAATCACAATGTAGACTAAATCCAAATATGAAGGAAGTGGTTAAAGTCGAGGTTTTTAAACTATTGGATGTGGATATCATATACCTTATATCCGATAGTCAATGGGTGAGTCCAACTCAAGTAGTTCCCAACAAGTCTAGAATCACCATCATAGCCAATGCCAACAATGAACTCGTGCCAACTAGAGTTACTACTGGTTGGAGAATGTGCATTAACTACAGGAAGTCGAATACCATCATGAGGAAAGACCACTTTTCTTTGCCCTTCATTGATTAAATTTTAGAACGGTTAACTGGTCATTCATATTACTGTTTCCTTGACGGGTATTCGGGTTACAATCAGATAAAGATAGCCCCTAAAGATCATGAAAAGACTACATTTACATGTCCCTATGACACTTTTGCTTACCGAAGGATGCCATTCGGACTATGTAATGCCTAAGCCACCTTTCAGCGATGTATGATGAATATTTTTTCTGATATGGTGGGGCAATATCTAGAGGTCTTCATGGATGATATACTGTCTTCGGTCCATCCTTCTGCGAGTGCTTAGAGAGTTTTAAATGTGTGATGAAAAGATGTGAAGAAAAGAATTTGGTACTCAATTAGGAGAAGTGTCATTTCTTAGTTCGTAAGGGAATTGTGCTTGGACATATCATCCTATCCAAAGGAATTGAGGTAGATAAGGCAAAAATTGATATTATCTCTAACCTACCTCCACCCAAGAATATATGAGACGTGCAATCCTTTTTAGGGCACGCGGATTTTATAGAAGATTCATAAAGGACTTTAGTCTTCTCTTTTGTCCTTTATGTAATCTACTTCAAAAGGATGCATCAACGAGTAGACTGAGCAATGTCAGAAAGCTTCACGAAGCTTAAGGGCATGTTAACTACCGCATCTATCATGTAACGACCCGATTAGAGCCTTCCTTTTGAACTTATGTGTGATGCGTCTGATTATGCTCTTGGAGCAGTTTCAGGTCAGAGAAAAGAAAAGAAGTCCTACGTTATTCATTACGCAAGTAGAACCCTAAATCATGCCCAAGTGAACTACTTGACTACGAAAAAGAAACTCTTGGCGGTAATGTTCGCTTTGGATAAATTTAGGTCCTACTTGATCGGATCTAAGATCATCATTGACACAGATCATGCAACGCTCAAGTATCTTCTTTCTAAGAATGATGTTAAGCCCCGCCTGATAAGATGGATCCTCCTACTCTAAGAATTTGATCTATAAATAAAAGATAAAAATGGAGTAGAGAACGTAGTAGTTGACCATCTTTCTCACCTTAATATCTCTGATTCCCTTAAGATGACACATCAATGGCATGTTCCCTGACGAATAATTGTTCAGAGTCTCCCAGTCACCTTGGTTCGCTGATATTGCTAATATCTTGCCACAGGTTTCATATCAACACATTGGATTGCGCAAGATAAGAAGAAATTTTTCACCGAGGTGTGCAACTTCTTCTGGGATGATCCATATTTGTTTAAATATTGTCCAAACCAAATCTCAAGGAGATATGTGCCAAATGATGAGCATCAAAGTATCATCTCCTTTTATCACTCACAGGCCTGTGGTGGCCACTTTTCTGCTAAAAGGACCGCGACCAAAATTCTGCAATGTAGCTTTTATTGGCCCATTATGTCTAGGGACACTCATAAGTTTTACAAGGCTTGTGAGCGTTGTCAAAAATTGGGAGCATTGTCCCATCGAAATATGTTCTTGAACCCCATTCTTATTATAAAGGCATTTGATTGCTGGGGCATCGATTTCATAGGACCATTCCCCCAATCCTTTGGAAATGTATATGTTTTGGTTGCCGTAGACTATGTCACTAAATGGGTTGAAGCGATTCCATGTCGGAACAATGACCATCACACGGTCATTAAATTCTTAAAAGAGAACATCCTTTCCCAGTTCAGAACGCCTCGAGCCATCATTAGTGATGGGCGCTCACACTTTTGTAATAAACCATTAAAGAGTTTAATGAAGAAATACGGTATCACTCATAAGGTGAGTACCCCATACCACCCACAGACAAGTGGGTAAGCTGAGATTTCTAATAGGGAGATCAAAAGTATTTTGAAAAAAAAATGGTTAACCCTGATCATAAGGATTGGTCAATCTGATTGACCAATGCTTTATGAAGATCTCACCAACAATGTCAATGGACCCCACCGAAGTTAGCTTCCATTAAGGCTCCATTAATGAGATAATTGTCAACGGTGACTACATCAAAATCATCATATTTCAAAAAGCATAATGGCAGTTTTGACTTTTTAAAAGAAAACGATGACTTCCATTAAGGAATCCTGAGTAAAAGTCAAAGAGATAGTTATTTGATTGTATTTTAAAAAATAGAGGTAGTGAAACTGAAATGGCTCAAAAGCAGACAATTTTTTATTGATAGGCCAAAAGGTACGTACCTGGATAATAAAAACTTTATATCAATCTTTAATACATAATATATAAAAATTTCTAATATGTAATTGAGTGTATGCTAATAGTGATAAAGTGTCATGCCCCAAAATCCGAAACCCAAGTACAATGACCTTAATCCCGAGTTCAAAATAAAAAATTATGAATTCAAATTCCTACTCCAGTACTATCATCATCTCTCACTCATAAGTCTCGAATTTATTTTATTACAATTATTCAAATAAAATAAACTTTTTTTTTCTTTTTATTTTTACACACACATTCACACCCCACATGCACCCGCGCAGTCACACCACAATGGGTATTCAAAATCATCACCTCGTGTTTAAACTCTTGTGAGTTACCATTGAAGCATGAGTAAGGACCCATTTAAATAAAATAAACTAGAAGTAGAATTCTAATAAAAGTAATCATCTAAATATTTTGTCTATGCCCTTCATTCCTCACCTTCTGAACTTAAAATGTCATGATATTGGGTGAGATAAAAGCCCAATAAGATCATATTCATCAAAATTTGAATTCCGAGGGATATACCATATGAAACAACTCCAGTAATAAACATGAAATAAGTAGGATCTCAACAAAATAATGTCATGAATGAAATTTAAACAATGATGGCATGAATGAATCTTGATGCTATAATGTTATAAATGTAGTAATATATGCAATTGTATATTTTATTTAACCACTTTTTCAAAATCTCGTATAGTTCTAACAATAGGAACATTTTGTAATCCTTACATGCTCACATATTCGATCTATTAAGGTGCGTACTCAAATTTAATTTATTCACTTTTTCAAGATCTCACGTGGATTTGACAATAGAAACATTTTGCAATCCTTACATGATCACATATCCGGTCCAGCGAAATGATCAATCCTTACATGTGCGCCGATAAGTAATCCTTACATCTTCATCAATCCAATTTCCAATTAAATCCAATTCCAATTCTTCATAATTTTAAGTTTCAATTAAACAATGATACCAATGTAACTAACCAAATCAAATTCCATATATTCCATAATGATGATATAACCAAGAAATCAAAATCCAAACATTTCATGATCACAATGCAAACTGAGTTTTAAGCACTCTATGAACATGATGCATATAGATTCCATGAATAGACAACCTTGACAAACTATTATTAGTCGATTAAGATTTTCAAAGAGAAACTAACATTTAAGATAATAATTCACATGTAAGAATATAGTTGTAGTTCAAGAAAACATACAACGAATGATATTTCAAAGATAAATTTTTAAAAATCATGTCAAAAAGATTGAAATTCAAGATAACCAATGAAAGGGCTAACGTCGAGGGAAACCGGCAATGGTAGGGTGAATTCAAACCTTGGGAATCAAAACTATAGTAGTAAAAGGAAGCCAGTGATTCAAAAGGGAATGAAATCAGTTATTCCCAACTGAAAATAGTCAATTCACAAGAAAAGAAAAGAAAAGAAAAAAAGTTTAAAATTAATTCAAATTGGTGAAAGAAAGGAGGTAAAAGGGCTAAACCAAAAGCAAAAGTGCTAACCCTAACAAAAGGGCTAACTGCATGTACACCAAAAATTCAATTCAAGAGAAGCAAAAGAGACCCCTTGGGATATTAAATTGCAAATTTAAAGAACAAAGAAGAAACAAACTTGAAAAATATAAATTAAAGAAAAATGTGATACAATGCAGACGGAATTCATAAGAGAGGATCAAGACACAGAAAGAAAAAATCTGAAAGTCGGGCTTTATTCTCTCTCCCTCATTTAGTCTTCCTTTCCAAACTTGATACACATAATGAGCCACTGGTTGGAACATGTACATTGTACATCAGGTAATATGTACGTGGTCTTGATGATGGACAGTTCGGATCGTTTGATTTGATGAATATATAATTACTCCTTATTTCTTGATGATGTCATCACGAGAAGTTATTTTTTCTCTTAATAATAGTTTTTCTCTCAATAAAACTCTTCTCATCGTGTTATGTGTGCAATCCCACATGAAGACGAAACTGGTACAATTGATGGAAAAAGTATACACCACACAATGAATCGTCAAAAATTTTTATGGGCCGTTCGATGGATACGATTAATATAAAACGATGGACAATTGAAAATTTTTGTAAATAGGAATTAAGTGGTTTATAGAGTACCTTGATGGGTAAAGAGGTCAACATACGGTTAATAATACAGATAGATTATCATGTTGTGAGATAGAGAACGAAAGATGTAACAGTGGGTGTATGGATGCATGTATGGCTTCTCTCCTTTCTAAAAAATATAAATATAAATTTGGCACGAAAGTGTGTCCCAGGACTGTGGGCCCCCAAAAACAAGTTCAATCATAGTCCAATGCAAAAGGTAATCTAGTAGGTTTGTCAGGAAAGATGTGAGGATCATAACCGTGAATTTTTTTTTATGTTTTAGTGGACCATCAGGTGGATATGATGAAAAGTTTCGATAGGTAGCTAGGGAGATTAAGGATGTCTAGCTCAAATAAATTGAATGGCCTTAAATTAAATTCTCACCATGATTGAACATATGCAAATGAGTTTTTGAGAATGGCTTAACGTTAAGGGTGTGTACACCATAAAAATTCTTAAGTAATCGGAGGGTATACTTATAGCCACAAAAAATGAGAATTCAACGGTGAAAAATATTTATAACTGAATGAGTAGGGTGGACGGTTTACTTTAATATTTAGGCGGCCTAGTTAATAGATATGAGTGTAATGGATAGCCAGATGATGAAATACAAGTAACTGGACAATTAGGAGCCTAATCCCATATATATGTATGGTCACTTTTATGAAGATTCAATTACAATTCAGGTTTTGAGAGCGGTTTATAGATATGGGTGTGTACATCGTTAGATTCAAGTACAATTCAGGTTTTGAGAGGGGTTTATAGATATGGGTGTGTATATCGATATATCCTTTGCTATGTATCGAAGGTCTTTCGATTAATCAAAAAAGGTCCAGATCTGTCCAGCGACCTTGCATAAAAAATTCTATAATTTTCGATACATATCGTAGTGTACTCGATATTATTGAAGATATAACTACGAATTATAGCCGTAGCCATAACTGCAATTCGTAAAAAGTCTATGCAATTTTTTTTTAATTTTTTAATTTTTAATATTTTATTTTTTATTTTTTACAGGGAGAATTTTATTCTACCTACAATTTTCTCTAATACATATTTATATAAATATGTATATATAAGCATATAAAAAAAATTTCTCTCTTTTTTTCATTTATTTCTTTATTCATTTAACAAGAATATCTTCTAAACCAAAATTAGTTACTTGATGTACCCTATATGATTTTGGGGTAGGAGAAGCTACTTTAGCCAACTAACCTAGTTATTCTCTAAGATTTCATCACGTCGATGGTTGAAAATCCATTTCATATTCACTTTGTGGTCAATTTCAATCAGTTCGTGATCAATTTCATTCATTTCATTTACTTCACAGTCATTTTCATGCATATCATGGTCATTCCCGCCTATTCCATGTTGATTCACGGTCCTTACGGCGCATTTCACAGTGATGCCCCTTCAATTCATGGTCATTTGCATGCATTTCACGGGCAATTCGTAGCAATTCATGATCACTTTCATGCATTTCATGGTCATCCGAAACAATTCTGTGTTGATTCACGGTTATTTTGAGGCATTTCATAGTCAAACCCCTTCACTTCACGGTCATTTGCATGCATTTCATGGTCAATTCACTTCAATTTATGATCACTTTCACGCATTTCACAGTCATCCCAAACAATTCCGTGTTGATTCACAGTCATTTCGAGGCATTTCACGGTCAAACTCCTTCACTTCACGGTCATTTGTATGCATTTCACGGTCAATTCACTGCAATTCATGATCACTTCCATGCATTTCACAGTCATCCGAAACAATTCTGTGTTGATTCACTGTCATTTCGAGGCATTTCACGGTCAAATTCCTTCGCTTCACGGTCATCTGCATGCATTTCACGGTCAATTCACGACAATTCATGATCACTTCCATGCATTTCACGATCATTCGAAACAATTCCATGTTGATTCACGGTCATTTCGAGGCATTTCACGTTCAAACTCCTTCGCTTCGCTTTCATTTGCATGCATTTCATGGTCAATTCGTGACAATTCATGATCACTTTCATGCATTTCACGGTCATCCGAAACAATTTCGTGTTGATTCACAGTCATTTCGATGCATTTCACAGTCAAACTCCTTCACTTCATGATCATTTTCATGCATTTCACGATCATTTTGCTTCAATTCATCATCACTTCCATCCATTTCACGGTCATCCAAAACAATTCCGTGTTGATTCATAGTTATTTCGAGGCATTTCATGTCAAACTCCTTCACTTCACGGTCATTTGCATGCATTTCACTGTCATTTCGTGGCAATTGATGATCACTTACATGCATTTCATGGTCATCCGAAACAATTCTGTGTTGATTCACGGTCATTTTGAGGCATTTCATGGTCAAACTCATTCGCTTCACGGTCATTTGCATGCATTTCACCGTAAATTCGCGGCAATTCATGATCACTTTCATGCATTTCACGGTCATTCGAAACAATTCCATGTTGATTCACAGTCATTTCGAGGCATTTCACAGTCAAACTCCTTCACTTCACGGTCATTTGCATGCATTTCACGGTCAATTCACGGCAATTCATGATCACTTCCATGCATTTCACGGTCATTCGCAACAATTTCGTGTTGATTCATGGTCATTTCGATGCATTTCACGGTCAAACTCCTTCACTGCACGGTCATTTGCATGCATTTCACAGTCATTTCGCTTCAATTCATCATCACTTCCATCCATTTCACGGTCATCCCAAACAATTCTGTGTTGATTCACTATCATTTCGAGGCATTTCACGGTCAAACTCCTTTACTTCACGGTCATTTGCATACATTTCACGATTAATTCGCGCCAATTCATGATCACTTCCATGCATTTCACAGTCATCCGAAATGATTCTGTGTTGATTCACAGTCATTTCGATGCATTTCACAGCCAAACTCCTTCACTTCACGGTCATTTACATGCACTTCACGGTCATTTCGCTTCAATTCATGATCACTTCCATGCATTTCACGGTCATCCGAAACAATTCGGTGTTGATTCACGGTCATTTCGAGGCATTTCACGGTCAAACTCCTTCACTTCACGGTCATTTGCAGGCATTTCACGGTCAATTTGCGGCAATTCATGATCACTTCCATGCATTTCATGATCATCCAAAATAATTCTGTGTTGATTCACGGTCATTTCGATGCATTTCACGGTCAAACTCCTTCACTTCACGGTCATTTCGCTTCAATTCATCATCACTTCCTTGCATTTCACGGTCATCCGAAACAATTCCGTGTTGATTCATGGTCATTTCTAGGCATTTCACAGTCGAACTTCTTCACTTCACTGTCATTTGCATGCATTTCACGGTCAATTCGCGGCAATTCATGATCACTTTCATGCTTTTCGCGGTCATCCGAAACAATTTTGTGTTGATTCACGGTCTTTTTGATGCATTTCACAGTCCAACTCCTTCACTTCACGGTCATTTGCATGCATTTCACAGTCATTTCGCTTCAATTCATCATCACTTCCGTGCATTTCACGGTCATCCCAAACAATTCCGTGTTGATTCACGGTCATTTCGAGGCATTTCACAGTCAGACTCCTTCACTTCACAGTCATTTGCATTCATTTCACGGTCAATTCACTTCAATTCATGATGACTTCCATGCATTTCACGGTCATCCGAAATAATTCCGTGTTGATTCACGTTCATTTCGAGGAATTTCACGGTCAAACTCCTTCACTTCACGGTCATTTGCATGCATTTCACGGTCATTTCGCTTCAATTCATGATCACTTCCATGCATTTCACAATCATCCGAAACAATTCCGTGTTGATTTACGGTTATTTCGAGGCATTTCACGGTCAAACTCCTTCACTTCACATGCATTTCACAGTCATTTCGCTTCAATTCATAATCTAAATAGGGGTAGAAGAAGTTGAGAAATATTCCCAGTGAGAAGATAGAGGAATTGAAATCAGCCTTGGTAGATCTGAAGCAGAACATAGATTCAGTACGTTGCAGCACAAACATTTTGGTTATTGAATCTGATAGGTGTTGGAGAGAAAATGGGGCCGAGTTCATGTTGGAATACTCAGGTTCCAAGGAATGAATGCTTGTTGTGAAAATTCGAGGCTTGACAAGGTACTTGCACAAGGCTCAAGAAATGAGACCTAGCACAGTCAATCGTTACACACATGCCATGATGTGGACCGGTGAGAATGGTTGGAAGCTAGATTTTTGTGACAGAATAGGTTGGCTCGCATTCAAGGAGCTTCACAAGGAATGCTGTGAGAGGAACATGTAGGCTACTTCTGTTAGGATAATCCCAGTACCAGGAGAGGATGCGTCATAGAGGAAGGAGAAAATGGAAGGAATGAAATGGAATGCGTGCGACATATTTTAAATAACGCACATGTTCGATATATTGAATATCAATCGATATATCTACAAAGAAGCGCAACGGTCGAGCAAAAGGTTTATGGCTTTTCAAATCTTTTCTCAATCAAGACCACTTCGATACATATCGACAAGCTACTCGATATATCGAAGGAGTATCGATATTATCGATAAATTGTTTCAGAAGAGCTATGCGTCTCTGGACTAACGAGGAACAGTTTCGATATATCGAACTATAGTCAATATGATTGATAAATCCATTTAAAAGAAATTGTCTCTGGACATTTCTGCCCATTTTCGATATATCGAAATGGCGTTGATATATCGTTCCATATATCGAAATTTAATCGATATTATCGATAATTCCTTTAAAAAGGCATTTTGTCTCTGGACATTTGTAAATCATTTTCAATATATCGAAATTCTGTCGATATATCGTGCTCTAGTTATATCGAAATTTGGTCGATATTGTCGATAATTACTTTAAAAAACCATTGTCTCCGGACATTTGGTGACCATTTTCGATATATCGATATTTAGTCGATATTTCGTGCCTTAGATATATCGAAATGTGGTCAATATTATCGATAATTCCTTTAAAAAAGTATTGTCTCTAGACATTTTCTGATCATTTTCGATATGTTGAACTTGAGTCGATATATCGGGCCTGACTTAGGATGATTATATCGACTAGCATTCGATATAATCGACAACTTATGACAGATCTAATCGATTAGATTTTGATAATATCGAAAGGTAGTTGTGTTTTTTCCTAAAAATTTCAGTGTTGTTTTTTTCTTCTTTTTTTTTTCTTTTTTAGGTTAGCTTGTTAGTACACACCCATGTCGGTACACACTCCATGTTATCCAAGTTGAGTTCATAGTGTGCTTCTTCTAGTCTCTTAAGTTGCAATTGCATTCAGTGCTTTTGAGTAGAGACTAAAAATAAATGAAAATAGTTCTAGAAGATCATATTCATGCTGCAACTCAAGCTAAAGAAAGAAACTAATACCAGCATGAGGCGTCAATGCAATAAAACTCCTTCACTTCACGGTCATTTGGATGCATTTCACGGTCAATTCACTCTAATTCATGATCACTTCCATGCCTTTCACGGTTATCCGAAACAATTCCGTGTTGATTCACGGTCATTTCGAGGCATTTCACGGTCAAACTCCTTCACTTCACGGTCATTTGCATAACCTCAAATCTTACATGTAGAGCATCTTTGCATGATCCTTCATCCCCATAACATGTAGAGCATCTTATGGCTTGAGTTGGTATGAGGGAATTGTTTAGATGACCGTGAAATGCATAGAAGTGATCATGAATTGCCGCGAAATGACCGTGAAATGCATGAAAATGGCCGTGAAGTGAAAGAGTTTGACCGTGAAATGCCTCGAAATGATCGTGAATCAACACGGAATTGTTTCGGATGACCACGAAATGCATAGAAGTGATCATGAATTACCACGAATTGACCGTGAAATGCATGCAAATGACCATGAAGTGAAGGAGTTTGACCGTGAAATGCCACGAAATGACCATGAATTTAATGGTCAACTGTGATGCATTCAATTTTTACTGTTTTCTATCATGTGGCACACTTGAGCTTCTTATTTCCATGCCAATTTGAAGACATCATTTTCATAAATAGAAAATGGCCAGTTTCATCATCTAGTGGAGGAGCTGAAGTGTTGGAATGGGCTGATCCAAAACACATCTCCCTCTAAAGGTGACCACTGTAGTGCACCTCTATTTTGAAACCAATTTTTGGTTACATACCCGATTGTCAGCATGTTTGACCCCTGGTGCATCTCCAATATGTACATATATATATTATGTTAAGCCATAATCTCTTTTTTTTTTCAAATATTGGTGTAAACATTTCAAAATCTTTAGCAGTTAATCAGAAGCGCATATTGCAAGCATGTAGAGACGCCCGCACTTCTTCCCTCTTTTGATCTCCCTCCTTGTCTTGAAATCCTTCACAATACAGTCCACAAGATGAAACTCGAATGCCCATAGCTTATCTCCAGCAAGTTAAGCTACAGATATCATCTTTTTTGCCACCCATACATAACATTCTGAGAAAAGTCTAATGGATCAAGAGCTACATAACAAGATATGGTCATTTTATCTTTCAAGCAGCAATCTTGGCGCTGAGTAACAAGATTCGTAAAGCCAGCCCAAATATCTAATGATGGAGCCAACAGAGAAGGATATCTTCAGGGCCGAATTCCACAGGCTAGCAAAATGCCCAACCAACCCTCACCATGGTAACTTAAGTACCTATCATAAATATTCACACCATTGTAGAGAGCACTCAAATTAGTAGTTTCATAAGCCTCCTCATTCACTTCTCCAGGTATAAGAGCAAGTGAGATGGAGTGATGATTGCACAGGTCAGTGACCTCGTCAGTTGTATTTGCAATCCTCCATGGAAATGGATCACCCTTGGCCTTTTTCTATTGCACTATTTGAAGGGGCATGACCGTGAAATGCCTAGAAATGACCGTGAATCAACACGGAATTGTTTGGAATGACCGTGAAATGCATGGAAATGATCATGAATTGAAGCGAATTGATCGTGAAATGCATGCAAATGACCGTGAAGTGAAGGAGCTTGACCGTGAAATGCCTCGAAATGACCGTGAATCAACACGGAATTATTTCGAATGACCGTGAAATGCATGGAAGTAATCATGAATTGAAGCGAATTGACTGTGAAATGCAGGCAAATGACTGTGAAGTGAAGGAGTTTGACCGTGAACTGCCTCGAAATGATCATGAATCAACACGAAATTGTTTGGAATGACCGTGAAATGCATGGAAGTGATGATGAATTGAAGCGAAATGACCATGAAATGCATGCAAATGACTGTGAAGTGAAGGAGTTTGACCGCGAAATGCATCGAAATGACAGTGAATCAACACAGAATTATTTCGGATGAACGTGAAATGCATAAAAGTGATCATGAATTGTCGTGAGTTGACCGTGAAATGCATGCAAATGACTGTGAAGTGAAGGAGTTTGACTGTGAAATGCCTCAAAATGACCGTGAATCAACAAGGAATTGTTTCGGATGACCGTGAAATGCATAGAAGTGATGATGAATTGAAGCAAAATGATCGTGAAATGCATGCAAATGACCATGAAGTGAAGGAGTTTGATCGTGAAGTGAAGGAGTTTGACCGTGAAATGCATTGAAATGACCGTGAATCAACACGGAATTGTTTCGGATGACCTTGAAATGCATGGAAGTGATCATGAATTGTCACGAATTGACCGTGAAATGCATGCAAATGACCGTGAAGTGTAGGAGTTTGACCATGAAATGCCTCGAAATGACCGTGAATCAACACGGAATTGTTTCGGATGACTGTGAAATGCATGGAAGTGATGATGAATTGAAGCAAAATGGCCGTGAAATGCATGCAAATGATCGTGAAGTGAAGGAGTTTGACCGTGAAGTGAAGGAGTTTGACCGTGAAATGCATCGAAATGACCGTGAATCAACATGGAATTATTTCGGATGACCGTGAAATGCATGGAAGTGATCATGAATTGCAGTGAATTGACTGTGAAATGCATGCAAATAACCGTGAAGTGAAGGAGTTTGTCCGTGAAATGCCTCAAAATGACCATGAATCAACACAGAATTGTTTCGGATGACCGTGAAATGGATGGAAGTGATGATGAATTGAAGCGAAATGACCGTTAAATGCATGCAAATGATCGTGAAGTGAAGGAGTTTGACCGTGAAATGCATCGAAATGACCGTGAATCAACACGGCATTGTTTCAGATGATCGTGAAATGCTTGGAAGTGATCATGAATTGCCGTGAAATGACCGTGAAATGCATGCAAATGACCGTGAAGTGAAGGAATTTGACCGTGAAATGCCTCGAAATGACTGTGAATCAACATGGAATTGTTTTGAATGACTGTGAAATGCATGGAAGTGATCATGAATTGCCGCGAATTGACGGTGAAATGCATGCAAATGACCGTGAAGCGAAGGAGTTTGACCATGAAATGCCTCAAAATGACCGTGAATCAACACAGAATTATTTCGAATGACCGTGAAATGCATGGAAGTGATCATGAATTGCCACGAATTGACAGTGAAATGCATGCAAATGACCGTAAAGTGAAGGAGTTTGACCGTGAAATGCCTCGAAATGACCGTGAATCAACACCGAATTGTTTCAGATGACATTGAAATGCATGGAAGTGATCATGAATTGCCGCGAAATGACCGTGAAATGCATGCAAATGACTGTGAAGTGAAGGAATTTGACCGTGAAATGCCTCGAAATGACCGTGAATCAACATGGAATTGTTTCGAATGACCGTGAAATGCATGGAAGTGATCATGAATTGCCGCGAATTGACCGTGAAATGCATGCAAATGACCGTGAAGCAAAGGAGTTTGACCGTGAAATGCTTCAAAATGACCGTGAATCAACACAGAATTGTTTCGGATGACCATGAAATGCATGGAAGTGATCATGAATTGCCACGAATTGACAGTGAAATGCATGCAAATGACCGTGAAGTGAAGGAGTTTGACCGTGAAATGCCTCGAAATGACCATGAATCAACACCGAATTGTTTCAGATGACCGTGAAATGCATAGAAGTGATCATGAATTGAAGCGAAATGACCGTGAAATGCATGCAAATGACCGTAAAGTGAAGGAGTTTGTCCGTGAAATGCATCGAAATGACCGTGAATCAACACGGAATTGTTTCGGATGACGGTGAAATGCATGGAAGTGATCGTGAATTGCCGCGAATTGCCCATGAAATGCATGCAAATGACAGTGAAGTGAAGGAGTTTGACCGTGAAATGCCTCGAAATGACCGTGAATCAACACAGAATTGTTTCGAATGGCTGTGAAATGCATGAAAGTGATCATGAATTGTCGCGAATTGACCGTGAAATGCATGCAAATGATCGTGAAGCGAAGGAGTTTGACCGTGAAATGCCTTGAAATGACTGTAAATCAACACGGAATTGTTTCGAATGACCGTGAAATTCATGGAAGTGATCATGAATTGCAGCAAATTGACCGTGAAATGCATGCAAATGACCGTGAAGTGAAGGAGTTTAACTATGAAATGCCTCGAAATGACTGTGAATCAACACGGAATTGTTTGGGATGATCGTAAAATGCATGGAAGTGATCATAAATTGAAGTGAATTGACCGTGAAATGCATGCAAATGACCGTGAAGTCAAGGGGTTTGACCGTGAAATGCCTCAAAATGACCGTGAATCAACACGGAATTGTTTTGGATGACCGTGAAATGCATGGAAGTGATCATGAATTGCTGTGAATTGCCCATGAAATGCATGTAATTGACCATGAAGTGAAGGGGCATGACCGTGAAATGCGCCAAAAGGACCGTGAATCAACACGGAATAGGCGGGAATGACTGTGATATGCATGAAAACGACCGTGTAAATGAAATGAATGAAATTAACCGCGAACTGATTGAAATTGACCGCAAAGTGAATATGAAATGGATTTTCGACCTTCAACCTGATGGAATCTTGGAAAATAACTACATTAGTTGGCTAAAGTAGCTTCTCCTACCCCAAAATCATATATGGTACATCAAGAAACTAATTTTGATTTAGAAAATATTCTTGTTAAATGAATAATGAAAGAAATGAAAAAAAGAGAGAAATTTTTTTTTATATGCTTATATATACATATTTATATAATATATAAATATGTATTAGAGAAAATTGTAGGTAGAATAAAATTCTCTGTGTAAAAAATAAAAATAAAAATATTAAAAAGTAAAAAATTAAAAAAATTTACATAGACTTTTACGGACTGCAGTTATGGCTACGGGTATAATCCGTAGCTATATCTTCGATAATATCGAGTATACTTCGATATGCATCGAAAATTATAAATTTTTTATGTAAAGTTGCTGGACCGTTTTGGACCTTTTTCGATTAATTGAAAAACCTTCGATACATAGCAAAGGACATATCGAAAAAGTATGCGCTGCAGTTATGGCTACGGATTATATTCGTGGCCACGTATTCCAAAGTTATGGCTACGGATTATATTCGTGGCCACGTATTCCAATCTTTTTTTTTTCCCCTGTTGTAATCCCCATCACCTTTGTGGGTCCTTTTATAAGGTATGTGTTATATCCAAACCGTCCATATATTTGGTGAACTCGTTATAAGTCTTGAGAAGAAAAATAAGACAGATTTAGCTATCAAGTGGACCACACTGTAAAAGGCAGTGGAGGATTGAACGTCGACCGTTGAAACCCTTTTAGGGGTCACGGAAGTCTTGGATCATTACTAAATTTGTTTTTCCTCTTCATCCAAGTCTTTGTGACCTTATGAATAGATTGGATGGAAAATAAATGTTATGGTGGCCCTACAAAAGTTTCAACGGTGAAAATCAATTTTCTGCTGCTCTTTGTGGTGTGGTCCAGTTGATCTTTGTATATGATTTTTTTTTGGATAACGGTCCGAAATTATCTCGAAATATGGATGAACGTTGTGGATATAATAAATACATAACTGTGGGGCCCAAGTAACGTTGATCTCTTTTGAACCGTTCGTAAAACTCGGAGTTCGAGGAGCGTCAGCGCTCGACGCTCGTCTTCGAGCAGCGGCCGATCCGCTTAAAGGAAAAAGCAGGGGCATTTTGGACCTTTGGGAAGGCGTCGGTACAGCTGGGGCTTATTTTTGCAAGGGAAAATAAGGTGGGCCTCGTCTCGTAAATGGGCCATAAATAGGTCGTACAGTCGCAAATTTCTCGTTTTAATTTGGTGGATGAACAATTCAACGCTATAAAGTACTGCATGATTGGATTATCAGATGGATGGGTTGATGATCATTCATATATCTGGAAGTAAGGTTGGCTTTCAGTGGGGACTAGAAGGGGTCTAAATCAAGACCATATTAGTTTTCTCCAAATCGAACCCATTTAAAACTAAGTTGGGGCAGGTTAGATCGGGTTGATTTTATGAGGTCTCACTTTCGAACATAGACCCACTTCAATGTGTTCAACTCTATATCGAAACGCGTCTAACATGGTCAGCTTGAAGAATCCATCTGGTGGACCCAACTTATCTGCAACCTGCAAATGACAATTTAACTCAAAAGGCTTGTGAATGCGATCCCCTGACCATGTAATTAACTAGGTTAAACCTAGGCAAGAAGTAGGCCCAACCTGAATTATTCAACATTCATAGGATGAATATTTTTAGATGGCCCCTATTCATTAGCTCATGGGCTCATCTGGAGCTGATTCATCGTGGGTGAGGTGTCCTTGGACTGAGTCCCTCATCTCCTTGGCTGGAGTTGAACACGCTTCAGCAGCCCAAACACCTAACGAAAGCCTGTGGCATCAGGAAGAACCATGGAGAATGGTAGAGGCACATAAAAATTATCTGCTGAAACGGGTTTATCCTATTGTATTTGTATATGTAGCCCTTGAGTTTGACATACATAAAAGCCCAGATCCGGTTCCCAATTTTACCTTTACTTGGATTCACGGTGAACACTATCAAATAATATGGAAAATCGCCATTATTGATAGCCAAATCTCTATTGGTTGCTCCTTAAAAATAAATAAATAAATAATATTAAAAAATAAAACCCTTCTTTTGAGTCAGGGAGTTGGGCCACTGCCTCTCCGAACACCCCTCCATCTCGATCCCAGGTGATACCTACGGAGAATGGGTATACTTCAAGTTTGCAGCAATCTCATGGGTAGCCCAATGCTTAACTAACTACAGAAACCTCGTGAGTGGTCCACTTAAATTTTGCAGTGGTTTTACCCATTCATTCATTACACTTTAGTGATCCGTTGCTTTACATATTTATGACCATGTCTAGTTAGCACTAGCCCGGTCCTAATTGCCTAAGCCCTGGCCCTAACCACATTAAAAAGCCTTAACCAAAACATGATCTGAAAAAATTGCTTTTGAAACCACAATGCGCCACATTACCATCATCAATGTTTTTGGACCGTTGAGCCATGCACCCAGCCTATACAAAAAACTGAAGGCTGCCCAAAAGCATCCCATACAATCTATACTGGGGACTAAACCTCTGTAAATTATAGGAATAACCCTTATATGAGGCTAGGAGTTAGAGCTTGGGACACGACTACTTAACGATCATGCTGATAAGACGGTCCTTAGCCATCACAGTAATTCCATCCCATGAAAACAAAGCCACCTTTCAGTTAGGACTTAAAAGAGTGGTGAATTTCGCATTGTTTCCTGCAACAGCCAAATAGACCAATCTGATGAAATGGCTGCACTGTTGATGTGGCAATAACAGTGACTAGTGCTGCACTGCCCAAGCAAATATGGTGTTTCATAGTCAGGCTCCCAAGCACATTAGTAGTTGATGTCCATACAAAAAGCCTATAGGCATTTTGAAAGAAATTCATCAAAAAGAAAACATACTTGAAAATAGTTCAAAAGCGTGCATTGTTTTCTTAATTACATCTTCACTTGATCTTTTTTCGAGTTAGAAGGAAATTCTATATTTTCCTAGATCTTCGATGGGCGGTGGGAAAACTGCTCATATATTACAGAAATAATAACAAGTGTCTCGTGTTGGTTTTTGGTGAAATTGATCATCCATCATAAGCACACATGATAATCCATGATGTCTTAAAGTGACTTTCATGAGATGAAGAAATGCTTCTGTTTATCCCCTGGTTTTGGGAATTGGCTGAAAAAAAAATAACTCAGCTTCTCTTGTCCACTTCAGCGACTGCTGCCCTCATCCTTATTGCTCATCTGCGGAGTGTATTGGCTGGTGGATGATGGTGAGTACCCCGGCGCAGTAGGTGAGTAGCCAGCACTAGGACTGAAAATAGAAGGTGAAGTACTAAGCTCACGCAGCTTATGAAAGAAGGAAACTTGGAGAACACTAGACAACTGAAATCCACATAAAAGACACCATACCTGTACTGTGGAGAACTTGGGCTGTAATCTGGGCCAACACCTGAACTGTATGGACTGCAGAACAAAAGGGCAAAGGCTGCCGTTAGGTACTGTTTTGACATGAAAATCCCAATGTAAGAGGAAAGTTTCTACAATTATCGGACATAACATCAGTCCCAAATCAGCTCTAAAGAGGCAAAGATCTTTGAGATCCCTGGGATTTTTTCTTTTTATTATTATTAACTCCGCCCATTTACTTCGAATTTTTACATGTGCCTTCAATCATGCGTGTACCAAAAGCACATAGAATCAAACTAATCAACAATCTTTCATCAATACCACACAACACTGGCTACAACTACTTTCCCTTCTCTGAGATTCCAAGGCACGGGTCTTTGGTAGCAAACCCAATCCCACGACATGAGAGCCAAAAGATTCTAAACCAGCTTTTTGACCACTGTTTTATGCATTATCTTGTACCATAGTTACTCGAATGCACAAATGCTCAAAACTTTGACAGTTAAAATGGTTTGTGGGTCCTGGACCAAGAGATTCTTGTTAGTATGCCTGTATCCCATCTTATACATTGATTTGTGGTAATTAAATGTGTTCAAGAAAATAAACAGTGATGCATTGATGTTACACTGATAATTTGATTTTAGTTTCTTCTTCTTCTTTTTTTAAAAGCATATAAAGTGCCCAAATCAAGAGTTCTACCTGCAAGGTAGACACATGAGTTTATTTCATTTCTAATTTTGCTTGGATGGGTTGTGTGTGCAACTTCATCCCAGGGTAGCAGGGGTGGGTGATTTTTTTATTTTATTTTTTTGTTTGGGGTGTGTATGTGTGTGTTGTATATCCTCGTGATCTCAGCACTAGACATTGGACATAGTTTTCTAAGTTAGGTCAACCAATGGCTTATGACACTATAAGTCATATTCATCTGAGCTAGCATCCCATGGTTTTCAAGCATCTCTAGTGGAATTAGTCCGGTATCAAATCATCCAAGGATCACTTGAACTAATCTAAAAGGTCAGCAATCAGCCACAAACATGTCCCAAGACCCAGTTACTGGAAGTATCGTACGACAGAGTTTTCAGGATAACTACATCTAGATGTAGAAATTAGAGAGGGGGGACAAAAAAAAAGGACAGTTTTTTTTTTTTTAACATCTTTAGATTATTTTAATATAATATATATATATATATATTAAATATCATTCATCCATTCACGGATCTAATCCCAAACCCATGGATCTATGAATCTATGCTCTTGAGTTGAAACCAGCTAAAACACCAAAAAGTTTTAAAAAGAAATCTTATCTCAGAGACGAGGAACCGCAATGGGTATTTTCCATCTGAAACTTTGGAAGGCAAAATCAAAGATTTGAAAGGGCATTTATCTTGAAACGGATGGCAATAGTCTTCAAAATCTTGCTCTCGTATTGAACTTTGGAAACAAGAAAAAACGGTGAAAATGGGCTTTGGAAAACCATCCTCATATTTATAAGCTTCTGACAGGTTGCATTGTGCAACTATTCCCAATTAGGTACATATCAGGTTGAATTGTACGGTTTGATCAGACTCGACCAATTAGGGACCTAGTCATCCGATTTTAACATATAGGTGGTCCTAGACTCCTAGTCGCACCAATTCCACCAAAACTAATATGACTAGGGTGCACATGACATCCAAAACCATGAAACATCACATAGCAAATAACTTGTTGTCTCATTATAAGTGTGCCTTGATTTCTGCACAGTTGGTACAAGTTCTTCCCAAAAACTAACATAACATTCCACAGCAGTTTAGATTTTACCAAATAATGTCTCGAAGAACCAAAATTTTCCGATGTTGCTCTTTAAGGAAAGAAATTGCATAAATGCCCTTGTTCAATTTTTCTTTAAAGAAGTGGATAATCGAGAATTTTGGGCACCATGGTATTTGTTTGACATCCAAACGATGCAACAGATGCACCCAACCATGATTATCATACAAGTGGAAAATATGGCGGGTCTAATCATAAGGGAGGCCAAACCACAAGAAAATGATGTACACCACTCAGAAACATTGAAATTCAAGTGTGGCGTGTATGATGATTCAATTGGCCAGAATTTTTGTTCTTCTGATCACCATGAATGGAGTTGGACAGGCTGGATGTTATACATATACCATGCGGGCCACACGATTCTTGACTTTGCTACTTTTAAAAGAAATTTTTTTTTTTAAGATGAATTTTAATATTCCGTCCTCTTCATCATGATTGGTAAACTTATTGTTACTGTGCCAAATATATATCCACATTCTGAATCTTAATATAACTAGATTAGGTTTCCCAATCTTGCTTACTTCAGGACCTTATACCGTGGGACCACTAGAGGTATCAACTCCTACCCTATTTCTTCACTTGTTCCAGTTTTTTCCCTTTGTTTTCACTTTATCCTTCTCCATTGAATCAACAATTCTGTGTGTTTTTCTGCCGTACTCTTGATGAACCATCATTTATATATAGATGTGTGAGGATTTGTTGTGATAAGCCCTTCATTGAGTAGGAGAAGAGTTTGCTAGTGCACACATAGGAAACCAAACATGCCCACCAGAGCAAGCATGTCTGCACCTGTGCATGCATCACAATTCCCATCCACATGAAAAGAGAGCACAACGTAGTTCACAAGCAACATAAAAGATGCTTTGAAGTAGTGAGAAATTTACCTGCTGGGACTATATGTAGGGCTCGCAGGAGAATATGATGGGGATGTTGGCGAATATGATGGGGAAGTTGGGCTGCAATAAAAGCAAATATAGAAGTTAAAGTATATGACAGATAAAGGGAAGATGAATAAAAAAGAAAAACAATATTAAAGTTGACAATCCAATCTCAGCGTGTGACTTGCCCATGGGTGGAAACAGAGTCGAGTTAGAAATCATCCCAACAGACAGGAAGAACTTAATGTAACAAATAAGAATCAGCCAATGCTCAGCAGATACAGGATGACTGAATGGCTGCTGAATTGTTCTTGTTGGAGAGTTCAAAAATCAAATTTTTTTTTTTTTTTTGGAACAATGAGTTCAACTCATCACAATTTTAACTGATCACAACCCACAAGATCAAGTCCAGAGAATCACTGAGGTTTCAACTTTGACAATGGCAAGTTTCTCTTACCTGTAATTTGGAGATGTTGGACTGTAAGGACTGGATGGTGACAATCTTGGACTGCTTGGCGAGTACGCCAGCGATGGAGTGTATTTTGCGGAAGGGGGATTGTAACTTGGAGAAGTAGGACTGTAGCTCGGAGATGTTGGGCTGTAGCTTGGCGATGTTGGGCTATAACCAGGAGAAGTTGGACTGTATGCAGGCGAGGTGGGGCTGTATGAAGGCGAGGTGGGGCTGTAGCTTGGTGAGGTGGGGCTGTATGAAGGGGAGGTGGGGCTGTATGATGGTGAGGTGGGGCTGTATGCAGGAGAGGTGGGGCTATAGACTGGGGAAGTCGGACTATAAACTGGAGAAGTAGGGCTGTAGCTTGGTGAGGTGGGGCTGTAACTTGGCGAGGTGGGGCTGTAACTTGGTGAGGTGGGGCTGTAGCTGGGGGATGTTGGACTGTAGCTGGGTGAAGTAGGGGAGTAAGATGGGCTTGTAGGAGAATATGCAGGACTAGTAGGACTATAGCCTGGAGAGCTAGGGCTGTATGTAGGTGAAGTGGGACTATAACCAGGCGATGTAGGACTGTATCCAGGTGAGGTGGGACTATAACCAGGAGATGTAGGACTATATCCCGGAGATGATGGACTGTAGCCTGGAGATGATGGACTGTATCCTGGTGATGAAGTAGGAGAGAAGGCCATCCCACCAACATAAGGAGAAAACTGAGCATCTGTAATGGGTGACAAACGGGCATTTGGGCTAAACAAATAGCTTGGTGACGACATGCCTTCATGATATGGAGTTCCAGACATGGGTGAACGGGAAGGTGTCATGCCAAAATCCAAACCCTCCATATAACTAGGAAGCTGAAGTTCAATTGCTTGCTGCAGCATCTGATCATTTAAATACAAGGCACAGTCCCCTGTGCCAATGGGTGCAAGCTGCCCAAGCATAATATTTTCGGTGACACCTCTGAGATGATCTGTTTCAGCATACAAAGCAGCATCCAGAAGAATGTCCACAGTTTCCTCAAATGAACATCTCATCATTGGCCCAGTGTCATTCCGATTAATGCCATGGCGGGTGATAGCCATTAAATGACCACGGTAGGTCATAGTGTCACATAGAATAGCCAAGTGCCTGTAATTCACGTAAGACCCATCAAAAGATATGACCACCCGTAACTCATCCAGAAGAGATCGACGTACAGCCTCAATTCCAAGAACTTCAATCACTTCGATCAAGTGATTACTTGTTGTCCTAGTTGCATCAACATCTTCATGACACATAACAGCCAACAGATTGACACCTTCTGTGTCCAACATCCATTCTATTTCAGGTTTAAACCCTTCATTCTCGTCAAACTTATTTATCTTTCCAGACTTGATAAACACCTTGTTGATGTCCGGGATGCCTCGTAGGGCCATTTCCGTCAACATGTTGCTCTCGATCTTCTTGAGGAAGACATCATCTTCGGCAGATTCATCTTGCATCTCCCCCTTTGGAGCTTCATCATTCATGATACGTATACGAAGAATTAGCTTCTCAGCATTGTCATCATTAAATATACAAGTCAAATCATCATCAAACTCAAGGTTAATCTTCTCTGCGATGTCTGCCATGCTCAACTTCTTATCCACCATCATTTCACGATTCAACTCTATGCGAAGCAGCCAAGGAGAGATTTTCTCTGGGGCGACCTCTTCATCTGGCATTTCATAATAGGACTTCACAAACTCGGCATCCTCTTCGATGATGGTGCTCATAGGATCTGGATCATACCACACTTCAGTTGCTTGTGTTACACTGCGTAAAGTGGTGTATTCCAAAGCACACTGGACATTCTTCGCCCTCTCTTTTGTCTTGTTGACTTCAGGCTTTAGGTACACAGAAAGTGAGGGAGTTTTAATTTTCTTTGCAACGTTTATGATCTCCCTCAACCTAGGAACTCCTAGAGTAACATTTTTGGCACTCACGCCAGCATAGTGGAAGGTATTCAAGGTCATCTGAGTGGCTGGCTCACCTATGGATTGGGCAGCCACACAGCCAATCATTTCACCTGGAGCAACCAATGATTGTAAGAATCGAGATTCTATCTCACCGATTACCCATTCAAATGCTTCACGAGTTAGCCTGTACTCTTTCAACACACGCTTACTGGCAAATGTGCTACGAAGCAGAATGTTGAAGAAAAGGGTTGCATTTTTCTGAGCTTCCATGCTCAGAAAATCATCACCTGGAACGACTTTCAACCTTTCCTGAAGCTTGTCAACTGCTTCAACAATCTCCATAGGGTGCATGTCAGATGGCCTTCTCAAGTCAACCTTAAATGTCTTTTGAGCATTCCAGATAAGCCTCTTGAGGTTAACAGGCATAGGCCATGAGTTATCACCTGTAGTAGCAATCTCTGTACCAAGCTGGTATCGATCTGCTTCCAGTTTCTGAACTTCAGCATCAAAAACATTGCGGAACTCCCGGATGGTTTTCAAATCCTCAACATGCTCAGTTAACATGTAACTTGGATTCCAATTGGCATTGTCAAATTCATACCTGAAAACATTATCGAACTCACGCTTCTTCATTTTCAGAGAATCCAACTTCTGTGATTCAATCCAAACAGCATCCATACCATCTTCTCCATATAAAAACTGAATCACATCCCCTAATGAGTTCCTAACAGTACCGTCATATTTGACCATAATGTCTTCCATAGCCTTCACAAGACGCCTCTGAATATACCCCGTCTCAGATGTTTTCACTGCAGTGTCGATCAGACCTTCCCTACCACCCATGGCGTGAAAGAAGAATTCCTGCGGAGTCAGCCCACGGAGATATGAGTTCTCCACAAAGCCCCGACTTTCGGGCCCATAGTCATCTTTGGTGAAATGTGGTAGCGTCCGATCAATGAAACCGTAAGGAATTCGTTTACCCTCAACATTCTGTTGTCCCACACAAGCAGTCATCTGTGAAATGTTGATAAAACTTCCCTTTGATCCTGCTGTCACCATAGCCTTCAGATTATTACTTTCTGATAAGCTCTTCTGTGCACTACTCCCAGCATCATCACGAGCCTTATTCAGCACCTGAAAGAGAATGTGTTAAGAAATAATTCCAAGTATAGTGGGGAGGGGAAAAAAAAAATTTCATTCAGCTTGCGCACCTGGTTCACCCTGTTCTCAAATGATTCCATCATAGTTCGCCCGGGTTCTGCCTCTAGCTGCTTTTCGTGGGCAGCCTTAATAAGTTCCTTCACTTCATTCTTCGCTTTTGATATTGTTTCATTAATTTTTTCCATAGTTGATGCATCTGCAATTGTGTCCCCAATTCCAATACTAAATCCATTCTGCAAAAGCCAGTAGTTAACAAGCCACTGTGTGTGGCCCAAGAATTTGCGGGCAGCATCTGGACCAACCTCTTCCCTGCACATCGAAATACAAAATTGACAAAAGGTAACACCAAAAGCATCCACATGGATCACAAAGAAAAAGGGAATAAAATCAAAAGTGGAAACCAGTCACAGGTCACATACCAGATGACATGAATAAGACTACCAGTAGATGTTCCAAGGGTCTTCTTGCAGAGAGTGCCAGCAAGCAGCTCACCTCTCTCTATTCTAACTTGTGTATCTCCTGGAGTGATAAATCCTGTTTCCGCTTCCGAGTGCCATGCCGAGGTTCTTATGAGGTTTATCTGCTTAGGAATGATCAGATTGAACACTTGCTTTCCTGTCCAAAGAGGTCTAGGCTTCAGAATAGTTGGAGCAGGTATTTTCCCATCAAAATCCTCCCACCACATCAAGATATTCATAAAGACATCCTGCCAAAATCCAATCCGTATTTAATTTCCCACAATCTTAGAAGACAATACTTCTAACAGCAAAGAAGATAGAAAATGAAACCAAATCATATGATATTACCTTCTCAATGAAGGTATCTCTTTTAGTTATCTTCCGGCATCCCAAGAGTGTATCCTGGACAATACCCATAACAGGGCGATTTGATTGAGGCGAGACAATGCATTTAGGAACCATCATCAGCTCCAAGACTTCTGCTCTAGTTTCAAATGACTGTGGAACATGCATGTTCATTTCATCCCCATCAAAATCAGCGTTGTATGGAGAAGTTACAGACAAATTCAAGCGAAAAGTTGAATATGGCATGATTTTGATTCGATGCCCCATTATAGACATTTTGTGAAGACTAGGTTGCCGATTGAAAAGAACGAAGTCCCCATCATTCAAGTGCCTCTCCACCTGCAAACAAGATGGCACATTTTCAACAAGGTGAAACCATGGTTGCTTGGCAATAAAGAATGAAAAATAGATAATCCCATACCTTATAACCAAGCTCCAGATGATGATCACTACTTTTTTTCAAGTACCGAAGATCAAGCCTCTGTCCGTCTTCCCTTATGATGTACTTGGCACCAGTTTTACCGGGAGGAGGATGGGGCCCATATTCTACAAGTTCCTTCAACCTGACAAGTACAGGAATCATTTTCAAACTACATATATGAAATAGAAGGGAAAGTTACATAATAAATAGAAATAAAAAAAAATTGACACCTCTCAATGTTATATGGTGTCACAGTTTCTGGATATGTTAAATTAAGAGCAATACTCCATGGCACTCCAAGTTCATCAATGTTAATTGTTGGATCTGGTGTGATGACCGTTCGTGCTGAAAAATCCACACGCTTTCCCATCAAGTTGCCTCTAATCCGACCTTCTTTAGCCTTAAGCCGACTGCATATGGATTTGATAGGCCGTCCTGACCTCTGTGTAGCCTGTACAATAAAGCAGAAATCAGTTGATCAGATTCCTCATCTAAGGCTTTTTGTTTAATTCATCATCTAAGAGTTAATGAACATATGTTATGCATACTCTCGGCTGACCCGGAAGCTCATTATCAAAATATGTAGCAATGTGAAATTGCAGTAATTGTGCAAATTCTGAGATGATGTGGGCAGGAGCACCATTTCTCTCCTGCCTTCTCAGATTCTCGTTGTGTCTAATAATCATCGCCAACTGATGAGTCAAGTCGTCCTGTTTCCAAAAAAATAAACGTTCTTGATTAAATTAATAGCAGTCATAAAATATGTTGGACAAAGGAATGATATGTTTGACAGCACATCAAAAAAAAAAAAAAAAAAACTTGGTGATTGTTCGATAAAAGTGTAGTGACCACCATAATTAATTCAGAATTAGGAACATGTAAGCCAGACATTGACAAACACATTTTAATCCATTTCACGCCATTTAGAATGACATGAATGGAACTCTAAAAAGTTGTATTAAAAAGAAGTGTTCTATCAATAAACCCTTGAACATGAAGAACTTCACCAGTAGAGATAAGAAGCAGATAAAAAGAGATGATGAAACTCGCAAGATAGCAGAAGCATACCTCACTCCTAGAAGAAGTATCCATCATCACAGAAGGTCTCACAGGAGGAGGGGGAATCGGGAGGACTTGTAAAATCATCCAATCCGGACGTGCATACTTAGGATTCAAACCCAACAGTAGGCAGTCCTCATCACTTATCCGCTTGAGAACACTTAGAACCTAGAAAAAATAAAAAATCATGGGAACAAAAATGATGGTAAGTATAGGATTTTAGCATGCATAACAGAGAGTGACAAAAAGAAAGCGGAAGAGCATAGGAAAGGTGAGAAAAAAGAATAGACATGCAGAAGAGATACCCTTTCTGCAGAAAGCTGTTGTTTTCTTTCCACAGGTTCAGGAAGCTGTTCTTGATCATCATTCTTTTTCCTTGTAGCCTTGTATTCTGCGATCATTTTCATACCTTCAACAGTGAGCTTTGGCTGTTGAGCACCACAACCCCCTCGGCGCTTCTTTACCGGTTCTTCTAAATCTTGATCTTTGACCTCAATATCATCACCACCTTCACATTTTGTTTTATTTTTACATGCATCCAAAACCTTCCTGAGTCGATGTTTTGGATTTCTAATTTTCTGAGATTGCTTGAATTTGTGGTCTTCCTGAAAGTAGTATAAAAGTAAGATGTATTTGGAAGCTCTAGGTATTGGTATGGCGCCAGCAATGCAACTAACAAAGAAAGCAACCGAAAATGATACACAGGCCTATAACAAGGTGCCTCCGTGGCAAGAATCCAGATTACTTCCATAAACACAGTCAGTTCATGCCTAACAAAACCTACACAAGGATGAATTGACTCCACGCATGCAGTCAGCCCTAATGAATCCTGACAGGAAGCATATTTATTGGGCCCAATGATGGATGTGGGCTGGAAGTGCAGGCTCAAAATCTTGTGAGCCGACCAACAAGAAAGAAAATAAATAGGGTCAATCATCCAACAGTTTCTACACCTATTGGATTAATGTCATCATGATAGCATGTCCGCCCATTTATGTGTTAGTGTGCATGTTCTAGTCCAAATTGTGGCCTACTTTAGATAACCCATGAGTTAAAAATGGCTGATACATTGAGCAGAGATTAAGCTAGTTTTGAGAGCTTAGTCAAAGTTGACTTAGGAAACTTTTTTGTCCAAGTTTACTTATAGTAGAGTTAATTTCTTGGGTGGAAAAAACCCAAATAGAAAGTCTTGTGGGTTTGAATTATGAAAGAAAGGGAATCCAATATAAGATCGGAAACCAAATCAAAAATAGCAAAGACGTTGTCTTTGAGTGGTAATTTCAATTAAGAAACATATAAATACGTGAAATATCTGGAAATCCCTATTCATTGCCTTACAATTTTAGTTTCTTTTAACAAATTGCTGAAATTTTCAAATTCACCCTATTCATCAAAACATTCTTTTCCAGAAGAAGACGTGCAATCCATACAAGTTTATCTTAGACTGAAGCTTATTATCATCAATTAAACACAGTGACCCATAAACTCCACAACAGAAACCATTGATATCATACAAACTCCATATCCTTTTTATTCATCTCATCATCTGCTCCCCATTATAAGAACTAAGATTCTTTAAGGAATCCACCAATTATGCTTCTTTGACAATCTTTGGTAAATCCAAATGACCAATAAATCCTTTTTAAACAGTGAAACAAGAAAGACATTTTCCAAGACAGATAGGGGTGAATTTGGTCCTGGTGTCATCCTGGTTGGACCTCCAAGCATCACCAAAGGTACTTGGTGCTTGAAGCAGCATAGTAAATGGAACACGCATTAAGCAGGCTATCTTTTCCTACTCTTAGCACCCCAAATAACGATTATGATAAGCATACAGTCTCTTATACAACTTTGGATTTGATCTTATGTCAATCTTCATTTAGATTCAGCACATCCTCTCCACCTTGGAAAGCAAGAATACATGACACTTACAGTGAGTCTCTCACATAATCAGACAATTCAACATTTCCTCAATACAGTGATGTGTTACCATAAAGTGTTACACAGGGATTTTTTTTCCACTTTTGTTTATTTCTTTTCTTCTTTTCTTTCTTCTTTTTTAATTTTTTAATTGGGAAGGTCAGCTAAACCTGAGACCTGAATGTTGAATAAACAGCCTGTCTACCGTTGAGGTGTGGGCTAGAACCCTTTTTGTCTTTACTTGCACAAGGATTGCTCAAGCTCAAAAATTCATAAACAAAACTTGAAAAATGGGGAAAACAATAATTGAAAATTGGGGAAAAACAATACCACCACCACATTCTAATTTTGATGGCAGTGATATTCATATTGATTAAAATGGAATTTTACTCAGCCACTCATCCTAACCATAGCTAATCAAACCCAACAATCTACAGAGCAATTGCAAAAAAACCATATTAATATTGATGTACTCACGAAGTATAATTCAAATTCAAATTACAGCCAATCAAAAAACTCAAGATGCATACAGACAAAAGGAACAAGCCACAGCTCAACTAAGAAACTACCATAAGACAGAACGAAGAATTTATAATGGTTACCTCATCAACAAGTATTTTAGAGCAATTAAAGCAGACACAGCGCATGATAGAGAGCACGGTTTTCAAGAACCCGATATGGAACATGGGCTTGGCGAGCTCAAGGTGCCCAAAATGACCAGGGCACTCAGCCATGTTCGCCATGCACGTTTCACACTTCAGCTTACGATCGATGGTACCAAGCCGAGGATCGCTGAGGCCACCGGGCTTCGGCTTTCCACGCTCCATCGTCTCACTGTGCTCGATCTGAACAACCGACATTTGCCGCTGCAAGAAACAAAAAACACCTCGATGAAAATGAAATCCCCATAAGAGCAATAAGGGAATTGAGAGCGGTGATGATCGGAGATTACGATTTCATCAGGACTGAGGATGCCGAACTGGACGACCCGGACTTTCGCGACCTCCGCTGGGGAGTAGGGGAATCGGATGTCCATGGCGATGGATCAGCTGGATTGTCCGCGATTGCTCAAGTTAGGGTTAGGGTTTTCAGGAGAGGTAGATTACTGGAATTAACGATTGCTCGAGTTAGGTTTAGGGCTTTCGGGAGAGGTAGATTCGTGGAATTAGAGTTATGGTTTTTTCCTTCGGCTTTTTTATTCTTTTGTTTTTTTTTTTTCCGGTTTTCGATCGCTGGAAGAATCCCTCTCGTCTGGGGACTCCGAGGCGGTACTGCAAGGAATCCGAAAGTACAACCGATGGGGTTGAAGTTGTATTTATAGGCAAGTGCGCTTCAGTGGTACTGGTACCACCGTAAGCTTACCGTGGTACGGCAAATATGTGGGGCCCATGTGATGTACTTATTACCATCTAAACTGTCCATCGGATTCTTCCATAGAATATAACTTCAGTAACAGAAAATCATCTTGATTTAAAAACTATAGTGGCCTCATAACAAGGAACAATGTGAGAGGAGATTAACTCCCTTGATTCTCAATGAGGCTCAGATGAATTGTATAACAGCCCGATGTTTGTCATGACCATTCCTATAGAGAAGATGAAGAGTATGGAAGGCTTGGATTGTGTATAAACCACATTTTGGGCCCTCATGAAAATTAAGGGTGAGCGTTCCTCTAAAATTGTCCCCTATTTCGTGGCCCACCTGATTGTACCTTTGAGATAATTACTGAATTAAAAACGTAATATGAGGCTACACATCTAATGGACAGATCAGATTTTGTGAAAACATCACCTGGGTTCCACTTCCGTACGGTACCACCTTAGGTTACGGTGTTACCAGTACCACCTAAGCGCACCGCCTCTGTAAGTTTCCTCGAACCGACCTGGCAAGTGCATGGATGTGTACAGTTGCTCCTCAGGTCACAAAAGGCCGCCGCAGATTGCTTGTGACCCACCTGTCGGAAGCTAAGTGGGACCGTCGGATGTTTATGAAAAATTAACACCGTCCATCCATTTTTCTAACTCAGGGCGTGAGCCTAAAAACAAGGCATATCATAAACTCAAGTGGGCCATTCGACAATAAAAAGTAAAGAGAGAAATGCCTACTGTTCAAGCCTTGTATGGATCTACCGTAATGTTTATATGCCGTCTAGATCATTTATAAAGTCATTTCCACTGGGATGATCAGACAACACAAAAATATAAGTCTGATCCAAAAATTATATGACAGTGTGTATGTTTCAATAATGAATATTGGATCTCTAGTGTTTCTTTTCCGTGTGACCCACTTTTGACTCTTGGATGTGGGCTCATGTCATTATGAGTTGGAAAAATAGGTGCAAAGAGTGGATTTTTTACAAAGATCACGGTGACCTCACTTAGCTTGCTAGAGCAAGAAATGGTAATCCACTTTTTAGAGAAATGGCTGCACAAGGGGATGTGGGTGCCATGGTGAGTATCTGTTTTGCCAACTCATTCTACGACATGAGCCTTAAACTCAAGTGAACTACAATGTAGGGAACAGTGTAACTTGAATGCCTATGTCGAAAACTTGTTAGGAGCCTCCATCGGTTTGGATCAAGTTGATATTTGTGTCCATGTGACCTTATGAATAGATTGAATGATAAATAAACATTACTATGATCCCACCATTACACCTACATTGTTTCACGTGGTGTGGTTTACATGAGCTTTGGACATGCTTCAATTTTTGACCGTGTCTTAATATGAGCTGGTAAAATAGATGGATGGCATGGATGAAACATGTACATCACACTGGGCTGAAGCGTGTATAGAACACATACATCATGGTGAGCTTTATATGATTTACTTAGCCTAGTGAGTTAATCAACATGTAATTTCCACCCATGAGTCTAAATCGAAAGAGCTGATTGCACGGGATGCAGATTGCCTGCAACCTCCTACCGCACGAAATTCCTGCAAGCCAAAGGTGGTGCTTACCCTTCACACCACACAAACTTCTTGCAGCCCTAAGCTAGGTAGGGCTTATCGTGATCTTCGTGAGAAATCCACTTGGTCAATATACTTTTCTAGCTCATGTGAGGATAGATCACATAAATGAGGTAGATCCAAAACTCCTGTGAACCCTACCATAAATAAAAGCATGGAGGGAAATGGCTATCATTAAAACTTTATTAGACTCGACCATGGTGTTTATATCTCATCCAAACCATTTATAAGGGCATTCCTACTAGGATGAGCTGAAAATATAAAAACATTAACCTAATCAGAAACTTTTTATAGCCCCACAATATTTCACAATCCCTATTGTTTCGTGTCATGTGGCCCACTTAAGTTTTGAATTTATCTTATTTTTAAACTCGTGTCCTCACATAAGCTAGTACATTGAATGGACGAAATAGATTTCTCAGAAGCACTACAGTGAGCCCAATTTAACTTCCTAATGTACGAACTCCTTGTGGCTGGGTCCTAGGCAATGAGCATCCAATTGTGTCTAGCAGCCCATTGGAAGTTCGCTCTCCATCATCCACATAGGAGTGCTATGTCACTCATCAGACATGGCCCCATAAGAAGTTGGAGGCAGCGTTACTCTACCCCGAAAGTTGCTTGTGCCTGCGAGTGAAGTTCCTATATTCAGAAGCTATGTGGGGCTTATAGAGACCTATATGACAAATCCACTCCAATCATCAGTTTCTCAAGTTCACAATAAGACAAAATTCCAAAAATTAACTAATTCCAAAACTTAGGTGGACCACACCACATACTCATCATTGGAAACTTTACAAAGCCACAAAAGTTTTAGATTAAGACGATATTTGGGCCTACTGTTTATCGGAGAGGTAGTAACCTTATAAACGCTTTGGATGGAAAATAAACATCACGGTAAGCTCTAAAATGATTTCAAGCCACCTAAGTTTTGGATTTACTTGATTTTTTTATTTGTCACGTAGGCAATTTGTGTGGTACTACCTCCTCGTATGGATGTGCTCCAGCTTAAAAATTGTTGGAAATTTTTTTCCATAAGACACCTGTCTTTTCAACTATGTACGACAAAAGCTGTTTATTTTTTAAACTAGTTTTTACAAAAATGCTTGTCATTTACATTATGTGGCTCCAAAAATACCAGCAGCCAATCTCTCATACATTTTAACTAAAGTATTTTTGTTCTAGTGAACTTTTCATGTGTTGGGGGCCTTATACAAAATCTTAGGATCTAGTCCTCCAGAGCAAATCAGAATTATGGAATAATAATGTAATGAAAATAAATCAAAGCACAAACCACACCACATAAGAGATTTTTTCGTGAAAAACTCTCAAAGATGTAAAAACCACGGGACCTCGTCCAGAACAACAATTCACTATAAAGCAGAACGTTACAACCAATCATAAACACACCTTGCTATGATCAAACCTTCATCACTAACACAGGAGTGGATAAACAACAACAGAAACAAAGAAAATTTAGAGATCTCACCGATTACAAGGACATGGAAGCACTAAGACGACGGCTCCCTTCCACAAGCTCTCTCTCTCTCTCTCTCTCTCTCTCTCCCTCTCTCTCTCTCTCACACACACACACACACACACATACACACCTTTGATAGCCCTAAACCCTATACGAAACTCTCTTGTACTTTTTTCTTCACACAACATAGGTTAAAAAAAAACCTAGGGACCCCTTTTTATAGTTTTAGAAAACTCTCTTCCGCATCCTAGTTGCGAAAGGACTTGCGACATGAAACCGCGTAAAATCACGGAACGAATCTGCGTAACTACAACTGGTCGTGCGCCACCTACGACCGGTCAAGTGCCACTTACGACTAGTCGTGCACCTCCCATGACCGGTCGAGCGCCCCGGAGAAAATCAGTCCAAACTCACTGGACTTTGAATCGTGTCACGACTCGAACCTATGACTGGTCGAACACCAGCCCACGACCGGTCGAGTAGGGCTCACGACCGGTCGAGCACGGGAAAAAACCCTATTAAATCTCTCCCTTTTTGACCTGGGAGGAATTCACCTTCTTCAAGTCAATCTGGTTTCTACATACCTCAAACTTGCTCTTGAACAAAGCCTTGGTCATCATGTCTGACCATTATCGTCTGTGTGGACTTTCTCAAGCTGTAACATTTTCTGTTCTAAAGTATCACTGATATAGTGATACTGAATCTCTATGTGCTTCGACTTGGAATGCTAATTTGGATTCTTTCTCAAGTGCATAGCACTTTGACTATCGTAATAGACCATGTGCTCCTCTTGCTTCAGGCTAAGTTTCTGTAGGAACCTCTTCATCCAAAGCATCTCTTTACATGCTTTTGTGACTGCAATGTACTCAGCCTCTGTTGTTGATAATGTTACGACCCTCTGTAGCTTGCTCTGCCAAGAAATCATTCTCCCTGCAAACGTGAACATGAATCCCAATGTAGACTTCCTGGAGTCTATGTCACCTGTCATATCTGCATTTGTGTAACCCTCTAGCACAGGTTTACCGTCACTATAGCATAGGCTCAACCTGGATGAGCCTCTTAAATACTGTAGTATCTATTTCACCGATGCCCAATGCTCTTTGCCAGGATTGACAAGATACCAGCTGACAACACTAACCGCATATGTTATATCTGGGCGTGTACACACCAAGCATACATCAAACTTCCTACAGCTGACGCGTGGGGTATTTTCTGCATCTCTTCCACCTCTGCCTTCGTCTCGGGACACTGTCTGTCGCTCAATCTGAAGTGACCATCCAGTGGAGTACTGATCAGCTTCACTGCATTCATATTGAACCGCTCTAAGACTTTTTTAATATACTGCTCTTGTGACAGTCAAAGCTTCCTGCTGCTTCTGTCACGGGTTATTTCCATCCCTAGGATTTGTTTAGCCGGGCCCAAGTCTCTCATCGCAAACAACTTGATCAACTCTTATTTCAGCTTGTCGATCTTCTTGATATCTTTTTCCGTGATGAGCATGTCATCAACGTATAACAGTAGAACTAAAAAATCACCATCTCAGAACTTACGCGTGAACACACTGTGGTCCGACTCCGTTCTGTCATACCCATGTTGTAACATGAACGAATCAAACTTCTTATACCATTATCGTGGAGCTTGTTTCAGCATACACAAGCTCTTCCTCAACCTACACACCATATGCTCTTTGCCCTTGACTTCGAACCCCTCTAGTTGATACACGTAGAACTCTTTTTTCAGGTCACTATAGAGGAACACAGTTTTAACGTCTAACTATTCTATCTCCAGATCTATGCTAGCCGCCAACCCAAGTAACACCCGTTTGGATGTCATCTTCACCACTGGTGAGAATATCTCTTCGAAGTTTGTGCCTTTCCTCTGACCAAATCCTTTTACCACAAGTTTGACTTTGAACCTCGTCTGTGAATTCTTCTGCTCAACCTTCTCTCTAAACACTCACTTGTTACTCAAAGCTTTCTTACCCTTAGGCAGTTTCACCATATCATAGGTGTAGTTCTTATGCAAGGATTTCATCTCCTCTTGCATAGCTTTCAACCACTCCTCCTTATGCTTGTCGGTTAGGGCCTCATAATAGTCTTCTGGCTCTCCCCCATCAATCAACATAATGTACTCATGCAACGAGTACTTCTTGAACGACTGCCTGACCCTAGATGACCTCCTCACCGTGGCTTAAGAGGTGGATTAAGTGGGGGCAACTCCCTTAGTCCATCTTCTGAAGAAACTCTCTCGTCTTGTGCACCTTGCTGTACTGCCCCGTCATCAGACACCACGAGAGAAATAATCGGATTCATGTCCTCTAGCTCACTTGAACTAGGCCGGTTCTTCTCTGGCTTATCAATGTCTTCTATACACTGATCTTCAAAGAAAATTACATCTCTGCTCCGACGAGCTTCTTCTCGGTCGGATCCCACAATCTGTAACCGAATTTTTTATCATCGTACCCCAAGAACACACACTGTCTGATCTTCATATCGAGCTTGGACCTCTCGTCCTTTGGTATGTTAACAGATGCCCTGCATCCAAACACCCTAAGATACGATGAATCTTGTCCAATTCACACCTTCTCAGGTACTTCTCCATTCAGCAGGGCTGATGGAAACCGGTTTATCAGATACACCGTCATGTGCATTACTTCTCCCCAGAACGTCTTGGGCAATTTCGCATGGGATAACATGCATCTGATTCTCTCAACAATGGTGCGATTCATTCGTTCAGCTACACCATTATGCTGGGGGGTCTTGGGAACCGTTTGTTCATACCTTATACCTAGGGACTTCCAGTACTCATGAAAGTCGCCAATGTATTCACCATTATTGTCAGTGCGGATGCACTTTAATGATCTACCTGTCTCTCTCTCGACCATAGCATGAAATAATTTAAACACACCAAAGACCTCGCCCTTAGATTTCAATACATAAATTCAAACCCTCCTAAATGCATCATTTATAAAAATAACAAAATACAATGCCCCACCTAAGATTTTTATCCTCATAGGACCACAAACATCAGAATAAACCAAATCTAATGCATGTACTTTATTAACATGAGAAACAGTTTTAATGAATGAAACTCTATATTGTTTCCCTGATAAACAATTAAGACGGGTTTTGAGAGGCGTACCTGTCATGTTTGGAAAGAGTTACTTCCTCATTAGTAGCTGAAGTCCTTTTTCATTCATTTGGCCTAGACGCCTATGCCACATGTCAATAGTTAAATCTTTTGCTGCGTTCAACCCACCCTTGCACACACTGAGACATGCCTTGTAAAGGGTGCAACACTTCTTTCCTCTGGCTGCGATCAACGAACCCTTATGAGCTTCCAGCGCCCACCAGCAAACCGACTTTCATAGCCATCATCATCCAACATTTCCGTCGATATCAAGTTGAGGCGAAGGTCTGAAATATGCCTCACATTCCTAAGAACCAATGTGTAGCCCACATCAATTTTAACACAAATATCACTGACCCATACGATCTTTGATACGTCAGAATTTTCCATCTTCACGGTCTCATAATCACCTAACTTGTAGCTTGTGAAGAAGTCCTTACGTGGAGTCGCATGAAAAGAAGCTCTTGAGTCTATCACCTAGTTAGTGTCCTGACATGTAGCCGTGAGACAAACATCATGATCTGCATAAAGAATAACTACAACGTCGCCATCTGAAGCGATCGCAGTGGAATTTAATTAATCTTCTTTCTCCTTTCCTTTTCCTTTCTTGTCGTTCTTAGCCTTACGATATTTATGCTTATAGTGGCCCTTTTTGCCATAATTCCAGCATTCAACATATTTTCTGTTACTCGACTTGCCTCTTAATTTATCTTGGGCCTTCCGGCCCTTCTCGTTCTTTCCTCTTCTCTGTTCCTGTGTCACAAGGGCCTCTTACATAGTAAACCCCTGAGACTTCCTCTTTGTCTCTTCATTGAAGAGACAGCTAGTCACCTATTCCATGGATATCCTTCTGTCTGGCACGGAGTTACTTAGAGACACCACCAATGTCTCTCAACTGTCAGGCAATGAACTAAGTAAAAGTAAAGCCTGCAATTCATCATCCAGTACCATCTTTATAGAGGAGAGTTGGTTCACTATATTGCTAACCTCATTCATGTGCTTGGCCACAAAACCACCATCCTTGAACTTGAGATTCACAAGTCGCTTTATAAGAAAAATCTTTTTACCGGCTGTTTTCCTCTCATACAGCCCTTATAGTTTCAGCCATAGGCTAGCGGCTGAGGTTTCCATATACACATGGTGGAACACAGAATCATCCAGTCATTGTCTAATAAACCCCACCGCATTCCGGTCCATTTTCTTCCAATCATCATCAGACATATCCTTGGATTTTGTTGATATGCCTAAAATTGGAGAATATAGGTCATTGCAATAAAGTAAGTCCTCTATCTTAGCCTTCCATATGATCCAGTTAGACCCATTGAGGCTGATCATCCTTGATGAGCTACCTTTCATAATTCTAAACCGATCCGACCCGTTCAATGAACTTAGCTCTGATACCACTTTGTTAAAGGCCTTGTACAAAACCTTAAGATCTAGCCCTTCAGAACAAATTAAAATTATGGAATAATAATGCAATGAAAATAAATCAAAGCACAAACCACACAACACAAGAGATTTTTATGTGGAAAACCCTCAAAGAGGTAATAACTACGGGACCTCGTCCAGATCAACAATCCACTATAAAGTAAAACGTCACAACCGATCACAAACACACCTTGCTATGATCCAACCTTCATCACTCACACAGGAGTGGATAAACAGTAAAAGAAACAAAGAAAACTGAGAGATTTCATCGATTACGAGGACGTAGAAGCGCTGAGAAGACGGGTCTCTTCCACAAGCTTCCTCTCTTTTTTTTTTCTCTCTCTCACACCTTTGATAGCCCTAAACCCTTTAGGAAACCCTCTTGTATTTTTTTCTTCACACAACATACCCTAGAAAAAAACCTAGGGACCCCTTTTTATAGTTTTAGGAAACTCCCTTCCGCATTCCAGTTGCGAAAGGACTTGTGACACGAAATCCGTGCAAAATCGCATAACGAATCTGGGTAATTATGACCGGTTGTGCTCCACCCACGATCAGTCGAACACCACCTATGGCCGGTCGTGCACCTCTCACGACCGGTCGAGCACCCTGGAGAAAATCAGTCCAAACTCGCTGGACTTTGAGTATTGTCATGACTCGAACCTATGACTGGTCAAACACCAGCCCATGACCGGTCGAATAGGGCTCACGACCGGTCGAGTAGGAAAAAAACTCCATCACCAGGAAAAAAACTCCATCACCATGAAGCTAGGTGAGACCCACTTCCGTAATGCTTGGCACAAATCCGAACCGCCACTCTTTTCACCATCTCATTTTATATCATGAACCAAAAGATGATGCAGATACAAAGCTAAAAAATGTTCAATTTGTTGACGATGGTATTGATAATATCACAATATTATTGTTATCATAACATAATCAATACATATTGTCGTCAATATTTTGAGATATTGATGAACGTTTGGATGAAATGTTTGATAATTGGATTAGTAAATGGGATGGTTGGACTGCTTTTATGTAACAATGCATGCTTTTATGCTCCAATTAAATGGAAACTTATTATCTGTTGCATGGCTCACAAGAGCTTTGGATTTAAATCATTTTTTGGCCCAAGCCTTAAAATCATACGAGGGAAATGTGACCACTTTGAATTTTTTTTGTAAAGAACACAATGGCCCCACTATCATGACCAACATCTCCAGCTAAACTTACACACCCAGAATTTTGGTGGGTCCCACTTTCACGATGTTTTTTGCAAATTTGAGCCATTCATCACTTTTGCCATCTCATTTTAGGGCAAACGATAAAGGGGGTCCCACAACAGTACCATGTTAAAACTATTAGTAGTCCATTTTTTATGTTTTTACATCATAAAAACTGTTGAAACAACGTTCTCAGCCATTCACAAGTTCATAACCAATGGGCCGAGTGTAACCTACAGTTTCTTATGCCCAATCTAAAATTTCTTGGGCATCACAGGCAGTTTAAAGAGCATGTGTTAAATATGCACTTTTACTTACTAATGTGGCCCACTTGAGTTTCAAATCTGGATCATTTTTGGGCCCAAGCCCTAAAACCATAGGAGGAAAAATGAGGGTCGTTCCGATTTTTTTCACAAGTGGAGCCCATGATTTAGTAATCCAGACCATTGCTACTATGCATGCGTTAAAGCTGACAATGAGATTTGCCCATCCTACATGCCTGTATAAGGGAGCTCATCAAGAGGCTACACCACATTCCACCTGCGACAGATGTGCGTGAGATCCATATCATCTGTAAAAAAGGGCCCTATGTGTAGCTGTCCTTTGCTGAAGAACCGGCTGCTCATTTCATCAAATGGGCCACATCATTAAAAATCAAATGATAGCTTAGAAACACTTTATTATTATTATTATTTATTTTAAAAACTATAGCTTACTTTATAAGCGGTCCACCTCCATTTTTGGCCCAGGGCTTCTACACGTTATGGACCCATCCATGGACGGCTTGGATCTCACAAACGTTACCAGATTGGCACATGAATAGGCATGCAAATGTCCTTTTACACCTATAGAGAATGGCGCAAGTTTCGGACATTGAAGTGGATTTGATGGTGACCTGACACCATCCAACCAGGTGTGTGGGGCCTACTTATTCGGACGAGGGTTTCCTGCGAAAGGCTGCGCTGGAAACTGAGATGGAGCCCATTGTGATGTTTGTAAGGAATCCACTCCGTCCATCCGTTTTCTGAGCTCATTTTCGAATATCAAGCCAAAAGTTTTCAGGATTCAAGTCTCAAGTGGGCCGCACTAAAAGAGAAGGTAGTTAGGAAAATTCCTACCCTTGAAACCTTCCTGGGGTACAGAGTGATGTTGACATGCCATCTATACCGTTCATAATCTCATTTCTACTGGGATTAACTGAAAACACAAATATTAACATGATTCAAAACTTCTATGGCCCCACGAATATTTCAACTGTGGATGTTCAATTCTCATGTCATTGGCGCATTTAAGCAATGAATCCGGTTCTATATTTTCCTAATATCCTAAAATTAACATGAAAAACGGATGAATGGAGTGGATTTCTCATGAACATCATAACGGGCCCCACCTGAGTTCCCTACGCAGGAACTTCATGCGGAACACTTTCGCAGGAAATCCGTGTCCTACTTACTCTACCGGAAGCTCAAATGAAATGTGCTGCAATGAACGACGCGGATTGCGTCTTAGCCCGCCTGTCTCTAGCTGGGAATGGGCAGGAGGTTTGAGTGGCCAGCGTGATGTATGTCAATTATCCACACCGTCCATCCATTTTACTTTGACATTTTACGAGACAATCCAAACATTTAGGCAGATCCCTGACTCAAGTGGACCACACCATAAGAAGCAGCGGTGATAATGATTCTCACCGTTGAAACTTTTCTAGGGCCCACCCTGATGTTTATTTTCCATTCAAATTATTCATAAAGTTGCATAAACCTGGATGAAGAGACAACACAAATATCAGCTCGATCCAGAACTTCTGTTGCCCCCAATAAGTTTTCAACGGTAAGAGTGTAATCCCCATTGTGTATCCAATGTCTGTCTTGGGTATGCCTCGGTTTGGGATTATATCCTAAAATGATACGACAAAATGGATGGACGGTGTGGATAAAACCTAGACGTCACGGTGTCCACTCAAAGTTCCTGCCCGTTCCCAGCTGAAGACGGGCATCCGCGGACGCGGATTCCAAGTGGAGCCCACTACGCTGTTTGTGAGAACCCTGTCCATCCGTTTTTCAGTCACGTTTTAGGATATTTTATCAAAAATAAAATGGATCCAAAATTAAAATGGACCACACAAGAGGAAACATTGGAGATTTTGTGACCACCGTTGAGACATTTATATGGCCACGAAAGGTTTGCATCGGCTTAAGTTTTTGGTTTTTTCAATTCATCCCACTAAAAATGACATAATAAACGGTTTGTATGGCATATAAACATTAAGGTGGAGCCTAAGAAGATTTCAACGGTTGGAATTCCTTTTCCGACTGTTTCATCTTGCATGGCCCAGTTGAGTTTTGGATCTTCCTAATTTTTTGTTGAATATTCTAAAATGTAATTGAAAAACGGATGGACGGGTTGGATTTCTCACAAACAGTGTAGTGGTCCCCCTTAGAATCCTTGCGCAGGAACTTCTTGCGAAAGCCTTTCGCAGGAAATCCGCTTCCGGCATCCGCGTTCCGACGAGAAAGCACAGTGATATTTGCGGTCAACCAGGGGTAGGACTGATTATGCCGCAGTTAACAGTTTCTTTTCATATCTGAAAACGCAGGCGGTTTATGTGAAAAGTCCCAAAAACTATTGGGAAAAAGACTGATGAACCCCTCTCTCCTTCCGCCATTGCCGATGGCGACGCAGCTCTCTCAATCTCGCTCTCTCTCTCTCTCACGCAGCTCTCTCAATCTCGCTCTCTCTCTCTCTCTCTCTCTCTCTCTCTCTCTCTCGCTCTCCAATTTTAAACATCGAAAACATAATTAGGACTTTACAATAGCGAATCCTTAATTTTGGATTTTCAATTTTCAATCGTTAATTAGGGTTTTGCAATGTTGAATCCCTAATTTGTGCAATTTTAAACCTCCACGGTAGTAGGATGGCTCAGGGATTCAAAACTGAAAACCCTAATTAGGGATTTAAAATTGAAACTCCTAATTAGAGATTTGGAATGTTAATCATGCTTAATCATCATACCTAATTAGGGAAATGGAGTTCAATACCATTGATTAGATGCCTGATATGCTTTTTAATCGATGCTATTGGGGGATTTGTTTTACATAATAGATGCCTGATATGCTTTTTAATCCATGTTCTTCCATTTGGTGATAATGTGGATTATTCTCTCAGGGCCGGTTTGGATACCTATAACTTTTTTAAGTGGTAAGAAAGTTAGACGTAACTCACAGGTGTAGGCCTTGTTTGTTAGATATGAAGTATAAAGACTGAATCTGAAATTTGAAGCCTGAATCTGAAATCTGAAGTTAAAGAACTTATTAAATAACTATGGCTGAAGTCTAAAAATTAAACATTGAATTTGAAACAAATTATTTGTTAACAAACATCTTAAATGTGTGAAATATGTTAATTTGACACATTTTCCCATATCTCTCGTTTGAAAATATTTTACATTATAAAGAAATTATTTTTTATTAAATGAAAATAAAATTATTATATTTAATTTAAATAAACTAAACTACTTAATAAAAAACTAAAACTGGCCCTCAATTCTTCTTAGCGAGAAGATTCTCACTACGTGTTGTATAGGATTGAACACCAGTAGCAACAAAACCTTCAAATAAGGCCTACCGTATATTTATATGCTATCCAAACCGTGTATAAGGTCATTCCCAATTGGATGAATGAAAACATATTGATCTAAAACTTCCATGACCTATTTAAGTTTATTTTCCATCTAATATATTCACAAGGTCACTAATACCCGTATGAAGAGGAAAAAATAAATCATATTGATCTAAAACTTCTGCCCCAAAAAGGGTTTCAATGGTAGACATTCAATCCCCAGCTGCTTTTTGCAGCTTATTTTTCATCTCAAGCTTTAATACGAGCCGGCCAAATAAAAGAATAATTTGGATATAACACATACCTTATGATGGGACTCACAGAACTTAACGATGTCAATACAACAACTATATACCTAGTGTCAGGTACACCTACCAATCCGCATCCTGCTTGGACGCGGATTAGCTATTGACAAGTTGAACAACGAGATTCGCTATCGAAGTGATGTCATCAAGTTTCATGGGCCCACTATAATGTATGTGGGCCCACTATGATGTATGTGCTTTATCTACACCGTCCATCTATGTGAAGATTTAATTTTAGAGCATGAGTTAAAGAATAAGGGATCCAAATATGTAGTTGACACCACCACAAAAAATAGTGGCGAGATTGATGCCTACCGTTGAAACCTTCCTAAGGCTCACCGTGATTTTTATTTGAAATCCAACTTGTTCACAAGTTAACAAAGACATGAAAGAAGGGAAAAAAAAATATATCAGCTTAATCAAAAACCTTTGTGGCCTATTTAATTTTTTAATGGTGGGTGTCACTCTCCCCACTGTTTTCTGTGATGAGGTCCACTGTAGCTTTGGATTTGACTCATTCTTTGGATCTTTACCTAAAATTATATTTTCGAATGGATGAACGATGTGGATACAAAACATACACATTATAATGGGGCCCACATAACTTGGTGACATAAATTCAGTAGCGAGTCTCGCTACTCAACCTACCAGTATCCAATTTGCGTTCGCGGAAACAGATTGGCTACTCCCCTACCACCAGCCAATGACTGATGGTCGGTGCTATGTGGGCCCCACCATAATGTATGTGTTTCATCCATGCCATCCATCTATGTTTTTAGATCATTTTATGGTATGAGACCAAAAATGAAGTATATCCCAATCTCAAGTGGACCACATTATAGGAAAACAATGTTGAATGAACGTCGACCATTAAAAACTTTTTGGAGGCCATAAAAGTTTTGGATCAAGCTGATCTTTTTTTTTTTTTTTTTTTTTCCATTCATCTAGGTCTATATGACCTAATCAACAAATTGGATGTCAAATAAATAGTACTTTGGACCTTAAGAGAATTTTAATGGTGGATATCCAAACACTATTATTTTCCTGTGGTATGGTCCACCTGAGATTTATATTCCTCTCATTTTTGGTATCAAGTCCTATAATGATTTTTAAAAATGGATGAATGGAATGGATGAAACACATACATCATGGTGGAGGATAAAGAAGTTTCATAGGTTAAAAGTTGATTTTGTATCGCGCAAACAATTTAAAGAAAAAACATTGCCGTGATAACTTGAAAAGCGCATTCCACATTCACCATTAAGCCAGACTCCTATCATGGAAAAAAATTAGTGAAAAACCACTCATGCTTTCCTTCTTCCATGTTAACGATGCATTAACAAACACCACTAAATGCGAAACATTTTTCCAATTTCACGTTAAGTGTAAAAATTCAATGTTAACAAATACGCCCTAAGTAACTTATAGGTAATTCCGTTTGGATGTAAGTTGTAACTTAGTTATATGTAACTTTATTTTTGTGTTTGGATAACCTGTAACTTTCTTACAGGTAATAAGTTGGATATTCACACTAGATAGAGTTGAAATAATGAATCATTGAAAAATCAGATTGACACATAAAAAAGATTGGATAAAATTATTCCATTTCATTAAGCCTTGTAAATGAATAGTTTAGCCGATGCTTAGGCTAAACTAATTAACAAGTGGGCCATAAAAGTGGGCCCATGTTTTCAAAATGCCAATACTGTGGCCCACATAAAAGGCACATGAAGGTCAGAAATTGAGGTACTTGCACTAATGTCGGTACATAGGGCCAGCTATGATAGCCATGTGCTTAAATATGCACTAATGTCAATCATCAGGGTGTTCCTACATGGACAGGCTGTTCCTAAAAAATCATATGGTTAAGCTAATCCTGACCTTCTGGTCGGAGGATTCTTTTGAGAATTTCAGAGGGTGGTTGTATAAGGTTGGAGCAAGATCCAAGTCGTCCATGGATCTGACCATGCAGATGATCTGGCCCTAAAATCAAGCAGTTCCATTCTTCTAGTGGGCTACTATGTTAGAAACAGTTTAATGGTCTATAAACATATAAAGAAGCATTTTTGAGCCATCAAAAGGGTGAAATCCATTGGCATGTGTGAAAGGGGTTGTAACTTAACCTCACCTACAACTAGTTGTAGGTACTCATTCCTCATTGCTAAAATATCCAAATGTCAATCCCATCTAAAAGGGTGAAATCCATTGACCTAATCAACAACTTGTATGTGAAACAAAAATTATAATAGGCCCTAGTAGTTTTTTAATGGTGGACTTTCAATCATTATTGTTTTCGATAGTGTGGTCCACCTAAGATTTAGATATCCCTCGTTCTTGGAATCAAGCCCTAAAATGATCTAAAAGAATGGATGGACAGCATGGATAAAACAAATACAATATGGTGGGCCCCATAGATCATCTGCATTATCCACGCCACCTCACCAAGCTGCGTTCGTCAATGCAGAAGAAAAAAAAAAAGAAAGAAAGAAAGAAAGAAAGGAAAATGCAATAGAAAGAGAGAAAGGGGTTTCCTACCTTGCGAAAGCTTGATGGGAGAGGGAGAAGTAGACTGAGAGAGGGAGAAGGAGACTTGAGAGAGTGAAATAGAGACTGAGAGAGGAAAATGCAGGTGCGATTCTTCCCAACGATTTTCATTTCAAAATTTTCAACCATTACCTGTATCAAAGATACAGGTATCTTGAAAAACGACTCAAACACCTGTAAGATTTTCGCCTCTCATTCTGCAAGAAAGTCACAGGTTGAGAGAAAGTTACCTATGACTTTCCTCCCCCAAACACCAACTGTAACAAAGTCACCTGTAACTTTGTTACATTTTAGAAAAGTTACAGGCATCCAAACAGGCCCTTACTTTTCCATTTGGTTACAATGTAGATCCTTTATTTCTTTTGAAGTGGAAGGCCAAAGCTCTTAATGTCGGTGAAAGTATTCCTTGTCCTTGAGCATTGTACATCTTCTGTCAAGACAAGGTTTTGGTAGAGAGCAATTCATTCAATGCAGATTCAAGGGCAAAAAATCCATGATATTAGAGACTTTTTAGCACCTTTAACCGAGTTTGAGATTTAGAAAGGGTTGAAATGTTTCTTTTCATCAAATTTTCTAGGGAGGGATGGTTGCAAAATGCTAGATGAAATCTAATTAGGGAGATCTTAATTGACGAATTGGCCAGACCATCTATGGAAGAGATTGAGGAGTTATGTCATTAATGTGCATTAGCGAGGAAATTCTTTTTTATTTTTATTTTTAATTTTTTAAAAAAATATTTAAGATTATTGGCAAGGAAATTCTAAGGCAGAATCTTTAACACATAAGGGAATTTTAGGGTTTTCTTAAAATTTGGGAATATAGCTTCTTGTAATGATTTCTCTTTGCTTTTGTGTGATAGGGGATTAGGCTTAGCATTTGTAAGATGAAAGACCTCTTGGGTTTTGATAGCTGCTAATAAAAATTGAGACAGAGGCTGCTACATTTTAATAGTTGTACTTTTATCGAATCTTTCTCCCATTTCGACCAAAATGGAACACAATCTTTTGCATTTGCATATCATGATGGTTTAATCTTCTGGTTTGTTTTCTGTTAATATCAGTGTTCCCAAAATTAAAAGAAGAAGTTTTTTCTCATTCATATTCTATTTGATCCCTAAGAATGTACTCTTTGATTTACTTCATTTTATATCAAGATTCTATGCAGTTGTTGTTGAGGGATGTAGAGCACAAGGGAAGTTGCTGGAACCCCAAGGTTGTGTAGCTCGCATGCTTCCTATATGATCATTAATTTCTCTCAGGTATAACTATGACATATACAGTGTTCAAAGTATCAGTATTGCTAAAAGTTTCGCTGGCCAGGGATATGGAAACAATATCGATATCACCGAAAATATTGCTGGTAACCGAAAATGTAGGGAAACATAGGATAAACAATGGAATTTTCAGCGAAACTTCAAGAGATGTTAAAATGTATATATTTGCATATTTAGAAAGAAAAAAAATAAAATTGCAAAAGGAATACATACATAGCAAGTTTCCATTTAATGGGGCCTTACAAGCATATGTTGGTGTAAGAAATCAGTCCAACCATCCTCTCTGGCCAATTTAATCATCCAATATTCCATCCAAACATCCATTGATATTATAAAATATCAACAACACATGATATTTCACCAAGAAATCATTGACAATTAGAAAGAAAATGAAAGATTGTGGTCTCAATATCTTACATGTCGCGATATCGATAATATTGAGATATTATCAATATTATCAATGACAAATTGAACACTACATATAACCATGTGCTTGTGGAACAATTTTAAGGTAAATTTTTTTTAATAAATAAAATTTTGATGATATCGATACGTTGGCGATATTTTTGAAATATCGTCAATACGCTTACGATACAAGCATTACCTAGAAATTACATAGTTGAAATTATTGGCAATGCATTGGCGATATTGATGCATTGGTAATACAAGAGACACCTAAAATTTACATAGTTGAAAATATTGACGATTATATTAGCGATATTGATATGTTGGTGATACTTAGCGATACATTACTAATACCTAGAATTTTTTATACCACTAGCGTTATCAATATCACTACCAATGTTATCAGTATCGCTAAGCTAGAGATAAAGATAATATCGGAGATAATTTGAACACTAGACATATATAAATGCTTTTAATCCTATTGGTGTTGTTATGCGTAGGTAATTTTTGTTGTTTGTCTTTATTAGTTACTAGCTAAATCTCAATGTTTGTAGAGCCATATGTTATGTAATAAATGATCTTGTGATTATTTCTATAGTCATCTCCTTATCTCACTTTGCGGGCAAGTTTCTTTATAGATTCATGATTTGAAACGTGTTTTTCATGTATGAGGGTCTACTAGGTGAGCCTTTTGCCTTTTTGACAATTTGTTTAGATTCATATAACTTGTAGAAATCAACAATGCAACAAAAACTCTGAACATAGCATGATCTGCCATTTTCTTAGTTGGTTTTGAATGAGCTAGGTTCACATTAACAAAGTCAAATCAACCTTTGGAGTCTGCGAAGCAAACAACTGTCCCTTGTTGTTAGTGATGTGGGTTCCATTCCATGTGTGCAATATTCTATAGATGCATTTCCATGACGTGGGGCCAAAGCATCCTTGGAAGGAGGCTCATTGGAACTTGCTCCCAATTGCACTCATGAAGTTAAATTTTGAGGTATGCTTGTTGAGAAATCCTGACCCCTCAGAGTTGGAGTGGTGAGGAGGGACAAAGCGGAGTTCTTGTTGAAGTTTCGAAGCCTTGTGGAGAGTTAGGGTCTAATGAGGCTGTTGAGGGTCAAATATTACATATCAGACCCCAGTTATTGCCTGGATTTATGAACATAATACTGTTTAACACCCTATTTTAATCATATTGTGTCGCAAGGTGTATTTACAAGCTTGGACTGAAAAATGGTGCTAAATGCATGGATTTGATGCTCCAGAATCACCAAGGCAAGGGACGGACCCAAGGGGACCAAGATCGACAGATTTACACGTTAGAGACCCGAGAAAATCGAGAAACTAAAGTTCAAATGACCCGAAATTGGTCCAGAATGCAAGATCACATGGTTCCAACCATCCATTCAGCTCGAAACTTTATAAATGGCATTAATACCATAAATTAACCGTACACATCAAAAATTAGCCATTGGATCGCTGTAGAAGTAGCCCAATGGACAAATTAGCCCCTTAAATCCTTAAGTGGGGCCCACCTGATCTCTGGATACGCTTCAGTTTTGGACTCAACGTATTAAATTAAATGAGGAAGGGGATAGACGGAGCAGATGTATCACACTCATCACAGTGGACCCTACATATACAGTGTGTGTACATAGTTTACACACACTGGCTATGCATTGGACGGTCAGCCCGATCAAAGACGGGCTGACCCGTCTCTCTCTCTTTGCGTAAGGCATCTAGCGGACGAATGTTGTCATCATTTTGAGTAGTGGGGCCCTAAGCTCCATTGAGTAATTTGAACCGTCTATAATGTCCATATGGCGGATATTATCATTGCCTAGGTGTCTTTTTGATACTATGCAAGCTTTTGCAAAATATTAACTGTTAAACGTATGATGGACGGTGGAGTAGACAAGCTCATGGGCCACACTGATTTAACTTCAAAAACACTCTTTCCCACATGGTTTTTTGTCTAGAAACCAATGGACGGAGTAGATTTTCCACTTGGCGTCAATAGATAGGCCAACGCAATTAACAGAGTCGACTTGTGGCGACTCTGTTTTGCAACAGGGGGTTGCGGTTGATCTTTTTGGGCCACCATCATGGGCCATATGATGAATCCGAGCTGTCTATCTTTCTCAGGGCATCGTGTAAGCAAAAACGACATGCCTTGGAGAAGTCCATGCAAAATGTGGCACGTGCAATAACGAGCGTAAGGGAAATTGTTTCTTGAGGAAATCGGCAATCTAAGCCATTCCGTGACCACACTCAAATTCATCAGCATGATCGGGACGGTCCAAGCTACTTCCTAAGGGATTCCGAATCCAACCAAGAAGTTAGATTGAGAGGATCACATGATAGTCGCGACGATTCCAATCTCGACACAAGAAATCTATGAAATTCACTGCGTAATACGAGTTTACGCAGAGCATTCTGGAAGGTGCGCTCTACCTTATAAAAGACCTGATCGACACAAAAAGGGGGCCAATCTAGGGACGTGAGCAGCCGTGGAGGTGTGGAACAGGCAGACATCAAGAGTGTTTTTCTTCCTTTCCTTTTTTTTTTGTTGTTGTTTATTTCTTTCCTTTAGAGAGTCTTTTAGCCCCACCATGTCTATGATGGGCTAAACCTGTTAGCTAGGGCTAAGAGGTAAAGCTTGTAGCGTGATTAGGATGGTTGCTTTGTTTTGATTCATGTCTTGTTGAACTTTTATGGATTATAGTTTGATTATTAAGGAATACTTTTAGTTTCTAATGGTTTATTGTGATTGACATTACAGTAGATCTGCACTAGCTTTGAGTATATTCTTTTCATTATGAGATTGTGAACTTAGGAGGCCCTGTTGTTCGCCATCATCTCATGGGCATGGTTGGGTGATGGAACCCTTCCTAACTTTTACAATTCTCTCATGATTGGTTGTGAGATTGGTAAATTGCTGTTGTTTACCATAGTCTCCTGGGCATGGTTCGGTGATGGAATAACTTCCAAATTTGCACCAATTGTATCTGTTGATGATTAGATTCATGAGAAGTTCAGAGATCTGACGAATCTCTTCTTACCAATTAGATAAGATAGGACTCTGATTCTAGTCGTGTCCTTAAATCAATGCAAGGTAGCTTCCTAATTGCTACAAGTGGATCCTTGTCACCCTAGCTCCCACCTTTATTTTTAATTAATCTATTTACAATTATTCCCTCAATTTCATTCAGTTTAGATTTCATCTTAGTCTAGTTCTAGTTCTACTTAATTTCAGATTACGTATAGGTATCAGTCCTTGTGGATTTGACATCGGTCTCACCAAGTTTATTACTACATCACAACCCTATACTTGGGGAGTGAACAGAGGCAGAGGTTGTGATGCTTAGGAAAGGATCATCTAACTTTTCAAAACCTTCATAAAAGCTTGGTTAAAAGGAAATCTGCATAATTTTTTCGAGTGGTTGTATCAGTTCATTTCTTTTAAAAAATAAATTAATAATAATAGAGAAGGCTAAAAGTCAATAGAGAAATATTGCAAGGCTTGTGATGAGCTATTATGTTGCTTTGTTTCTGTCACGCCCAAACTTGAAAACTGGGCTCACAAAATTTCTAATTACCGAATCTGGTGCTGACAGCCTCCGTAGAGCCCCATTCTCGGCTCCCAGCACCCATCCGCTAGGTTCCAATCCTGGGATGCTACAAGGAGGATTTTCAACATCAGTTTGATCGTAATAAGCATAACCAAAGACATAACCCACAAATAACAATAAAAAACTCCATCACATTTCTACTATGATAAAAAAAAAAATTATAAGTACAGTGCGCATAAAGGAAAATATAATGATGATAGACAAAAGTTCCAAAATGATCTTCTATGCACTCCTGCCTCAGCGTTGCTGCGATCCAACTTCACCTGCACGCAACGGTCATGCATAAGATTACGGAAAGCTTAGAGGGTGGTGAAAGTGTGTGCGCAATGTAGTAATATAATTATGTAGTATTAGAGAAATGCGAAATATGTTGATGAATCCATGAATACTATTGGATGTACCAAGCCTATACGATGCAAGGCATGAATGATGTCGGCTATATCTAGGCCATGCGATGCAAGATACAATCCAAACGCACCAATCCTCATCTAAGTCCACATATTAATATAGCTCAACTCTAGAATATCACTGGAGTCTAGTACACTCAAAACCAGATTATCACCCCATCGCGCGCAACAAGGTGAGTAGAAGAGACCTCAGTATCCACCTGTCAATATCGGGCCCGACTCGTCGATAGTGGACCCATTCCTCAAGCTGATTAAACTCAGCCTAGCTTTGCCCCCTCCACTTGGACGGGTAGGGCCGCACCCCCTTCCAACCAACCACGATATAGTAGAAAGCGTGACCTCCTGGTATTCGACACTCGGCGCTCATGCATCCACTTGGTTTAGACGTTGGAGCAACCTCCTGGCACTATAAGGGTTCAAGGACTTTTACCTAGGGACATCTATAACATCCCATATAGAACAAGATTTCTAATATCCAATCCTGCCAACCATGATATAACTGTGGAGGCTACGACCCTAATATTGCTAGTGCGTATAGTGTACATGTTACACAATGCGAGATGCATGAATCACGCGATCCAGTCATACAGTAAACATGCGCATACCGTGCACTTAAGTGGGCAACTCCCCTTATCAGGGAGTCTCATAACAATCTGTCTAATGACATGTGCTATGATCAATCACTCATCTCATCACAGGCATGCAGATGATGCATATGGTCATGTATTATGATGCTATGTTGTCACATACTTATAATCGGTATTGATAACCGACACCAATAATCAGCATATATAATCGACATCGGCCTTGATAGTCTATACCAATGATCAATAACGATAATCGGACCTGATAATCAGCATATAAACAAGGCGGGGTCCATAGATGAACAACCAATCAACCATAATATAAAAATCAACCCTCGACCATGGTTATATCAAACCCGATAGCGCGAAACCATCTGTCTATGGCGAATGGGGCCCACTGATTAGGGTTAACCACTAAGAGAATGATGAGAATGGGCCTAACAAGGCCTAAGGAAAGGTCACAATGTGGACATTTAACCATCATTGCCCATCAATGTGGACATTTAACCAACATCGCTCCCAAGGAGTGGTCTACATAGAGCTATACGTATAGTGGGCCCATGACCCCACACAAGGGCCTAATATACATTGCCATGAGCCTCACTCAAGGGCCTCACATAAGGGCTTCAAATGAATCACAATGGACCATGCCCATAGGCCTTGAATACATCACAATGGGCCTTATCACCGGGCCTCATATGTCAAGTGGGCCACATCACATGGGCCGCATTATATGGGCCGCACCAATAGGCTTCATGTATATCAAATAGGCCGCATCGATGAGCCTCATGTATATCAAATCGGGCTCACCCTTATGTATTTATTTTTTTGAGATCCGACCCATTCATAAGTAATCATAGAGATAAATGAAATGAAAACTAAACATCAGCTTGATTGGAAACTACTGTGACTCCTAAGAAGGTTGAACGGTGGATGTCACTGTCCACTACTTAAATGGTGGGGCCCACTTGAACTTTAGATCTGACTCATCCTTGCATTCATGCCATAAAACGATATCTCAAAATGTTTAGACGGTATGGATATAACGTGTGCATCATGGTGGGCCCCACCGTCCAAATAGTGGATAGTGTAGCTAAAATACGTACATCAATGTGGGGCCTGCGGGCTTGCTGACGTCAAAAGAGTAGCTATATAGCTGCTGTACATATAGCTTTGCTGCTTTAAAAAGGCAAAGGTGGGTCTCACGTAGGGCCCACCATCATATATAAATTTATAATATAATATATAATATATATAATATAATAATATATTTATATTATATCAACGTCCAGGCCCTGGACGGCCTAGACAGTTACATACATCAAAGTGTATCCCCACACGTGGGGTGGGTCCTACCGTCCAAGGACAGTGGATACATCACATGCATTATGGTGTGGCCCATCTAAATGGATAGACGACGTGGATGGGTCCCACGGACCCCACTGTCAGTTCACACTTCACTGTTAGCCACACCCCATCATCAGTTCACACCTCACTATCACGTTCAATGTCCAGGGATGTTGGACGGATGGTGTGGATATATGTCTCATCAAGGTGGGTCTCGTATGGACGTGGCCCACCTCTTTTGGATCAGTCTGATATTTGTGTTTTCTCATCATCCAGGCCCACTAGATGGCCTGGATAAAATAGATGGACAACGTCGATTAAGATACATAATCATGGTGGGCCACACCGTTTTGGATGGATGGACAGAGTGGATTAGAATAAATACATCAAGGAGGGCCCCACCCACACGTGTGGGGTGGGCCACGTCCTAGATGAATGGTTGGGATGACATATAAACATCATGGTGTGTCCCACATGGATGGGGTCCACCGGTAGATGGCATGGATATAAACATCATTTTGGGCCACACCTCATCATCATCATTACCATACAAAAAAAGGAAAAGAGAGAGAGAAAAAGAGAAAAAGGAGAGATCGGATGGTGATGGAGGGACCCCGCCACTATGGACCCTTCATGGTTACAATACACATATAAAAAATGGGTCCCATCATAAGTGGGCCTTCTAATAGAAAATCAACAGTGGATCACCTACCTATTGGCCTTCTTCTTAGTCCGATGGAACGCCGAACTCCTTTGCTTAAATCTTAATGGAACATGATGAAAAATGGAGGGTTGAGGTGGGAGATGAGAGGGACACATAAAACTCTCTTATGGAGATTTGGGAGAGCTTAGACATGGGATTTTTTGGTAGCTTGGAAATGGGTTTGAGAAATGAGAGAGAGGGGGTTGTAAGGAGAGAGAGGGATGGGTGATGGAGTGATGGGTGAGGTGAGTGATGGGTGTGTAAGAGATTTGTTGACTTTTAGGATAGTTTGTGTAAGAGGAGTATGAGTTGTGTAAGGGATTGTTGACTTATCGGGTTGCTTGGGAATGAGGTGTGAGGTGATGTGTACTTGACATGCACTTGACCCTTGACGGGATTGATTGATTGATTTATGTGATATTAGGATAGAGATTCTCTTGGGTTTTGCAACGCGCGACGTTCTCCTCGAACTGAACGTGGGCCCACATCACCTGGCCTGAGTATCGCCTCGGTGCGCGGGACGTGGCATCGGAACCATGGCGACAACGCGATCTCTAGGGTATAAGTCTCGGGTCAAGCCGACTCTAGTTTGAAGGACTTGGCTTAGGATCGCGCGCAAATATCAGAAATAGGTCGAGGGTTGCCGGAATTCAATCGGAAGGACCGCGGGAACCTAATGAATGACACGGACTAAGATACGGGTCTTACAGTTTCTTTCATAAATTTGTTTACTTATTCAAAGTTATATATGCATCAAAATGTATGGCCAATTTAGTTTCCAAACTGTTCTGTTCTATTCAAAGAGTTTTCTTCTATTGGTTTTTAATGCATTAAAGAATGCTTAATAGTCTTTGTTCTTTCGATGAGATATCTATTGGCACTGAAATCTAATGCATGCGCTACAACTGTGACACCATTCCATCCTTTTCTCTTTCCACTTAAACAGTTTGCTTAACTTGGTTTTAATCCCTGCTCACTAATGCAAAGAAAACTCAAGGCATGTTTTAGTTAGAAATTTAGGTACTTTTAATGAAAAGCACAAAACTCTAGGACCTTGAGCTCCCCATACATCCTTAAGTCTTAGTCAAAGCTGGTACACAATCAAGTCGATCTGTCCTAATCCAGGAGGCCCATCATGTCCAGGTGCTGCTCACCCTACAGACTTTGGTATCTATATTATTGTCTGTAATCTTGCCTATACATTTACCCAAATTGACGATATCCCTCCTCTGCCAAGTGTCTTCCACTCTTGCCATAATCCCATGCCAGCTTAAAATATTGATCACAAAATCTCAACGGATATTCATCAAGTTTGATAAAGCTATTTTTGACAATAAAAACAAAAAGATTAATGGTTAAAAACATTCAAAGGGAAATTCCTTCAATTGTTTGCATGAGCCGAGAGAAATGGTTCCCTTCTAATAGAGAATGGGAATGGCTGTGCCCCTCATTTTTTTTTGTTAAATAATTGCTTTTTCTGCCCTACATTTCCTTCTATTTTGATGGCTATGTACAAACATTCATTTTATATTTTTTATGGTCATGGTTTGTACTGGTTATTGCTTGTCATGACTGTATGATTTCGACTTGTTTCCTTTACTGGGACTGGAATTGTCTACCTGTAACCACGAGATATGTTTCCTTTACCAGGAGTACTGGAATTGTCTACAATACATGTTTTACACATTGCATAAAACACTCAAGTTGGTGTACATGGAGAATTTGCTCTATCCACCGATGAAAGATTATTTGAACTGTACCAACTAAAGATGATGCCGATTAAAAACTCATATGTGCCACAACGTAAGATTGCCCAAAACTGCTAGCAATGTGGCCCACCTGAGTTTTTATCAGGCTGATGTTTGTATCTTCTTTTCATCTTGGTGAGTTACATAGGATTAACTTTGATGAAAGATACACACCATGGTGGCACCGCATTGCAAACGTATGGTCAGATTCCCATCCCCATTGTGCCATGAGTTTTGGCTCATCTGAGTCACGGAACTAGGGCCAATCTTGTTCCGGAGGCCTAACATCAAGAATAGACCTGACAGACGGAGTGGATATTACATTTACAACATGGTGGACCCCACAGACGTGATGTTTTACACATTGCATGAAATAGCTGATGTAGAGGATTCTGATCCACTTTACTGCAACCAGAAGGCTAGGTATTTTTCATCTCTACCCTACCTTCCAACATCTCTAGTGGGCTCAGGTATCCTTTTTAAAGTTACTCTCTCTTCAATCTATCTTATTTCTAGACTTTAAAAGAGTGGGCATGTTTTTTGGAAAAATTGCTCCCATGTCCTGCATGTACATTCTCTCATGAGGTTGTTACACACATACTAAGGGGCTACATGTGCATTTGATTTGAGCCATACATTAAAAGGACGTGTTGGCTAAGAAATTAAGGAAATCCACTCATTATGGACACGAGAAACTAAGCAAATTGTTCCTATCCATCTATTTGTTTACACACTTTGTGGACCATTTTACCCACAGACTTGGCTGAAGAAAGGCATAAGTAAAAAAGAAAAAAGAAAAAAGAAAAAAAAAAGAAGAAGAAGAAGAAGAAGAAGAAGAAAGATGGAGGTTTGTTTCTTTTGATTCGGTTGCTACGTCGCTTACAATACCTTTTTTTTTTTTTTTTGAGAGTCACAGACGTCTCTTTGAAGGGAAAATTTCTTAAAGCCATATTTTGTATTGTCATCGTTTCAGCATCTGGGTAAGAGGGTCCAGTACAATTTTATTTTATTTTTTAATTTTTATTCTTTTATTGCATTATGTTAAAAAGATTTGGTAACCAAAGAAGCACCTTAGGTAGGCAGAAAACTGGTTGTTGTTCTGCCCTGTACAATGGCTGGGGAGTTGTTTCAGCTTTCTCACAGCTTTTGAGAGTTATATGGTATTTTCAGGTGCTAGATATTGTTTCTATGAGCAACCGGCTTTGTTTCTGAGCAATTCCTGCATCCCTGGTATTCAACATTCTACTTCAGCATGGTCTCTGTTAATCTTTGACCAGATTTTCTTCTGAATAGCATATTATTGAAATAATGGGAAGGCGATATTATTGTAGGAATGGTTTATTCAGAATGCTCGTCTCAGCTGGGTATTTTAATTGGTACTCAAGGATGGGCATGGGTTTTATGGGTCTGCTATGGACTAGCACATCTGCAATTGGCCATGTGGATTTCATCTTGTCAGAAAATTCACATCAGTGCTGAGACTTCTTTCATTGTTCTTTTGTTACACTCGATTCCATATCACTGTAATGTTACCTATTTGGTTGGCTTCCTGGAGAGCTGTCTTGGGTGATGATTGGCAGCATTTACTTCATGCTCATCTGGAAGCTACTGTGTAGAGGTGGTTAAATTTAATGTGAGCTTAGCTATATGATTCGGTGCCCTTGGGTGTTCTTCTGAAGTCTGCAAAGGAAGGCCATTCTTCGGTTTTTGTTGGCCTTATGGGTATTCTATGGAAATGTAGGATTTGAACTGTGAAATGCAGATTGGAAAATCAGTGGGTCGAAACTCTTCATGCCTTTTAACTGCTGGGATGTACTGTTCATTATTTGCCTTGTGTAGATTATTTTTGTGCCGCTAATTGTTTTGGCGCTTGCATAGGCTGATAGAGATCGTCTCATAATCCACTTCTAGAATTTGTTTTTGAGAAGCTATATCACAGCCTTTATGGGAAGGTAGTGAGCATTAGTTGAAGTTGGAGCCTTCATTAATTCTGGAAGTTGTTTTGATTACAGAGTTTGTTTCCTCAACTTCTTGGCTCTTGGCATGATTTTCAGTACCTGGAATGTCCTCCTCACTATATCTCATGCAAATTTCTCTAAATTTCTATTGCAGAGGTGTTGCCTATAGGTATCATTTGCATTGTAAGCATGTGGTTGGAGGACAGATGAATAAGCTTTTCCAGGCAAATGAGATAGTTCTTTGTGAACTGGTGATTTTGGTTTGAATTGTATGTTTCCATGCACAATTTCTCTTCCCATGTACATTAAGATTGAATTTCATTATATTAATGAACAAGTGAGAGATAAGAGAGTTCTCCTAAGCTACATTCCCATTAAAGAGTTATTGGCGGATCGCATGGTGAAAACTATAGCTAGAGACCTGCTGGAGGTTCATGTCAGCTGGCAAATGGGATTGAGAAAAGCTGGAGTGATTTCTCTATGTTATGTAACCCCATCTTTTATAATATACCTTTTATTTGTCATTAATAAATTATCATTCTCTTTATGTTGTATTGCGTAGTAGATCATCGATATATATTTACTTTGAGGTGTTGAGAGATAATTTATTATCGGCAGGCCCATTACCCACTTGCACAGGATGACCAATCCTAATGAATAAGTTAAGGTATTATTGGAATGACATTTACATGAGGTGTAAAACTTCCCTCTATTATGAAGAATGGAGGATAAGGAGAATATTACAAGGATACGAATGATGAATTGTCGTACACATTTGATCATTAAGACTGAAGATGAGACTAAAATAAGTTAGAATAACATAACCACAATTTGTTGCCCAAAATACATTGTACAAATTTGTTCATTAAGACTAAAGATGAGACTATAATAAGTTAGAATAACATAACCACAATTTGTCGCCCAAAATACATTGTACAAATTTGTTCATTAAGACTAAAGATGAGACTATAATAAGTTAGAATAACATAACCACAATTTGTTGCCCAAAATACATTGCTCTTTTATGTGGTGAACATCATTGGCCTGATGGTTGTGGGGAGTGAGACAAAGTCATATCTCACATATTATGAATTGCATATAATAAACGTGCAATATGCATAATATTGTCTATTTTAAAACTTTACAATATGAATTGTAGCCACATGTATGGAAATATTATTTATAGACTTCAATTCGGTGAAATCATTGCAATCGGTTAAGTAGTCAGGCCCTTAGGTGACTTTGTGTCCTTAACTATAATTCTCCTGTTAATAAAAGGATGAGATTTAGTGTCACTATAGTATATGATGAAGGTCCAAGGACTAGGCGGGACTTAGTTACACTAGGTAAGTGGCTTAGTTTATTTTAAATTATGCTTCTGCATGGGGGAAATTGAAAATTTATTTGTTAGCATTATCGAGTTGTCGATTAGTTATGCATGAGCTATGTTTTTTTCTTCTTCTAAAAGTGTGTGTGTGTGTGTGTGTGTGTGTGTACACTTTAAAAAAGGATTTAACTTGGGAGTTTAAAAAAAACCTTGTTTTCTAAATAAACATAACAAGTTAGCTCAATGTGTATATTGATCGAATACTCTAGATTGGAGCCAACTGCATCTGGCGTGGTCATGTGGACTAAGACAAGTACAGTAAAGCTTGAATTATTAAGTGCTAGTCAAGTGATAATTTATTACTTAAATACTTATGAGAAAACAACGGTGTTCTAGTTGGTCCAATGCCACTCATTGTTATTATTTGGTTTTGATTTAGTTAAAAAGCTAAAAGGATTATCTGCTAGTCAAGTGATAATTTATTACTTAAATACTTATGAGAAAACAACGGTGTGCTAGTTGGTCCAATGCCACTCATTGTTATTATTTGGTTTTGATTTAGTTAAAAAGCTACAAGGATTATCTGCATTATGGCCCTCCCATAATATGATGAGTTGGTAAATGATGGATATGACTTGTGGGTCTCACTTTTGGACAACCACTAATAGGTGGATCACATACAAATTATCCTTAAATGATCTACAAGTGTATGTCTCTTTATCCGAGTGCTTATCTTTCTCTCAAAATTGAAAATGTTTGAGGAAATGATAAAACCTTATCCTCATCTCAATAGATTCATGATTCTCTCCGGTTCTTCTCTCTTGTTAAATACCATAGCCATCGTGACTGTGCATTAGAGTGGTAGATAAGTTCCATCTTACTCTTGTAGTGACTTAGTGGATCGCTAGATAAGGTTCGTCTATCTTTGCATTTTTTGAGGTCCATCTTTAATCGTATAAGGATCCTATGATCCACCCAACTGGACCTTTGATTTTAGTTCGTAACTCATAAAACACATGAAATACAAGGAAGCATATGCTTCACTGTGGAACATTGCCCTCATAAAAACCCCGATTTATTTTTCGATAGTTATTTGAGAAATTGTGCAAATGATGAATATAAGATCAAGCTAAACCATTTTAGATAAATTTTTGTTTATACCATAACTAATGATTGCTGAATCCAGACGATTGGATACTTTTCATTTCAATTGTACTTTAAATGCACCCCCACCATGTGTGTGTGTGTGTGTGTGTGTGTGTGTGTGTGTGTGTGTGTGTATATATATATATATATATATATATATATAGAGAGAGAGAGAGAGAGAGAGAGAGAGAGAGAGAGAGAGAGAGCATTGTGTATTGAGTAACTCAGTTAGCCTACTGAGTAAACTCTGCGGGGTTCACCATGATTTATTTATTTTATCCACTATGTCCATCCATTTTAGCAGGTAATTTTTAGGCTTGGGATAGAAAATTAAGCATATATATATATATATATATATATATATATATATATATAATGCTAAAATGGACCACACCACAAGAAACGGTATGAATTGAATGTTAACCGTTGAAAAGTTCTTGGGGGCCACCAAAGTTTTGAATGAAGCTTATATTTGTGTTTTCCCTTCATCCATGTTTGTATGATATTATGAACATGTTGGATAACAAATAAACATCATTGTAGGACCTAGAAAGGTTTCAACGGTGGAAATTATTATTCCCACAGTTTCTTGTGGTATGATCCACTTGATATTTATATATGCTTTAATTTTGGGCTCAACCCCTTAAATTAGGTAGAAAAATAGATGGACGGCACGGATAAACCACATATATTCACGGTGGGCTCAACTAAGTTTACTCAGTACAATAAGAGTGTACTGAGTAACTCACTATGCAATCCGATTTCAAGAGAGATGCTCACACACAATTAGTTGGACCGTCCAACTAGTTGTCATATTTTAGACAAATTAATGTTAGGGCCTATTTGTTAAATTGATATCGAAAGTCAAATATGAAATCCAAATCGACTGTCCAACTAGTTGAATATGAAGTCGGAAAACTAGTAGTGAATCTAGAACAACTTATTTGTTAACTAATGTTTGAAATGTTTGAAGTATATTAATTCGACACATTTACCCATATCAAACAATTGTGATAGAGTCCGTACCCTTAAAAACTTCATGGATTTCACTGAAATATTTATTTGTCATCCAACCCATTGATAAGGTAACAAACAACTAGATGAAGAGATGACACAAATATCATCTGGATCCAAAGCTTTCGTGCCTCACAATAATTTTTAAATGGTCAATCACCATTGTTTCCCATACTATGGTCCATCTGGAATTTGGAGTTGCTTTATTTTTTGGATCATGCCCTAATATGCTTTAAATACAGATGGGCAGTGTGGATCTAGTCACATATATCACAGTAGGCCCCACAGTCAGGGGTCCCACCCACCTCAGTGGATCTGGGGTTGCACCAAATCGGCTTCCCCAAATCAAGGAGGCAGATTGGCTAGTGACCCTGCGGCTGGCCAATGGCTACTGGTTGGTGTTCTGTGGGCTTCCCTATGATGTATTCGTTTCATCCGCTCCGTCTATCCATGTTTCCAGGTTAATTTATGGCATGATCTAAAAAATGAGGTATATTCAAATCTCAAGTGGATCACACAATAAGAAACAATGTTGATTGAACACCCACCATTAAAAACTTATTGGGGCCCACAAAAGTTTTGGATAATGTTGATATTTGTTTTTCCCTTCATTCCAGGTCTATATGACCTAATCAATAGGTTTGATGTGAAATAAACATTACAGTGGGTGCTAAGAGGTTTTTAATGGTGGCACTTAATCACGATTATTTTCTTGTGGTGTGGTCCACTTGAGATTTTTATATACCTCATTTTTTGTAACAATTTGTAAAATGATTTGGAAAAATAGATGGATGGTGTAGATGAAACACATACACCACGATGGGCCCACATAGCACCGACCACTAGCCACCTTGCTAATGGCAGCGTCACTCGCCAAACAGCGTCCCCACATGGGAGGCCAATTTCATAGGAAAGTCTTCTACATGAAGTCCAGCCCTGGAAATCTAGGTGGGGCTCATTGTGATGTTTGTGTGAAATCCACCCCATCCATCCATTTTGTGAGATCATTTTAGGTCATGGGGCAAAAAATGAGCTGGATCCAATACTCAAATGGGCGAAAACGTGAGGATTGGACGTCCATAATTGAAATATTCGTGGAGCCACAAAGTTTTTAATTAGACTAATATTTACGGTTTGAGTTCATCTCACTGGCAATGACATTATGAACAATATTGATGGCACGTAAACATCATTGTCGACCTCAGGGAGGTTTCAACAGTAGGAATTTTCCTACCCACCTTTTCCTTTAGTGCAACCCGCTCGAGTCTTGTACTTCGCTCTTTTTTTATCTCAAGTCCTAAAGATCTCAAAACATAGATGGACATGTTAGATTTATCACAAACATAACGGTGGGCCCCACCCAAGTTTCCAGCACAGGAACTTCCTGATAAAGGCTTTTGCACAAAATCTGCACCTAAATTTGGTTAGAGATTGTGGACTACCCCACCAAGAGCTAACCGGAGATAGATAGTTAAGGGCTTTGTGGGGCCTACCATAATATATATGCTTTATCCATACCGTCCAATCATTTTTTTTCATATTATTTTAGAAATTAAGATAAAAAACAGGAGAGATCTAAGGCTTAAGTGGGCCACACTACAAGAAACTATGGGCATTGGGTACCTATCATTGAAAACTTCTTGGGGTCATAGAAGGTTTTGATCAAGCTAATTTTTATGTTTTCCTTCATCCAGGTCTGTGTGACCATATAAAGAAGTTTGATGGAAAATAAGCTTCACGGTGGACATCGTGAAGCTTTTAATAGTATTTGTTCTAGTCCCACAACTTTCTGTGGTGTGGTTGACTTGAACTTTGGATGTGCATCTTTTTTCGAATCATGCTTTAGAATGATATTGAAAAGTTGATGGACAGTGTGGATCTAACGCATAAATCATGGTGGGCCCAAAGAAGTGTGACACATTAAAAGTTGGATTGTGTATTACATAAAGGAGAAAATTTATGTCGCAAAGGGTAATTTTAGATTTAAAAAAATAACGGAGCACATTCTTAATTCACCATTAAGCTAGCAACTGATCGAGGAAAAAAATTCAGCATAAGATAACGGAGCCCTTTCCTTATTCCGCCTTAACAAACACCACTAAACATTGAACTCTTTCCAAATTCCCCATTAAGTGAAAAAATTAAGTGTTAAGAAACAGGCCCTTAGTAAATGTATGGGATGAAAGTCATTTCATGGAGGAAAATCTATCTGTTAGCTTGGATGGGCACCAGTGTAGTATTAATGTGAAATTCACCCAACCATCAAGTGAGTCAACCCATAATAGACCTAGGGCTAGAAAATCAGTCCCATCAATTGTTCAAGTGGACCACAAGATTGGGTATAGTGTGTATAGAAATGTCACCCTCCCAATTATTTCCCTTGATGTGTCCCACTTAAACAACATATTGGCTTGATTTTTTAGTATCAGGACAATATTTTGGTGTGACATCTAATAGTTGGAGTGGATTCCACATGATCATCACACTGGGCCTTATAAAAATGAAGGGTGGACATCTCTCCCAACTATTTTCATTGGTATGACACAATTGAAACACATATATGCCTAAAATTGTGGCTCCTAACCTAACATGTGATTACACATCCATTGGATGGACTGGATCTCATGTATACATCACGATGGGCCCTTTCAAAGAATAAGGGTGGCTTCCGTTTGACTTAATAGTTTAGAGAAAAGTTGAACATGTGGGAGAACAGTCGGGAGTAGACAGGTATTAACCTATTAAGACTGTAAGGGATATTTTCCTGACCGTGGGGCGTACTGAGTTACTCAGTGCATTCTTAGGGCGTGTTTGGATTCACGTATAGGATTTTTCTGCATTGTAAATATGTACGGACATAGTATTCATGACACCATAGCACGGTTCACGTCCACATTATCATTAACAACCATACTGTTTGGTTTTGAGTAAATTTGTATATGTTTACGTTATGGATTTCAGTGTCGACGTTTGGGAAAAGAGGCTTGGTTGTGTTGGACATTTATAATCATGAAATATGACAAATCGTCTAATGTAATGTACAATAACGATGATAATATTCAGTAGCTCCCATAACACATGCAGAGGCTACAATTGCGGTTAATGTAGATGTTATTTCATTTTCATTCCAATCACTATTGGAGGACTCTTCCTGGCTAGAGTCACCATTATGAGACCCAATGAGTGAAATGGAGAATTGACCTGTTACTTTTTCAAGTTACTTTGCTTTTAGAGATTTAAATAACAGCATAATCCCAAATGTACAGAAGGTAATAACATCTACGCAGGTTTTATATAAAACACATTATATGCATTCTAAACATGAATAAAAATATATCAGAAATCTATTTCTTTGAAGAACATGAAAACCATTCTTTGTCAGACAATACATGATACAGTTGATAGTAATAAAATTTAGAATAGGGGACAATAATCAGGCAAATAATATAAGTAATACCAATTATAAAAGAATAGTAGATTAGTAATAGCTACCACAACTTTAGGATAAGCCGACCAGTAAACCACACACCTGTTAACAATTTTGTAATGGAAAGTACTAATAACTCTGAGGATCAGCACCTATGTGAGACTTGATTGCACGAAAGGACTATAATTAGACCTTATCAATTTAGAAATCATCGTTCAATATGGAAGAATCAACATGATCTTGTAGTATCTTTAGAATATAGGGTAAACCTTTGAAAATATATGAATATATTTCAAACTTCGACATAAACATTGATTATTTCTTAACACTAACATACAATTATCCTAAACAATGCTTTCATATGTGTTATATATGAAACTTTTAAAATGCGAACAAGGATGATCCTTTAAAAAATACTGTAAACTTGAGAATGGAATATTACCTCCCCTGTCTAAGAACAGTTGGACTCACAGGAAACCCTAACAATATTTCAGAAAATCAGTTAATGTGAGAGAAGGAAGAGAAGATTTTCTTATATAGCCATTCTCGAAATGGTTATGACGATCAGGCCAGATCATTACTCCTAGTCTCATTGATATGCATAAGTCATGTTGCAAGTGTCGGGAGGTGAATCCATCTCCCAGATACACTGCAAATACGTAGTAATGTCATAAAGATACACCTGTAGAGAAAATCCAATTTGAATGTATTGCGTGGATTGCCCTCTTCGTAGAGGGAATAGAAAGGCTATTGGCTACTCCCTTGTGAGATGTATCCACAAAACTTGGGTGTGTCATGGAGTATATAGGGATAAGGAGAAAGAACATGGAGGGGATAAGATCCATCCTACAAATCCATGAATCCTCTCTTCTCCATACACGCAATCACATTTTATATTCCACACATTATAAAGGAAACTATATGCAATACCTGGCTTCTCAGAATCAGTCACAAGATTGTTGTAATGGGCAGAAAGGGGGGGTGGGTGTGGCAAGCTTCACAGCGACTCGACGATCTAGCTGTGAATAGAGGACCACATAACTTTCATGGAGGACGAACATGCAATACCGTTGGAGAACCTCTTCGATCTAATGGTCGTAAAATGATCTTTTCTAGCAAAGACTGTGAGGATGAAGAGAAACCATGAAGGAGAGAGTATCTGTGAATGATGGTCCGTAGAACCATCAACAACGGAGTTACTTTTTCTTACAATGGTGGTGCATTGTAATGACAACACTACACTACTCAATGCATTGTATTCTGACACGAGAGACGCGTGGAACACATAAAACGGTTTGGCGACTTACTCGGGCAGGTCGTGGATGACCAGTTTGAATTTAAATTCAACAATTGGATACTATACTATTTATTATAAAAAATAATATAGTACCATCTGGGCTGTTCATCCAAACACACCCTTATAGTAGTGAGTAAACTCAGTTGGGCCCACCATGAATGTTCGTGGTTTATCCACGCCATCCATCGATCCATTTTTTTAGCTCATTTAAGGGGTTGATCCCAAAATTGAAGCATATCCAAATATCAAGTGGATCATACCATAAGAAATAGTGAGAATAATGATTTCCACCATTGAAACCTTGCTAGGACCCACAGTGATGTTTAATTGTCATCCAACATGTTCAAAAGATCACATGAACATGGATGAAGGGAAAAAACAAATACAAGCTTGATCCAAAACTTATGTGGCCCCTATTAAATTTTCAACAGTAGATATTTAATTCACATGGTTTCCTATGGTCTAGTCCATTTGAGATTTGGATATGCTTTTTTTTTTGTCTTAAAACCTAAAATTATTTGGTAAAATGGACGAACGGAGTGGATAAAATATATAAATCATGGTGAACCTCACAAAGTTTACTCAGTACGCAATCCGCTTTCGTACCTAAATGTATGTGCTGTATATCCGGTCCATCAGATTTTACAGATCTCTTTAGTGCATAGTTCTAAAAATAAAATAAATCCAAATCTCAAGTGGACCACACCATAGGAAATTGTGGACATTGACCACCCACCATTAAAAACTTCCTAAGGCCCATCATTATGTTTAATTGTCATCCAACTTGTTCATAAATAAGGTCAAAACACAAATATTAGCTTGATCAAGACTTCTATGTGCCCGACAAGTTTCCAGTGGCAGGTGTTCAGTCTCCACTACTTTATGTGATGTGGTCCACTTGAGCCATAAACCTGCCTTATTTTTGGCACCATGCCATAAAATGAGCTAGCAACATGGATGGATAGTGTGGATAGAACAAATACATCAAGGTGAGTGCACCAATTTTTACACATGAATATGATACCGCTGCAAATCCGAGAATACTAATAGAGTTTTTTCCCACAGTAAATCTCACCTTTTACCCACTGGCTTTTCTATCACAAACTTTACTTTTCAAGACTAAACCAATTCTATATGGACACAGTATTTGTATATGAAAATACCTTTGACTTATGAGTTATATTCATTTCACTCCCTTATAACCCAAACGTAAGAACGCACCTTCTTTCCATCATTTTTCTTCCTAAAATCTCAAAATATTATTAATCTACATTTTTCCTTTGCTATCTTGCTCAGGGTTACCTTCATTCCTTCAAACTAGTTGCATTTAAACAATTCAAATGTTTTAGGTTATCTCCATAAGGGATTTCTGCAATCTTTCAAAAGGTTTTAAATTTTGTTTCACTCTAAAGCACCCTTCTTCTACTTCTTCAACTTAGCTTTCACTGGTACGACGGTTGTGGGAGGTAAGGATATTTCAAAAAGCTGGTGGATTAAAGGTCAAGTTTACAATGAGAAAAATGTCATGAATATATTTTTGTTGCAATTAATGACAATTCACCGACTACATGTGCAAATTCATCTAGTAATTCACCCAGAGTACTCAATCAAATTCAACCAATGCTCGCTTGAAATTGACAAAGAACTCATAGAAATTTATCTAGAACTTGCTGAAATACATCGAGAAGTTGGTGACAATTGACCAAGTACTCATCCAATTTCATGTAGTGCTTGGTTAATTTCATGTGAAGCTTGTTCAATTTCATGTTAGGCTCCATCAATTTCATGTGAAGATCGGTCAATTTCATGTTAGGATCTGTCAATTTCACTTGAAGCTCAGTCAATTTCATGTGAAGCTCGGTCAATTTCATGTTAGGCTCGGTCAATTTCACGTCATTGAACTGAAATACAACATGGGACTGCTTACCTTCTCTTTGGCATCTCTTGCATTTACAAGCATTATTCAATTGCTTTGGTATACATTGGATCCCCTCTTTCAAGGTCGCCTTCCTTTCTTCCTAAAATTTCATAGCTCCGATATGACATATCGTCCACTGGGATTTTATTCATTCATATTTATCTAAGCTCTAGGTGTATACCTGAAAAATTTAACGCCCCACTTATTCTTTAGTTCCTTTAGCTTTACATCATACTCATTTATTATTTTAGGTAGTTCTCAGTCATTTATTATTTAACCGAGTTGTATCTTATGATATGCTTTTATTTTTTAATGATTCCTTGATAATATATCATTGTGTTTGTTTTTAGATAATGGTTACAAGAATCATCGTATGCTCTTATGATGGGGAGTTAGTATGTGAAAACAATTGATACAAGCACAAGAGTGGAAAGTCAAAAAGTATTGTTGTTGGTGTTGAGACTACATATGAGGGGCCTGTATCTAAAACGTACATGATTATTAAGAGTACACCAATGGATTGTGATATTAGGATGAAAGTATTGTATCCTTGCTCAAATGAATCAATCTCCAATTGAAATCGAAGACAACAAATATGTGAGTGTTCTTGAAAGCACAGTTGGAGCATTTAGATAAATTCATCCCTTTAATCATCGAGATAGTGTAACACATTAATAAGCCAATACATGAAGACCCTGTGGGTGATGATTGAAATTTGAATATATGGCATCACCTTTACGAGTTGGACTAAGCAACACTCCACTGCTCAAGCTGCTTCAAATGTTAAACTTCGTGACTAGTCAACTAGGCAGCTAACCTTAACATCAAATATTAATAGATGACACCACCTTTATCTACAAGAGTAGATTTGCCTTCAACATCTACTACAAAATCTATATGTGTAAGAGACATCCCGCTGCCCAAGCTTCTTGGAACATCAAACTTCATCACCGACCAAGTTAACGTGCCTTTTGAGGATGTTACATTCATCAATGTAGATTTGTAGGAATATTCAGATTCATTGGATGAGCCGATTGATATAACTGTTAGCCAAACGTTTAAGGACAAGAGCTGGTGCCAGTATGCTTTGAGTGAATTTGCAATTAGTAAAAACTTCTAGTACAAGGTCTTGTACTCATCATCCAAGAGATTCATCATGGTGTGTTTTGAAGATAAATGCGAATGGAGGTTCATGTATCTCGGGTGAATGATGCGGGAATATTCAAGATAAGAAATTATACATCTAAACACATGTGTGACATGTCATGAATGAGGAGCGATCACTGGCAAGCAAGCAGTAAGTTAGTCTATGAGTTGGTTGTTAGCCGTATTGAGCAATGCCTAGGGTTAAGGCCGAGTGATATTATCTTCTCCATGTAAGAGAAATAAAATATTCTTATTAGTTATAAGAAAGCATGACGCACTAAGTAACTCGCAATTAATCGCATAATGGGGTCTTAAGAAGACTCTTACAATGAACTCCCAATGTATTTACATGAGTTGAGGAAGGCCAACCTGGGGACTGTGATTGTCATGCTTGTTACCTCATAGATGAACAGGTTCAAGAGATATTTTGTTGCACTTGGACAATGTGTTTGAAGTTTTCAAAATTCTATGTTTAGGGTCTTGGCCATTGACGGGACGCACTTAAAAGGTAAATACAAGGGTATTCTATTCGTTGCTATGAGCTTATATGATGACAATCATATTTTCTCAGTTACTTTTGGCATTGGGGAATCAGAAAACAATAACAGTTGGAATTGGTTCCTTACCTCAATTGTACGTTAGGGGCTCTTCTGGGTTTTGTGATTATATTAGACCAACATAAAGGTTTAATGAAAGAAGCTTCCCAAGTCTTCCAACATGAAATCCATGGCTACTGCGCCTACCATATATACACAAACTTGGTAGATACATTTAAAGACAAGTCTTTGAAAATGTACTATTGGCGAGCTGTGAAGACCTGTAAGAAGGTTTCATCCGAAAAGTTAATGCATGATATTGAAATGGTCAACCCTCCAGTACATGCATAGTTGAGAGTAATATGGTAAGAAAGATGGGTATCTTCATACTTTTAAGGAAAAAGATTCAACTTGGTGACTATAACATATTTGAGTGCGTTAATATTCTCTTCAAAGAAGCATGAGAATACCCTGTGACTATATTGATAGAGGCGATAAGATTTAAGATTCAAGATAAGTTCTATAAAAGAAGAGAATCTGAATCATCATTTGGAGGGCGTTGACACCATGGGCCAAGGAACAGTTAAATGATCTTGCATTAAAGGCGCGAGATGTTCGTTGTCATGCAATTTCTCGCGATGAGTACTATGTTGTGGGATATTATAATGAAATAGTTAAGCTCAGTGAGCTTTCATGTACATGTCATGACTTTGACGTACATGGATTCCCTTGTTTGCATGTCCTTTCACCATATATAAACTATAAACTTCCTCATTACTCATACTGCTCCCCATTCTATATGGCACAAAATTATCATATGATGTATAACCAATCCGTGTACCCAGTATGTGATAAGAGGCAAAGGAAAATATCGCCCGAATTCAGGGAGTATTGTGCGAGAATTAAGCCTCCACGATAGAAGTGTTAGCTGGAAGACCAAAAAAGACAAGAATTCTTTTATGTGGAGAGGAATAGAAAACAGTAAATTGTGAAAGATGCAGACAAACGGGTCATAATTGACGAAGGTGTAAGTTTTCAATACCCGAGGAATAATGTACTTTGTAATTTATTTTGTATTTGAAGGATTTATATTGTAATGTAATATGATGGTGAATGATTTATGTTTTGATGTAATATGATGGTGAATGATTTAATTCGAAAACGTCTGTATATTTTGTGTTTGAATGATTTTGTTTAAATTGCGGAGTTACTATTACAATTGAGACTTTGAAAGATCGAATGGGATACTGACACTGAAGATTGAATTCCCTCTTTTAAGAAGCCATGCATTGTAATATGTTGTAAAGATCGATCAATTTCATATTAGGCTCGGTCAATTTCATGTGAGGCTCGATCAATTTCATGTTAGGCTTGGTAAATTTCATGTGAGGCTTAGTCAATTTCGTGTTAGGCTCGATCAATTTCATATGAAGTTCAATCAATTTCATGTTAGGCTCAGTCAATTTCATGTGAAGCTCGTTCAATTTCATGAAGCCGAAGTACCTCCATTGCAGTCATTGGTCTTATCTGAATCACTAAGACTGGAATGCATGTGTCCTTTGATCCACCTGGGTCCTTTGATCCGCTTGAGTTCATCACTTCTAGTTCATTGCATATAAAGTGCTCGATCAATTTCATGAAGTGCTTTGTCAAGTTTGAGTTGAGAAGAATGCTGGGGCATCCCAATCTTGCTTTGAGTAATGAGACTTGCTACTGAAGTGACATCACCAAGTTACATGGGTCCCACCATGATGTATGTTTTGTATCCACACCTTCCATCAATTTAGAGAGATCATTTTAGGGCATTAGACAAAGAATAAATCAGATCTAAAGCTCAAGTGGACCCCACCATAAAAAATGGAGAGAGTGACGCCCATTGTTGAAACCTTCCTAAGGTCCACATTGTTGAGAAGTGGAGCCACATCTGGAACGTCTTCGACCGGTCGTAGGGGCCTGCTCGACCGGTCATGGACCGGCTCGACTCAAAGTCCAGCAAATCCTGTTTCTTTCATGTTTGGGCCCTTCGACCAATCGTAGGAACTGTTCGACTGGTTGTAGCTCCCTTTCGACTAGTTGTAGGTTACACAGATTCGTTTCCAAATCTGATATGGACTGCAGATTTTGGTATCGCTTTTCGCAAGGGTATGGAAGGAAAGTTACCTAAACTATATATAGGTGTTGCTAGGGTTTTTGTAGGTGTATTGGAATATTAGAAAATAATTCTAAAGTGTGGGCTAAGGGATTTCTATGTTCTTTCAAGGGAGAGGTTAGTATTTTGCCTTGTAATCTTTATTTTTCTTCATAGTGGAAGTTTGCATTCGTGGTTTTTTACCCTAGTTTGGGGTTTTTTCATGTATATCTTGTCTTGTGGTTTGTTTGGATTACTTTGATCTGTTTCTAGTTTATATTTCTTCCTTTTTATCATTTGCGAGCGAGGCCTAAGATTGGATCTCGGCTCACTGCGTTGTTAGCGTACTGCGCAACAACTAGTATCAAAGCTATTGGTTTTAGTTCTATTGGGAGTGATGACGTAAGATGAAAAAATTAGAATTGAGAAGTTTGATGGTTTAAACTTTGTCTTCTAGAAGATGCAGATGGAGGATTATCTATATCAGAAGGACATCTATATTCCTCTAGGAGGAAAAGAGAAGAAACAAAAAAAAATGACAGATGATGAATGGTTTTTACTGGATAGGAAAGTTTTAGGAACGATCCGACTCTCTTTGTCTAAGAGTGTCGCCTTTAACATATCCAAGATGAAAACTACAAAAGAATTAACGGAAACCCTAGTTACCATATATGAAAAACCTTCAGTGTCCAACAAGGTTCATCTTATGAAACAACTATTCAACATGAAGATGTCAGATGGTGGGAGCGTGGCTAAACATCTAAACGAGTTCAATATAGTCACAAGCCAGTTGAAATCCGTTGGTATCATTTTTGAGGATGAGGTCAGGGCATTATTGATCTTATCCAGTCTGCCAGACAGTTGAGATGGTTTGGTGATTGCTGTGAGCAATTCTTCAGGGTCGGCAAAGCTGAAATTTGATGATGTGGCCGGTCTAATTCTCAGTGAAGAATCTAGAAGGAAGACATCAAGAGTTTCAGGGATTTTAGGGAATGCTCTAAACGTTGAAGGAAGAGGAAGATCGCTGAACAAAGGAGGCAATAAACACGGGCATTTTAAGTCGAGGAAGAAGTCCAAGGGACCGAAAGATAAAGATGGGTGTTGACATTGCGGCAAGAAGAGACACATGAAACGTGATTGTAGGGTGCTCAAGAAACAAGAAGGAAGCTCTCAAGGTGGGAACGATTCAGTGAAGCTGTCTAAGGAGAGCGACATAGAGGCGTTGATCTTGTCTCTTGATGCGGGGAATGAGTCTTGGGTTATAGACTCGGGTGCTTCGTTTCATGCCACTTCATGTAAGGAAGTTCTGCATGATTATGTATCCGGTGACTTTGAGAGAGTCTACCTGGGTGATGATGAACCGTGCAGTATCGTTGGAAAGGGAGACGTTCAGGTCAATTAGAAAGATGGAACGATTTTGAAATTGAAGGATGTCAGACATGTACCGAGTTTGAGAAGGAATCTGATCTCAGTGGGGTAATTGGCCGACACCGGTTATGTGACGACATTCATCAGTAATTCCTGAAAGATCACAAAAGGTGCCTTGGTGATATCTCGAGGCAAAAAGGAAGGTACTTTTTACATGACTTTTGGATCATATAGTTCACTCGCAGTCATATCAGCTGGAGTGAATGGGCAATTATAGTATCAGAGATTGGGACATATGAGTGAGAAGGGAATGAAAGTGCTATTGTCAAAAGGAAAGCTACCAGGACTGAAGTCTATTGACTTAAAATTCTTCGAGGACAGCGTGTATGATAAGTAGAAGAGGATAAGCTTCAAGAAGATAGGACGTGCTCCAAAGATGCATTTATTGGAGCTTGTACACACTGACGTGTGGGGATCGGCACAGGTATCATCTCTTGGTGGCTCATGTTATTTTATTTCCGTTATTGATGATGTTAGTAGAAAACTATGGGTTTATTTCTTAAAGTATAAATCTGATGTATTTGATGCATTTAAGAAGTGAAAAGTTATGGTAGAAAATAAGATAGGTAAAACAATAAAGTGTCTCAGATCTGATAATGGAGGAGAGTATTGTGACATGAGGTTTGAGGAGTATTGTGCAGCAAGTGGAATCAAACATCAAAAAATGATTCCAGGGACACTACAACAGAATGGTGTGGCTGAGCGCATTAACAGGACCATCCTTGAGCGACCCAGAAGTATGAGGTTACATGCAGGGTTGCCCAAGACCTTTTGGGCAGATGCTGTGAATGCTGCCGTATATCTTATCAATAGAAGTCCCTTAGCACCATTAGATGGTGGGCTACCAGAAGAAACGTGGACTGGAAAAGAAGTGAACCTTATACATCTTAGAGTGTTTAGTTGCACTTCATATATTCACATTGATGCAGAGCACAAAAGCAAGATGGATGCGAAGTCCAAGAGGTGTACATTTATAGGCTACGAGTAGCATGATTTTGGCTACAGGTTTTGGGATGTAGAACACAGAAAAACTATCAGAAGCAAGGACGTAATCTTCTATGAAAAAGTGATGTATAAGGACAGTGTGTAAGAAAATAAGGGCGAGAAAAAAGAATTTGTAGAGTTGGAAGAGTTACCGGACATAGGTGTTATAGCGCCACAGGATGATCATGCATAGGAACATTATGAGGTAGAGCCACAAACACCGGTTGTGAAGAGGTCTACTCGGGAGAGGAGACCCATGGTCTGATACTCACCCTCCTTACATTATCTACTACTGACAGATAATGGTAAGCCAGAATATTTTGAAGAGGCATTATAGTCAGATACACGGGTTAAGTGGGAGCAGGCCATGGATGAGGAGATGAACTCTCTTGAGTCTAATCGTACATGGGAGCTAGTCATTTTACCTAAGGGTAAGAAAGCTCTTCAAAATAAGTGGGTTTACAGACTGTCTAGAGAATTTTTCATGAAGGATTTAAGGGCTGTAAAAAAAATCCTAGGAATAAGAATAAAGTGTAATAGGGAAAACAAGAAACTGATTTTGTCACAGGCAGAGTATATAGCAAAGGTACTTGATCGATTCAATATGGGAAGTGCTAAGTTGGTTAACACTCCATTAGCCAACCACTTCAAGCTATCTAAGGAGCAAGGGGTAAAGACGCAGGAAGAACGGGACTACATGGCTAAAGTCCCATACGCATCAATGATTGGGAGTCTCATGTATGCTATGGTGAGCACGAGCTAGACATTACTCAAGCAGTGGGAGTTGTTAGCAGGTTCATGAATAATCTCGGGAAGGAACATTGGGAAGCTGTGAAGTAGATCCTTAGATACCTGATGGGTACTAAGGATATAGGGCTGTGCTATGGTGGATCAAAAATCAAGCTACAAGGCTATATGGATTCAGATTTGGCAAGAGATATCAATAGCAGAAGAAGCACTATAGGTTGTGTTTACTCTGGGTAGTGTTGCAGTCAGTTGGGTCTCTCAGTTGCAGAAGAAAGTATCTATCAGTACGACAGAAGCAGAATATGTCGCGGCTAAGAATAAGTATGCAAGGAGATGGTGTGGATGTAAGGTTTTATGGAAGAGTTGTATAAGAAGCAAGTAGATTATAAGCTGTGCAGTGATAGTCAGAGTATAATACACTTGGCTAAGAATTCAGCCTTTCATTCAAGGACCAAGCATATTTTAATCAGATATAACTTTATTCGTTCGTTACTGGAAGATGGATCGATTGTTCTTGAGAAAATTCATATAAGTGAGAATCCTATAAATATGCTGACCAAGGCGGTCATAAGGGAGAAGCTGAAGCTCTATTCAGTTTTGATTGGTTTTCAGGCTTGAAGACGGGGAGGTGGTGCACTTCGGATGAAGAAGATAAAAGTTTTTTGGCGATGTGTCTCCAAGTGAGAGATTGTTGAGAAGTGGAGCCACATCTAGACCATCTTCGAATGATCATAGGACATGCTCGATCGGTCGTAGGGGCCTGCTCGACTGGTCGTGGACCGGCTCGACTCAAAGTCCAGGGAATCCTATTTCTTTCTTGTTTGGGTCCTTCGACCAGTCATAGGAACTGTTCGACTGGTCGTAGCTCTCCTTTGACCAGTCGTAGGTTATGCAGATTCATTTTCGAATCTAATGTGGACTGTGAATTTTGGTGTCACCTTTCACAAGGGTGCGGAAGGAAAGTTGCCTAAATATATATAGGTGTTCCTAGGGTTTTTCTAGGTGTATTGAAATATTAAAAAATAATTCTAGGGTGTGGGCTAAGGGATTTTTATGTTCTTCCAAGGGAGAGGTTAGTATTTTTTCTTGTAATCTTTATTTTTCTTCATAGTGGAAGTTTGCATCCATAATTTTTTACCCTAGTTTGGAGTTTTTTCATGTATATCTTGTCTTATGGTTTGTTTGGATTGCTTTGATTTGTTTCTAGTTTATATTTCTTCCTGTTTATCGTTTGTGGGTGAGGCCTGAGATTGGATCTCGGCTCACTGCGTTGTTGGCGTGCTGCGCAACACACATGATGTTTATTTGAGATCCAACTTGTTCATAAGTTAACATAAACATAAATTAAGGAAAAAAACAAATATCAGCTTGATCGAAAACTTTTGTGACCCGAGAAGTTTTTAATGGTGGGCATCACTCTCTCCATTATTTTCTGTGGTAGGGTCCACTCGAGCTTTGGATCTAACTTATTCCTTAGCTAATGCCCTGAAATGATCTCTCCAAATGGATGGATGGTGTGGATACAAAACATATATCATAGTGGGACCCACATAACTTGGCGACGTCACTTCAGTAGCGAGTCTTGCTCACTACCAGAAAAAGGGGGAAAGGCTACAGATAGAATTTGTAGCCCTAGACCTATGGCTACAGTTCTAGTCCGTAGCACGACCGTAGTCGTAGGTGCCATAACAATAGGTCTGGAACCTATAACTATAGGTTACAACTGCTACGGATATAATCCATAGCAATTATATCTGTAGCGACAACTATAAACAACTACGGATATTATTTGTAGCTAAAAGTTCGTAACAATATACCAAATTTAATAATGGCTACAGCTATCAGATTACCGGCTACAGTCAATATCCGTAGCTATTTCGTACATTTATATATATATAATCATTTGTTCATTCAATTACCACCTACATAATCATTCATTCATTCAATCACAATCAGTCATTCATTCAATCACAATCAATTACAATCAATTACAATCCTTCCTTCAATCAATTACAATTACAATCAATTACAATCCTTCCTTCAATCAATTATAATTACAATTACAATAATACTAGAAATACAAATCTTTAGCTTCATTAGAGAAATTTGCTCGACTTCACCCTGAAATTTCAATGATAAAGAATTGAAAGAGAAGATATATTTTGACTGTATGATATTTTTTTCACAAGTAAATAGGCCTTTTTCAGCCATCACCCACCTGAAGAATCAAAAACCGATTGTTGTCCAAGTCCACTCATTTTCCTTTCAATTTCTTAATGACCTCTGTAAAATTACTACCACGGTCATTTATGTAGTACTTTGAAGAGTTGTCTCGAAATGCAACTCTAGTAATGACAAAGTCACTTCCTACAATAACTTCGTATATTCTATCATCCTACAAAGAGTCATGGCGTTCATAAATTAGAATGACCATTGGGAGAAAGAAAAACAAAGTGAAAGAAGTGCATCATGTATAACCATTTTTTTCTTAATGAATTAATAAAAACTTAAAAGAATAATGAAATTGACACAAAAGGAATGGTCTCACCATATGGTTTGTAGGACCAAAATAAATGTCTAGACAATTTCTGCAAGGAGGACCATCGGTAGCCACAAGTACCCACTTCCCAAGGAATGGTCTCACCATTTGATTTTTGGTTATAAGTTTATCTTAATGTTGTAGGTTATAAGTTTAGGGATTTGAGAATACATTTACGTTTTAGGTTTAGGTTTAGGTTTTACGTTTAGGTTAAGGTTACAGGTTTAGATTTAGGTTATAAGTGTAGGTTATAGGTTTAGGTTTAGGTTAGGTTATATGTTAAGGTTTAGGGAATTGAGTTTAGGTTATAGGTTATAAGCTAAGGTTTAGGTTTAGGTTATAGGTTTGGGATTTGGGAATAGGTTTAGGTTAATGTTGTAGGTTATAGGTTTAGGTTATAAGTTTATGTTAATGTTGTAGGTTATAGGTTTAGGTTTTAGGTTTAGGTTAAGGTTATAGGTTTAGGTTTAAGTTATAGCTTTAGGGAATTGAGAATAGGTAAAGGTTTAGGTTTAGGAAATCGGGTTCGGGTTTGGGATCGGGATCGGGTTTAGGTTTGAGTTTTCAAGTTTAGGTTTAGGTTTAGGTTAGGGAGTTGAGATTAGGATTAGGTATAGGTTTAGGTTTAGGGATTTGAGAATACATTTATGTTTTATGTTTAGGTTATAGGTTTAGGTTTAGTTTTAGGTTTAGGTTAAGGTTTGGTTATAGGTTATAAGTTACAGGTTGTAGGTTATATGTTAAGGTTTAGGTTATAGGTTTTGGTTTAGGTTAAGGTTATAGGTTTAGGTTTAGGTTTAGTTTATAGGTTTAGGTTAGGTTTAGGTTTAGGTTATAGGTTTAAGTTATAGGTTATAGCTTTAGGGAATTGAGAATAGGTTAAGGTTTAGGTTTAGAAAATCGGGTTTGGGTTCAGGATCGGGTTTAGGTTTAGGTTTTCATGTTTAGGTTTAGGTTTAGGTTAGGGAGTTGAGATTAGGATTAGGTGTGGGTTTAGGTTTAGGGATTTGAAAATACGTTTAGGTTTTAGGTTTAGGCTTAGGTTATAGGTTTAGGTTTAGGTTTAGATTAGGTTATGGGTTATAAGTTTGGGTTATAGGTTAAGGTTAAGGTTTAGGTTATAGGTTTTTGTTTAGGTTAAGGTTATAGGTTTAGGTTTAGGTTTAGGTGATAGGTTTAGGTTAAGGTTTAGGTTTAAGTTATAGGTTATAGCTTTTAGGAATTGAGAACCGGTTAAGGTTTAGGTTTAGGAAATCGGGTTCAGGTTCTGGATTGAGTTTAAGTTTGAGTTTTCAAGTTTAGGTTTAGGTTTAGATTTAGGTTAGGGAGTTGAGATTAGGATTAGGTGTAGGTTTAGGTTTAGGGATTTGAGAATACATTTAGGTTTTAGGTTAAGTTTAGATTAAGGTTTGGTTATACGTTATAAGTTTAGGTTATAAGTTATAGGTTATATGTTAAGGTTTAGGTTATAGGTTTTGGTTTAGGTTAAGGTTATAGGTTTAGGTTTAGGTTATAGGTTATATGTTATAGGTTATAGTTTTTAGAAATTGAGAATTGGTTAAAGTTTAGGTTTAAGAAATCGGGTTTGGGTTCGGGATCAGGTTTAGGTTTGGGATTTGAGAATAGGTTTAGGTTATAAGTTTAGGTTTAGGTTGGGTTATAGGTTAAGGTTTAGGTTTAGGTTATAGGTTTTTGGATTTGAGAATAGGTTTAGGTTTAGGTTGGGTTATAGGTTAAGGTTTAGGTTTATGTTATAGGTTTTAGGATTTTAGAATAGGTTTAGGTTATAAGTTTAGGTTTGGGTTGGGTTATAGGTTAAGGTTTAAGTTTAGGTTATAGGTTTTGGGATTTGAGAATAAGTTTAGGCTATAAGTTTAGGTTTAGGTTTAGGTCATAGGTTTAGGTAAAGGTTATAGGGTTTAGGTTAGGGTTTAAGTTATAGGTTTAGGTTATAGGTTATAGGTTTAGGTTTAAGTTATAGGTTTAGGTTTAGGTTTAGGTTTTAGGTTTAGGTATAAGATTAAGTTATAGGTTATAGGGTATAGGTTATATGTTTAGGTTAAAGTTTAGGGATTCGGGTTTGGGTTTAGGTTTACGTTATAGGTTTTCATTTAGGTTATAGGTTATAGGTTTAGGTTTAGGTTATGGGTTTTGGGATTTGAGAATACGTTTAGGTTATAAGTATTGGTTTAGGTTGGGTTATAGGTCATGATTTAGGTTATAGGTTATAAGTATAGGTTTATGTTTAGGTTAATGTCTAGGTTTAGGTTATAGGTATAGGTTTTAGGATTTGAGAATAGGTTTAAGTTAAGGTTATAAGTATAGGTTATACGTTAAGGTTTAAGTTTAGGAAATCGGGTTTGAGTTTAGGTTTGGGTTTAGGTTATAGGTTATAGGTTTAGTTTATAGTTTAAGGTTTAAGTTATAGGTTAAGGTTTAGGTTATAGGTTATAAGTATAGGTTTAGGCGTAGGTTAAGGTATAGGTTTAGGTTATAAGTATAGGTTTTGAGATATGAAAATACATTTAGGTTAAGATTATAAGTAGGTTATAGGTCAATGTTATAGTTTAGGTTAAGGTCATAAGTATAGGTTATAGGTTTAGGTTTAGGTTATAGGCTATAATTATAGGTTTATGTTTAAGTTAAGGTCTAGGTTTTGGGATTTTAGAATAGGTTTAGGTTAAGTTTATAAGTATAGGTTATAGGTTAAGGTTTAGGTTTAGGAAATCAGGTTCGAGCCTGTTTGGCCGGGCAGATCCCATGGTATTAGGAGGGATGAGATCAATTTTAAGGTAATGATGGTGGTGTCAGTGGATTGTCTTAAGATCCATGGGATTGCTTATATCCCGGGTCAAGTTTACTGGGTCTGTTTGGCACGCCCTGCTTATCCTGGGATTTTACCTTCCGATCCATTCAACCAAGGGATAGGATCAATTTTAAGGTAATGATGGTGATGTCAGTGGATTGTCTTAAGATCCATGGGATGACTTATATCCTGGGACAAGTTCACCGGATCTGTTTGGCTCGTCATGCCTATCCAAGGATATTGCCGATCCCATCCCTCCTAATACCGTGGGATCTGCTTGGCCAAACAGGCCCTTCGGGTTCGGGATCGGGTTTAGCTTTGGGAATAAGTTATAGGTTATAGGTTATAGGTTTAGGTTTGGGTTATAGGTTAAGGTTTAGGTTAGGTTTTATGTTATAGGTTAAGGTTTGGGTTATAGGTTAAGGTTTAGGTTATAGGTTATAGGTTATAAGTATAGGTTTAGGTTTAGGTTAAGGTCTAGGCATAGGTATAGGGTTCGGGTTCGGGATCGGGTTTAGGTTTGAGTTATAGGTTAAGGTTTAGGTTAGGTTTTAGGTTAAGGTTATAAGTATAGGTTATAGGTTTAGGTTTAGGTTATAGGTTATAAGTATAGGTTTATGTTTAGGTTAATGTCTAGGTTTAGGTTATAGGTATAGGTTTTGAGATTTGAGAATAAGTTTAGGTTAAGGTTATAAGTATAGGTTATAGGTTAAGGTTTAGGTTTAGGAAATTGAGTTCGGGTTTGGGATTGGGTTTAGGTTTTAGGTTATAGGTTATAGGTTTAGGTTTGGGTTATAGATTAAGGTTAAGTATAGGTTTAGGTTATAGGTTATAGGTTTAGTTTATAGGTTAAGATTTGGGTTATAGGTTAAGGTTTAGGTTATAGGTTATAAGTATAGGTTTAGGTTTAGGTTAAGGTCTAGGTTTAGGTTATAAGTATAGGTTTTGGGATTTGAGAATAGATTTAGGTTAAGGTTATAAATTTAGGTTAAGGTTATAAGTATAGGTTATAGGTTAAGGTTCTAATTTAGGTTAAGGTTATAAGTATAGGTTATAGGTTTAGGTTTAGGTTTATGTTTAGGTTAAGGTTTAGGTTATAGGTTTTGGTTTAGGGTTAGGTTTAGGTTATAGGATATAGGTTATAGCTTTAGGGAATTAAGAATAGGTTTAGGTTATAGGTTTAGGGTGTGGTTTAGATTAAGGGTGTGGTACTTGTAAATATAGATATAAACACAGCCTGTCCAAATGGCCAGACCCCTCCAATGTTGTCCATAAGAAATGGACAGCTTCATCAGAGTCATAACAGCGGTTCCCACCTTCCAGGGACCCTCACTCATCTGGATAGCTCTGACCCACACCCGGGTCTGGTCCATTAATTTCAAGAAAATACATAAACACGGCCTGTCCAAATGGCTAGACCCCTCTAAAGCTGTCCATAGGAAATGGACAGTTTCATCATCGGCATAATAGTGGTTCCCACCTTCCAGGGACCCCCGCTCATCCGGATAGATTCGACGCATATCCGGGTCTGCTCCATTAATTTTAAGTAAATACATAAACACAGCCTGTCCAAATGGCTAGGCCTCTCTAATGCTGTCCATAGAAAATAGACAGCTTCATCATGGTCATAACAATGGTTCCTACCTTCCAGGGACCCCCACTCATCTGGGTATCCCCGACGCACATCCAGGTCTGCTCCATTAATTTTGAGCAAATACATAAACACGGCGTGTCCAAATGGCCAGGTCACTCCAATTTTGTCCATAAGAAATAGACAACTTCATCATGGTCATAATAGCGGTTCTCACCTTCCAGGGACCCCCGCTCAACATCCGAATAGCTTCGACGCACATCCGGGTCTGCTCTATCAATTTTTATGAAATTATGCATGTCCTGCTCATGAGCATGCCTAATATTACCAGTGTATAAGATTTAGCACAAATACCTTTTCATGATATAAAGAAGGGAACTCGAGGATTTTCCTTACCTTCCATTGTATGCTTCCAAAGTATAGATGGCCCCTGAAATGTACATAGATCCCGAGAATCGCTTCTTAAAACCGTAGACTGTTTTGTTTTAAAACTCGTTCATCTCACCTGAAAACCTGTCACATAATGAATAACTGTAACAAAATTCATTCAATATTAAAAAAAATAAGTGCCAAATTAGTTCAAAATTAGTTCAAAATGCACACTACACATTCAAAATTTGTTCAATTATAGGTTATAAGTTTAGGTTTTAGCTCAACTCATCTAAAGCTAAAATGGACAATCCTACAAGCGAACCTGCTAGAATTCTTCTCCATCATGCCCTTTAACTAAGTTATGAATGTGGATGTGAATCTGTTTCCAGTAGCATGAGCCGTAAATAGTGTTACACACAACTTGATTCCTGCCTCAAACCCTCCTTTGTTTCCATTTTAAGTAGAGGATCTGAAAGGAAATGTAGAAATCCAGGAAGAAAGAAATACTTCTCACCCACATTATGCAAGACAATGGGATGTACCTAGATAGGTAGATTATAAATGAAATGAAAGAAAAAATGCAGATGACAACTGCAATACCTTGTCATGAATTCCTCTAGAGATTCTATGAGTTTCTCTACTAGTACCTGCCTCTTTGCTCTCTTCCACATTCATCTATTCCACAACCAAGTAAACAAACAATAAAAATGTATCCTCGACACATCTTTAATAAATCAAAATCGATTGTAATTTGTTTCATGTTGGAGGATAACCTTCTCGCTTTCTCAGTGGGTTGATCCTCTTTTTTTGTAATCCTCTTTTTTAATCAAATCATCATTACCTGTATATAAATATTTTAAAAAAACACACACACATTTAGCATGCTTCTAGAAATAAACCAAAACTTGATGTGTAATTGAGCATGTTTCTAGACTTTTTCTACAGTACCTCTGTCATTTTTCCCCATCTTCTAAACAAATGATTGAGACATGGAGCAGAACTCGCAAGGTAGGCCTGCTTTCAATAGCAACTAGTTGTTAAACTTTTTCTAAGCAATAAAGAGAAGGTCAGGAATGGTAAAGCCAACCCCAAATAGCTGGGATAAGGGTATGATGATAAAGTATTTTCATCACACACTAAAAAATGGCTGTTCCATTACTTCTAGGTGGGGTAAGAAACCAACATGATAGAGCTAAAGAAAAAATAATAAAAAGAGAAAAACTCATTGAACCTTATTTCCTCTGTGCACAACCATTAAAGCAGCCTATAGTTATCAGTATCAGTTGAGTATAAGATGTCACGCCCCAAACTCAGAAATCGGATTCATAGGAATCCCGATCGCGGAAGCCGGTGCCGACAGTCTCCGTAATACCCCATTCTCGGCTCCCAGTGTTCATACGCCAGGTTTCGATCCTAGGATCCTACAAGGAGGATTTTTCAACGTACATTTGTCTTATAAGAAGCATAACCACAAGTATACCCAAATCATAAAGGCAACATCATCATCACATATCCACTAATATAATCATTTAAATACAATGCTGAAAGGAAAATACATATATTAAAATCAAAGCTCCAGAAGACAGCTGCACACTCTAAGCTCAATGCTGCTGCAACTTAACACCACCTGTACGCATCTATCATGCATAAGCTTATAGAAAGCTTAGATGGCGGTGAAAGTATGTGTGCAAGATAAGTGCCAAATATACCATAAAGCCCATAAATCATACATCATCGGAATAAGTGAAAATACTAACAAGATCATGAATCATACGATATCAGAGTAATCAGAGTAAGCAAAAATATACTGGTAAGTCTATGAGTCATATAATATCAAAATACGCAATACAGATCAGCAATGCAAATGAGGAGTTGTAGAGAGACATATATCAGATACAGATGATATAATGTAATATGTTCGTAGAGAGACATATATCAGATACAGATGATATAATGCAATATGTAAATCTTGATAAGTCTGTCTAGGCCATATAAGTATAGAAAACATAACGACCCAAAATGCCATATGAATGCGGATGTAATATGCAATGCGAATGAGATGACCAAGCTAGAGTGTGAGGTCAGGATGATAGTACGTAGTATCGCAGGCTACAGGGTCCATCACAAGGGACTTCTATCCAAACCAGTCCCATACCTAAATTTGGATAGTCAGACTCAATGTGATAAACTCCTGGTCTCATATTAGTCGACCCAACCAAAATCATGGCCATGCGAAGGTACATGTAACAAATAGTTATGCACCACCAGCCTGAGTTGATAGTAAATGAATGAATGAATATGTAATTCCTGCTCAATAAGTCCACATATCAATATGGTTCCTCTCTGAGATTATCACCGGGGTCTAGTACACTCCACACCACCTGCCGCCCCATCAAGCGCACAACTGGGTAAGTGAAAGAGACCTCACTATCTGCCTGACTAGTAGTCTACCAATACCTACTCAGCTCATCGATAGCGGACCCATTCCTTGAGCTGGTCAAACTTGGCCTAGTTATGCCTACTCCCTCGGGTGGGTAAGGCCACACCCCCTCCCAACCGACCATGGCACTGTGGGAGACGCGGCCGTATTCGACACTCGGGCGCTCATGTGTATCCACTCGGTCTCGATGTTGGGGTGTCCTCTAGTACCAAGAGGGTTTTAGAATTTTTTACCCAGAGCCATCTATGGAAGCCCGATGCTCGAACCAAACATTTTTGATGTCCCATCTGGCCATCCATGATATGCCTGTGGAGGTTATGATCCTGATGTCACTAGGGTGTATAATAATCACAACACACAATGCAAGATGTATGAGTCTTATGATCTAGTCATGCATCAATCCCGCATATACCATGCGCTCATGTGAGATAGCCTCTGCCTATTAAGGAGTCTCATAATAACCTGCCCAATGACATATGTAATGGTCAGCCACATCTCATAACAAACATACAGATGATGTGTATGGGCATGTATCATGATGCTATGCGGTCACATACTCATAATCTGTATCGACAATCAACCTCAACAATGTGGACATTTAACCAACATTGCCCCCAAGGAATAACTCATATAGAGCCTAACATACAGTAGACTCATGGCCTCACACAAGGGCCAAATATACAACACCATGGGCCTCACTTAAGAGCTTAATACACATCACGATGGGCCTCACTCATGGGCCACATATATATCAAGTGGGTCGCATCTCACGGGTCTAATATACATCACAATGGGCCACTCACACGGGCCTAATATACATTAAGTTGGGCTTCATCATATGGGTTGTAAATATATCACAATGGGCCATGTCCGATAGGCCTCGAATACATCACAACGGGCCTCGACAATTGAAATTGACCTCAACAATCGGCCTTGACAATCCGCATCGATAATCGGCACCGAAAATCAGCATATAAACAAGGCGGGGTCCATAGATGGACAACTGATCAACCATAATATAAAGATCAGCCCACGACCGTGGTTATATCAAATCTGATGGCACGGAGCCATCCGTCTATTGTGAATGGGGCCCACTTATTTGGGTTAACCTGCGAAGAGAATGGGCCTAACAAGGCCTAAGGGAAGGTCACAATGAGGACATCTAACTGTCATTACCCATCAATGTGGATATCTAACCAACATTTCTTCCAAAGAGTGACCTACATAGGGCCAAACATATAGTGGGCCCATGGCCTCACATATAATCACGATGGGCCTCATTTACATCACATCATCCTCATCATATAGGCCAACATACATCACATCGGGCCTTGAATATACCACAGGTGGGCCTTGTACCTGGGCCTCAAATATATCAAGTGGGTTGTATCAATGGGCCACACCAATGGGTCAATATACATCAAGTGGGCCGTATTAGTAGGCCGCACCAAGGGGCCTCATATACGACGAGTGGGCCTCAAATATACATTACAGGTGGGCCCTGCACATGGGCCTTATACACATTAAGTGGGTTGTATCAATGGGCCGTAGGGAGAGTTATAATGCGGACATTTAACCAATATTATTCTCACAATGTGGGCATCAAACCATCATTGCTCCCAAGGCTTGACCTGCCATTAACATCATTACATAAACTATGGTGGAATCACACATTGCAATGGGCCTTATAAATATCAAGGTGAGCCTCAACAACGGGTCACAAATACATCAATATAGGCCGTATCAGATTCCCCAAAAGAATCATATTGAAAGATCATTTGGGCCATACCACAAATAGAAATGAAGATAACAACTTTCACTATTAAACAATTACAGGGCTCACTATAAAGTTTATTTTCCAACCAATCTAATCATAAGGTCATACAGACCTGGATTAAGAGGGAAAATAAATTCCTTATTGATCTAAAACTTCTATGACCTAAATGGGTTTCCATGATAGGTGTTCAATCCTCCACTATTATGTGGTGTGGTCCACCTGATCAATGGCTGGATACATCAAGGTGTGGCCCACCTTAATGTATTAGAGATCCAACCTATTCATAAACTAACATAGTGATAGATGAAGTGGAAACACATATCAGCTTAATAGGAAAGTACTGTGGCCCTCAGAAATTTTTGAACAGGGAATGTCACTATCCCCACTATTTAAAATGGTGGGGTCCACTTGAACTTATGGATCGGGCTCATTCTTTAGCTCATGCCATAAATGAGCTTTCAAAGTGGTTGAATGGTTTGAATGCAACACATGCATCATGGTGGGTCCCATATATGGATGGCGTGGATGATACAGGGGGACCCACAGAGCTTAGTGACGCCACTCCAGCAGCTATAGCTGGAGTGAGGTACACTAGCCGTCCCACCCAGGGATGGTGTGGGGGTACAACACATGCATTAGTGGGTCCCACGTGGGGCCCACCATAACGTTTGTTTTCCATCCAACCTGTTGATAAGGTTGCACAGACCTAGATGAATACGAAAAACAAATTTCATAATGACCCAAAGCTTCTGTGAAGACCCAAATGGGTTTCAATGGTAGCCATTTAATCACCATTGTTTCCTATGATGTGGGCCACCTGAGCTTTAGATGGGGCTGATATTTGGAGGGCGGCTCACTGCCTTAAGAGTCTACAAAATGGACGGTGTGGATATACAAAACACACATCATGGTCGGGCACACGGATGGACCGTGGATCCTGCTATTCGTCTGTCCGCCTGCCATTGCCTGCGCACGCTGCTAATAGTAGCATGCTTTTTTATTTTTATTTTTTATTTTCTTGAGTTTTTCACATGTGGGACCCACATCTTGAGAATCCACTCCACCCATCAGATTCTAAGACTTAAAACACACCAAATAAGCCTAATATTTGGTAAGTTTCGGTGAGTAGAACATAAGGTGAGTCTTCAATGGTAACAATATGGTTTTCTAAGCTATGGCACGTCAGAAAACTGGATTTACTTCATTTTTCGGCTCAACGCCTAAAACGGGCTGAGGAATGGAATGGACGGCGTGGAGTGAATACATACATCAAGGTGGGGCCTACATGAGAGGCCCACCTAAAAAGCATAAAAATCAAGCTAATATATATATATATTCTTTCCCAGTTCACATCCAGACGCCGGATGGTTCTAGGTAAGACAAATACATTTAGGGTGGGCCCTACTTAGGTGGAACACCACATGGCTGGGTGGTGTGGAACAACATATATACAAAGTGGGCCCCACCTACAAATGACTTGGATCAAATACATGCTTCATGGTGGGGTTCATCCGGGTGGGCCACACGGCCACATTATCACACACAATAAAAAAGTGGTCACATTATCACACACAATAAAAAAATGAAGAGAGAGAGGGAGAGAAAGAGAGAAAGGAAGACCGAGTGATGGAGGGACCCCGACACTGTAGGCCCTCCCTTTCATGATCTACAACATACATCAAGTGGGTCCCATTTCATATGGGCCCACCGATCAAAATCAATGGTGGAGATCTTTTCTCCATCAAAATAGAAGGTCTAGATGACCCCTTTTCAAACTAGAAAGTAAACATCATGATGGGGTTCATGGAGAATGGTTCCATCATGAAATGATATTGACAATCAAGGTGGGCCATCGGTCACATCCTAGGGTCCAAAGTGAGATCCTTACCATCGATCGGTAGGTCTCACTTGGCTCATCATAAAGTGAGATCCATACCATCTTCTTGCTCCCTTGGCTTCCTTTGCTTAGCTTCGATTCCAATGAAAGATGATGAAGAATAAAGGGTTGAGATGAGAGATGAGAGGGTTAGGAAGTGGGCCACACACAAAATTCTCTCATAGAGATTTGGGAGAGCTTGGACGTGTGATTTTTTATTTTTTTTGGGTTGCTTGGAAAAGAAGGGAGAAATAAGAGAGAGAGAGAAGATGGGATGGAGTGATGGATGAGAGAGAAGGATGGGGGGTGTAAGAGTTTGTTGACTTTAGGGGTAGGTTGTGTAAGAAAGGGTATGGCCTTGTGTAATAACTCTTGAGTTTTTGGGTTACTTGGGGAAGGGTGTGAGGTGATGGTATACTTGACATGATAGGATTGATTGATTGATAGATATGACATTGGGTAGAGATTCTCTTGGGTTTTACAATACGCGGTGTTTTTCCTTCAACTGAACACGGGCCCACTTCTCCTGGCCTAGGTATCGCTTCGGCGTATTCGTCAGGAAGGATCGCAGGAGTTAAAGGAACAATATGGACTAAGATACGAGCCTTACATAAGAAGCTAGAAAAATAAGTGCAGAAGAAATTAGTGAGTAAAACAAACATTGAGAAACATGAAAAGCTAAGTGTCACGCCCCAAACTCAGAAATCGGATTCACAGGAATCCCGATCGCCAAATCAGGTACTGACACCTCGGTAGTACCCCATTCTCGGCTCCTAGCATTCATATGCCAGATCTCGATCCTGGGCTCTTACAAGGAGATTTTTTTTTTGTGTACATTTAACTAGTAATAAGCATAACCACAAGATTACCCAATTCACAACGGCAACATCGTCATCACATATCCACTAATAAACATTTGAATACAATACTGAAAGGAAAATACATAAATAGAGAATCAAACTCCAGAAAACCACCGCATACTCCAAGCTCAACACTGCTGCAGCCTAACATCACCTGCACGCATCTATCGTGCATAAGCTTATAGAAAGCTTAGAGGGTGGTGTAAGTGTGTGCACAAAGTAAGTGCCAAGTATTCAATACAATGTCATAATCATACAATATCAAAAATATTGATAATTCATAATTCGTACATCATCGGAATAAATAAAAATACTGACAAGTCCATAAGTTAATAAATATCAGGATACGCAATATACAACAGTTATGCAATAAAGAATAAAAAAGAGCTAAATATCAGATGCCGAGAATGCAATGCAATATACAAATCCTTCTAAGTCTATCTAGGCCATATAAGTGCAGAAACATAACAACTCAAAATGTCATATGCCTGCGGATGTAATGTAACATGCAGTGCGAATGAAATGACCATGCTAGGATTGTGAAGTCGGGATGATAGTACGTAGTATCACAGGCTACGGGGTCCGCCACAATGGACTTCTATCCAAACCAGTCACATACCTAAATTTGGATAGTCAGACTCAACGTGGTAAAATCCTGATCTCAGGTTGGTCGCGCGCCCAACCAAAATCCTTGCCATAACGAAGGTATACAACAATCAGTTGCGCACCACTAGCCCGAGTGGATAGTGAATGAATGAATGAATGAGCATACAACTCCTACTCGATAAGTCCACATATCAGTACGGTTCCTCTCTGGAAAATCACCGGGGTCTATTACACTCCAAACCAGATTGTCGCCCCATCGCGCGCAACAAGGTGAGTGGAAAAGACCTCACTATCCGCCTGCCAATATCGTGCCCGACTGGTCAATAGCGGACCCATTCCTCGAGCTGGTCAGACGGCCACACCCCCTTCCAACCGACCACGACACAGTGGAGAGCGCAGCCATCTGGTAATCGGCACTCGGTGCTTATCTACCCACTCGGTCTAGACGTTGGAGCAACCTCTGGAACCAAGAGGGTTCTGGGACTTTCACCCAAGGATATCTATAGCACCCCATGTAGAACAGATTTTCGGTGTCCCATTTGGCCATCCACGATATGCCTATGGAGGCTATGGCCCTGATGTCGCTACGGCGTACAGTAGTCATAATGTAAGATGCATGAGTCATACAATCCAGTCATGCATCAATCCTGTGTATACCGTATGCTCATGTGAGGTAACCTCCACCTAATAGGGAGTCTCATAACAACATGCTCAATGATATATGCAATGTTCAACCACATCTCATAAAAAACATGCAGATGATGCGTATGGGCATGTATCATGATGCTATGCTGTCACATACTCATAATCGGTATCAATAACTATCCTCGACAATCGGCTTCGACAATGTGAATATTTAGCCAACATTACCCCCAAGGGATGGCCCACTAGAGCCAAATATATAATGGGCCCATGGCCTCACATAAAGGCCTAATATACAACACAGTGGGCCTTATTCGAGGGTCACATACACAATAGGTGGGCCTTGCTCATGGGCCCTGAATACATGACATATGGGCCCTACACGTGGGTCTTAAATACGTCAAATGGGCCATGCATCATGGCCTAATACATATCATAATGGGCCTTTCCCATAGGTCATAAATATATCACAATGGCCTCAAACACGGGCAGAATGTGCATCACAATCGGAATCCACAATCGGCCACGATGATTGGCCTCAATCGATAGTCGGCCAATCGGCCACGACAATCATAATCGACAATCGGCCACGATAATCGGTCTCGATCGATAATCGATTAATCGGCCATGACAGTCATAATCGGTAATTGGCCACGATAATCGGTCTCGATCGATAATCGGCCACAATAATTAGTACCGATAATCAACATTGATAGTCAGCACCGACAACCGACATATATCCAAGGTGGGGTCCATAGATGGATAACAATCAACCACAATGTAAAGATCGGTGGCCGTGGTTATACCAAATCCAATAGCTTGGAGCCATCCGTCTATGGTGCATGGGGCCTACTTATTTGGGTTAATCCACGAAGAGAATAGGCCTAACAAGGTCTAAGGGAAGGTCACAATGAGGACATCTAACCGTCATTGCCCATCAATGTGGACATTTAACCAACATTGCTCTCAAGCAGTGGCCTACATGGAGCAAAACATATAGCGGCCCACGGCCTCACATAAGGCCTAATACACATCATATTGAGCCTCATACCTGGACTTCAAATACATCACAATAGGTCATGTCCCATGAGCATCGAATACATCACAATAGGCCTCGCCCATGAGCTCCAAATACACAATGGGTGAGCCCTACACATGGGCCTTATTCACATCAAGTGGCTTCATCAATGAGCCGCACAAATGGGCCTCATCTCTGGGCCGCATATACATCACTATGGGCCCCATACATGGGCAGCATATACATTACAATGGGCCTTAGACATGGGTCTTAAACATGGGCCTGACAATACAAACGGGTGAGCCCCGCCCATGGGCCACACCAATGGGCTTCATATATATCAACTGGGTTACATCAATGGCTGCACTAATGGGCCTTATATTCATCAAGTGGACCGTGTCCATGGGCCTTTCCAATGGGCTTTATATATATACCAAGGTGGGCCTCAATAACGGCCACAAATGAATCAAAGTGGCATAACGGATGGGCCGCAAGGTACATCAAGGTAGGCCTAATCACATGGGCCTCATGTATATATCTAATAGGCCACACCAATTAGGCCTTACATACATTATAATGGGCCATAACCCAGGGCCTTACCCAGGGCCTTGAATACATCACAATGGGTTGAGCCCTACTTATTCCAAAGGGGCCCATTACTGGACAACTTAGATAAAACACGTACATCACGTCAGGGCCACGTGAATGAACAGTGCGAGCAACACATTACAAGGTGAGCCCTATCACATGGGCCAAAATACAAACAGATGGGCCCTGATCATAATGAAGATGAGCCTAGATGGCCTACATACTACAAGTATGGGCCCATCAATGGGCACAAGGGAGAGTCATAATACGGACATTTAACCAACATTGCTTCCAAGGAGTGGCCCACATAGGGCCGAACATATAGTGGGCCCGTGGCCTCACACAAAGGCCTAATATGCATCACAATGGGCCTCATACAAGGGCTACATGTGCATCACATTGGGCCACTTCTCAGGGCCTCATATACACAACAAGTCGGCTCTACACATGGGCCTCAGTACACAGCATGCGGCCCTACACATGGGTCTCACATACATCAAATGGGCCACATACCTGGGCCTCGAATACATCAAGTGATGGCCTAATGCATATCACAATGGGCCTTGCTCATGGGCCTCAGATTCGAACAAGTGGACCCCGTCATATGGGCCTTATTTGTCTCAAATGGGCCACACCAATTGGGCCGTGCTAATGGGCCTTAGATTCATATCAAGGTGAGCCTCAACAACGGCCCCAGATAAAACAAAATGGGCCTCATACATATCAAAGGTGGTCCTCAACCATGGGCCTCATACACCTCAAGGTGGGCCTCAACAATGGGCCTCATATATATCAAAGGTGGGCCTCAACCATAGGCCTCATACACCTCAAGGTGGGCCTCAACAATGGGCCTCATATATATCAAAGGTGGGCCTCAACCATAGGCCTCATGCACCTCAAGGTGGGCCTCAACAATGGGCCTCATGCATATCAAAGGTGGGCCAACTTAAACCATAGATTTGACTCATTCTTAGTCTTAAGCCATAAAATGATCTTTGAAAATGGTTGGAAGGCTTGGACATAGCTCATGCATCATGGTGGGGGTCCACATAACGGCCCACTATCATATATATTATATAAAATATAATATATAATCCATAATATATATATATATATATATATATATATATATATATAATATAATATATACAATATTCTATAAAATATAATATAATATATGTATATATACATACACACACTACAACCAGGTGGGTCCCACCGTCCAGTGTGGACGGTGCGGATAGAACACATGAATCATGGTGGTGCCACCGTCCACAGTCAGTGGACGGTGTAAATGAAATAAATACATCACTGTGGGTCCCATGTGGGGCCCACCATAACATTTATTTTACATCCAAACTGTTCATAGGGTCACACGGACCCTGATAAATAGGAAAAAAAATTTCACTTTGATCCAAAACTTTTGTGGCTCATAAAAGGGTATCAATGGAAGATGTTCATTATCACTATTTCCAGTGATGTGGGCCACCAGAACATCAGATCATCCTGATCTTTGGAGGGGGGCCACTTCAGGGGGTGGCCCATCCGATGAACAGTGTGGATACCGAATATGCATCATGGTGGGGCCCACAATAAGGGGCCGTGGGTCCCTGCCTCCCGCCCACTCGTCAAACGCAGTAGGATGCTGCACGGCATCCTCTGGACGCTGCAGCAGCAGCGCCTGCTGCAACATGGTTTTTATTTTAATTTTTTTAATTTTTTTTTAAATTTTTCATACAAGGGGCCCACATTGGAAGAATCTAATCCAGCCACTGGATTCCAGGACTCAAGACGGACCAAATGAGACTAATATATAACGTGTTTTGGGTGAATAGAAGAAACAAGGTGAGTTTTTATGATAATTCCACTATCTCTTATGGTATGGCCCGTCCGAAAATCGGATTGGTCTCAAATTTTATCTCAACGTCTAAAATGATCTGGAGAATAGAATGGACAGTGTGGATTAAACCCACACATCAAGGTAGGGCCTGCATATGTAGCCCACTCCAAAGCTTGTTAAACCAAGCTATTATTTATTTGCATTTCACGTCCAGCGTCCCTGGACGCTGGACGGCTTGAACACATATAGGTAAGGTAGGCCCCACCTCTAGACGTGCTGTCTAGATGGGCCACCAAAAGGCTGGGTGGTGTGGATAATATACACATCAAGGTGGGGTCCATCCGAGTAGCTCATACAATCATTTCATCACACAAAATATATGAAAAAGAGAGGGAGAGAGAGAGGCACCCACCTTAGGATCTCATCTTCTTCTTCCGCCTATAGCCCCTAGAGCTCCAAGGGAACAAGATTCAATGGTTGGGATTGATTTTTGGAGGGTTGGATTTGGGGGTGGAGAACTTGTAAATGGTTGGAAATGGAGAGCTCTCATGGACGTTGGGAGCTCTCTCTCTCTTGCTAGGAAATAAGAAAGAAAGAGGGAGGGAAAGAGAGAGGTGGTAGTTCCTAGGAAATTAATGAGTTTGACTAATGGAGAAAAGGGAATGGGTGGTTGCTTGAAAGGAGTTATGGCTAGTGTAGAGTAAGGTAGGGTAGGGTGATGTCACCCCTAGGGTGACATCATAGTAATTATGGCTTTATAGGGAAATACATCAACAGGGATAGGTGGGTCCCGCGATCAAGCGATCAATGGTCAGGATAATGTACGGGCCGGATCTCATAATCTGAGCATCGCATTGACGCATGAGACGTGGCATCGGAATCGCATCGACGACGCGGTCGAAATGACATAAGTCGCAGGTTGAGTCAGCTCGAGTTTACAGGGCATGATTCAAAAGCACGTGCAAATGCTATTTACACGTCGTGGGTCGCCAGAATTCGACTGGAAGAACCGTGGGATCTTATGGAACAGTACATGCTAGGATACGGGTCTTACACTAAGAAAATGGAAAACTTACTCATTAAACTCGGTAAGATTTAGAAGACCATCCCCATCCACATCCAAAGCCTTAAAGTGATCCTCTTTCCACCAACCAATATTGCAAGTGTTATTATGTGCCATAAAAAGTACAAATTAAACTACAATCAAATCTTTTAGAACTCAGGTCAGTTATGGCAATTTAAAGGGCATTGCTTTATGCAAACATCAAGGTCACTAACATTCTATTCATAGAATAATTGTATGCACCATTTTTAGTTCATAATTTCATAATGACAGCTAGCTATGAGTCCATGCATTTGAAGCTGAACAAGAAACTATTATAATGTCAATTTGGGCCCAGATATAGATTGATAATGGAATGAGACTAACCCCACTTTGGTCCAAATGCACAAAGTGGACCACATTTGTGAGTTCTAAAAAGCAGCTACAAAAAGACCACATAAAACTGAATGGTAGTGTTTTCTCTTGGGCATGAGGAGATAGACTTCCTTTCCCTCCTATTGTTAGTCAGGAAGAGCCTGGCTAGTTAATAGTGAGGCTGTAGGGTTGCTGCTATCTATTCTCTATTCTCAAAAAAACAAAAAAGAAAAAAAGTGACTTTGTACCAAAACAAAAAATCTTTAAGCCCTCCTAGAGTGCTCTCAGCCCCACCCTAAAGGGAAAGGATGCTTTCCTCGAGGTAATGTATACATATAACCTTGGTAATCTTGAGCAGTAGAGCCCGTCACAATAAACCCACCATTGCTTCTTCACATGCACCATGAGAATGTCTCATAGAGATAAATATTTATAAACCCTCAAATGTTGGTGCTAAATCATAGATTGTGCTCGAAAGTTAGCAACCAAAACTAAACCATGACAATGCATGTTTATACACTTACAAATGGATAATTGCAACCAAACATGCAAAGGAGCAATCACTATATGCAAGTAGCTTTGGACAATTTCACGCAATTACACTTGGGAAGTAGTGAACTTTGTGTTTTAAAAGGACATTGGAGGGATTTCAAATACAGGGGAGGGTATCTAAGTAATCTCTCTCCCTCCATGTGTGTTGCGCGTGCCATGCCCACTAGTGCCCTTAATGGGTAGGGTTGCACCTGAATTTGAATACATGATTATTTAATAGGCCCTGAATTTTAGGTCTAATTAAAACTGAGTAACTCAAAACCTGCGCCCCATACCATTGCCATCTCTATGGAACACATGTAACATTCTCCACATGGCTCCTACATGTAGGCTTACCAAAAGACTCAAACTTCAGTTTCAACAGTGACTAAACTTGTTTCAATTTTAAAATCAGGATGATCAATCTTCCTGATGTCATAAATCAAACCAAAAAAGAGAACTGATCATACCATTCTAAAAGGAAATCTCCCTGCTCATGCAACTTAACAGAAATTGTTAGAGAAGTGTAGTTATTCCGCAGCAAAGACACTTATATATGTTGAAAAGACATGATCCTTTATTTGCTTAATTAAAACCTAGTTTTGATTGTTGATAAAAAGATTTTTTTTTTTTTTTTGATAGATAGATTACTGATAAAAAGAATATGGTAGAAAATAAAAGGACAACAAAGGCAGGGAAAAAATAGAAGGAAAAGATGAAGCAAGAGCATGCAGCAAAATGGAGGAAATAATAAACATTTAATCAACAGAGTAGAATACTGAAACCACACTCCATAATGAATAACAACAAACTGCTTCTTTTTCCTTAAAGGTATGATGACAAAAACTTTTGGAGTGCACTAAGAAAATATCAATCAACGGTCTGTCTCTCAAACTCAAATGGCACAAGTATTTTTTTACTACAATAAGTTATTCCTCTTTTTTGTCATTCACACAATATCAGCAGAAACAAGTTTTTAACTCTAACCATCAACAACAAAAGGAACATCTCTATGGTAGTGCCCACTTTTATATATCACCACCACCATCTTGTCCCAAGCAAGCTTATTTTGGGTGGGCTTTACAGATCCCTTTCTTAAGCCCTAGTCCTTGCTTAAGTGAACAAGTCTTCATATAATCATACTCCTCCTTACCACTTAGATCCAAGTTCATTTGAATCTTTTAGGCCATTCAACCATAATCTAAGTTCCCTAACCAAGCTATCTCCAGTTTTTTTAGCACAAGGTAAAAACATTAAACTAGGCTTATCTTTCATTGGGCTTACTCTTAGATATGCTTCAACAATTATAATTACTGATTCTATCTTTTATTAGGCTTACTCTTAGATATGCTTCAACCATTATAATTACTGATTCTATCTTTCCTATCCCAGTCTTCCCACCACCCATCTCAACACCCTCGTCTCTAAGTTCATCTCCTGCTCATGTTGCCATCTAGTTTGCCCAAATTAATATGGCACATCCAGTCAAATAGTTGTCCCCATTCAGCTCTACATGTTAATGCTCAGATCCATATGTTCAGCACAAGTTTTGTACCTTAGCTGATCTAAAATAGATCCAAGAAGTTGGATGGCTTACCTCCTCACACATGATCATCAAATACACACATCAAAGGCAATGTGCACAGCTTACCTCCACGTAACAACCTTTACGGAACACCATGTTTGAGGGACATTCTCATTAAAAGAAACATTCACAGTGGTCTGGGAAGATTAAAAATATGTGAAATTCTCTCTTCTAGGAGAGACAAAAAGCGACTAAATGCATCCATCCATTCTGAAACTAAACGCCCAGAAAGGCCAAAATCCTAAAGCATTTCATTTCAATAGGAAGGCATAATCCACGATGAAACAGTAGTGACAAACTAAGATCATTATGTCTGAAAAAATAAGGTACTGAAATTTTCACTATAATCAGAGATCATATCTGAAAAACCATTGCAGGATATAGAACATTTTATCAGTGATCTATAGGAAGATATCGACCATTCTTTTCAAGATATCTCCACCATATATCACACACGAACCCTAGATCTGTCAAGAATAGAGCATTTTATCAGCGATCCATAAAGAGATCGATCATTCTTTTCAAGAGATCTACACTGTATATCACATATGAAACCTAAATCTGGCGAGAAATCAAGGAAAATCAAAACAAAAGGGAAGAAAATGCAGAGATCTAATGAAAAAGATCTTAGATCTGAGGTAAACTCACTAACCTGGATGCCATGCTCGAGGCAGTACATCTCCTTGCAGGCATTGCTGACCTAGATACCGGCTTGACCGATGTGGATCGAGATGCACTCTTGATGAGGGTTAAATATTACATATCAGACAATGATTATTGCCGAATTTTACTTACAAGATAATGTTTAATGCCATATTTTAATTATATTTTGATTGCAGGAGGAAATCAAGAGCGTGGATTAAAAAGTGATATTAACAGCGTGGATTTGACGTTACAAAGTCACCAGAGCAAGGGACGCACTCCATAGGACCAAGATCAACGGATTTACATACCATGGATCGAAGAAAATAAAGCCGTTCACCGTTAAAAAGGCCTAAAATTGGTCCAAAATGCAAGATCACAGGGTTCCTGCTATCCGATTGACCTGAAACTTCATACATGGGATGAGGGTCATAAGTTAACCGTACACATAAAATTTCAGCCATTGGATCACTATATAAGTGCCCCAAGTGATAGATCAGCCCATAAACCGTTGATTCTGGGCCCACCTGATATCTGTAATTTCCTCAAATCTAGTCTCAACGCTTTAAATAGGGAGACAAAATGAATGGATGGATTGAATTTCTCAGAAACATCATAGTGGACCCCACCTTGTGTAGCATGTGCACGTGTACAAGTGCACTAGCCGTGCACTGTACGTCCACCATGGTCAAACCGACCTTTGACCGTTCCATCTCAATTTCCTTTTTAGAGACGGAACTCTCTGTTACATAGCACGTCCGCTGGCCCTTTTTGCGGTCGATAGTGGACCCCACACATACCCCGTACGGAAAATCCACACCGTCCATCTTGTAGAGGGCTTCGAGACCTACAAAACCATGCTAACCTTTTGTACCCATACGCACACACGTGTGAGATACAGAGGCCACAAAAGGGCTGCCCTGTAGCGTTCAAACCTGATCTTTTAGTGAATTCTTCTCTGGGACACGCCTATGGATGTTCAAAATCACCTATTCTTGACTGAAATTTCGTTCTGAATCCAATGGACGGGATGAATTTTCCAAAAAATACTTCTGTGGGTCCCACCGATCACAATAGAGAAATGATGCGAAAGGTTTCGCACATCCGCGAAAATTGACTTTTCCAGGCAGTTTTGGTCCACCATCTTTGATCATATGGCAGATCTGAACCGTCTATCATGTAGAAGACCCAAGAAAGTCCTAAGGGACGATGTTTCTTTAGAATTTGAGCGAGAAAAATGGCGTGTTTCGAGGCACCGAACTTGGCTGCGAAAAAGCTTTCAATGAGCATGCATAGCTTTCCAAATCCGATTCAAATTCAATTTTCACCACTCCAGCAACTATATAAGGAGGTTTTTGGACGTGGGGAGCATTCATTCAGAGCTAGGAAGGAAGATCCAGAGCCAAGGAGAAGAAAGAGAAGAGAGAGAGAAGAAAGAAGAAGAGAGATAAGGAAGATATTTTTAATGTTTTTATTTTATATTTTTTTTTCCTAATTAATTTTATGGATTGCTAAATCTCTTAGCTAGGGCTGAGATGAAGCCCCTAATTTGATTGACTTTTGTTTATGTTGAATTTATTTTAATTGAATTGATTTGTTTCTTTTTCTAGTGTGTTTTCCTGAGATTTCTATACTTCTCCATTCTATGAGCTCGACCAAAGTCTAGATATGGATGTTGTTTAGAATATTACTTTAGATGCTTGTGTCTGACCATGAATAGGTTTCCTATAGAGGAAGAAACAGGATTTACATCTCTCCATGCCTGACCATGGATGGAAAGATGTGATCCATATGCTTTAAAAGATTATACATTCTGTGTGCCCGACCAAGGACATAGGATGTGATTTGTTTATTAAATTTATATCAATCTAAATTAGAATAAATCAACAGGTAAAATAAGGGTTAGGATAATTAGGGGTAGATTCGAAAGTCCTAGTCTTCTCCTGGATTGAATTTTTCTCATAGTTCTCAGTTATTTTTCATAGATTTGTGTTAGTTTACTTATTAGTTTGCTAAAATATTTGTTAGATTAGTTAAGAAGAGTCTTAAATTTTAAATTGTGACAACCAGTCCTCGTGGGAACGATCTCGTAATACGTACCATATTTACATCTGATTCGTATACTTGCAAGTTAAAATCATTTAAATCAAATTGGATTAAATTAAAAAACATCAAGTTTTTGGCGCCGTTGCCGGAGACTGTTTCAGTCCAAATTGAATTTAGGATTCTCTCTTATCATAATTCATCGCCTTAGGATTTTACTAACTATAGCTTAAAGTTTTTATTTTTTTTTTATTTTAGAAACTAACATATTTCCTCTTTTGCAGGGTCTTGATTTGAACTTCTATTTTGGTAATCCCTTTCTATAATTCTCTATTTTTTTTAATTTCTATTTTTTTAGAAATTTTCTAATTCTAGGCTTTCTTCTTAGAAATTTTATAATTTCTAATTTTAGATTTAGATTCTTCTTTCAATTAACTTTCTATTTTCTAGTTTTAGAAATTTTTTCCTTTTTAGAAACTAACTGTTGCTTAAGATTTTTTTTTCTAGCATTATTTTAGGAAATTGCATTTTTTTTTTTTTTTTTACAGGAATTGAAGAAGGAAGCTGTCAAATAAGATTGTCTTCAAAAGGAGAAGCTACCAAATCTTCAGAGATCCATCATCTCCTTTTCCAGGTTCTTTCTTCCAATTCTTGTGTACATAGCTTTCTCTTGTTTTTAGGAATTCATAATTTTTAGTTATAGTCTTATTTCTCTTAGGTTGCATCTTAGTTTAGTTTAGTTTTCTTTCCTACATTTCAGTTATTCAGTTTATGCTAGGGCGTAGATCTTTGAACATAAAACTAGCACCCTTTGATCCTGAAATAGAAAGAACCTTTCGTAAAAGATATAGAAATATCCTATTCGAAATGACGGACGAGAATGCAATTAAAGCGCTTAGAGATTATTCAGCTCCTGTCCAATTTAATGCGCCTTCATGCATAGTATTGCCAGCTACCACGGCAGCACACTTTGAACTTAAACCAGGGGTCATACAGTTGTTACCATCTTTCTATGGTTTAGACAAAGAGGATCCATATCATCATGTAAAAGAATTTCTAGACATTTGCTCGACCTTTAGGTTTCAAAACTTCTCAGATGATTCGATCTATTTGCGCATTTTTCCTTTTTCTTTGAAGGATAAGGCAAAAGCATGGTTGAATTCTCTAGGAGTTGGGACGATCACTACATGGGATCAACTGTCTAAGAAGTTTTTAAACAAATTCTTCCCTGTTCACAAAACAAATGCTCTCCATAGAGAAATCACTAATTTCACGTAAAAAGAGGGAGAGCACTTTCATGAATGTTGGGAAAGATGGAAGGACTTGCTCCTTAAATGTCCACACCATGGCTTTGAGAAGTGGCAATAAGTTCAATACTTCTATGACGGTTTGACACCTCAAAACCGTCGCATGGTTGATGCCACCAGTGGAGGGTCATTCATGACCAAAAGTGATGTCGAAGCATGGAATTTGTTTGAAACCTTGTGCGAAAATTTTCAACAATGGGACTACTCAAATAGAGGTGAAAGAAATCCCCAACTGCCAAAGAAAGGTGGTATATATGAGATAGGAGTCACGCCAAATATTTATACCATACTTGATAGCCTGACACAGAAAGTCGATGCTCTGATGTTGAATAATGGACCTCCACAAACAACTCAAATCGAGTCATGTGCTATATGTTCTAGTCTTGGCCATCTTACGCAGTCGTGTCCATTTGGTGCAGCATTTCTTGAATTTCTCTCCGAACAAGTACATGCTATGAACACCTTTCAGAGACCTGGGAATGATCCTTACTCAAATACCTACAACCCAGGGTGGGCTAGACATCCAAATCTTTCTTGGTCAAAAGGACCATAACAAGGAGGACCATGTGAAAATCCTCCTATGCAACCTTACCTACAAGTTGGTAGTCAACAACCTCAACAGTTTCCGCAATATCAACAAGCTCCTGTACAATCTAGGAAATCATCTCTTGAGGATACACTCAAACTTTTTATGCAGAGTTCTCTTCAATTTCAAAAAGACACCCAACAAACTTTACTAGCTAACAAGCAAAGCGTACATGCGAATGCTCAATCTATTGCCAAGCTGAAAGTTCAATTGGGTCAACTTGCTGCCACATTGAGTGAGAGAGAGAAGGGGAGGTTCCCTAGCCAACCTGTGGCAAATCCAAAAGGACAGTTTGAGATTGGCTCTAATTCAAACCAGGAATAATATCATGAGCAAGCCAAATCTATCATTACCCTTAGGTCTGGTAAACAGATCGAGAACAAAGTAGAAATGCCTAGGAAAGAATCAAATTCCAAACCGGAAGAGCAAAATGAAGCGTAGAGACATACTATTGCATCTAGAGTCCAAAAGCACTCTGACCCTCCAAAAATCACTCCTGTGTCATCCTATGTGCCTAAAGCACCTTTTCCTCAACGTCTGACACCAGTTAAGAAAGGAAACAACTTTAATGAGATATTGGAGATGTTTAAGCAAGTGCAAATTAACATTCCATTGCTTGATGCTATCAAGAAAGTCTCTGCTTACGCTAAGTTTCTTAAAGATTTATGCACTCAGAAGCATAAGATACATGTTTATAAGAAGGTCTTCCTTGCAGAGCAACTCAGCTCTATGATTCAACATAACACCCCTCCTAAATTTAGGGATCCAGGAGCTCCTACCATTTCTTGCGTCATATGAGATTATAAGGTTGAGAAAGCATTGCTTGATTTAGGGGCGAGCGTTAATTTGTTGCCATATTTTGTGTATGAGCAGCTACGACTTGGTGAACTGAATTCAACTAAAATAACACTACAACTAGCTGATAGATCTGTCAAGGTGCCCCGTGGTGTTATTGAAGATGTGTTAATCCAAGTTGATAAGTTTTATTTTCCAGTGGATTTCATCGTTCTTGATACTCAGCCTGTCCCGAATCCTACAAGTTAAATCCCGGTTATCTTGGGACGTCCATTCTTATCTACATCCAATGCTATTATAAATTGTAGAAATGGAGTCATGAAGTTATCTTTTGGTAACATGAAGATTAAACTTAATGTTTTCAATGTTGGACAACAACCGGCAGACTCGGATGATATTTGTGAGGTGAACATGATTGATAGCCTAGTGCATGACTCTTTCTTTAAATCTTCCGAAGATGCACTGGAGACTTTTCTAGCACATTTTGGCACAGACTTTGACATAGAAAGTTCCATCGAAGAAGTCAATGCATTGCTCGACTCTAATTCTATAATGGATACTACAAAATGGAAAGCGAAAGTGGAACTTCTTCCACCATCTGAGTCTAAACCGATCCCATCTGTTGAGAAACTACCCGAACTTGACCTTAAACAATTACCTGAAACTCTCAGGTATGCATTTTTAGGTCCTTCTGAGACCCTACCTGTCATCATAGCTTCTAACCTCGATAAGGAACAGGAGGAAAAGTTGCTTAATGTTCTTAGAGAACATAGGGCAGCTATTGGGTGGACAATAGCGGACATAAAGGGAATAAGCCCCACTGTGTGTATGCATCGTATTCATCTTGAGAAAAATGCAAAAACGTCACGTGAAATACAAAGGAGGCTTAATCCTAACATGAAAGAAGTCGTACGGGCGGAGGTGCTTAAATTGTTAGATGTTGGTATCATTTATCCTATTTCAGATAGCACGTGGGTCAGCCCAGTCCAAGTTGTTCCAAAAAAGTCTGGGATTTCGGTGATAAAAAATGATGATAATGAATTAGTACCAACCCGCATGACTACGGGTTGGCGAGTTTGTATTGATTACCGTAAACTGAACCTGGTCACAAGGAAGGATCACTTTCCTCTTCCTTTCATAGATCAGATGCTAGAGAGATTGGCAGGGCATAGCTATTATTGTTTCCTGGATGGTTATTCCGGGTACAATCAAATTCCCATTGCTCCCGAGGATCAAGAGAAAACCACATTTACATGTCCTTTTGGTACATATGCCTATAGGCGTATGCCATTTGGGCTATGTAATGCGCCTGCTACTTTTTAACGATGCATGATGAGTATTTTTTCAGACATGGTTGAGCGTTTCCTCGAGATTTTCATGGATGATTTTTCTATTTTTGGCTCTTCCTTTGATGAATGCTTATACCATCTATCTCTAGTTTTGGAAAGATGTAAAGAAACGAACCTGGTATTGAATTGGGAAAAGTGTCATTTTATGGTTCAAAAAGGGATTGTACTCGAGCATGTTATTTCAAGTAAAGGCATTGAAGTTGATAAAGCAAAGATTGATTTAATTTCTAGTCTTCCTCCACCTAGAACGGTGAAGGAAATTAGATTATTTTTAGGGCATGCAGGATTCTACAGGAGATTCATTAAGGATTTTAGCAAAATTTCACGACCCTTGTGCAGTTTATTAGCTAAGGATTTTGCATTTGACCTTGATGATGATTGTCGGAAAGCTTTTGACAAGTTAAAGCTTTTATTAACTTCTGCTCCAATCATCCAACCACCTAATTAGAGTTTACCTTTTGAGCATATGTGTGGTGCTTCTGATTATGCTGTTGGAGCCGTCTTAGGGCAACGATTGGACAAAATACCTCATGTCATTTATTATGCTAGTAGGACTCTAAATGATGCTCAACTGAACTACTCTACCACTGAAAAAGAGTTGTTGGCGGTGGTATTTGTTCTAGACAAATTCAGGTCATATCTCATTGGATCGAAGGTTATAGTGTTTTCAGATCATGCAGCATTGAAATATCTTCTTTCTAAAAAAGATGCTAAACCTCGATTGATTCGTTGAATTCTCTTGCTACAAGAATTGACATTGAAATTCGGGATAAAAAGGTTCCGAAAATGAGGTAGCCGACCATTTGTCTAGACTTGTCTTAGAGCCCACAGTGGATCTTATGCCAATGAACGAGTCTTTCCCTGATGAACAACTTTTAGCTATTTCTCAATTACCTTGGTATGCGGATATCGTAAATTATCTTGTTACAAGTCAGATTCCTTCTCATTGGACTAAACAGGATAAATCTAAATTTCTTGCTGAGGTTAAACATTTCTTCTGGGATGATCCATACCTATTCAAACTCTGTCATGACCAGGTCATTAGGAGATGTGTACCTGAGAGTGAGTTTTATAGTATAATCTCCTTTTGTCACGACCATGCATGTGGTGGTCATTTTAGTTCAAAGAAAACAGCTGCAAAAGTTTTACAAAGTGAATTTTATTGACCTACACTTTTTCGAGACACACATGCCTTTTGTTCTACATGTGATCGATGCCAACGTATGGGTAATATTTCCCGTAGGAACATGATGCCACTTACCAATATTCTCATTGTTGAGATATTTGATGTTTGGGGTATTGACTTCATGGGTCCGTTTTCCCATCATTCGATTATATGTATATCTTTGTGGCCGTCGATTATGTCTCTAAGTGGGTGGAAGCAGTGCCATGTAAAACGAATGATCACAAAGTTGTGGTCCGCTTCTTGAAAGAAAATATCTTTTCTCGTTTTGGTACTCCTCGGGCAATCATAAGTGATGTTGGTACTCATTTTTGTAATAAACCGTTTGAATCTTTAATGAAGAAATATTCCATCACCCATAAAGTTGCAACTCCATACCATCCACAAACAAGTGGTCAAGTAGAAGTTTCGAATCGGGAGATTAAACAAATTTTAGAGAAAACAGTTTGCCCTGATCGTAAGGATTGGTCGCAACGTTTGAATGATGCTCTTTGGGCGTATCGTACAGCATTCAAAATCCCGATTGGAATGTCTCCCTATAGGCTTGTCTTTGGGAAAGCATGTCACTTACCTGTGGAATTAAAACATCATGCTTATTGGGCCATCAAAACCTTTAATTTTGATTTGAACAAGGCTGGATCGCATCGTAAACTTCAACTCAATGAGTTAGAAGAAATTCGAAATGAGGCATATGAGAATGCGAAAATTTATAAAGAATGAACGAAATTTTTTCATGACCAGTCAATTCTTCGCAAGACATTTGAACCGGGTCAGAAAGTCTTATTGTATAATTCCAGGTTACGCCTCTTTCCTGGAAAACTACGTTCGCGATGGTATGGTCCTTATCAGGTAGCAACAGTATTTCCTCATGGAGCAGTTGAGGTTAAAAATCTTAAGGACGAAAATATTTTCAAAGTAAATGGTCAAAGACTGAAACCTTATTTGGAGGATTTGGTTAATCAAGATGTTGAGGAAGTTAATTTGGAGGACCCAGGTTTTCAAGATTAATTAATTCATGGTCTATTTTTGTCTGGCTGAAGACGTTAAACTTAGCGCTCCTGCGAGGCAACCTAGCTTTTCTTTTTATTTCTTTTTCCTAGTTAGTTATCTCAATGTTTGTGGGTAACATTGCTGTAAACCCTCACGAGACTACAACTCGTCCACTAGGGGCAACGTAGGGGTTTAAAGGCTTATTGCATACGCTAAATGCAATCAAGAGCACCTGCGAAAGTGGTATAGGTAGGATTTTCTTTTTGTTGATTTCTCTCTTGTGCTGACTCAATTTTACGTTGATATTTTTGGGAAAGCCTCTTAAATTCTCCATCCAGGTACTATCTTTCCATCACTCATTTACTTTTGTTGTCCCATGTACATTGCATGTTTATTTCTTTTACATTGAGGACAATGTAGATTTTAGGTTGGGGGTGGGAGATTAGGTAACCTAATCAGTATTTTCTTGGTCTTGAGCAAAAAGTGTGAAAATTTTTAAATTTTTTTAAAATTTGATTAGGTAACCTAATCAGTATTTTCTTGGTCTAGAGAAAAAAGCGTGAAAATTTTTAAATTTTTTTAAAATTTTCTAAAATTTCTTATGAATTTGAAGTTGCTTTGAAGGATAGTTGTGATTTTAAAATTAAAAGATACGTGATGTTGGTAATTTATGACTCTTGGATTCAGTTGTCTGTTAGATTTCACATTTAAGTTTGAATTGTTAACCCGTGATTAGAAGATTTAAACATTGATTAAGTCATGATTTTGCATATCACATCTCGCTTACACATTAAGGTTTCGATTCGATATTGAATGATTAACTTGGTAATCACAAAGCATGAAAGGAACCAGCCAAAATAAAATTTCATGTGCAGTAAAGAAGAATAAAAAGGGTAAGTCACATAATCTTTACCATAGGTTTGCTCCCTATGGGTGTAGATTCGATCCCCCATGGTTGATAGTTAGAAAAGAAGTTAGGTGACAAGTTTTCACCATAGGTTTGCTCCCTATGGGTGAAGATTTGATTCCCCTTCCTTGGCCTTACTGTTCTTATAAAAAAAAATAAAAGCTGATAGAATGAAAAGTTAATATGTAAGGCAAGTATTGGTTTCAGTTTTGGTTGTCATGAATGCTCTTGATAATTACTAATGATATCATGAAAATGACAATTGGATCTCTTAACAGTGGTAAGCCAAGATTACACTATACACTCGTGGAACTCAATGTTTAGAATGTTCTAATTAATGGATTAATAATTTTGAACTTGATTACGAAGTTTACCATAAGCTTGCTTCCAGAAGAAAATACTGTTTCCATTCATAAATCTTAGGATTCTCGCATCTCGATTATTTGTTCACAAGTCACTTGAATTTACAGGAATTATCTTTTATTCCTGAAATTATTTTTCGCATGTTTTGCTCGGGACTAGAAAAATGCTGGTTAGGGATTGTGATGAGGGTTAAATATTGCATATCAGACAATGATTATTGCCGAATTTTACTTACAAGATAATGTTTAATGCCATATTTTAATTATATTTTGATTGCAGGAGGAAATCAAGAGCGTGGATTAAAAAGTGATATTAACAGCGTGGATTTGACGTTACAAAGTCACCAGAGCAAGAGACGCACTCCATAGGACCAAGATCAACGGATTTACATACCATGGATCGAAGAAAATAAAGCCGTTCACCGTTAAAAGGCCTGAAATTGGTCCAAAATGCAAGATCACAGGGTTCCTGCCATCCGATTGACTTGAAACTTCATACATGGGATGAGGGTCATAAATTAACCGTACACATAAAATTTCAGCCATTGGATCACTATATAAGTGCCCCAACTGATAGATCAGCCCATAAACCGTTGATTCTGGGCCCACCTGATATCTGGAATTGCCTCAAATCTAGTCTCAACGCTTTAAATAGGGAGACAAAATGAATGGATGGATTGGATTTCTCAGAAACATCATAGTGGACCCCACCTTGTGTAGCATGTACACGTGTACAAGTGAACTAGCCGTGCACTGTACGTCCACCATGGTCAAACCGACCTTTGACCGTTCCATCTCAATTTCCTTTTTAGAGACGGAACTCTCTGTTACGTAGCACGTCCGCTGGCCCTTTTTACGGTCAATAGTGGACCCCACACATACCCCATACGAAAAATCCATACCGTCCATCTTGTAGAGGGCTTCGAGAGCTACAAAACCATGCTGACCTTTTGTACCCATACGCACACACGTGTGAGATACAGAGGCCACAAAAGGGCTTCCCTGTAGCGTTCGAACCTGATCTTTTAGTGAATTCTTCTCTGGGACACGCCTATGGACGTTCAAAAGCACCTATTCTTGACTGAAATTTCATTCTGAATCCAATGGACGGGGTGGATTTTCCAGAAAATGCTTCTGTGGGTCCCACCGATCACAATAGCGAAATGATGCGAAAGGTTTCGCACATCCGTGAAAACTGACTTTTCCAGGCAGTTTTGGTCCACCATCTTTGATCATATGGCAGATCTGAACCGTTTATCATGTAGAGGACCCAAGAAAGTCCTAAGGGACGGTGTTTCTTTGGAATTTGAGCGAGGAAAGTGGCGTGTTTCGAGGCACTGAACTTGACTGCAAAAAAGCTTTTAATGAGCATACATAGCTTTCCAAATCTGATTCAAATCTGATTTTCACCACTCCAGCAACTATATAAGGAGGTTTTTGAACGTGGGGAGTATTCATTCAGAGCTAGGAAGGAAGATCCAGAGCCAAGGAGAAGAAAGAGAAGAGAGAGAGAAGAAAGAAGAAGAGAGATAAGGAAGATGTTTTTAATGTTTTTATTTTATATTTTCTTTTTTCCTAATTAATTTTATGGATTGCTAAATCTCTTAGCTAGGGCTGAGATGAAGCCCCTAATTTGATTGACTTTTGTTTATGTTGAATTTATTTTAATTGAATTGATTTGTTTCTTTTTCTAGTGTGCTTTCCTGAGATTTCTATACTTCTCCATTCTATGAGCTCGACCAAAGTCTATATATGGATGTTGTTTAGAATATTACTTTAGGTGCTTATGTCTGACCATGAACAGGTTTCCTATAGAGGAAGAAACAGGATTTACATCTCTCCATGCCTGACCATGGATGGAAAGATGTGATCCATATGCTTTAAAAGATTATACATTCTGTGTGCCCGATCAAGGACATAAGATGTGCTTTGTTTATTAAATTTATATCAATCTGAATTAGAATAAATCAACAGGTAAAACAAGGGTTAGGATAATTAGGGGTGGATTCGAAAGTCCTAGTCTTCTCCTGGATTGAATTTTTCTCATAGTTCTCAGTTATTTTCCATAGATTTGTGTTAGTTTACTTATTAGTTTGCTAAAATATTTGTTGGATTAGTTAAGAAGAGTCTTAAATTTCAAATTGTGACAACCAGTCCTCGTGGGAACGATCTCGTAATACGTACCATATTTACATCTGATTCGTATACTTACGAGTTAAAATCATTTAAATCAAATTGGTTTAAATTAAAAAACATCAACTCTCTCATTTTTTGAGGTGGAATAAACCGAGAGAGAGAGAGAGAGAGAGAGAGAGAGAGAGAGAGAGAGAGAGAGAGAGAGAGAGAGAGAGAGAGTGTAACATCCTGAAAATTAGGAGTCGAGTAGAAACCCAACTCCCGAGTTCCAAAACGTCACTTATGCAACATAGATAATGATGAATACATGTTGTCTGTAGAATGACATTAAACAAGATTGAGACTAAGCCAAAACAGCATATCATACTCCAGAGATAGTTAAATTTCACAAGTGAAAAACTGTGATAAATACATAAAGTATATAATTGATTGTAAGTCTCCAGAGTGTGAACATGTTACCAAGTTAATTATATACATGTATACTCCAAAGATGAGCAAAAAGAATATACATGGGTGTTTAAATAAAAGGTAAAATACTAAGTGTATTGGCATCTAATTATTAACCCTATAATCCCGTCGATCAGAACCTGCATGTAGGAGAAATCCTCCTCAACATCATCAAGTTTGGCTCTGCTTCACAAGCATTCCCATCATCTGAAATTTAAAAAAAAACAGGGACTAGTTGGTGTTGCAAACACTGTCCCGTAACGTGGGAGTGAGTAGCTAACTCAGTGAAAACTATACAGCAAAGGTTAACATGTTATCAATTCAATCAAGAAGTAATAATAAAGCAGTACAATCAAACATTCCTAAAACTATAATTAATGCAAGGATGAAATGACATGATGGATGCCCTCGCAAACACTCCCTCATGCGACACCATCTTACGTCCGCGGCATGCTTTCTTCCCTCAATGCTCCACATCTTCCAGGCACATGCAGTACGATATGAACATGATTACCGAGTTGTTATTATTCCTTTTCATACAGCAGGATTGGGAAGTTAAGGTACCTCCCTTATATCTATACCCAAACAATGATCCATTCTAGGGTCATCAGTCCTAGCATATCTCATACGAAGTACGATTTTAGGTCGCTGCAAGGGCTGTCAGGGCTGTTGCACGCACTCGTTGCACCGCTCCCCCATCACCTTATCAATACAGGTCTACTTTATACTCTGTTTACTGCGGGAAGGCTTGTCGCCTCTCCGCAGATTCAAAATATGCTCGAGGTCACTACAAAGGGCTGCTAGGGCTGTTGCTCGCACTCGTTGTACCGCTCCCCCATCACCTTATCAGTGTAGGCCGACAGTAAGAATATGGTGTCCCATACCACCATAATCTACTCACGAGTCTGAGTTGCTCACTGGTCACTATGAGGAGATTTGTGGCCCCAGCGTAGGCCGATAACTCGATCACGGTGTCCCATACCACCGTACCCGGCTCATGAGTCTTAGGAGATCGAGGTACCAAGGTTAAAGGGGCTTTCCAATGGTAAGTTTGGTACCTTAGGTTCAAACAGTAGCGTCCAAACATGGTGAACAAACATCGGGCCAATCGGGTTACTTGACAAGCTCGACTAGTACGAGTGCACGTTGAGTTGATCGACATGAATGCGCAAGCACTCGACGTGGCCTAACCACTGTCGACAAGCAACGTACGGCTCGGGTTCGTCGAGACATGTCCTAAGTGGCGAGATAATCTCAGCCACCAAGCAGAGTCTATTACCGATTGCCTTGACTATTTCATAGTCCCAAACACATACAATTACAATAAATAAGCATATGAGATTATCAAGGCAGTAATGAATAAATAAATCTATCTTACAGCCATTTGAAGATACTATGGAAACATGGATATACAGTACATAAAGGAAATCATACACACAGCTAAACATGAATCATGTACAATCTATGGATGTAAACATACACACACCTAAGGCAGTTGGGATTCATATCTCAAATCCCTTATAAAACACAATTTACCAACTACTAACAAATTTAGACATTTTATACAAGCACTTAGACTGCACCTATTACATAATACATATTATGTATTAATTAGCATACGTATTAGGGCAAAACCTTTCGTCAAAGGGTTATCGCCTATACAACAATTATATATCCATGACAGTCTGTCATGGCGAGCACACTTACAAAGTCCATACTTATTCGGTCATTTTTACAAACACTTAGACTACACATACTAACTACATATTGTATATTGGTATATCATGTATTTGAACTAAACCTTTAGCCCAGAAGTTGTTACACATACATCCATCATACATAGACGGCAGTTAATCATGACAAGCACAAATCTAAATTTTATACGTATACGGTATTTCCACAAATACGAAGAATACAGTATAATTAACATAATTAACGTATAACTGAAAATCGAAACGGACAACACTTTGTACATGTGAAATAACATCCTAAGCAAGAATAGATCATTGCTTAACATTGAAAGTCTTGAAAACGATAACCTAAACGTATATAGTCTACACCTTAAACTAGAAATTGCGAAACGGAGTTGATTCAGACGATAAGTCTTCGTCAACGGCAACTTATACCATGAAATAGGTTAGCTACATCATCACTTATGCTATTTGGAACTCTAGAACAGGTTAGGGTTATGATTTCTTACCTAAGAGCAGAGCTGGAAGCATCGGAATGGCGGTGTAGAAGCGGCGTTGAAGCACAAGGAGTAGCAGGGAAGAATCCATGGAAGAAAAACTCCATCTTCTCCCCCACTTTCTCTCTCTTTTTCTCTCTCTTTTCTAGGGCTTAGGAAATTCGTATGGAATGAGAAAGTAAGGATTTAAGTCCTTTTTATAAGTCCAAAAGCGACGAAAATGGCCTTATGGCCAAGGTATACTTATTTTATAACCAAAGTGGGCTTGTTTTGATCCAACGGAGTACTTCTGGGAGCCTCTTTTCTGCGTGTGGTTGGACTTAAGCTTCCTGACGTTGGATCTATGTCAGGCAGAGTTTTTACTCTGATCGGATTTCCAGATCGCCCGTGGCGAACCAGTTTCAGTTCAACAGTCACCGGTACTTGATCAGGGCCGTAACTGCGTTGACATGAGTGGGCCATTTCTCCTGATCCGAGGGTGAATTTGAATCAGATTCTGACGGTCAGAACGCTTAGAAAAGGCGCGCAAGAGACACGTGCCAGATTTCATAAATTTTATTTAATTTCTAACATTTCTCACACTCTTCACTCTGGACTCAAGAAAATCATCGTGGGACATCATCTGGACTTAATTTTTGGGGTGATTGTCAAGTCCAACTAGGCGGTCATATTCTTCTAAGTTTGGGATAATCGGACTTTCGATGTGCGGTTCAGATCCGATACATGCTCCCGTGAGCAACCGGGTTTAGAGTTTGATCCTAGGTTTTAGGGTATTGTAGCGTCAACTATTATACACGTTTTGGCTCTGACAGATCATATTTAAAGTGATTGGTGACAATTTCATAGGTTGTAGAATCTAACACTTAGTTAGTTTCATCTAATTTCTAAAGGAAGTAGCCTATAATGATTTCTGTTTGAGATGAGATTTGAAGGGTGGAGTGAGGGTGCTTGGAAACGGAAAAAGGAAGAGTTTGGAGAAGGACTTTTGGAGAGATTTTTCAAGAAAAGGAAAGCTTGGAGGGGTGGTTTGTGAAGGAAGTAGTAGATTGGAGGGGTTTTGATCGACGACCTATACATCAGGAGGTTTCCCTAGCCCCCAAACACGATCGGCCCGAAGCCCGGTCCCATCTGGGCTCGTTTACCAGCGAGGCCTCACCGACCACTGGGCCAACTGGTGAGGGTTAACCCCATGGGCGAGGTCCTCCTGCCCCCCAGGTCCCAAAAAGGTGTGGGGCCCACCCTGGATCCCTCTGGATTGGCATGGGTAGGCCCCCGACTCCATTTGAGGTATTTTTGGGGCCAATTTGCAAACCGGAATGAGTTTATGTGATATGTAGCATATTATTTTGGGGTAGGAGACGCTAATCTATCCAACTAATCTATTTATTTTGTTAGATTCCAAAAGGTTAAGGGTCAAAACCCATTTTATCCATTTATTTAATATTTATGGTAAGTTTTAGTTTCGGTATTGTTCTTCCTCATTTATACCATAGGATTGGTGTATATTATGAATGTGCTTAAAAATAAATGAAGAATAAAGTGGTGGAGGGTGAGATTTTGAAGGAATTGGATAAAAAGAGGTTTTAGGCTCTGAGATTGAGTGTAAGATGTTGGGGTTGACCTACCAACTAAGGACATTCATTTCTAGGTTTGGAATGGAATGAAACATGGTCTAAACCCTTCGATTGACGGTCTAGAAGTGATTTGGGGGCATTGTGTGTGATCAGGAGTGTGCACGGACTCAATCTCAGCGATCGTTTACAATGAGTTTTAGTTTAAGTATAGTTCTTTACTATTTAAACTTGAGGATTCGTGTCTAATATGAAAGTACTTGGAGAAGTTTGAAGAATGAGGTGGTGAAAGGTGAGTTTTGAAGGAAATGGGTTGAAAAGTAATTTTTTCTAGCTTTGGAATTGAGTTTTGAAAGTGATAAGGTTGACCCATTACCTAAGGACGTCTATTCCAGGTTGGTAAAAATCCGGGGTGTTACAGAGAGAGAGAGAGAGAGAGAGAGAGAGAGAGAAAGAGGATTAGGGAGATGGAGTAGAGTGTCACGCCCCAAACTCGGAAACCGGGCTCACAAAATTCCCGATCGCCGAATCCGGCACCGATAGCCTCCGTAGAACTCCATTCTCGGCTCCTAGCTCCCATTCGCCAGGTTCCGACCCTGGGATGCTACGAGGAGGATTTTCAATGTCAGTTTGATTCGTAATAAGCATAACCAAAGGCATAACCCACAAACAACAACCAAGAACTCCATTACATTTCTACTATGATCAAAAACTTTACAAGTATAATGAGCATAAAGGGAAATACAATGGTAAAGAACAAAAACTCTAAAATGGTCAGCAAAGTGCTCCTGCCACAGCGCTGCTGCGAACCAACGTCACCTGCACGCAACGGTCATACATAAGCTTACAGAAAGCTTAGAGGGTGGTGAAAGTGTGTGCGCAAGGTAGCAATATGAACATGCAATGTTTGAGTAATGCGGAATATGCAGATGGAACCATAATATCATGAGCCGTACCAAGGCTTATGCGATGCAAGACATGAATGGTATCGGCCATCCCAAGGCCATGCGATGTACAATGTAACTCAAGTATACAGATCCTCATCTATGTCCACACATCAATACAGCTCAAAATATGAAATATCACCGGGGTCTAGTACACTCTAAACCAGATTGCCGCCATATCGCGCGCAATAAGGTAAGTGAAAGAGACCACACTATCCATCTGCCAATATCGGACGCGACTCGTCGATTGCGGACCCATTTCTCGAGCTGGTCAAACTCAGCCTAGTATTGCCCCCTACTCTCGGGTGGGTAAGGCCGCACCCCCTTCCAACCGACCACGACACAGTGGAGAGCACAGTCAACTGGTATTCGGTACTCAGCGCTCATCTACCCACTTGGTCTAGACGTTGGAGCAACCTCTTGGTACCATAAGGGTTTAGGGACTTTCACCCAAGGATATCTATAGTACTCCATGTAGAACAAGATTTTCGGTATCCAATCCTGCCAACCATTATGCGTCTGTGGAGGCTACGACTCTGATGTCGCTAGGGCATACAATAACCATATCACACAAATGCGAAATGCATGATTCACTCTATCCAGTCATGCAACAAATCCTGCGCATATCGTGCGCTCATGTAGGGAAACACCGCCTAACCGGGAGCCCAAAAACAACCTGTCCGAAGGCAAATGCTATGATCAGACAATTCTCATGTCAAGCATACATATGATGCGTATGATCATGAGTCATGAAACTATACTAAACATGTTATAATAAAATGAACTATCTTACAATGCAGATGGACTTGGACGGCCTATACATAATAAGTACGGGCCTAACAATGGCCCTAAGGAGAGTCGTAATGTGGACATCCAACCAGCATTACACTCACAATGTGGACGTCAAACCAACATTGCTTCCCAGGCACGATCATTTTAAACATCGCTACATAATCGGTATTGGGATTACACATTGCAATGGACCTTAGGTTCATCCCATTGGGCTTTTCCTATATATATCAAATGGGCCATATCTTATGGGCCTTTTATTCATCAGATGGGCCACATAAATGGGCCACACCAATGGGTCTTATGTGCATTGCAATGGGTCAAAACCCGTGGGCCTTGGATTGCATCTAATGAGCTTAGTCTTATGAGTCTAATGTATGACCAATGGGCCACACCAATTGGGCCCCACATGTAGATCAAGTGGGCCTCAACCCATAGACTTAACATGAGTTCAATGGGCCTAAACCCCTAGGCCTTAATCAAATAAAATGGGCCTAACTCATGGGTCTCAAATAAGTTTAGTGGGCTTAATCTCATTGACCCTTTTTATAATCAAATGGGTTCACTCCCATGGGGTTTAAGAATGCAACAAATGGGTCCAATTTTATGGGCCTTGGAACACATCAAAAGGGCCTATTCCTATGGAATTGGCACATATCAAGTGGGCCTAAACCCATAGGCCTTAAATATCAAGTAAGCCTAAGCTCATAGGCTTTACATATCAGGTGGGCCCAAGTTCATAGGCCTTAAATGAATCAAATGGGCCTAGCCCATAAACATTTCATAAATCAAATGGGCCTATCCCATATATGAATGGCCCACCCCACCACGAGCTCAAGCCTTAAAATGGTCCCATCAAGTGGATGGACGGTCTGGATGCACTACAGGCATCATGGTGGGTCCCACTGTCCAGTGGACAGTGCGGGTAAGGCACATACATCACCCAGGGCCCCACCGTCTGCTGGACGGTGGAGGCCACACAAACATCAGGTGGGTGCCACCGCCCGCTGGACGGTGGACTTGACACATACATAAATGTGGGTCCCATGTGGGGCCCGCTAAAATGAAATCTGCGTGGGCCCCCTACGTCCGTCCGTTACAAGGCCTGCACGCGCCTGCGTGCAGTCGCTGCCCGCTGACACAGGAGGCAGAGGCAAAGGCTCTGCCTCATGAATTTTTAATTTTTGGGAAAAACTATTTTCCCGGGGTTTTTTACGTGTGGGGCCCGCTAAAATGAAATCTGCTCCGGCCATTGCGTTCAGTGGCCCGCAACAGTCGAAATGAGTCCAGAGTTTAATTTTTTTTTGATGATAGAAAATGAATAAAATAAGAAAATGGATCCTTGAATGGTAGTGGTACGTTCTTCGATGCTATGGCCCACCAGGTCTTCCAATCAGGCCAAAACTTCTACCCAACGGCTAAAACACCGTAGGTAAGAGGATGGACGGCTTAGATTGTTTAACTACATCATGGTGGAGCCTACACAAGGGGACCATCCAAAAGCTCCTTTACTTTTTTTTTCCTTTTTCTCCTTTCTTTGAAACGTCCAGCGTCGCAGACGCTGGACGGTTATATCATTTTTTTTTTTGATAATGGTGGGCCCTGATGAAGTGGGCCACCACATGATGGGTGACATGGGTTTAACGTTTAAGGTGGGCTCCACTTGAATAAAAAAAATTACATGAAGGTAGGATCCATTCAAGTGGGCCACAATCCTATAGCATAAAAATAAAATAAAATAAAATAAAAGCAATAAAAGAGAGAGAGAGACATGGAGAGTGGGACACGGCTTGTGATGGAGGGACCCCGTCAGTATGGGCCCTCCCTTACATGAAATCATACATCAAGTGGGTCATTTTGCACACGTGACCATCAAAACTGAGGATCAACGGTGGGGATCCTTTCCCCACCAATATGGATGGTCTAGAAGACCTTTCTAAAGAAAATAAACATCATGATGGGGTCCATGGAGAATGGCCCCATCATGGAATGATCATGATGATCCGAGTAGGACATCGACCTTATCTTAGGGTCCCAAGTGAGATCCACACCATTGATCGGTGGGCCTCACTTGGTCCACCATAAAAATAAGGAAAACTAGAATGATCTAGCACCCACCGTCCGATCTTCTTTCTCCTAGGGGTTCCTTGGCACCTTAGCTTCAACTTCAATGGATGAGATGAAGAATGGAGGGTTGAGATGAGAAATCTTGGGATGAAGAGGTGGGCCACTTGGAGTTTAGGGAGCTTGGAGAAATTTCATACGTATGGGCTCTTGGAATTTTTTGTTGCTTGGAAATTTTTGAAATGAGAAAGAGAGAAAGAGAGAGAGTGATGTAAAGGGAGAGAGAGAGCGTGATGGATGGATGTGGTGAGTGATGTTTGTGTAAGAAAATATTGACTTTTGAGGCTTTTGTGTAAGAGAGGTATGGGTGATGAAGACTTTTGTGGCTTTTTGTGTAAGAGAGGTATGGGTTTGGGAGACTTTTGTGGTTGCTTGGGAAAAGAGAATAAAGTGATGTGTACTTGACATGTGATGGATTGATGGGTTGATTGATTGATGGGATTGATGTGATTGATGTGACACATCATAGAGATTCCCTTAGTTTTCGCAATGCGCGGCATTTTCTCGCACCAAATGTTGGCCCATATCTCTTGACCAGGGTATCGCTTTGGCGCGCGAGTCGCGGTATCGGAACCGCAACGTCGGCGCGGTCGCTATGGTATTAGTCTCGGGTTGAGTCGACTCGGGTTGTCGGCATATGAATCAGGGTCGCGTGTCGATATCGGTTAAGGGTCGAAGGTTGACGAAATTTGACCGGTAAGACTGCGGAAGTCTACGGAACGGTACGGACCAAGATACGGGTCTTACAGCTCTCCCCTCATAAAAATTTCATCCTCGAAATTTACACAAGCATCGCAACTAAGCATAACTCGTGTGGAATAAGAAACATAACGTCATCATATAGAATCAGGGACAGCGTAAAAAATACAATACATGATCAATCATCAAAGAGATGAGGATAACGCTCTCGAATCTCAGCCTCACGCTCCCAAGAAGCCTCCTCTACAGAATGGTGACCCCACTGCACCTTCACCAACGGAATGACCTTGGTTCTGAGGACCTGCTCCTTTCGATCAAGGATACAGACTGGCTGCTCAATGTAAAAAGCGTCCTCACGAACCTCCAGCGGCTGCCAATCAATGATGGGAACTATGTCTGACCCACACTTCCTCAACATGGAGACGTGAAACACGTTTTGGACGCTAGACAACTGAGATGGTAAGGCAAGCCGATAGGCCTCGGCGCCAACGCGCCCAGTGATCTCAAAAGGTCCTATGAATCTCGGGGCAAGCTTTCCCTTCGCTCCAAATCGAACTACGCCCTTCATGGGTGAGACCTTGAGATACACATGGTCCCCTACATCAAACTCCAAGGGATGACGCCGACGATCAGCAGAACTCTTCTGTCGGCTCTGAGCTGTGCGCATCCTCTGCCTGATGATATCAATAGCCTCTGAAGTCTCCTGCACAAGCTCGGGACCTAGGAGACGGCGCTCTCCAACCTCGGTCCAACAACTCGGTGATCTGCATGGTCTGCCATATAGTGCCTCAAAAGGAGTCATGCCGATGGTCGCCTGATAGCTGTTATTGTACACGAACTCAGCCAATCGCAGATGCTCATCCCAGCTACCCCCAAAGTCAATCGCACAAGCCCGAAGCATATCCTCATGGATCTGGTTGACCCTCTCGGTCTGGCCATCGGTCTGCGGATGGTACGCGGTGCTGAGCTGCAAATCAGTTCCCATCGCTCGCTGGAAGCTCCCCCAAAACTTAGACGTGAACCTCGAGTCCCGGTCAGAAACAATCGAGACTGGAACGCCATGCAGTCTCACAATCTCCTCAATGAATAATCTCGCAGCCGGTCCATAGACCAAGTCGCATGCATCGCAAGAAAATGTGCCGACTTCGTCAGACGATCCACAACAACCCAAATGGTGTCATGACCGCGCTAATTCCTCGGCAAACCCATAATGAAATCAGTCGACACGTGCTCCTACTTCCACATCGGGATGCTCAACGGCTGCAATAGACCAAGAGGTCTCTGATGATCGGCCTTGACACGCTGGCACGTGTCATACTCGGCCAGAAAACTGGCGATCTAGCGCTTCATCCCCATCCAAAAATACTGTCGCCTCATGTCACGGTACATCTTCGTCTAGCCCAGGTGGATAGAAAACCGCGATCGATGTGCTTCGGTCATAAGATCTCTGCGTAACTCTGGAATATCCGGAACACAAAATCGGCCTCTGAAAAGAAGTCCACCGTCTGTACTGATCTGTCAATCATCCTGACCCTCAGATGCCGCCTCAGCCATATAACTCTGTAATGACTCATCAGCCAGTTGAGCCACGATCATCCTAGCGACAAGAGAGGGTTGAATCGACAGACTCGATAACTGTACGATGGAAGACTGCAGGCTGAACTCAAAGTCATACGCAGCAATATCCTCAAGCATCCGTCACTCCTAGATCATCATATGCGCCACTAGGCCTCGTGGCTGACGGCTGATGGCATCTGCAACCACGTTCGCCTTGCCCGGGTGGTATTGGAGGTCAAAATCATAGTCTTTCAGGAGCTCCATCCAGCGCCTCTGTCTCATATTCAATTCAGACTGCGAGAAGAGGTACTTCAAGCTCTTGTGATCAGAGAAGAGCTCGAACCTAACCCCGTAAAGGTAGTGCCTCCACACCTTCAGTGCGAAGACAACTGCAGCCAGCTCCAGATCATGTGTAGGATATTCAGATCATGGACCTTGAGCTGACGAGACGCAAAGGCCACTGGTCTCCCGTGCTGCATCAGGACAGCACCCAAACCGATATGCGAGGCATCAGTGAATACAATAAAGCCGTCACTCCCAGAGGGAAGAGTGAGGACAGGAGCGAACGTCAGACGGTCCTTCAACTCCATAAATGTTCGCTCGCAGGCGTCACTCCAAATAAACTCTGCACCCTTCCGAGTCAACCTAGTCAGTGGGGCTGCAATACGAGAGAAGCCCTTAATGAAACGTCGATAATAGCCGGCTAAACCAAGGAAACTACGGATCTCTGTCGCAGTCATGGGCTGGCCCCACTGACGCACTGCCTCGACCTTCGAGGGGTCCACTGCGACACCCTCCCTCATCACCACGTGACCGAGGAACTTCACCTCCTCCTGCCAGAACTCGCACTTCTCCAGCTTCGCATACAGCTGGTGTGCGCGGAGGGTCTGCAAAGTAATCTCCAAGTGCTGCTCATGCTCCTCACGGGTCCTCGAGTAGATCAGAATGTCGTCAATGAAGACTACAACAAACTGATCCAGATATGGGTGAAAAACCTCGTTCATCAGCTGCATGAAGACCGCGGGTGCATTGGTCAGTCCGAAGGACATGACCTGAAACTCAAAATGACCGTAATGCGTCCTGAATGCCGTCTTCGGAATGTCCTCATCTCGGACCCGAATCTGATGATAACCGGAACGCAAGTCAATCTTCGAAAAGAATTGTGCACCCTGCAACTGGTCAAACAAATCATCAATCCTAGGGAGCGGGTACTTGTTCTTGATCGTGACTTTGTTGAGCTCGCGATAGTTAACGCAGAGCCTCAACGAGCCATCCTTCTTCTTCACGAAGAGTACCGGCGCTCCCCACGGTGAACTGCTCGGATGGATAAAACCCAACTCTCGCAACTCGTCCAACTACTTCTGCAGTTCCCGTAACTCTAACAGTGCCATACGATACGGGGCCTTCGAAATAGGAGCGGTACCGGGCACGACATCAATCTGAAACTCAGTGAGTCGACAGACGGTAATCCTGGAATCTCCTGAAACACATCGAGAAAATCGCAAACCACGGGCAAATGGTCGATGCAGGTGGCAACAGGCTCCTCTATGGCGCAGGACATCAAGCAAGACAATCGCTCTCCTCTGGCCTCTGCAACGAACTAAAACTGTGGCACACCGGGTATACAAAACGTGACGGTCCTCGCGGCGTAGTCCAAAATGGCATAATACTTAGCGAGCCAATCCATGCCCAGGATGATGTCGAACTCGGACATCGGCAAAACGAACAGATCGGCAGGCAGAAAGGTATCCCCAACTAGAACGGGGCAAGACGAACAAAATCGTCCCAACGCTGTAGTCCTCCCCAAGGGAGTCGATACTGATAGGCTTTCATCAGCAGACTCTAACAGTAAGCCAGTCGATCGACAGAAGCTTTCGGCCACAAAAGAGTGTGATGCACCGGAATCAAACAGCACACGTGCAATGCATGCAGAAACTGAAAGTATACCCTCAACAACTCCTCTAGAAGACTGAGGGTCTTGCTGAGCTACATAAAACCTAGCCTGAGCCGGCTGGGGAGGTGCATGTCCCCTCTGAACGTGCTGCTGCTGCTGCTGGGGTCGCTGAGGCGGTCGAAACTGCTGCCTCTGCTGTTGTGGCCTCTGAGGCTGGTAATGATGCTGATGCTGCTGCTGAGGTGGCCTCGGTGGTGGAGGCTACTGTCGCTGCTGCTGTGGGGGTCTCTGCTGCTGCGGTGGAGGTCTCTGCTGCTGTGGACCTCTTTGCTGCTGCTGGGGGCTGGGACACTCCCATGAACGGTGTCCCATCGCACCACATCTGAAGCATGTGCCGGTGAACTGCCTCTGAGGTGGTGGTGGAGGTGTTGCTGGTGCTGATGGTGTACGGAAAGCTGGGCGACCTGTACGCCTCTGCTGCTGTGGTCGACGCTGCTGAGAATCACTAGAGGAAGCCTGCCTCTTCCGGTCTCTCCTCTAACCGCAATCAGACTGAGAATCGGCCCACTCAGTCTCATAAATCTGAGCTCTCCGTACCACTGCCTGAAAGGTAGGGAGCTCATGCCCAATAACACGACCTCGAAGGCCGTAACGTAAGCCGTGCTCGAAACGGCGGGCCTTTCGCCCCTCGTCATCAACTATATATGGTGCGAATCTCGATAGAGCCATAAAACAGGCCGCGTACTGTGCCACGGTCATGTCTCCCTGGACCAGAGTCTCGAACTCTAAAGCTCGCTGACGGCGGATATGGTCGGGGAAGTACTGCTCCTCGAATCGGTCAACAAAGTCCTCCCATGTCCAGACATACTCAGGTCCGGCAACACGGGTAACAGAGGTCTACCAATGCTAGGCCTCACCCTGAAAGAGAAATACTGCTAACCGGATGCGCTGCTCGGTCGTACATGACATGGTATCGAAGATCTTCTCCACATCGGAGCGCCATCTCTCTGCTGCAGTCGGATCTGACTCGCCTTGGAAACGTGAGAGATCAAGCCGTCTGAACTCACGAAGTAAGGCGCTCGCGCGCTCCTGCTCTGCCTGAGCTGGTGAAACAAGTGGGCGTCTGCCCTATCCCTAAAGTGCGGCTGTCACAGCCTGTAACATCTGCTGCAACTGAGAAGCACTCACAGTCACAGTCGGCTCCGCATCGGCCTCAGGTGGAGGAATGTCATCCTCAGGGAAGGAAGCAGGGATCTCTGAGGGTGGAACGGGAGATGCAGGGGGTAAAGCTGGAGCCTCCGATGGTGAAGCAGAATCCTCAGGTGGTGGTGCGGGAGTCGATCGAGTAACCCTCCCAGGCGCCATGTCCTACAGGAAAGAGCGAAGGCGCCTATCAACTTCAAAACTCTCGAAGGTACACACGTCGACGGTCTGTATTGGAAGGTCGCGAAATTATCCAAACTTCGGGACTTAGCCATTCAACACTCATAGCAGACATGTAATGTTGTTCTCGGTTATTCCCAAGTTATGCTCTGATACCAACTTCTCTCACGCCCCAAACTCAGAAACCGAGCTCACAAAATTTTCGATCGCCGAATCCTGCCAACCACGATGCGTCTGTGGAGGCTACGGCCCTAATGTCGCTAGGGCGTACAATAACCATGTCACACAAATGCGAAATGCATGATTCACGCTATCCAGTCATGCAACAAATCCTGCGCATATCGTGCGCTCATGTAGGGCAACACCGCCTAACCGGGAGCCCAAAAATAACCTGTCCGAAGGTAAATGCTATGATCAGACAATTCTCATGTCAAGCATACATATGATGCGTATGATCATGAGTCATGAAACTATACTAAACATGTTATAATAAAATGAACTATCTTAAAATGCAGATGGACCTGGACGGCCTATACATAATAAGTACGGGCCTAACAATGGCCCTAAGGAGAGTCGTAATGTGGACATCCAACCAGCATTACACTCGCAATGTGGACGTCAAACCAACATTGCTTCCCAGGTACGATCATTTTAAACATCGCTACATAATCGGTATTGGGATTACACATTGCAATGGACCTTAGGTTCATCCCATTGGGCTTTTCTTATATATATCAAATGGGTCATATCCTATGGGCCTTTTATTCATCAGATGGGCCACATAAATGGGCCACACCAATGGGTCTTATGTGCATTGCAATAGGTCAAAACCCGTGGGCCTTGGATTGCATCTAATGAGCTTAGTCTCATGAGTCTAATGTATGACCAATGGGCCACACCAATTGGGCCCCACATGTAGATCAAGTGGGCCTCAACCCATAGACCTAACATGAGTTCAATGGCCCTAAACCCCTAGGCCTTAATCAAATAAAATGGGCCTAACTCATGGGTCTCAAATAAGTCTAGTGGGCCTAATCCCATTGACCCTTTTTATAATCAAATGGGTTTACTCCCATGAGCTTTAAGAATGCAACAAATGGGTCCAATTTTATGGGCCTTAGAACACATCAAAAGGGCCTATTCCTATGGAATTGGAACATATCAAGTGGGCCTAAACCCATAGGCCTTAAATATCAAGTAAGCCTAAGCTCATAGGCTTTACATATCAGGTGGGCCCAAGTTCATAGGCCTTAAATGAATCAAATGGGCCTACCTATAAACATTTCATAAATCAAATGGGCCTATCCCATATATGAATGGCCCACCCCACCACGAGCTCAAGCTTTAAAATGGTCCCATCAAGTGGATGGACGGTCTGGATGCACTACAGGCATCATGGTGGGTCCCACTTTCCAGTGGACAGTGCGGGTAAGGCACATACATCACCCAGGGCCCCACCGTCCGCTGGACGGTGGAGGCCACACAAACATCAGGTGGGTGCCACCGTCCGCTGGACGGTGGACTTGACACATACATAAATGTGGGTCCCATGTGGGGCCCACTCTGTAATATTTATTTGCCATCCAACCCATTCATAAGGTCATTCGGACCTGGATGAAGGGACAACATAAATTTCAGCTTGATTCAAAACTTCTGTGGGCCCCAAAAACTTTTTTAAGTAAAATTCAATTCCAACTATTTCACGTGGTGTGGGCCACCTGAGTTTTGGATCTGTTTCATTTTTGGAGGGGGGCCCACCACTGGGGTGGCCCACCTCATGAGCAAGTCGGATGACAAATAAACATTATGGTGGGGCCCACACGCATGGCCGTGGGCCCCCTACGTCCGTCTGTTACAAGGCCTGCACGCGCCTGCGTACAGGCGCTGCCCACTGACACAGGAGGCAGAGGCAAAGGCTCTGCCTCATGAATTTCTAATTTTTGGGAAAAACTGTTTTCCCAGGGTTTTTCACGTGTGAGGCCCGCTAAAATGAAATCCGCTCAGGCCATTGCGTTCAGTGGCCCGCAACAGTCGAAATGAGTCCAGAGTTCAATTTTTTTTTTATGATAGAAAATGAATAAAATAAGAAAATGGATCCTTGAATGGCAGTGGTACGTTCTTCGATGCTATGGCCCACCAGGTCTTCCAATCAGGCCAAAACTTCTACCCAACGGCTAAAACACCGTAGGTAAGAGGATGGACGGCTTGGATTGTTTAACTACATCACGGTGGGGCCTACACAAGGGGACGGCTTGGTTATATCATTTTCTTTTTCTGATAATGGTGGGCCCTGATAAAGTGGGCCACCACATGATGGGTGACATGGGTTTAACGTTTAAGGTGGGCCCCACTTGAATAAAAATAATTACATCAAGGTGGGATCCATTCAAGTGGGCCACAATCCTATAGCATAAAAATAAAATAAAATAAAATAAAAGCAATAAAAGAGAGAGAGAGACATGGAGAGTGGGACACGGCTTTGTGATGGAGGGACCCGTCATTATGGGCCCTCCCTTACATGAAATCATACATCAAGTGGGTCATTTTGCACACGTGACCATCAAAACTGAAGATCAACGGTGGGGATCCTTTCCCCACCAATATGGATGGTCTAAATGACCTTTCTAAAGAAAATAAACATCATGATGGGGGTCCATGGAGAATGGCCCCATCATGGAATGATCATGATGATCCGAGTAGGCCATCGGCCTTATCTTAGGGTCCCAAGTGAGATCCACACCATTGATCGGTGGGCCTCACTTGGTCCACCATAAAAACAAGGAAAATTAGAATGATCTAGCACCCACCGTCCGATCTTCTTGCTCCTAGGGGTTCCTTGGCACCTTAGCTTCAACTTCAATGGATGAGATGAAGAATGGAGGGTTGAGATGAGAGATCTTAGGATGAAGAGGTGGGCCACTTGGAGTTTAGGGAGCTTGGAGAAATTCCATACATATGGGCTCTTGGAATTTTTTGTTGCTTGGAAATTTTTGAAATGAGAAAGAGAGAAAGAGAGAGAGTGATGTAAAGGGAGAGAGAGAGAGTTATGGATGGATGTGGTGAGTGATGTTTGTGTAAGAAAATATTGACTTTTGAGGCTTTTGTGTAAGAGAGGTATAGGTGATGAAGACTTTTGTGGCTTTTTGTGTAAGAGAGGTATGGGTTTGGGAGACTTTTGTGGTTGCTTGGAAAAAGAAAATAAAGTGATGTGTACTTGACATGTGATGGATTGATGGGTTGATTGATTGATGGGATTGATGTGATTGATGTGACACATCGTAGAGATTCTCTTGGTTTTCGCAACACGCGGCGTTTTCTCGCACCGAACATTGGCCCATATCTCTTGACCAGGGTATCGCCTTGGCGCGTGAGTCGCGGTATCAAAACCGCAACGACGGCGCGGTCGCTATGGTATTGGTCTCGGGTTGAGTCGACTCGGGTTGTCGGCATATGAATCAGGGTCGCGTGTCGATATCGGTTAAGGGTCGAAGGTTGCCGGAATTCGACCGGTAAGACCGCAGAAGTCTACGGAACGGTACGGACCAAGATGCGGGTCTTACATAGAGATCGGGAGAGAGTGGGTTAGGGAATGAGGAGAGAGAGAGAGAGAGAGAGAGAGAGAGAGAGAGAGAGAGAGAGATGATTAGGGAGATGGAGTAGAGATCGGGAGAGAGAGGGTTAGGGAGATGTAGTAGAGATCGGGAGAGAGAGAGAGAGAGAGAGATGATTAGGGAGATGGAGTAGAGATCGGGAGAGAGAGGGTTAGGGAGATAGAGTAGAGATCGGGAGAGAGAGAGAGAGAGAGAGAGAGAGAGAGAGAGAGAGAGAGAGAGAGAGAGAGAGAGGATTAGGGAGATGGAGTAGAGATCGGGAGAGAGAGGGTTAGGGAGATGGAGTAGAGATCGGGAGAGAGAGGGTTAGGGAACGAGGAGAGAGAGAGAGAGAGAGAGAGAGAGAGAGAGAGAGAGAGAGAGAGAGAGAGAGAGAAATTTTCGGGGTGCGGCCCTGTTTTGAGCTCGGGCCTATTTTGGGTGTCGATTGGGTAAGACCACTACAAGAAATATGGTTTTTACCTACGAAAATAATTTTCATAGGTAAAGATGACTACGAAATTAGGTAAAGGGTGTTTTCACGAAATGTTTACGAAAATTAAATTTCATAGGTAAAAGTCATCTTTACCTATGAAAATCTTCGTAGGTAAAGGGTGTTTTCACGAAATGTTTACTTTAGCCTACGAAATCTAATTCTGTAGGTAAAAGATATATTTACCTACGTAAATTTTCGTAGGTAAAGGGTTTTTTGAAATTTTCAAAACAATTAAAAATCGAAATGATTACTTTTACCGACGAAATTTAATTTTGTAGGTGAAAACAATCTTCACCTACGAAACGTTTTGTAGGTAAAAATCAAAATGTTTACTTTTATCGATGTAATTTTATTTCGTAGGTAAAAGGTATCTTCATCTACGAAACGTTTTGTAGGTAAAGGGTGTTTTCAATTTTTCAAAATGCAGAAAAATGAAAGGCTTACTTTTACCTACAAAATCTGATTTCGTAGGTAAAAGTCATCTTTACCTACGAAAATATTCGTAGGTAAAATCAAAATGTTTACTTAAAAGTCATCTTTACATATGAAATATTTCATAGGTAAATGTGTTTTGAATTTTTGAAAAACCCAAAAATAAAAAAGTTTACTTTTACCTACCAACAGTTTCGTAGGTAAAAAAAAACGTGTATAAGGCTTTTACCTATGACTATTTTCGTAGGTAAAAGCATATATGAGACATTTGCCTGTAAAATATTCCGTAGGTAAAAATATAATATTTAATTTAAATTTCAAATGTTGATAAGACTTGTACCTACGAAAGATTTCATAGCTAAACAACGTGTATGAGACTTTTACCTACGCAATGGTTCGTAGGTAAAAATATAATCTCTAACTTCCTTTTCAAATGTAGTTGAGACCTTTACCTACGAAAATGTTCGTAGGTCAAAAACGTGTATCAGACTTTTACCTACGAAATGGTTCGTAGGTAAAAATATAATATTTAATTTAAAATTTAAATGTTGAGACTTTTGCTCACGAAAATGGTCGCAGGGAAAAAACGTTTCTGGGACTTTTACCTACGGAATATTTCGTAGGTAAAAGTCTTATTTATTTTTTTAAAAAGATTTTCCATCTCAAAATTCCTGATATACAGCTGTTACAATATAGTTCATCATATTCTTCATGATATACACCTGTTATATAATATATTTCATTATATTCACATTCACATCCATCTAAACCCAAACTACGTAAATCCATCTAAAGATAAACTACATTCATTCAAACATAAACCACATATATCCAAACACAAACAATCTTATCCACATGACATTCATCCACGCATAAATACATATAAGTTTAAAATCATAAATAAAATACAAAAAATTATTCATAGTGTTAGGGAATTGAGAATAAGTTTAGGTTTAGGAAATCGGGTTCGGGTTTAGGTTTGAATTTTCAAGTTTAGGTTTAAGTTTAGGTTAAGGAGTTGAGATTAGGATTAGGTGTAAGTTTAGGTTTAGGGATTTGAGAATACATTTAGGTTTTAGGTTTATGTTTAGGTTTTAGGTAAAGGTTAAGGGTTTAGGTTAAGGTTTTGGTTTACGTTTAGGTTTAGGTTATAGGTTTAGGTTATAAGTTATAGCTTTAGGGAATTGAGAATAGGTTAAGGTTTAGGTTTAGGAAATCGGGTTCGGGTTCGGGTTCGGGATCGGGTTTAGATTTGGGTTTTCAAGTTTAGGTTTAGGTTAGGGACTTGAGATTAGGATTAGGTGTAGGTTTAAGTTTAGGAATTTGAAAATACATTTATGTTTTAGGTTTAGGTTTTAGGTTATAGCTTTAGGGAATTAAGAATAGGTTAAGGTTTAGGTTTAGGAAATCGGGTTCGGGTTCGAGATCGTGTTTAGGTTTGGGTTTTCAAGTGTAGGTTTAGGTTAGAGAGTTGAGACTAGGATATGTGCGTGGGCTTGGCCATGGTGCCAAGCTCATGGCACCCGTTAGACCTGCCTCCACCCGATCCATCGTCGTTGGCAAGAGCGCCACACGTCGAGCTAATATTGCAGAGAAAGAGGTTCAATAGTTGCGTGTCATCGTCCATGACATTAAAGAGCAGCTGGAGAAGAAGAGTGAGCAGCTGAAGAGGCAGATGGAGGAGCAGGAGAGGAAGATGGAGGATCTGACGAGGTGAGGGAGGAGCAGGAGAGGAGGATGAAGGATCTGACGAGGCAGAGGGAGGAACAGGAGAGGAGGAGGATGGAGGAGCAGGCGGGGGAGAGAGAGAAGCATGAGAGGAGGATGGAGGAGATGTGGGTGGAGCATGAGCGATGGATGACGGAGATGTTTCAGGCTCTCGTTGCACACTTACCCATTGATGCTCCACCTCCTCCGCCTTCATCGTTATGATTTTTTATATTTTATTTATGATGTTAAACTTATATGTATTTGTGTGTGAATGAATGTTATGTTGATGGATGTAGTTTATATTTGGATGGATCTACATACTTTGGGTTTAAATGGATGTGAATGTGAATATGATGAAATATTTATATATAACAGGTGTATATCAGGAATATTAACAGGTGTATATTAGGAATATTTTGCAAGCACATTAAAAAAAAAAAAGACACTTTTATCAACGAAAATTTTCGTAGGTAAAAGTATCATCGGGTTTTTATCTACGAAAATTTTCGTAGGTACAAGTCTCATACACGTTTTTACCTACGAAACGTTTCGTAGGGAAAAGTTGAGTAAATTTTTTAGCTATGAAAATATTCATAGGTAAATGTTTTGAAAATATTTTTACCTATAAAAATATTCGTTGGTATATGTTTTCAAAATGGTTTTACCTACCAAACAATTCGTAGATAAAAGTTTCGTAAAAGTTTTTAGCTACAAGTAGCTTCGTAGGAAAAAGTTCTGTAAATATTTTTGCCTACAAAACTATTCATAGGTTAAGGTTTTGTAAATATTTTTAGCTACGACAATATTCGTAGGTAAAACTTTTGTAACAATTTTTACCTGCGAAATAATTCGTAGGTAAAAGTTTTGAAAATATTTTTAGCTACGAAAGTATTAGTATGTAAAACTTTTGCAACAATTTTTACCTACGAGAAGAATCGTATGTAAATGTTTTGCCATAATTTTGACCTACGAAAACAATTTGTAGACAAAACTTATGTTATATTTTTAGCTTCAAAATCATTTGTAGGCTAATGTTTTATCATAATTATTACCTACAAAACAAATTCGTTGGTAAAACTTTTGTAAAGATTTTTACCTACGAAATTATTTGTAGGTGAAAGTGTTGTCATAATTTTTACCTACGAAGCAATTCGTAGGTAAATGTTTTGTAAATATTTTTAGCTACGACAATAATCATAGGTAAAAAATTTTGTAAATCTTTTTTAGCTACAAAGATTAGGAAAAAATATCTTTCAATATTTTTGGCTACGAAAAAAAACGTTGGTAAAATATTTTACCTACGAAATGAAATCGTCGGCAAAAGTCTTACTTTCGCCAACGAAAATATTTTTTTGTTGGTAAAAGTTTTCTTTGTCGATCTTTTGGCAATGAAATTGCCGACGAAAATTTTTGTTGGAAAAAGTTTTTGCCTACAAAAAATAGGCTTTTACCTACGAAAACTTTCGTAGGTAAAAGTGACTTTTCTTGTAGTGGTCGGACCCATGGACGGTCTTGTCAAGGGCTCCGTAGGGCCCACTATGATGTATTTGGTTTATCCATTCCGTTCATTAATTTTTATAAATATTTTTAGTTTATTAATCCAAAATTAAAATAGATTGAAGGCCCAAGTGGACCACACCATATGAAGCACATGTGATTTAATCTCCATGTTTCCTACCATGTGGTCCACTTGAGCCTTCGATCAACCTAATTTTTGGTTTCATGCCCTAAAATAATATTTAAAAATAGATGAATCGCTTAGATAAAACACATATTTTTTGGGCCCTATAGAGCCCCTTACACCATTGTTAATTATGAATGGTGTAGCAACATTTTAGCTACGAATTAAATCCATAGTAAATATAGCTACGGTTTATATCCGTAGCAAAATACTAACATGGTCCGTAGCCTTTGCTCAATTTTTTGGCAGTGGCTACTCAACTTGTTAGTAGCCAAACCATGTATAGTTGGATAGTAATACAGGGTCGACTGGGTTGGATGGGCAACAAGACAGGGTCGATCGGGTTGGATGGGCAAGGTTGGAAGGGTATTTTCGTCTACCACGCTATCTGTACAACAGTGGTTTAGTTGTGGAAAGTAAAGTTTGGGTGGTTCTGAAAAGCCAGGTGGGTAAAAGGTGAGATAGATAGTGGGAAAAATCTCATATTGATACCTTGTGGAAATGTATGAAGTGTGCCCCAGCTTCACCCAACATGGTGTGCCATTGACCGTGTAGCCCATCTCGATGAATGTATTGTATATCCAGATTGTTCATGTATATTTTTTAGCTCCTTTTAGGACATAGAACCGTGGATCAAACTCTTGCATGTATCTATTTTTTCAGCTCCTTTTAGAGTGTAAGCTTTCTATGTATACTCTTTTCAATTGTGTGGTCCACCTAAATCATCCATGGAACTGATTTTCTAGCCTTAAGTCTAACATGGGGTGTTTCACCTGATAGTTGGGGTAGATTTTAGATTTTACATTAACACCATGTTAGGTCCACTCAAGCCCGTGACTATTTTTCTTGTTTAAAATAACTTTTATCTCACATCATTTGCTATCATTAATTATTCATTAAATAGTCCTTTAATCAAGCAACAGGCAACTTAGTTGGATGATCTAAGTAGCTCTCTCTGCGTGTGTATGTATACACACACACACACGCGGTCCACATGAAGCAGCACCTCATGAAACCCCTTTGAGCCTAATTTTTCCTTTGATCCAAAACTTTGGTGGGTGATGAAATACACATGCGGTCCATGTGAAGCAGCACCTCATGAAACCCTTCGGGCCCAATTTTTTACTTAAATTCAAAACTTTGGTGGGCAATGAAAAAGGAAAACAGTTTCCTCCATTGATTTGCATCTCTTTGCTATGGGCCACCTGAATTTTAAATTATGGAGAAAATTTATCCCTTGGGATTTTATGGGATTTTGCATTACATGGACCACTCAGATTAAATGCTCATGACATGTGTGCAAAGGTGCGCAGCTGTACATGACTCTCTCTCTCTCTCTCTCTCTCTCTCTCTCTCTCTATATATATATATATATATATATATATATATATAAGAATTTGGATAGTTTGATTTGAGGTTGTGAAAACTCTATGCGATTGAGGTTTTTTTTTTCTAATTTACATTAATAGGTGTAATGTTGACTCATACATAATAATTCATTTAATATGGAGTAGATACCAGTTAAATGAAGCTTAAAATATACAACTAGGTAGAAGTTATATAATTGCTTAAGAGTTGTGGAATCACAAGACTCTCCAACTTGAGTCTTTTGTGATTGGTTTACAGTTAAAGATTCTAAGGGTGGACCTTGTTGACAGAAAATGAATGGGTTAGGCATAATTTTCCACTTACACAATGTTCAATATCTGCTTAATAGAATTATTTATTTATTTATTTACTTTTTTAGAGATTTAACTAAATTCTATATTTATATTGAGTTTGTTGTTGCGAAAATGATGCGCTCAGAGGCAACCCACGATCACAATCACAATAGTGATTAAAAAGTTAAAAACTAAAATAAAACCGACACAATCACAATAGTGGAGGCTAGGTGCTCAATACTGATCGTGACAACTAAAACCGCAAATGGTTTCTCGATTTAGTGGTGGGTTTTGGTTAATTGGCAACGTACAAAGAGTCACCCGGGAGATCAGTAAAGAATTTCGATCCAGACACTCTACAAACAAACTCATACTTCCAGTAAAAATTAATTTAAGTAGTTAGATTTGCCAAAAGAATTTAATTAGCCAACGTTACTGAAAATATCAAATCCCATTGTTTAAGTATTGAGAATAAGTTTTATCAAGTAGTCCCAAACTCTAGAATATCTAAGGGCTTGATGTAAACCTGACATAGACGCTAACAAACGTACATATGACATATAAATAAAAAAATGACACTATCATGAATTCGGACCCCACTCCAGATGGACCAATTAACCAAATATTACACTTAACTACTGCTCAAACCGGCTGATTGGCCGACAATTAATGGACGCCTAAGATGGAAAATTACTCACCGAATTCAAAAACCGGTGTCCACTAATCACAGGTTAGAAGCTTTCAGACAATCTGTTTTTGGGTTGATGGCCCACATATAGCGGACAGTAGGATTTGGATCCGTAACTTCTATTTACAAGTGTACCACGTATTCAATTTGATTGCATGCGTATGAATCACCGCACTCAGCCAAGTATCATACATCTCTTGTATATTCATTATTTCGTAAACGTAACAGGATCTGATCGTTAATGTAGAAACGTGCAGTGTAAGAGCCTTGCGTTATAAATTGAGGTTTTGATAACGTACGGTGCCAACGTTCCACAGTATGGTACAGTGGTAGGTTTCCACGCCCGAATTATTTTATTAGAATAATCGAAACCGTTCACGTTCCGAAATATGTGGTGCCTGGGCCATACAATAAGTGTTTGTTGAGCAGGTGATTGTGTAGGAAGATGAATATTTAATGGATCATATTAAGATTCAGGATTCAAAGGTCAAGATTATCAATGAAGCGTGATTATAACATTGTAGCATTTGTATCATGGTAAGGAGAAAATGAACGGTTCAGATTATTCTAAGGGTGCAATCCGAGGGTAGAAACCTGCCACCGTACCGTGCTATAGTACTATGGCACCGTACCCTATCAAAACCCTATAAAATGAACATCCACCATCTCTTCTTCTGTCCAGAATCAGAGAGAGAGAGAGAGAGAGAGAGAGAGAGAGAGAGAGAGAGAGAGAGAGAGAGAGAGAGAGAGAGAGAGAGAGAGAGAGAGAGAGAGAGAGAGATGGCTACCCTTAGAGTGCCTAACCCAGTTCCTTCTCCAACTAATGATGCTGAAAATCTAAGGAAGGCCTGTCAAGGTTTCTCTCCTGAACCCTTGTAGTCTGATATGTGGGGCCCACCTTAGAATCAGATCGTGTAGTTCTGGTTTTTTTTTTTTTTCTTTTTCCAGCTTCCTCTGGCTCTCTGTAGGGCCTTAGGCAGTAAATGGAAGGTCCCATAATCTCTTGAGTGGGGCCCATGCCCTACGATAATGAATGGTTGTGGACCATAGTGCTCGTGGAACTACGACCAACTGGACCATATCACAGCCTGGGTCTTCTAGCCACTTATTACTGTAATGAGCTATGATCCGCTGGAATGTGATGGCTAGGGCCCACTGTCATGTTTGATTGACATCCAATCCGTCGATCATGGACGACCCTCATGTTTATCATTGTCTACTAGAAATCAAGCCCATCCAAAACTCAGGTCGGTCACACCATGTAAATTATGCCACAAAACTAAATATCACATGTTGTGGTCCACCTGATTTTTGGAACGCTATGATTTTTTTCATCTCCATTCATCCTGGCAGGGAACATATTTTGAATGGATTGGATGGCATATTAAAAAACATAGTTAATCTGGGATGTTCTTAATGGATCCTAGCCGTTCCCTGTGGTTCGGTCCAATTAAGATTTCGGTCTACCTAACTTTTTGGTCACCGAGGAGACAGGTCCATACACACGATGGATGGATTGGATGTAACATCATCGTGGGCCCCATACATGGTGTTGTAGGTTAAGCTTAATGCATGGGGCAAGACCCATTAATTCGGCTCACTGGTCTATTGGGTCCCACTATAGAAAGAAAGATCTCGTAGACATGACAATCACAGCCATCCAATTAGTGGCCAACAAGTAGATTGGTAAGAAGATAAGTAATGCAACGGTTCACATTAACCTCAGGAATGGCCGTGGGCCTCTAAATCTTGGAGATTATTGGATGCAAAAATAGGAATGGCTGTGAGGCCTCCAAATCTTGGAGATTAGTGGATGATAAAATCTCACAGATTGGAAGATCCCAACCTTCAATCCACATCCCATAAAATAAAACACTGATCCAAGGGTTGGGAACTTCCAATCTGGGAGATTTCCAGGACATGCATCCCCATCATCATTCCCCTACAAACAACAACTTGGATCACTGAAACATGACCCCACATGAATGGAATTGGCTCATTCTATCAATATTAATTAATTATTATTTTTTCCATACATTCTATTAGTTGTCTATTAGTTGTTAGTTGGCTTTACTAAACTCACATCATAATTTTTTTGTGTCATGGTATGTATATTTTTGTGATGAAATTCATAGCCTACGATGTGTTTGGCTGCAACAAATATAAAAAAATTTCGTGATATTGAATGAAATACAATATATTGCTTGATGTTGTAAATAATTGAAACAAAATCATAGGCCATGTTCGGGTGGTACCTAAAATTAAAATTTATTTTTTATTGTTAATCCAAATTCTCACCATCTGGTCTCTGGTCGAGTCACAACTCAGCTGAGTTGGAGGTGAATCGGCCTGGCTCGGCTAGGTAAGCGCCATAGTTCAAAAACTCGACTCGACTCAATGTCTATCTGGGTTGCGCTGACTCGAAGACTCAACTAGTCTTTACTTGACTTGGACTCAATATTTAATAACTAAGTTAATATTATTTGTATTTTTAAAATAGTTATATATGCTAAAAATATAAAAATAATGGAAAATGATTTATATATAGTGCTTTGCTAGTTGATGAGAGCTGCTGATACCTTTTACATTTTTCTTCTATTCATGTTTAGTTGAATTTACTCATTCGAGTCATTGAGTTGACTCGACGAGTCACAGCGAGTTGAAGCCAAATCATACTTACAACTGAGTTTTACGGTGACTCGGCTCAAAATCAAGTTGATTCGAGTTGACTCAGCCCAGATTTGAGTAAGTTACCGAGTTTTAGAACTATGATCAGGGCTGATTCGTCTGGTGACTTGTGGTGTCATTCTGGATTGAAGCTAACTGAGTTCGAGTCGACTCAGTCCGAGTCACCAATCAATGCTTACACAGCAATCTGATTATTACATGAATCATGGTGTGTTAGGGTGGGGGACGGATGAGAATGCAATAATTTCAATACTGGGTCACAGAGACTCAGCTCAAAGGAAGCAGATTAGGATAGCTTATGAAGAGCTTTATCAGGAGGATCTCATCCAGCGACTTGAGTCTGAACTCTCTGGTGATTTTGAGGTGGGCCTTTGAATCATCAAAACCATATAACCTTTTCAACAAGTACAAATGCTAATGTAAGCTAGTTTCCATCATCCACTCCATAGAGTGGACCACACATCGATTTTTCTATTTATCAATGACTATACATTGTTTTCTATGGTGTGGGCTACCTAATGAATAGATGGTGCTGATATTAGCAAAAGGTCATCCTCTTGGTGGGTCCAATCTATTGGAAGGATATTGGATCTCGCATTAATATGATAGGCTAGAAGTTATTCATTGGATGGGATGTAAATTATCCTCTTGAGTCCAACTCCCAACTCCTCTGGGTGACTCATTGTATCAAACCAGATGGGTCTTCACATGTCTGAGTTGACCCGAACGAGTCACACCTGACTCGTCTGATCTTAAAACCATATTTCAGACTGCCTATAAATTCCAATAAGAATGTTTTCCAAACCAACTTACCTGAAAACAGAATGCGGTTTACTGGTGGACATTGGATCCACCCGACCGAGATGCCGTCATAAGTAGTGCTGCACTGAACAAGTTGATCCCCGACATTCGTGTGATCATAGAAATAGCATCCGTCCGGACCCCATCCGAGCTTTTGGCAGTGAAGCAGGCCTACCACTTACGCTTCAAGCATTCGTTGGAAGAAGATGTTGCGTCGAACACCACAGGCAACTTCCGTAAGGTACATTCATGTCTCCGTCCATGTATTGTTCAAATGAAGTTAAATGTGCTGAATTTGGGTCTGGTTTTTTTTACCACAGCTTTTGGTAGCTCTAATGGGCACGTATAGGTATGGCGGTGATGAGATTAACACAAGCCTAGCATTTCAAGAGGCTAAGATTCTTCATGATGCCATCCAAGACAAGGCATTTGATCACGAAGAGATCATAAGAATCTTGAGTACAAGGAGCAAGGTGCAGCTTCATGCGACATTAAACCGTTACAAAGACGAGTATGGAACTTCTATCACTAAGGTATTGTGAATTTTAGCCTTATGACGAGATATATCGCATTTTCCGCATTTGCTCTCGAATGAAAGTACACATTGTTTTTCCCTCATGGAGTGTGTGATTATCAGGGATTGTTGGGTGATCATTGGATGAATTCCTTTATCGGCATTGCGGACCACCATCCGGTGCATTAATTCCCCTCACAAGTATTTTGAAAAGGTAAGAATCCTCAAACAACAAGAAAAAAAAAAATCATATTAGTTTGTAATTTTGTGGCCCATGCCAATTCTATTGTAGTCTTTTAGGAAGTCTTTGGATGCACAAGAAAATTGATTTAATGAGGACAAGTATACTTAGGTTTCTTTCAAATTTCTTCACTTAATCACAAATTTCAAAGTTTTAAATTGAAGTGTTAAAAAATTGAAAGTAATTAGAAGAAACAATTGCTTTTGCGGTGAAAATCTGAAATGGAGAGGGTGGTTTCTTTCACTTTACAATCTTGCAAGTTTTCAATAATAGTGAAGGATTCGAAAATTGTGATAGAATGAAAGAAAAAATTGTTTTCTACAGTGTGAAGCAATGTTTCTAATCGAAGTGTTCAAAAATGAAAGTAATTAGAAGAAACAGCTACTTTGGTGGTGCAAATCTGTAATGGAGAGGGCATTTTCTTCCACTTAGTTACAATCTTGCAAGTTTTCAATAATAGTGAAGGATTTGAAAATCGTGATTAAATGAAAGAAATCATTGTTTCTATAGTGTGAAACATTAATGTTTCTAATTTTTAATCTTTCTAATTGAAGTTCAAAAATTGAAAGTAATTAGAAGAAACAGCTGCTTTTGCGGAATCTGAAATGGAGAGGGCAGTTTCTTCCACTTAGTCACAACCTTCCAAGTTTTCAATAATAGTGAAGGATTTGAAAATTGTGATTAAATGAAAGAAAGCACTTGTTTCTATGGTGTGAAACATTAAAGTTTCTAATTGAAGTTTCAAAAATTGAAAGTAATTAGAAGAAACAGTTGCTTTTGTGGGTGAAAATCTAAAATGGAGAGGGCTGTTTCTTCCATTTAGTTACAAATCTTGGAAGTTTTCAATAATAGTGAAGGATTTGAAAATTGTGATTAAATGAAAGAAAGCATTGTTTCTACAGTGTGAAACAATGTTTCTAATTGAAGTGTTCAAAAATTGAAAATAATTAAAAGAAACAGTTGCTCAAGTCTAACCTTTTGATTATTTGCATGTAACACATGGTTAAGTAGAAATGCACCAAAATTCCACAATGGACAGAGACAAAAATTTGTTGGTTACTAATTTCCAGTTGCGAGTTTTTTGTTTTTGAACTGATATTTTTAAGTGGTATCCAAACATGTCCCAAGGAGACCACAATTTCATTCCATCCATTTTATTTGGATGAATAATTGCAATCAATTTGATATTGCATCAAAACAAACTTTACCTAAGTATGAAACTTCACATGTTTTCCATCGCGGATCGAACTATTCAGATTATAGATCATTTTGCAATCCAGATAGCTAATTTTAGTGACCTGAAATTATATGGCTCATATATTCTTATTATTGAATATGTTTATACTTTATTTATTTGATTATAATATACACAATGCATGTTTATAATAATAAGATTCATCATTTTGAGTATAAATTGCAATATTAGCTAATGTATAGAACTATATTGCATACACAGTGTATGCCATGTATTGGAGTGACAGACATGAGCCTACCACTAGAATACCAAGTAATAAAAGCAGCATATTACATACCAAAGTGACCCTCAATCTAATTGATGCGAAAAGGAAAACCAACACGCAAAACACAATAAATTTACATGGTTCCACGTTGTGACTACTCTACAAATGAGTCCCCGCAGAAATCACTATCTTCTCAAAAAAGGATTATAGCCTCAGAACTTTTTAGTATCATAAAAATCTTCTCTTGGGTAGCTGTAATTTGATTTCCATAGAGAATATTTATATTCTGTATATAGAAATACCCTATTCGGTCAGGTTGGGTCTTTGGATCAGCTCTCATACAATGCGCCCCGCATTTACTTGTTGGGCCTTTATTATAACTTCTCCTGCACTGTGAGACATCTATCACAACACATCACCCTTAATTATTTTTTCTGCATTTCTTTGGTTTTAGGTCCTGAGGAATGCAATCAACAGTCTAGGAAACTGATGAGGATGCGCTCACACGTGTGATCGTCATGCATGCAGAGAAGGACTTGAAGCAGATAATGAGGTGTATCATAAGAGAAACAATGTAGCTCTTAGCCATGCACTTGCTAATGACACCTCAGGAGACTACAAGAACTTTCTCCTTACTCTACTAGGAGAATAAAATGCTATAGCTCTCATTCTGCCTACTGATAGAGGAGAATTTAACCTCTAATTTTTAATAATTTTTCTTTTATGTTCCTAAGTTTATGTGTGGTGTGGGACCATATTCCCTCATTTGATGGTGATTGTGGGGCAGTACTTAATTACCTTTTTTAAGTTACTGGAATTTGGTTGATACTTTTCTATGAAAGTATGAGCTAATATAATCACTTTTTAATCATTTTCATTCATTAGTCTTAACTCAAGGTCTTCTAATGGTGTGTTTAGAAATTCTTTTTTGATACACATCCATGGAGGGTTCCATCAGGCTAGTGGGCCAGACACGACTCTATTGTAACCCTAAGCTCTATATATGTTAGGACGAAATTAAAAAAAGAAGAAGCAAATTTAAAACTCAAGTGTGCCACAACATAAGAACCAGTGGAGATTGAATGCCATCACTGAAATATTCTTTGGGCCACAAAAATATTGGATCATGATGGTATTTTTGTTTTTCTTTCATCCTGGTGGAAATCACCTTATGATGGGTTAGGTAGCATATAAATGTCATGGTGGACCCACCATATAGCTCATGCTTATAAGAGATTCTTGAAATCCTTGGTTACATGCAATTCATGTCCCGGTGGGCTATAGTCAGTGTTATAAGAATATGTGTTATGTGTTGACAGATGGGAATATCAAGGGCATACATTGGTGACACTCATTTTTTAATTTAGTTTTTACATAAATGGTTTTCGGAGGCAAGGGATGGTTAACTTTAACTGAGTGTGAATGTGTTCCACTCATCATTTATAGTCGGTTTTTGCTCCTCAAGGGCACCATCTTCACCTTTCTTAGTTAAGAAACTGATTATCTTGATCTTCCATAACTCAAAGTTATTTTTTTCTTAAGTACTTCTCAATATCAAACTAGTGCTTCCATTGATATTAATCCCTCGGATTCAAATCTGTGCCCTAACGCCTGCTCTATTACCACTTGT